>OZ005649.1:124512492-125177492 GCA_963930645.1 Salticus scenicus | reverse complement strand
TGCCAGGTGAATAAAACGATAACGAATTTGGTGGGGAAAATATTCCCTCGGCTTTATAAAGGGTTAAAAAAAAGCATGGAATCGCTTTAACTATCATACATATATACATATTTAAATCGAAATGTGACAAAAAACATCATACATAGATAATAATAATACCATAACGTTCCTATGTTCGCCTCTGCCTATACTTCGATCCACTGTGTGCCGGGGTAAAATTTCAGCAAGTTCTGAGTTGGCCTTTCAATTTGGGGATTTTATTTACCTGCAATAAACGGTGAGATATTAAGCTTCTTATTTTCGAATGTTATATATATATATATATATATATATATATATATATACACTGCATAAAAAAAGTAGACGGACACTTACTTGTAATATTTTAAAGCCGTTTATTTCTTTAATTAGAGATATGAGGTTCATTTCTCTAATATAATTATATTCTTGAGACATCATATATTATTATTTTTTCGATATAGATTCAATCCTTATGAATTATGTAGTGGAAAAATTCAGGAAACAAAAATATTTCATATTTCCACTGTAATTTTACTTAAAAAAAGTAGACGGACACATCTTGTATCTCTAAAATAAAACGTTTTTAGTAAGGGGTTCGTCTCCCATTTGCTTTAATAAGTTCGTATACTCTGTTAGGCATCGAATCAATGAGATTCTGAATCTTTTTTTGACAGAAAATTTCCCAAATGTTTGTAAGAGCTTCTTTGAGCTGGTGAATTCATTCTTACTGGCGTCCACCCTCATAAATTTTATAAACAAGTATAGCCCAAATGTTTTCTACAGGATTCATATCCAGACTCTTGGCTGGCCAGGGTAAAATATTGAAGTTGTTCTCATGAAACCATTTTTTAACGTTGTTAGCGGTGTGTATTGGCGCTCCATCTTGTTGGAAAATCCAGTTTTCTCCTCCAAGATTACACGCAAATGGCAAAAGCTCACTGCTTAGTGTTTCAATATAATCTTTGTGAGTCTGCTTCTTACTTAGGAACACTAAATTTGTCCTTCCACCATAGCCAACAGCTAGCCATACCATTACGCCGCCACCATCAACTTGCCGAGTAGAGTACACTTTGTCTTCTTTCTCCAAACTGTGCCAATAATATTGATATCCATCTGGGCGTCTAAATTAATTTTTTTCTCATCTGAAAAAACTACAGATATCCATTCTGTAGTCCAAGACATATGGTTTTGAGCCCACTGTAGGCGTTCTGTCACGTAGTGATCCTTCCAGCATGGATGATTTAGCTCTTCGTATACTATCAGAGCTCTTCTTATACTAAAAGAGCTCTGAGTGCTTAATGTAGTTATAAATTTTCTGAAAAGTTACGTTAGTAATTCCTGTGCTTATTCGAACTCTGGGAATTAATTGATGCTCCAGTTTTTTTCAGCTCAGTAAAAATTTTTCTTTGCTCTCTAAGCGAAAGTGTCTTTGGCCGGCCACTCTTTTTCTTTATGCCATGGGCTTCCGGAGAATTTAGAAAATCACTGATGCTACTTTTGCTTATTAGAACTAGCCTACTAATTTCTCTGACTCCTTTATTAACATTTTTCAGCGCTATAATCTGTCCTTTCTGGTTATCAGTTAGAGGAATTCCTCGTGGCATGGAGCATTCATCTCCAAGAAATTTAACTACGTAAAACCATCTTGTCAAACACGTTAGCAATTGGCAAAATGCCAAATGTACATGTACATGCAAAACTGGTATTCCACAAGAAACACCCACTTAGATAATTGTAGTTTTTGGCCAGTGTCCGTTTACTTAAAAAAATATATATATTGTGCAAATGTATATATTTTCTCTTTTCTGCATTTCCCTACATTAAAATAAGTATAAATATGTAAAGTATGATAAGTATAAATATGTTAAAGAGTTTTTATTGACATTTCCTATTAAACAAAGACGGGGTTTTAAAAAATTGTAAAGAAAAGTCCGTCTACTTTTTTTATGCAGTGTATATATATATATATATATATATATATATATATATATATATTAGGGGTTGGAATCGATTAAGAGTTTTAACTGGGTTAATCGTAGTTCATTGATCGATTAATCGGTCGATTAATCGGATTTTTAATCTGTTTTCATTTTTCTTTATATAATTTTATTTCAATGATGAATAAAACTCTCATATTGTATATATATATATACACTGATGAAAAAAAAAAATCCCAACACCAAGAAAAAATTATTGTACAGTAATGAAATTTCAGCAATACATTTGTCTAGGTAACATATTTAATTGATTAAAGTTTCAAGATCACAGGTAGAGCCATTGGCGAGAAGAGCCATTTCAAATGTGAAATGTTGGTACATTAGTAACCGGTGTAACCGCCAGAATTTTGAATGCAAGCATGCAAACGTGCATGCATTGTGTCGTACAGGTGTCGGATATCAGTTTGTGGGATGGAGTTCCATGTCTGTTGCACTTGGGCGGTCAATGCAGGGACGATTAATGCTGGTTGTGGATAACGCTGGAGTTGTCGTCCAATGATGTCCCATACGTGCTCGATTGGAGAAAGATCTGGTGATCTAGCAGGCCAAGGCAACATGTCGACACTCTGTAGAGCATGTTGGGTTACAACAGCGGTATTAGGGCGAGCGTTATCCTGTTGGAAAACACCCCTTGAATGCTGTTCATGAATGGGAGCACAACAGGTTGTATCACTAGACTGACGTATAAATTTGCAGTCAGGGTGCGTGGGATAACCACGAGAGTGCTCCTGCTGTCATACGAAATTACTCCCCAAACCATAACTCCAGGAGTAGGCCCTGTGTGTCTAGGCCGCAGACAGGTCGCTAGCAGGCGTTCACCTGGCCTCCTTCTAACCAACACACGGCTATCATTGCGACCAAGGCAGAACCGGCTTTCATCAGAAAACACAACAGATCTCCACTCCGTCCTCCAATGAGCTCTAGCTTGACACCACTCACGTCGCAAACGGCAGTGGTTTGGAGTCAGTGAAATGCACGCTACAGGGCGTCTGGCTCGGAGCTGTCCTTGAAGTAACCGATTTGTAACAGTTCGTTGTGTCACTGTGGTGCCAACTGCTGCTCGAATTTCAGCTGCAGACGCAGTACGATTAGCCACAGCCATACGCCGAACACGGCGGTCTTCCCTCTCAGTAGTGCCACGTGGCCGCCCGGAACCCGATCTTTTTGAGGCAGCTCCTTCCCTTGACAACTGCTGCCAACACTCATGCACAGTGGATACATTTCTGCCAAGTCTTTCTGCAATATCGCGGAAAGAAAACCCACCTTCTCGTAGCTCTACTACACGACCTCGTTCAAACTCAGTGAGCTGTTGATAATGGCTTCTTCGTCTTCTTAGAGGCATCCTTGACTAACATTAACCCACTACGTCAAATTTCAACTGTAAATAACGATCACGAACCTTACAGCGCTTATTTAAAGCAAAGCTCATTTGCATGTTTATAGTGTCGCTACTAGCGCCACACTTATGCGCGTAGCTCGAAATTTGAATCGACGTCATCTTTCAGATGTATAAACACGCCTACCAAATTTCGTTTATCTAGCACAGCTCCTTCCTGGTGTTGGGATTTTTTTTCCATCAGTGTATGTATATATATTATTCATAAGTTTGACTGATTTTTTTTTTTCAAAAATTTTTGTCTAATCAATTATATCTGTTTCATGACTGAAATTTAAAACAATTTTCAGAGTAATAATTGGTGACTTTAATTGTTAATTTTATATAAATATTTTCACTTATTCAATTTTATTTATTTACTTTTTTAATGAATTAATTTTTCGATTAATTTTGAAAGAAACATTAAATGAATTTACACATATTTTAGTTATATATTTGCAGGCCTTGTCCATCTCGCTTGTCACTATTTTAAGATGAAATCTCAAAATTCCATATCATTATCATAAAAATCTCAAATTCTTATATTTTAGTTCTTCTTTGTCACTTCGGACTAGAACACAGAATGTTATTTTCTGTGGATTCTTCTTCAATAGATACTCTCAGCAATTCTGAACAGACAATAAACGCTTGAAGATACTGTGAAACTCTGTTGACATTTCCCCCGTCAGAGGAATAGTGAAAATCTCAATCCCTTTTTTTTTTTTTTTTTTTTTTTATCTTTAGCATTTCTATTTTTTTTTTTTTAAGCTTCTTTTTTCTGAGAATGCTATTACCCTAGCCAACACATTCTGTAGAAGGATACAGACAGGTGGTGTTGCTCCAGCATGCACATGAAGCGGCATTTTGTTTAATAACTGTCCTCCCCCTTTTCTCTATCAATAAAAGGGCAACAACTTCTTTTAAGAGGTTTTATTTTTATTTATTTATTTATTTTATTTTTTATTTTTTTGCTTTTTCATTTTTTTATGGATGTTGCTTAGAATGTTTGTTAGCAAAATATGTGAAAAAATATTTTGTAGGTAGAACAATATTTTTACTTTAATTCGTAGTTTGAAAATTTTAATCGGATTTTGAAAAACTTTAATCGAATTAATCGATCCGATTAACTCGATTAAAAAAATTGATTGGAACTAAGCATTGGTCGATTAATCGGCACAACCCTAATATATATATGTATATATATATGATAAATAATACATAAAAAATAATTAATGAATTGTAAATTTATTATTTATTGTCTGATAATTTCTGTTATAATGATTAGACAAAAAATTATATAGAGGCAAAGTGAGGAGAATATTCTGTTGTAGCTCAAATTTTCAAACAATTATTGTCCAGACATTTATATAATTTTTAAAAATAATGATTCCGAATTTTAAGTAAATGAGTGAGTTTATAATAAATTGACTGTTAAAAAAATATTGAATTCGATACAATAGAAGGGTTTAACTAATGAACATGTTATGTTATAATTTAGCAAATTTGAGAAAATTAACAGTAAGAGGTAAAAGGATATCTAAAATTCATGTACATATAACAAGTTCCTCAGTTGATAACTCTATTATTACAAGACTTTAAGTACCAGTAAGTATTTGATATTTAAATGATACTTTACTATGTTATTCCACCAAGATATATATATATATTTTTTTTTAATATGGCAGTTAACATGTTCATTCACTCCTTTCTTCGATGAGGGCCCAAAAGTAAAAGAATTGAGGACTATCAGAATACAAATTTACAATTATAATTATATTACTGCAAAAAATTTGTATTTTTCTTATTTAAAAATGATAAATGCCTCATTAACATTAACTTTCACATTCTTGTTAATTAAGATATTAATTAAAGTTATTAATTAATCAGTAAATTTCACAATGCCCCTTGCACATTAAATTTATACTTCCATTTTTTTTTTTTTTTTTTTTTTTTTTTTAATTACAGATACCTCCAGATAATTTTGTCAAAAGTTACTTGACATTTTCTATTTACAATTATAATTACATATATATAAATATATATTTTTCTTTTCTTTTCAACAAATTTGATTATTGTTATTATTTTTTTTTTTTTTTTTCAAAATTTTAAAGTTATCGAAAGTAAATTGTAACCATGTCTTCTTCTAAGACAGTAAAAAACAAACAAGACTATGGGTGAAATTCTGTCTATGACAGAACTGAATTTAGTACCACAGGACTTATGATATTTGTGTTTTAACACCCTTAAAAAAAAAAAAAAAAAAAAAAAAAAAAAAGTAATAGAGGGCGTTCAGTAAAATTCCTAAACACATATTCAAATAGTATATTGATTTTTAATTCCAAATAAATTATTGGAATTTTAATGCATTGATTGTATAGCATCTTCCCCTAATTGCTTAATACTTATTTACTAATTTTTTTTTTTTTTTTTTTTTTTTTTTTTTTTTTTTTAAATAATCTTAAAAACAATTTCGCATTTATTGTTAATAATTAATGGTGTCAATTTCTACAGAACAAAACATAATATTAATATATCTATATATATATATATAAACTGATTATTCGATACTTAAATTATACTCAAAATTCATCACAGATTAATTAATATAATCCATTGACTTAAATTTTAATCACACTAAAAACTGAGACAGATAATATACACTAAAAATATACATTTTAAAATATTAAAAACACAAAAACATAAATTTAAACGTTTCGAGCCTTTTACAGGCTCCTCATCAGTAAAAAACATCAAGTGCAAATGATGAGATGAACAACAGACTTCATTATGTGAGTACTACGTATTCAACAGGAACTGCGCATGCCTCATTAAGTGGCGAAAAATGTTGATTTGTATACCAGCCCTCCACCAATACTAAAAATTGATGTTATAAAAATTGGCTAAAAATTCTGGTACTAAAAATACTTGAAAAAACTAATCAAAATATTCAGAAATATTTAGCCAAGAACGTTTGCTGTGTGGTCAGAGTACAGAGCTACGCACCCGAAGTTTGTGCGTTCGATCCTCTCCGATCCGAATAAAAGAGAAAATAATACATATAGAGGTTTTTACGGATTTCACAAAATATTTTAAGATAGAAAAAGAAATTAAATGGTATAACTGGATATTGGAAGGCATTTTTGAAGTGGAACACTATAAATTGGTAACGACGCAAAATGCCAGATTGAAATAAATAGTCCTATCGTACTAATAAAAAGACATGTTAATTACTATTAACTTTTGGAAATATGAGCCAAAAATGGAAAAAAGGTTATTTAAAAATTTGTGTATTTTATTCATATATTGGAATATGAGTAAAGAAATGCATCGTTAAATTAGTTATGAAAATTTGTTTCGGTATGAATTCCACAAACTTCTAGCTGTAGAAAAAACTACTGCATTTTGTCACTCTCACTGGAAAGTAAAATCCCGAAAATCGTAAGCAAGATTAAAATCCAAAAACGAATTTACAATGGTATTTTAAAAACAGCAACTACAACTTTGCAATTCAAAAGTACGTGTCGAAATAGAATGCTGTTAGTAAAATCATATTCCCACCACTAAAAAAAGCGTTAGTTCAAATTGTAACTATGAATATCGACTTGCGCAAAGTTACATAGGTGTCTGCAAAGTAGAACACTATAAATTGGTAACGCCGCAAAATGCCAGATTGAAAGAAATAGTCCTGTCGTACTAAAAAGTAATTTTTGAAAGATTTATCAAAAAAAAAAAAAAAATAAAAAATAATACTGACGCATGGAACATTTTAAACTTAACGTAACTAAGTAAAAACCAGTTTTGAGAAGAATGATGTTTAAATTTTTCATTTTTTATCAGATTCAGTACTACTTTGTAAATATAAACGCCTAAAACTCAGAATAGATTGATGAGAATGGAAAAATTTTACATTATTACCGTTATGTACACCGGTGATCAAAATTATTGCAGTAACCTGTTTTCTCGTTTCGTGCTTTTGTGCTTAATTTTTAAACAAATGAACATAGGAACATAAAATTTAGATGGCATGTTTGCTATCATATCGTTAATCGAATTTTATATATTAGCATAGGTAATAATTTATAAACTAATAATTATATAATTTTTCTCAAAAGTAAGCTTTGGAAAAAATGATAAATTTCAACAATTTTAGAGAAGAAAATTTAATGATAAATGCTGTTAAGGATGAATTACATGTAGTTGAAGATGCATAGGCATCCATGTTTTAGATTAAAACTGGATTTTTCTTCCTGTATTTAATTTTCTGTCATCTGAGTAACCTTTTAAAAAATATACATACAAATATGGAAATTGGATAAAAGGTTCATTATACAATTATTTATTGATATTTCTATTATTTCAATGATGCTCATAAATTACAAAGGAATGATTATATATATATATATTTTTTTTTTTTTTTTCAAAAAGTCCACAGAGTGAACACAGAAAGTTAAATTAAAGTTTTGTTCAACATTTGAAGGTATGTGCGTCTTTACCTATCTGTAATGCACCCATAATATAATTTTTCATTAAATTTTCCTTTCTAAAAGTGCTGAAATTTTTTATTTTTTCCAAAGCTTACTTTTGAGAAAAAATGAATAATTATTAGTTTATAGATTAGTACTCATACTAAAGTTATATAAAATTCGATTAATGATATGATAGCGAACATGCTATCGAAATTTTATGTTCATATGTATATGTGTTTAAAAATTATGCACAAAAGAAGAAAATGGGAAAGCAGGTTTTTACTTTAAATTTAAACGCCAGTGTAGTTTCACATTTTAGTAAAATTAAAATGCTGAATTTTTAGTCGAACTGTGCCTCTTGAAATTCCACCACTGCCTTAAAATAATTTTGATAACTATTATAGTTTCAGCTATGCAATGATATGTTAACTTTTATAATTTATTGAACAAATTCCTGGTTAATCATATTACTTCATATTGATCAATTACGTAATAGATACCTTTGAAATAGTTTAATGCATTTCTTCTGATATTACATTTATTGTAATAAAGACAGCTTTTTATCTCTTTTACAGGTCCTGTTGTCGGCATCTTGGGACAAAAATATGGTGTTCGAAAAACCACCCTTGTAGGTGGAATCATAGGAACGCTAAGCGCAATATCCTGTTTCTATACCACGAGCATTATATGGATAACGATACTATGGGGAATTTTTAATGGTAAACGAATATAAATATTATTGTAATGTTTTTATGTTTAACAATGGTTGAAAAATGAAATGCTTATTACAGTTTTATGACACCTTTACGCATTACATTATTCTAATTCGAATGTACGTCCAGTCCAATTGAATTGCATGTATGCATGATTGTATTTCTCTTCACACACACCATTGAATGTAGAAAATCTTTGGGGCTGTAAAAAGATGCTAAATAACCCAAAGATTTTGAGATGACTATTTAAATTAAGTTTCTTCCAAGTAAGTGAAAAGATATTAACTAATAACTCAAAACAGAAAAAAAAAAATGAGTACAAGATAAATGGAACAAGAAATTGCTGAAAAAATTTCTGCCTTTAGTGCAGCAAATTGTCTGAAGTGATTGGGAGGTAAAATGCAACATGCGGCAGCGGGATCAGTTACGGAAACTTTAAAGTCTGAAATTAAGCATCGTGTCCCAAAAAAGATTGAAACCTGATATTTCCAAAGTTTACTTATTAGAAGTAAGTGGGTAATGTAAATTACAAAATGGTTCAAAATAATGTAGGATTTTTTTTTTTTTTTTTTTTGTCGTGTCCATGACGTAGTCGAATTAGATTAAACCGTGGATCTTTATAACTGCATCTGCGATTTGTTGGATGTTGTCGTCATATAAGTCTATCAGTGACGGCAATACACCACTCTCAAGTTAAGGTAGGAAATATGACCATGTTAATAAAAATCTCTTATAAGTTTATTACCCTCCTTTTTCAAAAAGTTATACTTTTAAATTTTGTATACAATCCCACTAGTCAAAATTTGTCAATTAGAAAGTTTTTTATTTCTAATTTCAACAATATCATTACAAAACAACTGCGTCCCTGTACCTTTAAAATGCAGTGAGTTATACATAGTAATTGAAAATTGAACACTGTGCACAGGGATCGTATACCAAAATAGAAATGTAAATTTTTAACATAGCATCATAGCCGCCTAAACTAGATGCCTGTCGCGTTGCTCGAAAACTTGGCAACAGTTGAAATGGTAGATAGCGCCACTTGGTGCAGATTGCGCGACTTTTTTATTGAACAGCCACTAAAAAATTTTAAAAGATGGATATGATATACATAAAAAAGCAAATTGAATCGAAGAAACGCCTATTTTATAAATCATAATATCACTTCTTGAAGTTATTGGTGGCAGTTAAATAAAAAAAAAATCGTGCAGTCTGTACCAGGTGGCGCTGTCTACCGCTTCACTGTTGCTACGTTTCCAAGCTACGCGACAGGCATCTAGTTAAGGAGGCTATGATAGTATAAAAACAATAAAATGTATGATAATCGTTACATAAACACCATCTCTGCGTGTTTAAGACAAATATGCAAACTAGTTATGCACTTTTTATTTTATTTATTTATTTATTTAACTTTTTAAATATCAATCTTGGCAGTCTTTATTTGAAAAAATTAATATTAAAAAAAAAAAAAAAAAAAAAAAAAAACTTGTATGAATGTTATTAATTTACAGATAATTTATCACATTTTTTTTTTTTTTTTTTTTTTTTTAAGTGCTTTAATAAATTAACTCACATTTCTTTAACTGTTATTTATCCATTTAAAAAGTATTTATGTTAAAATAAATTTTAAGAACTGCATAATGCAATGCAGACGATTTCTATTTCAGCTTATTTACTTATTTTCTGTTTTATCTCTTTTCACTAAAACTTATCTGAGCATTTTTTCGGAATTATCAAAATAAAAATTAGAAATCATTCAGTGAGGTTTATGTTTAGTTTTAAACTGTGAAATTTAGAATATACACAGTTGTGCATTATGATATTTTTAACAAATAAATAGCTATTTGAATTAGCGATGATCTATTTTTTGTGTAACAAAAGTATAGTGAAACGATTAAGAACTACTAGTTCATTACTTAAAAGACGTATAAGAAAAGCTTGTAAACAGAAAGCCAGAATTTTTTTTCCCACAATTTTAATAGCATTTTCTCTTTGGTGTTAGTAATTTTTTAACAACACTTAAGATTATACTTTTTTTTTCCAGATTTTTCCTATGCATTGTTGCCTTTTATCCCCCCCCCTCACTACTTTTTTTCCCATTGTGAGATTTAAATACAACTTTTTATTAGTTTAAAAATGAAACGCTTTTGCTTACATTTTTAAATTAAATATTTCAGCACACACACACACACACATATATATATATGTGTGTGTGTGTGTTTGTGTTTTATAATATGATACATTCGAAACATACGAATTTTTAAAAGTATGATCTGTATTTATATACTTTTTAATTTTTTTTAAATGAGACTTTTAAAAAAATCACGAGGTTTATATATATATATATATATATATATATATATAAAATACATTTTATAAAATATTTACATTTTCTTGCACATTTTTTTTTAACAGCTGCAAGTGTAATAAAGCATAAAGTGAAATTAAGGTTCATACGCGACCCGCGGTTTGTAACTATTTGAGAATCACTTTTTATCATAGTTTATCAAGTTGTTATTAAAGTTAAATTTGGATTTTTTTTTTCTTTTGCACATTACTAAAATTTGTAGTCTCCTATTTCTGACCTATAATTTTCCATTTTCTTTTTGTATTTGGTTTCTGCTATCACGGAATAAACAGCCTTGTGATTGATGCAGAAAAATGACATTTGTGAAGTTGTTTTCTGTATCTTAACTGTTGCTTTTAAAGGTAGAGTTATCCGTTTCTTTAATGATCTTGTTGGATGTAAAGTAGAAATTTCCTAATTGACCAAATGTGCCTAGAGAGGGTCGTATAAAAGTTTTAAAAATATAACTTTCCGGAAAAAACAGGAAGAATTTTTTAATAATATTGAATTATTTTAATATAGAGATATTTTCTTTTTTATTTCGAACACTTTTGCAATTTACAATACCTACTTTCCTCTAATAGGTCAATTATTTAATCACGTTTCAACCTTTTCCAGGCGCCCTGAATATAATTGGCAGAAATGTGCGTTTGAATTATTTCGGTGGAATTTTTAAAACATTTTATTTATAAAGTGGTATAAAAAATTGTGATTTAATTAAAATTCCTTTAAAAATAGTGGCCAGCGAAGTAATTAAGACCTTCTAGTATTATTATAACAAGACAAAAGTTATAAAATTATGAACTTGTTATGTAGATTTTTCAGAAAAAAGAAATGAAACCATTTTTTTTTTTTTTTTATTGATTATATATTTATGTTATTACCAAGAATTATTTTTACAAATTCGCTGACGTTGTTTTCTTTGGTTAAAACTATTGATTTAAATTCAAGTGGTAAACTACTAAATGAGGAAGCCGCCAATCGACATGGACAGTTTCAGACGCAGAATCTGTCCTATAACCTATAAAAAAATAAGAAATAAGTTCTAATACACGAGTGTTGGCTAGACAGTCTCTAGTTTCACATTCAATAGTGCGGTGAACAATAAACGATGAAAGTTTACATACTTTTCATTTGTAACGAGTACGTAGTTACTAGAAGTATATGGCTGTCTGAAGCATGTTATTTTTCTCAGTCGTTGATGTTTATTTTCACAAGATATTTTGCATACATATGAATGAATATGAATGCATACATTTTCATAACTCTAATACAGTTTTCACTTCAGCAGAGTAAATTACATGCATATCTTCTATTTCATTAAGCGTATATCGTTTCATGTTACTTCTGCGATGTGTGGTAGTGAGAATGTTATTGTTTTTCTCACCATTCTTTTAATTTTCTATAACTTTTATCTTTTAAATTTTCCTCCTACTACTAAATTACTTTAAAACACGTTGTGTAATAATACAAAATTTCCCAGGTTCCCAAAAATTAGCCAAAGTTTGTGCAATAAAATTGCACCCTAGACAATTTATGTAGGTGTTCTGTTATGATTTTTTACTCCTTTGCATATGTAAATAAATTTGATTGCATTAAGGTCTATGGCAGCCTCAGTCAAGCATTTTTTCATTATAACACTTTACAGATTACTTCATTGACAGAGACTCTCATAAGACCTTCCCTTAGAGTAGATAAACACTAGTAAATAATAAAAATTAAAATATAAAAAAAATATATACTGGGCAATTACCTCCCCCCCATAAATAAACAAAAAATAAAAATTAGAAATGTAGCCTGTAGTGAGTCAAGGGAAGTCAGCCTTTTCATCCAAAATAGAACATGTTATAAAAACAATACTCTTTCTTTAAAATACTCTGACTTAAACAAAATATCTAACTTCTAAATTGATTTTATCTTTAACCCCCTTTTTTTTTCTTTTAGACAAACACTTCCCCTCCCCACAGGCTACTAAATTGCCCTTCACACTACAAGAAATATATATGAATTTATTCCCCCTTTTTTTTATAACTTAAATCACATAATGGGAGATGCTGTCTGTTTATTCACATGAACTCTTCGGGGTGATGGGTTACTTTAGTATTCATCACATTTCTTATTTTCTTACTAATGAAGTTACTTATGAAATCAAAACTTCTCACACACAGCAGCTCACATACAAAGCTCTCAAAATACAATCTAAAAATAATTTCGTTCTTTTAAGAAACAGTGATTTCAAAGAGCTGACAGGAAAAATATCTTTATTCCTTTATATGAAATGTCCAAGAAAGTCTTCTCAATAAGGCACCGGTTCAGTTCTTAAGTTTATAATTTTTCCTTTAAAATTCATACAGGATATCTCAAATAAAAATAATACAGGCCTACCACAAATAGTTGATGTAGTGATGTAGTGATTACTAGTTTTATTTTATTTATAAGTGATTACCTAATTTTTAAAAATGCATAAAATTTATTAAGTTTAGTTCAGTTTTTATCAAGAGGTTTAAAATGTTTTTCCTTTATTATTAATACACACCTCCCACTACCAGTACAAGGAGATATAAAAATCTAGGAAAGTAATAAAAGAAAATAATACCTCCATCACAGATGAGAAGATGTCACTGGATAGCTGTGGGGTCCCATTATTTTTTACTTTTGACACAAATAAGACTTTTCTCACTGTATGGATTCCAAGAACTTTAATATTATTAGTTCTGGTTTTCACGAGAAATTCCTTTTGACATATTTTACACTCGGATGGCTTTTCTCATGTATTAGTGCGTAGATTCGGTGAACAGTCCCATCCCCATTTTTTTTTTTTTTTTTTTTTTTTTTTGTTAATAGATACACAGCTTGCAACCTCTTACGGATATTGTCTGATATTTTTCCAACACTGACTCTTTACGTTAGGTCGCGAGTACACATAAGAAATTCCCCAGTAGCTATGATGCTTCGTACAGCATAGCGTGAAATTATCGTCCAAATACTCAACATCTTTTTCTTCTAGCCAGTAGGTCAATCAGCGCATTCCTGCTTTTCATAAAGTCCCAATGAATTAGGAAAGTTAATCAGGATATGAGGTTTCATCACCAAGTTCAAAATACGGGGGGGGTTCTTTCTCCGGTTCCTTTTTACTTGAAATTTTTTGACTTGGCTCCATCATCATTACAATTTGCTTTGTCTTGCCACCATCTTACAGGTCTGATCATCGTCCCCAGAGCCGGTACAGGAGATGTCCTTATTTTACTACTGTCCAACGTTCCTTTTCTTGCACGGCCAAGGGCCGTTCCCACCAAGCTGCGGTTAAACGGAGATTAGCAAAACGACCGTTAAAAATAAAACTCCGATTAGGAATTCTTCCGTCCCACCAAGCTAAACTCCGGTTAGTGTTTCCGCGGTTAACTAACGGAGGGATTTTTTGAAGGGATTTTAAAGAGGTATTGTGATTGGTTCTTTGGGAATGCTTAGTAATACTGTCATTGGTTGATTCAGTTGTGGTCAAAACAGGAATTAGGCAGTCGTTATGTTTACAGCATGAAGGTACTGTGAAACCGCGAAAAGATGGCATACGACCTTGGAATAGTTCATTTTGAAGAAGGGGCGGCCGAATGAAATACAAATGATGCTTGGCGGCAGTTCTTTTCGCCAAACAATTCTTCGACTTACCAGCTTCTTTGGCACCTATACGAGCAATCAAAGTGTCTATTGTTGCTAATTAAATAGAATATTGCTAAATTTTTGTCAAATTAAATATTGTTTTAATTATTTCTTATAATTATTTTATCAGATATGCAGAAAATCGATAAATCAAAATATCTTTAAACATTGCTTATAATTTGTGTTCAATGTTTATTTCTAGTATTTAAATTAACTGAATCCCTAAAATTTACTCGTTTACCTTTTAACTTCTCAAAGTATACGTAAAACAGTTCCATTTTTTTTTTTTTTTTTTTTAATAGACATTCACTATCATGATTAGTTTATTTATTTAAATCTAAAAATATATCATAATTGAATGTTTTGTAAATATTAACTATCATGATTAATTAAATTTCTTTCTTTCTACTTTTATTACAACCATTATATGATTATGTCATGTTATTTAATGACAATTACAATAATTTAATGTTTATTTTATCGAAACTGTAATGGTATTAATCATGGTTTCTTTTATTTCATACATTGTAGAAATAAACTTTTTAAAAGTTTAATTAAGTTACTTCTTTCATCCCTTTCTGCTGATAATGATTGTACTTAAAAATTACTTCTCGGAAGCCATTAAGATTGCTTTATTTTAAAAAATCAAAATTTCTTTTTGAATGTTATTTGATTGCCGAAACTTTAAAATTTGTAAACAATAGTACCTCCGAACACTTCTTTTAAATAATAATTAAAAATACATACAAACATTAAGTTTATCAACAACTTCAAATTATAATTTCACACTAAGAAACGGGCTAACAACGCCAAATCTGGAAGCCACTCTACTCTGTGTTACCATGGAAACACAACCTCTCACCTTATTTCATTCATGGAATCATCTGAAATCACGTGATTCGCGTGCCAAGTTATCGCAGTTGTACAATAGAGAGATGGTTTACAGTCTGTCGAAATAAGCCAGAAAGAGTAAACAATTTTTCACTTGCAGAAGAAAAAATGGATTTTAGAATTAGTGCAAAAGCACTGGAGCATCATTTGGAAAAAAAAAAGGATTCTGTCAGTGGAAAGGTGAAAGAAAGCACTTGGAAAAAATAACAAATACATACAAATTTTATACATAGGATAAGTCAACAATTCATATTAAAATAGTTTGAGAGTATAGTAATAAAACATTTAAGTAATATTAGAATTCTTATATATATTGTAAAATAAAATCAACTCTGTGAATTTGAAAAAATAAATTAAAAAAACCTACAGCCACATTAAAAAAATATGTATTATTATATTTTATAACTTAAATTTTAATGATGCATCAAGAAACAAAATGAAAGAAAAATCCATCTGAATTTTACTTACATTATGTAATAATTTCTTTGTTGCTTTATATCAGTTGAATATCATGCTAATAGAAGTTTTCTATCTTAACTTCACTTCTAGCTGTTGTTTCAAGAAAACTGCTTTGCAGTATCTATGGTCATGTATGAAATTACTATATACACTGCAAAGAAGTTAAGTTAAATTTTTTCTTCTGTTTGTTTTCCTTTTTATTAGCTAGTGTATATCCATACTCTGCAAAAGGGTGTTTACTTTTTTTCCAGATAATAAATGCCAAAGCTTTTTTTAAATGTAATAAGAAAGAAGATAACTTACTTTTTTTTTTATCAAAGATTCTTTTCTGATAAATTCTACATAATCAGAATATAATATAATCAATGTATTATTTATACCGATTCTTATAGATATTTTCACACCCACAAAAGGTCATTTGATGTAGGGTAAAGTACACAACAACAAATTTATATTAAACTTGAGAAATATATTATTAATATTTTACTTAAATTTAAGGTATGTTGACAAATGAAGTGCAGATAAGCCAGCAGTTCTCCAATTACTTAAACCACCAAGGTAGGAATAAGTAGATGGAGGTTACTTGTGTTCAGTGCATAGAAAATCGAGTTCATATTAGTGTTTAAGCTGACAGATTATTTTAACTGAATTAAAGTTGAAAATATTCATTATTTGAACATTTTTTTTTTTTTTTTTTAATAGCTAATCTTCAGTTTAACATTATAGAAAAACTGCATAAAATATGTAAAAAATTATGTTCTTATGACTACAATCGAAAAATTCTGCGATCGTCTTATCGATGAAATATCAAAATTCAAATATCTTGAAGTTGGTATGCGGAAAGTTCTGGGTTCAATTACCAGTCGTTTGGAATTTTCTGTATTTTTCTCCGAAACTTGCTTTAAGATGAGCTAGGAACCCCTTAGAATGATTTCTCATGGAGGGTACATCATTTAAGATAAGGACCCTCATTCAGTTAATTGGCCTTAAACCCAACACTAGACAGCATCAGAATTTAAATTAAATTTTCTTTTTTTTTTTTTTTTTAACTATGCACATTATATCTTTACATCTTTCAATAAAAAAATTTTGAATTTTATATCTATATTTCTTATCTTAAAACAGATGTGCGGTCGAGGGACCCCCGTCAGGAACGAAGTTCCTTACGCCTTTTCTCCAATTCTAAATTTGATTTGATGTAGAGATCTAGATTGTTATTATTTATTTATCTTGTTGTTGGCACCAATAGCATACTTGACATGAAAGCTAATTAAGCTTAAAACTAAAAACAGCAGAAAAGCTTTAGTATGACTCCTTTGGTGAAATTTGGCACTAAAGTAACTCTGACTTTTCTCGCCAAGGTCTTTACTAGTGCAAATATGATATCCGCATTTTATTTTTTTAAAAACAATTTATTGCAAAAATTTAATGTAGCAGAAACATTAATCACTTAAATTATTTAAAAGCAGTGTGTATTTCTCTTATAGCACTGTCTTATATATCAAGTTTCGTACAGTTTTATGCCATAAAAGTTGAGATATAGCCTTCCTGCTATCGAAGAAATTTCCAGTATAGCAGATCCATCTGTTGGCCTATAAACATGTAACTTGAATCAGCATAATGTCTCATTATGGCCTTTTTACGTATGAAATTTTGTCTGATTATATGCCATAGAACCTGAGATATAGCCTTTCCTTAAATTGCAGAAATCGCTGTGCGGCAGCGCCACCTGTTGAGCGGTTGACACCGAATGTTGGTAGAAAAGTTTGTCTCATGACCTTACGTATCAAATTTTGTTTTATTATACGCAATAGAACCTGAGATATAGCGTAATGCATTTTTGTTACGTGACGATTTCTGCCAGTTAGGTCCTACTGCAATCTGAGTTAAGGAACTTCATACCAAAAAGAAATAAAATAAGCCTTAATCAAGAAATTATATTGGAATTTAGATACTCGTGAGTACTATAATGTCAATGCAGATTAGAAAAAAGGAACATGTTTCTCACTTTAAGAACTTAATATTAGATAAATTAATTTTTATTTTATTTTGTAAATTTTCTGATCCAATTTAAAGAAAATGAAGTAGACATAATGCATTTAAAGTTAAACTAGCTAGAACCCGTCGAATTAGATGGTCACTTTATTGACCGTAATGTTTCCAAAATCGTTGCATCATTATTGAAATGTATTTCAAGTTAAAACATTTAATATAATTTACGACATTTCACTTAAAATAAAGAAATTCAAAAAAATGCTTATAAATAGAAATACTATATATGACATCACTTTCTGCAAAGTACTGTCAGTGTGACATCAAACTGGCTCCAAATAAAGAGTTGCTATCTTTTATTTTCTATTTCGTTTAATACTAAGACTACAGGTTAGCTGACCCGCCCGACGTTGCCCGGGCCTATAATAATAACCTTAAATTTGTATGATTTTATATATTTAACTCGATTTTGTTTGAAAGTCTATTTTTAAATAAAAGCATCGTTAAAAAAATAATAAGCTGTAACAAAAAAATTACCTCGAACCGGCCTTGTGAACCTGGTGCCTGTGGCACTGCACATACCGGCCACTAATAACATAATAAAATTTCCCAAACATTAACCTGGAACCGAACAAACCCGCCCGGTGTTGCCCATGCCCATGATAACAACCTTAAATTTGTATGATTTTATATCTTTAAATCTATTTTGTTTGAATTTCAATTTTTAAATGAAAGCATCGTTAAAAAAAAAATAATCATCTGTAACAAAAAAAAAAATTACCTCAAACTGAACAGAACTCGGGCTCGTATGAACCTTAAATTTGTATGATTTTATATCATTAACACTATTTAGTTTGAATTTCTATTTTTGAATGAAAGCATCGCGAAAAAAATAATCATCTGTAGCAAAAAAATTACCTCAAACCGAACGGAACTAGGGCTCGTGACCCCGGTGACTGTGGCAGCATATATGTGGGCCGCTGATAACATGAAAAAATTCTCAAAAATTAACCTCAAACCGAATGAGCCTCTGACTCGTGTTTCCGTTACCTGTGGCTGCGGCACCGTATTGCGGCACCGTTTTGCAGCGCATGCTACGCATGCGCTGCAAAATCCACTTTCCACCACCAGGGGCACAGTGTATTCTGTACGAACATCACCAGTGGTCAGGAAATAGCAAAACCTTTAAAATAATGTGTAACATGATAGGACCTACTACAAAATCACCTAGTTCTATTTTTAACCACCAGGGGGTGCACTATATTGTATACAGACATCCCCAATCAACATCAAATTTCAAGACCTTTAAAATGAGGTTCTACATGTGTGGGTCTAGAACGGATTTCCCTCTCAAACTAATTTCCCCCTTTTCCCTCCAAATCTACTTTCCCCCTTTAAAATCGAAAATTCCAAAATCTAGTACCCCCCATGTACAATTTCTTCACCGTGAAGTAATTTTCGCAAACATGTTTTTGACCCCTGCCCCCCCCCCTTCCAGGGAGAAAACCGTTCGACTTTTTTTTATTTTTCTCTTTTGATGACACATCTACACACCAAGACTTTTTTTAGATACCTCAACCAAATTTTTACACTTAGCCGTTCTCTCAATTTAGTGGATACAGACAAAACATGTTTCAAATTAATAAGTTAAATGCTTTTATCCTTAAGAGATTTCGAATATTCATGCATACAATTTTAAAAACATGCATATAGAGAAAATTCAGCTTAATATGAGAATTATAGATTGGATTTTAAATGCAAATAAAAACAAATATATATATATATATATATATTTAAAGAAAATAAGAAGCAATAAAAATAAGAAAATTAAGAAACGGTCTATCATCGTAAAAGAAAAATCACGCAGATGCCTGCATTAAATCATTTTTAAAAATCAGCTTTTAATAATAATAAACAGTTTTATGCAGATATTTAATTTATCAATTTAAATCTGTTAATTATCTGTTAATATTCAGTGTAAAATAAGTAATGAAGATAATGCAACGTGGATTAGAATTCCCCGAAGAATAATCTGTATCAGAGATGTCATATGTGAGGCCAAATCTCATGGTTCAAGTTGTAAGAAAGTTAAAAATGACTTCAAATTTAAAAATGATTCTAACACTATTCATTTTTAAATTTATATCAATGGTATACCTCTAAACAATGTTCCTGAACAATCAAATACGAACTTATAAACGTTATCATATCATAAATGTATGTGTAATTCTAGTCTTTCATATAACATCACATATATCAAAGTATTTAAATAAATTAATATTGTCATAAAAATGTGTTATTTTATTAATAAAAATAAGTTTAAAATAATTATCACCTGTATAGCAAGCCATGTCTGATGTCTCTGTATTAGTGATGTCTACTCGTCATTTTTAAAGCACTGCAGGGAAAGATGCCTCAATCGGGTAGCCTTTTAATAAACACCACCCAATATGAGACACTCACCAGGCTTTTGCCTATTCGGGAGGGGGGGAGACATCAGGATCATTCAGGTTGTACTCCTTGAGATCTTCTATATTTTTTACGTGGACACTTTCCTTTTCTTTCTGGCCCATTTTTGCCCTCGTCATCTGTTGGTGATAGCTCACTAAAAGGCGGAGATTGAGATGAACCTTGGCTATCCATGTATTGAACATCCATCTAAAATTGAAAATAAACAAAACAAAAATAAATATCCAACTAAAAGTAAAAATGATTAAGTAAAATAAAATTATTTACAGTAAAACTGTATCCTTCTGTCCTGTTTAATAAATATCTTCGTCATACTTTACGTTTCAGAGAGGTGCTGGGTTCGAACCCGGCTCATGCATTTTTTCTTTTTCAGTCCTAGTCTTTTTGCATGGTTCATAAAAAGCCACACTGCATTCAGTATCAATCTCGAATAAAAATTTATCATGTTTTACCATGTAATAAACTTTACTGCCCCAGATAGCAGTTTTTTTTTTTTTTTTTTTTTTTTTTTAATGTATAATTCTTTTATCAGTTTTAAAAAGCATCAATACGATAATAATATCCTTATTTGTTTTATATTTCCAAGCCAAAAATAATTTATATTGTGGCAATTTTTAAAGCTTTTTAATTTTTACTTAATATTTATCGAAACAAAATTTTAACATTCTGTTTGTTTTCGATCAAAAGTAATTTTGAAATTTTTTTTGGAGCTATGAGCAAAGAAATCCTTATCAAAACATAAGAGACTGTAATCAGAATCATCTAACAGGGCATCATCTTCAAAAATATTATCGAAGGTCAGCGTTAATCATATGCGGAATCATTTAATTTTGTAACAGGCTCAAAATGAATTTCAAAACTTTACCTTAAGCAAATAAGATAGGATATTAGTATGTTAATTATAACTAATATGAAAGTTTATTTTTCAAATTTTATAATACGTAAATCATACTGTTACTTTTTTTTTTTTTTTTTTTTTTTTTAATGTTTTACATGTTAAATGAATAAGATGACATAACAAATGATGATTATAGTGTAAAAAAATATATTAAATATATATATATAGCATACATTAATCTGAAGACAAAAACCAATGTTAATAATAAAAAATAAATAAAAATTAACTGAGCATAGTTAAATCAGAAAATACTCTAAACAGTTAGTATTTGTGACATGGATGTTTAAATGTTGTTAACAATAAAATAAAAATTGCAATGTAAAAAAAGATATTAAACTCAAAAGCTGTAAATTAAAAAACATTTCTAAACAGATACATATATAACAGTAGGTAATTCATAAAGCATTTCTTGATTTAAAAACAAATTATGAAGTTAAGAAAACTTCTCTACAGCAATAATACTTAATTAAATACTGCAGACAAATATACTTAATTTTATACAGACAAGCGCTTTTTCTTATTGTAGTAAAGAGATTATGTATAATTACCTAGGAAAGTAAAATACTCTAAAGCAGTATAGAAGTTTGTAGAAATAATTTCACTTTTCGAAAAAGATTCCCAAAGATATCTCAGCATATGTATAATATTAGTTATGAGGAGAAATTAGGACAGAAAATATCTTCAGACAAAAACATTAAGATGCGTTATACATATGAAAAAAGAATTATTTTATGTAAGAACCAGAACAACAAAATCTAAGTTCTTTTACGAGGCTTTTAGTATATGTGCAGTTCATCATTTATTTACATTAGATAAGGCGTTCAAACATACTTTAGATCCAAAATATCAAACAAAAAATTCATTTTTTTCAGAATACTACAAGAGAAGTGTAAAAATTAACTCACCGATCACTCTCGTATGAAATACCATGCTCAATCTCTGAAAAGATATCTAATACACAAGTTTGTAAAGGCGAAAACGATATTAAAAAAATTTTTTATCATAAAGAGAACTTTTCCGATATGTTTCTGGACACAGGAACAAAACAACGATCTTATTCGTCACCATCATCAAACAAAATTTTTTGAACAACATCCAACATAATGAAAAAGAAAATAATAATAAACTAACACTAACAGTCAACAACATCCAAACAGTTCCGCCATATTTAAACTCTCGGTAAACAGCTAACCAGTGGAAACTCGACCGATTAAATATTAAACCTCCGTTAGCGCTAACCGACGATGGTGGGACGCAGAAATCTCAGCTGTGAGTGCTAATCCGAGTTTTTCCCTTTAACCGGAGATGGTGGGAACGGCCCCAAGTGAGACTATATCCAAAAAATTCAGTTGCGAGGGGCCCAACATGGGGCTGGGCCCCACACGAAAAATCCATTGCTTTCCCACCTAGTCAAATTACCACCGCCGTCCGCGTCCCTAGTCATGGCGTACTTGATCCCATGCCCTAGTCAGCGTTACCTTCTTTCCCGCCTTTATTCTTTCGGCTGCCAGGACGGAAGAGAAACTCCCCTTCAAAAACCTGCCTCATTCAACCGATACTCTGTCGGACTTCGTAAAAAGTGTGGAATCACTTTCTCTCCCGCCAAGAAAAAGCACGATGTCAGCTAGAAGCAACCTTAAGAGTCAAGGACACATTCCCCCTCTCATGCATTCACGTACCTTTCTGATAAAAGATTAATCGGCCAGAAAAGCAATGTTTTCAAAGAATGAGTTTAATAGAGAGATTTTTCCTCTTTTTTTTTTTTTTTTTTTTTTTTTTTTTTTGACTGACTTAATTTTTTATTTCTTAGGGATTTATTTTTTAAACTACGTTGTTAAACTATTTCTTTATTTGCTATATTAACACAGTTGAGGAAAACTCCTCAACAAGTTTTAATGTTGAATGATAACTTATTGCACACGTCAGAGAAATTTTGCACGTGAATAGGCAATATTAGAGACCCTATAATAGAAGAAATGGACGCTCAAGGATAGTCGACCATCTTAGTGGCAAATCGGAGAGATCCCGGTAGAATGTAATGTTTTTTTTATTTGCGATTGACACTTAACTATACGTTATAAATGAATATATATATATATATATATATATACATATATATATATATATATATATATATATGTATGTATATATTGGTTCAGAAAGCAATGCAGAATATAAGTATGTATTTTTTTTTTTTCGTCTTAAAAAGAGAAAATTTGAAATAAAATAAAATAAATAAATAAACTAGTGGATCTGCAGATCAGGAGCCTCAACGTCCTATTTGCATCAGACATTTTTCAATAGGTCATTTTTATTTATTTCTTATTATATAATAGTATATATTGATTCGATCGACTTATTACCATAATCAGATACATTCCTGAGGGGGGCTGCCGCCCCCCTCAACCCCCCGCTGTATCTCTCTTTCTATACCTATTTGTATATCAAATAAAGTGTTACGGAATTGTAAAGAATTGCATTTATTTTTGTATAAATTTTTTCAAAGAGGCTTAGTAAGTCGATAAAATGCTAATTTTGTGCATTTCTAGTCGTTTTAGCGTTAAAATAGCTCATTTTCCTTTAAAAACGAATTGAAAAGCTCCAATAAGGGAAGAAATGGATTTGGCGCCAAATTTGGCGTCTGTTTCCCTCCTTGGCGATTTTTTTGGCGACCTTGGCGAGAAAATCCTTATTAGGGATATACCAAATATGGAAGCTCCAATCTCATTGGCTGATGAGATACGATAATTTTCCAGAACTGTCTGCGTTCGATAGAATAGTATAAAAGGAGCATTTTTTTAGCCAAGGCTTCCAATCTTAGATCTGTGTCGGTTTCGTCAAATGCGTGCTTTGCTTTGAGCCTCTTTGAATAAGACTTGCTTTATGTGTTATTGCTAAACAGTTTGTACTGTTGTTTTGCTGTTAACGGCTGTTGTTTAAGCTATGTTTACTGGTTGAATTGAAGCTGATACTTGGTTTATAGACCTGTATTCTGTTAGAACATTATAGACTCCGAAATTCATATTTAATATTAACCTAGAAACTTTTTCATTTAAAGAACTCTCATTTTCCGTACGTGATATGTAGATGTATTAAACTCAATTGTTTCCGCGTTCTCGCCACACCCTGCGGGTTTAAATGTAGATGTATCTTCTGTATCTTTTTCGCTTCTGTAAAACTGTTTCAGTATATGTATGTAAGTGAACCTCTAAAGAACGAGCCTCGGGCTCGTTCCAAAAACACTACATAGATTTTAATAAATATTCCAGAAATCACATCAACGATTAATTTCACTTGAATATATATCACCAGAGAATAATATGAAAATGTTATAGATTTATTTACAGAATGCAATGTGCTGAATTCCAGAAGAAATGAAATTGGAGAGTGCTGACAAACACGAGCTAAGTAAGATTAAAAAAACTTCCAGTAAGAAGATTTACAGGTAAGCGAAATTTTACTTACCTAATATCTATTTGGCAAGTGATATATTATGAAATATCAACTAAAATATCTCAAAGTAAAGGTAAATAAAAGAGGTAAAATCTTACTCACGCCATATATATAAGTGAATATTTTATAAAAAATCAAATAGATTATGAGACTGATTTCAAAATAGAATTATAAAAAAAAAAGAAATAGTTGATAAACTGTTTTTCTAATAAACTGTTCTTGGTGAAAAATAAATTACGAACACTGATGAACTATCTAAAAAAAAAAAAAAAAAAAATAACTGTCTATTCATATGCCTATATATTAACGAATTAAAACAAACTGTTATATTTTCAAACAGACTAATTTGGAGAAATAAATTAAATAAACAAAATGAACTTATTTAAAGATACCAATATTGAAGCACTAAATGCAAATAATTATGATATTTGGAAATTTAGAATTGAAAATTTGTTACAAAAAGATGATCTTTTTTCAGTTATCACTGACGAGCCTCCTACACCAATAACAGATGCATGGAGGTCAAAAGATCGCAAAGCGCGTGCAATTATAAATTTATTAGTTGACGACACTCAAATAATAAACGTTAAAAACCTCTCCACAGCTCGTGAATGCTAGGAAGCTCTTAAAAAAATACATGAAAGGTCATCGCTCTCAAGTAACTATTTCTCCTTCGCAAATTATATTCCATTAAATTAACTGAAGGAGGTAATATGACAGAGCATATCACTAAAATATATCAAACGCGCGACAAGCTGATAGCCATTGGTGAACAAATAAACGATCAGCATCTATCAGCTTTAATGCTTTGTTCTCTGCCACAATCTTACGATGTATTAATCACTTCTTTGGAAAGTAGAGATGAAGCAGACCTTTCCCCCGAGTTTATCCGATCCAAACTAATAGACGAATATTTAAAGAGAGAAGAAAATAAACACGAAAACAATATTTCAGCTTTGAAAATAACTAAAACAAAAAATGAAAACGTGAAATTCTGTAAGTTTTGTAAAAGAAATAACCACAATATTGATGTATGCTGGATTCTAAAGAGAAAAAATAATTCGAGATCCCAACAAAATAATAGATATAACAAAAACAGACAGCCCTTTAGAACTGCAATGTGCTCTCGTGATAGAAATAACGCAGACAAAACACAGATTTCGGTAACTGATAAAAATACATCAGACAAGGTGTTTACATTATATATGGGTATGAAATCAGATAATTGGTATATTGATTCAGGCTGTTCGACACATGTCTGCAACGATAAAAGTAAATTTTATGAATTCTATCCTAGCTCCTCCTGCGTAACGATCGCGAATGGGCAGGAAATAAAATCGTTTGGACATGGATCTGTAAAATTACATACCATAAATTCAAATAATACACAAAACACCATACTGTTAAAAAATGTCTTGTATGTACCGGATATTGAGACAAATCTCATCTCTGTGAAAGGGGCAACAGAAAATGGGTGTATAGCAGTATTTAAAGATAGATCATGCAGAATAATGCATGAAGGCGAAACATGTATTGAAGGGTATATCAATAATAATTTATATGAATGTAAAATAAATTCAGATACAACACACACCATAAACATTGTGAAAACGTGCGAAAATAAAAACTGCATAGACAAATGGCATGTTAAATTGGGTCATAGAAATGTTAATCATATAAAACAGTTAGTAAACAAAAACATGGCAACAGGGATTAAACTAGATGATTGCAAACATGATAGTGTATGCGAAACTTGCATATTATCTAAGTTAACTGACAATCCTTATCCCAAAAAGGCTCAATTTAGGGCAACAAAAGTTTTAGAGTTGGTTCACAGCGATTTATGCGGGCCGATGAAAACTCCCACGGTCGGTGGAAAGTATTATTTTTTGACGTTCGTAGACGACTTTAGTCGATTTACCGTTATATACCTATTAAGAAATAAGGACGAAGTTTTATCAAAATTAAAACAATACATAGCAATGACCTCAAACAAATTCGGGAGAACTTTGCAGGCAATCCGCTCAGATAATGGAGGGGAATACACCGGAAAAGAATTCGATGAATATTTAGGAAAATTAGGAATAGACCATCAATTCACAGTCCCCTATTCTGCTCCTCAGAATGGCGTTTCTGAGCGTAAAAATCGAACTTTGGTTGAGATGGCACGTTGCTTATTAAAAGATGGAAATTTACCGAATTCTTTCTGGGGTGAGGCAATTAATACCGCTGTATACTTACAGAATAGACTCCCGACTTCCGCGTGTGAATCAACACCCTATGAATTATGGACGGGTCGAAAACCTGACCTGTCAAAATTAAAACCCTTCGGTTGTCGTGCCTATGCTTATGTACAAAAAGTACACAGGGGAAAATTAGATGATACCGCCCAGCAAGGTATATTTGTAGGGTATGATAATAGGAGTAAAGGGTATATAATTTGTACGAATGGTAGAAACATAATTATAAGTCGTACTGTAAGATTTATAGAACATGAAAATAAGGAAATAATAAATAATGAAACATTAAAAAACAATGATGAGAGACCTGATAACATAAAGCTATCACAAAATCTGCAGATAATAGATTCAGAAGCAGAAAACACAGATGATAGCAGTTTGTCAGATAATTCACAAGACTTACCGCGAAGATCGCAGAGATCTAATAGGGGGGTACCACCTGATAGATTTACGTTCACAGTAAACAATAAAACAATTGAAGAACCGAAATGTTGGGACGATATAATGAAAATGAAAAATCCCATAGAGAAAGAAAATTGGATTAAAGCCACGTTAGAGGAAATAAACTCACTTAAGGAAAACGACACATGGGAATTAGTAGAAGCCTCACCAGGAACTAAAGTAATAGGTAGTAAATGGGCATTTAAGGCAAAATTCAATAATCAGGGACTAGTGGAAAAATATAAAGCAAGGTTGGTAGCCAAGGGATTTTCCCAAAAATATGGCATTGATTATGATGAAGCCTTTGCACCTGTTGCATCACACACAACCATAAGAAGTTTTCTAGCAATGTCCCTGTACAAAAATTTAAGTTTAAGACATGTTGACATTAAGAAGGCTTTCTTACATGGGGAATTACAGGAGGATGTATATATGCAGCAACCAGAGGGTTATGCTGCACCAGGCGAAGAGCATAAGGTTTGTAAGTTGAAAAAAGCCATCTATGGGTTAAAGCAGGCCGCGAGGGCTTGGAATCAGAAATTAAATGATACATTATGCAAATTAGGTTTCAATCAAAGCCAGTACGATAAATGTCTTTATAAAAGAAAACAAAATAATTCAACAACATATGTTCTAGTCTATGTTGACGATTTATTAATTGCGGGTGAAAATAAAATTATAAACATGTTAATAGACAAATTGAAAGAAGAATATCCGTTGACAGACTTAGGCGAAGCTAAGTATTATCTAGGAATAAATTTAGAAAGACCCAGTAAAGGCACGATAACGCTCGACCAAACGAACAAAATAATGGAACTAATAACCAAATTTGGGCTTGAAAATGCGAAACCGACAGATACTCCCATGGAGCCAGGCTACATAAAGTTAGTCGATAACGAAAACCTTCTACCGCACAACACCCAATACCGACAAGCTATCGGAGCGCTACTCTACATAGCCACGGTATCGCGACCGGACATTAGCGCTGCAGTGGGGATTCTAAGCAGAAGGAATGAGTGTCCCACATTAAAGGATTGGGAGGCGGTTAAGAGAGTCATACGCTATCTAAAAACAACAATTAACCTAAAATTAACATTTAGCAATAAAGATGAACCTATCCTGAGGGCATATGCAGATTCAGATTGGGCAAATGATGCATCTGATAGAAGATCAATCGCAGGAAACCTGTTCATGGTCGGAAGAAATCCCATTCAATGGAGCTCAAAGAAAGAAAATTGTATAGCTATGTCCTCCGCTGAAGCTGAATATGTGTCCGCAGCGAACGCTGCACAAGAAATAATATACATTAAGAATTTATTGCACGAACTAGATTTAAATCAAGAGGAACCAATAACTTTGTATGAGGATAATATGTCCTGCATCAAATTAGCAGAATGCGAGAAGTACCATCATAAAACGAAGCACATAGATCTACGATACCATTTGCTTCGTGAAAACATTAAAGAGAAAAAAATTCAAATGGTTTATAAGTCTACAGAAACTATGATTGCTGACATCCTCACTAAGGCTTTACCCAGAACTCTCTTTGTTAAACATAGAAACAAACTATTAAATTAGAATAGGACTTTCAGAGTCTAAGTGGGGATGTTAGAACATTATAGACTCCGAAATTCATATTTAATATTAACCTAGAAACTTTTTCATTTAAAGAACTCTCATTTTCCGTACGTGATATGTAGATGTATTAAACTCAATTGTTTCCGCGTTCTCGCCACACCCTGCGGGTTTAAATGTAGATGTATCTTCTGTATCTTTTTCGCTTCTGTAAAACTGTTTCAGTATATGTATGTAAGTGAATCTCTAAAGAACGAGCCTCGGGCTCGTTCCAAAAACACTACATAGATTTTAATAAATATTCCAGAAATCACATCAACGATTAATTTCACTTGAATATATATCACCAGAGAATAATATGAAAATGTTATAGATTTATTTACAGAATGCAATGTGCTGAATTCGAGAAGAAATGAAATTGGAGAGTGCTGACAAACACGAGCTAAGTAAGATTAAAAAAACTTCCAGTAAGAAGATTTACAGGTAAGCGAAATTTTACTTACCTAATATCTATTTGGCAAGTGATATATTAATGAAATATCAACTAAAATATCTCAAAGTAAAGGTAAATAAAAGAGGTAAAATCTTACTCACGCCATATATATAAGTGAATATCTTATAAAAAATCAAATATATTCTTCTGGAACTTTCTGTGAATAAATCACTGAATTTTTGCAAGTTTCGCCTTTCATTCTCGGACAACTTACAAACCCCCAAGTACGCAACAATATGCATTCTTATTAAACGACGGTCTTGTATTATTTCCCGGAAATTCATAAATACCGAATTTCATACAAAAAAAAAATTACATAGCATATCGGAAATATTTTGCGTAACCTTTAAACTAATTATCAATTCTATGCCCACAATTTTTAACAGGAAAACATGCTTTTAAAATTCTAATAAAATTTCATTATACACTAAGCGACAAAAAAAAAGCCGCACTGCAGAAAAAATGACTTATACCTTTTTTACTTGTAATAACTTTAAAATTAATGTTTGAAACAAATAAAACTGTCTTGTTTGCATAATACCAAAGGTAAGGTATGAAATGATAACTATGTATATTTTCGATTTAATAATTCGCTTTATTGCACTTTACGAAGTATTTTTTAAAAATCTGTATAAAACTTTCTTTTTGAACATAATGCAATAACTATACACTTTCCATTCTATTATGATTTATTATATGAAATAAACAAGTTATATTTTAATATATGAAATAAAACTATTTATTTGTTAGATGTAAGCAATTTTTTGTTAAAAATATGTATTCTGCATTGGGTTAATTCCACCTTTATATGGAATTACTACATTAATGCGCAATGGCATAGTTTTATACAGTGTTTTAATATTAATCTCAGAAATTTCAATGTCCCAAATACCACAAATAAATTTTTCTAGTTCTGGCAGAGTTATAGGCTGTAAATTTCGAATCCTCTCCCCTCACCCCCGCCTTTTTATAGACGAAACATTTTCAAGCGGATCGTGATTTTGACCATTTCCATGTCTGGTAAAGAAGAAATTCTACTATATCCTTTGTGGTATTTAACTTAAAGTGAAAAAAAGTATGATTACTTACAGAATTATAGGTTCTCATGGGAATGTATAAGAAATTTTGACAATTTGAATTGAATAAACTTACCACAGACGCCGTGTAGTAAGGTGCCTTATTATCTTCAAATGCTGTTTACGGAAATGTCTAAGATACCTCCAAAATAGTCGGTCAGGCACCACTTTTATGCAGATTGTGTTTTATTTCGAGTTAATTGATCCCTTGAGCATAAAAATTTCCTCGAGTGTTTGAAAATTTATGCACTTCCGTACCATAATGTACGGAGAATGTGTCACTGTTTTAAAAGTGCGATTTTCATTAAGTCGGTCATATTTTCGTCTTCATTCTAGCTTTTTTGAACTGCACGAAATAAAGAAAACTTGATTCATCAGAGAAAACCAGTTCAGCCTAATAATTAACTGATAATGTTTTTAAATTTTGGTCAACTAAAGTATTGTTTTTTCTAATTTTTTTCCTTAATAATGGCTTTTTTCGCAGATCTTCCGTTCTTTAACCCGCTTTGTTTAATTGTTCCCGCATTGTTTTTGATGAAAGTAATTTACTATACACTTTTTTAAAATCTTTTTAAAGTTCTGAACATGATACAAATCGATTTTTTAAACATTCGCATTTTAACTTGCGGTTATCTTGCTTGGATGAGCAACATGACCGCCTAAAGCCAAATTCCCCGTTTAAACGGCCAAAAAAAATTATATTTTGCTAAAATTCATTTTACCAATATTTCGTTAGCATTTAATTGTTTTGCCATCTCACGTATTAAAATATTTTTTGATTTTCATTTAAAAATTAATACTTTTTGTGGCATCGTTAACTGCCTTATTCTTACCATTTTTGAAATAAATTCTAAAATTACAATTTTCCTGACAATTGCATTTTGTTTTTAACACTAGACTCAAAGCTAAAGTGTATGTGGAGGACAACATAGTAAAATCTGTTCGAAAATTTGCTTTTTAAACGATAAAATTGGCGGTTGTAGAAAGCGAAAAGGAAAACATCCAAGTGCGGCTTTTTTTTTGTCGCTTAGTGTATTTGATGGGGTGTAACCATGTTAAAATAAACTTTTAAGAAATACCGACTATACACCATAAAAGTACGAAATTCCTTTATGTATCCCGGAAAAGTAGCCACAGTCATTATAAACGCCAATAATAAGAATAAATCTAATTAATTATAACTCATTAATCTTTCAAACTAATTTGACATCATTTGGATGATTACAGTACATACTGGAAATTATTTTGTGTGGTCCCATAAATTATTTCGTCTATACATAACCTTTTTTTAGAGTAAACATGATTTTAAGCATCTTTATAATGTATGTTAACTTTATTAAGTTCAATTCAGCATAAACGCATTAAAGTGCGCGTTTAAATTAAAAATTCGTCCATAGGCTCTAACGTTACGAAATTCTTTCATGTGTCTTTGTAAACGAACCATAAACATTGTATACACCAGTAAAAACTATTCAGCTTATTTTGCGTTTAAAATTAATAATTGTTCCAAATTTAACATCGTTTGGATGACTAAGTGACATTGTCAGAACACTTTTGTAAGGTCCTGTACATTAATTAGAAAGCTTAAGAGCACATATTTTCTTCAAGCAACATAAGTTTAAGCATCTTACTCACGTACTCTAGTTTCATTTTCTTCATTGCAAAGTAATGATATTAAAATGCGTTTAAACGAAATTCACCCCATACGCCGTAATGTTAAGAATTTTGGCGTGTCCCTGTACACAGTTTATAAAAAATATAGCAATGAAAATTATACAGCTACTTATATGGAAAGCTGGAATGTGTGCGCCAATTTGCAAGTCAATCGAAGGATTTTTGCGGCCGCTATTGCGGTACATACAAATTCTTCCCATAGGCCGTAAGGATAAGAAAAATTTTGGCGTGTCCCTGTACGCGAACAACAAAGGGAATACACACCTAACACTATACAGCTAATTCCGTTGGGCTCGTGAATATGTGTACCAAATTGCAAGTCTATAGCGTTATTTTTGGGGCCGCTATCGCGGTACATACAAATTCTTCCCATAGGCCGTAATGATAAAAAAAACTTTGGCGTGTCCCTGTACACGAACTACAAATGGAATGCACACCCAAAACTATACAGCTAATTTCGTGGGGATCATGAACATGTGTACAAAGTTTCAAGTCAATAGCGTGGTTTTTACGGCCGCTATCGCGCGACAGACAAACAGACAGACGGACGGACCGACGGAACCCAAAATCCTTTTAAGTCTCAACAGAGGGCCTCCACTGACGTTTCGGCAAAAATTGAAGTCAATAGCTTGATTTTTGCGGCGGCTATCGCGGTACATACAGATTTTTCCCATAGGCCGTAATGATAGAAAATCTTTGGCGTGTCCCTGTACACGAACTACAAATGGAATACACACCTAAAACTATACAGCTGATTCCGTTGGGCTTATGAACATGTGTACCAAATTGCAAGTCGAAAGCGTGATTTTTGTGGCTGCTATCGCGGTACATACAAATTCCTCCCATAGGCCGTAATGATAAGAAAAACTTTGGCGTGTCCCTGTACACGAATTACAAATGGAATACACACCCAAAACAATACAGCTGATTTCGTGGGGCACATGAACACGTGTACCAAATTGCAAGTCAATAGCGTGATTTTTGTGGCCACTATCGCGATACATACAAATTCCTCCCATAGGCCGTAATGATAAGAAAAACTTTGGCGTGTCCCTGTATACGAACTAAAAATGGAGTACATACCAAAAACTATACAGCTGATTTCGTAGGGCTCATGAACACGTGTACCAAATTTCAAGTCAATAGCGCTATTTTTGCGGCCGCTATCGCGATACATACAAATTCCTCCCATAGGCCGTAATGATAAGAAAAACTTTGGCGTGTCCCTGTATACGAACTACAAATGGAGTACATACCAAAAACTATACAGCTGATTTCGTGGGGCTCATGAACACGTGTACCAAATTTCAAGTCAATAGCGCTATTTTTGCGGCCGCTATCGCGCGACAGACAGACACAGCCCAAAACCGTTTTGAGTCTCAATGTAGGGCCTCCACTGACGTTTCGGCAATAATTACTTTCGATATTACTTTTTCAACTCCGATCGGGAGGATTTTTTTTTTTCATATATTTCTATATTAAGCAAAATATGTTGAGCGTAAAAATAGTTCTACTTTATTTCTTCTGAGGACACACATTGCATTATTTGAAAAAGATAAAATATTTTAGCAAAAAAATATGATGATTTTAGTTTTTGCCAAGTAATTGATGAAGAAATGCAAAATTACAGCAGTAGAAAGTAAATTATTTTTTATTATTTTATAACAATCTTTATGTAACATTTTTACAAGCTAAAAAAATATATGTATATATATAATTTTTATTTATTTAAATTAAGCGTTATCATCGATAATCACGTATTTATCTATTTATTTATTTATAAATAAATTATTAAATAAATAATTAATTAATTAAAAATTTAATTATTAAAAATTTGTAAAAAATATCTAATATTTTCACAAACTAAATAACATGTTTTTGTTCAATTTAGTTACGCCTGAATATTCGACTGATTTTGTTTATTTTTTATTGCAAAAATATATGTAAATAATGATAATATTTTTTTAAATCTTTTTTTTTTTAATAATATTGATACTACTTGCTATGGAATATATGATTTAAATGTATTACTTTCTTCTATATGTAATATAGAGAAAGTATTGGATTCGCGAAAATTTTCGACCTCCGTTTTTTGACGGATCTACACGTTTTGGGATGTCCTGAACACGAATTGATAGTTTTTAAAAAATGTCTGTCTGTGTGTCTGTCTGTCTGTCTGTCTGTCTGTCTGTGGTTTAGTGTTTTCACCGTATCTCACGAACCAATGAATGAAATTCAACCAAACTTGGTATATAGTTGGACCCTGGCGGGGCATTGTGCTGATTAGATTTTGGGATGAATAGCCCATCAGGTGGCGCTGTGATCGCATTTTATGTAAATTTTTAACATGGCAGTATAGGACAAATTTTCGTATTTTTCACCGTATCTCAAGAACTAATGAATGAAATTCAACCAAACTTGGTATATAGTTGGAACCTGACGGGGCATGGTGCTGATTAGATTTGGGGATCAATCGTCCAGCAGGTGGCGCTGTGATCGCAAAATTTCTTATGTCACACCGTATCTCACGAACCGATGGATGAAATTGAACCAAACTTGGTGTATAGTTGGACCCTGACATGGAAAGGGTCTGATTAGATTTTGGGATCAATTGCCCTGCAGATGGCGCTGTGATCACATTTTATGTAAACTTTTAACATGGCAGAATAGGACAAAATTTCGTATAAATGTACATAATGAGCGTTATTTTAAACTTGTGATTGTAAAATTAATATCAATTATTGATAATAGTAGTAGTTAACTACGAAAAAAATTTTGTGCATGTGGGGGCACCGGTTCCCCCCCTGGGGGGAAAATACCCCCCCAGGGAGGTAAATTTTCAAGATGGGTATCTTTCGAAAGATCTCGTCAATAGCTTTAAAACGAATGGTTGAACTATAAATCTGTGATAATTTAAAACAAAGTTATCGATTTTTTTTACTTTTAACAAAAAAAAAAAAAAAAAAACTTAGAAAAAAAAAATCGTATTTTTTTTTAAATATTGTTACTGGTTGAATATGTATTACTTAAAAAAAAAAAAAAAAAAAAAAAAAAAAAAAAAAAGAAAAAAATCGTAATTTTTTTTTTTTTTTTTTTTTAAATATTGTTACTGATTGAATATGCATATAGGAAAATATAGAAGAAAGTCTTGTGGTGGCCACAACATACTAGTTTTTTATTTCTTGCGCTTTTAAGTTATATACATCTTATTTTCATTATTTTCATCTATTTATTTTTAAGAAAACGCGGATGCATTTTGTTAATATCAATTAATTAATATATATATATATATATATATATATATACATATATAAATATTCTATTATTTTAATTTTCAACCTTAGTATTTTAAAATATATCAGGAAAATACTCGGCTTATTTAATCGTCCAAAATATATATGACAGATTTCTTTTTGAAAATAGAAGTGATAAAACTGATTTAAAATTTCAAAAATTTGGCATCAATGTTATAGTAATGTGTCTTGGTAAAATAGGATACAGATTATTGAATAAAAATACATATCTGTCATTCTAATTAATATTCGGCATTATTGTTCGCATCCGCTCCTTTTCCAAACAAACATAATCTTTAATTTTCTCCAAATGTTCTTACAATTGAATGAGAAGGAAAATACTCTAAAAAATAACGGGTGTGAGAAAAAAGGCGAATAATAACAATACTACAGAATATTAATTAGAATACTTTAAAGTATGAAAATAGTGGTAGCAAAAATAAAGTCGGAAACTTCTTATCCCTGAAAGTGTACTGAAAAAAAGGGCGGGGAGTTCGGCCCCTGAAAATAGCTAGAAAGTAACCTTCAAATTAAAATAATAATAATAATAATAATAATAATTTAAAAAAAAAAACTGTAACTATTTTATATCAAATACTAATGGTGCCTATCTAATTTTACCCCTACAGTTATTACTTATCGATCGCTTTATATATTTATTATTTAATTATTTTATTTTATTTATTATTATTATAATTTTTTTTTTAACCAAATTGAATTTTTATAGATGAATAACTTCCTGTAATGAATTCTTTAAGTTTAAAAACTCTGAAATTTATAATCAATTAATTTTCTTTTAAAGGTGCTGGAGCTGCTCTATCTATGACACTTCCTCAAGTTGTATTGAATCAATATTTTAAAAAATATCGCACAACGGCATCTGGCATGGCCTTCTCCGGTGGTTGTGTTGGATCTTTTCTTTTCCCTGTATTATTAGAGTATTTGCTCAAAACTTATGGTTTAGGAGGTTACTTTTTAATATTATCCGGAATACTTATGAATGTTATTCCAGCTGCTATGGTGCTCAGAAAACCTTCTTGGTTAAAGACAGAAAAAAACATTGAAGTAATATCTAAAGAGAATAAAAAAAATTGTCCTTGTGATGATAGAAATGACGAGGAAAACTTTAGTGATAGACTAAAAAATTTCAAGGAATATAAGAATGGTAAATGGCATAAAATCGAAGATTATAAAGATTTTTCTATACGAAATATTTCTAATTTATTGCAAGTAGACACATGTTTTCTGAGAGAAAATTGTGATTTACTTCTTAAATTACTTGAAAATATTAAATCATCCGCATATGGTGATAGTTGTGGTGAGAATGACATATTTTCAAATCTGCCTCAAGGTATAATACAAAAATATTTAGAAGATCTTTATAAGCTTATTGACAGTATGACTGCATATCTCTGTTCATCCGATATATTCGTATCAAATATTTCCTCTAAACACTCTGACACCAAATCTAGATATGGTTATTCACAAAATGAATCTAAAAATACGACAAATGAAATAGTTTTATCAATAAATGCATTAGAATTGCAAAATAATTTAGAATTCTGCAGTTCTTTGTTAAAACAATTAAATAGGTTCACTGAAAATGATGTTAAAAATTTTCCAAACATCCTATCAAAAGAAGAACATGAAATTCTTTCGTTAATGATAAGACAAATTAAACACATTTTTAGTGTATTAAATATCGATGAAAGTGATGGTTCGCTTAAAACTAGTCAAAATAAAAATAAAGTATTTGTTGATAAAAGTACTCATAAACACACAAATACTTTTAAGGCTCATATAAAAACTGCCATTAGGTTGCAAAAAAATCCACTATTTTTGCTTATAAGCGTTTCTAGATCTGTTCACTTTTTAACTTTCGTGCCAGCTATGACAATTATTGTCGATTTTTCAATGGATAAAGGACTTTTGGAAGGAGATGGAAAATATGTGATAGCTGCAATTTCCTTTGGTGATTTAATGGGCCGATTGTGCTTAGGTTGGATTACGGATAAAGAATATTTATCGCTCCCTACGTAAGTATATATGTTCAAAATTTTTCATTTATTATTAGAAGTGTTTTATTTAATTCAGTTTTATCGAATCGCTGTATCAATACTCTGCTAATATAAAGACTTCATAATAAATATTTATAACAGGCACAATGCGAAAAATTTATAGCTATTTTTATTATTAAATAATAAAATTATACTTAAAAAACACGTTTTAATTGGAACGTGAACTAAAATGCACAAAATATCTATCTTTATAGTATAAAAATGCAGTGTAAGAGAAAATTGTGTGCGTAACACACCATAATATTTACATACTTTTAAATCTTTAATTAAATAATAATAATAAAAGTAAAAATAAAAGAATAAAAATAAAAGTAATTGATTAATTGTTGCCACTCCACAGTATACTAATATGGCCAAATTCAGTGCCACATACGTTAGTGTTATATATATATATATATATGTTTGCTCTTAAAACCTGCTCCTGATGGGATAGGAGCCTGCAAACATGTGTATGTAATATTTTCTTTGACTATGAAGTCGTGCACAAAATTTCAGGTCAATTGAACGACCAGAAGTGGCCGAAAATTGACTTGCAGGATCTTCATTATTTTATGAATTATCAAACATCAGAATGTGTCCGACATTTTGTAGACACACCTTATATGAAATGATATTAGCTTATTGAATATCAAAAAACTTAACTTTTTAACGAAAAATGTTTATTTTTGCTTTATATATAACTGTTTGTTTTTTATTACAATTGTGTTGAATTCTGTAATTTTAGACAGTGTATGATAGATTTGTTGCAGACTTTGATATTTTCCAGTTGAATTTGTTTGGTATAATTACTAAACAATGGAAATTTTATTTAAGCGAGTATATGACATAGATGCCAACATTTTAATTTATTCCTGATTATTTTTAGCCCGGCCTTTGTTTCGCACCACTTTACTATAGAAATTTTTTCTTCAATATATAACTTCCATAAAATAAAAAAAAATTGCTTTTAAAAAAATAAGTTGTGTAAATACTCCGGAATAAATTAGAATATCGACATCTATGATATGAAATTGTTTTCAAATGTTTCGTAAACTTTTATATCGCTCTAGGTAAAAATATATATAATCAAATGCATAGTCGGCAGAAAAATTATTGAAGCACACATTCATACTTTTCGTTTTTTTTTTTTTAGTTTGATCGCTAATTTTTATCAACAACTTACCTTTTCATAAACAGTATAAGACTAAGATCCTGATTCGACAAATATTTACTCGACAAAAGTGTATGAGGTGCCCATATTTTAACTAGGAATTATTGCTAGTGCTTCAATAAATTTGCTGCCGACTGTATGAACGTAAATGTTAAAAACCAGTGATATTTTATACAACAAATATTAAAATGTTTTAACAAAATTCTTACGAGTTAGATTATCTTAAGCTGGCAACAATTAATTTTAATTTCACTGCAAGTTTATTTTCAAATTTATTTATTTTTATAATTAAGTTTTATTTTTTATTTTTTTTAATATAAAAGGATTTTTTTTTATCGATTTACTAACGAGAAAAAGAAATTCATTAATTTTTTTTTTCTAATTTAGTGCTCGAAACAAATATTTATTCATAAACATATATATTTTTAGGAGTGGATCAAGACAGCACATTTGCTCCTTTGAAATAGACATCTAAATTTTTAATTGTTGCCTTTAATTTTTTCAACCATAATATAAAATATGCTTTCACGTTAAAAAAATAAATAAATAAATAAAATATCAAATTTGTTCATGCGTGTACTTACGGATAATACGTAAGTATCGTAATTTCGTGCACTTTTGCGATTCAAACACATCAAGGTAGGGGTATACACTTTTTTTTTTTTTTTTTTTTTTTTGGGGGGGGGGTAGTTGTGTGCGCAATAGTGATTTCAGCGAAAAAGAGTTACATGCGTTTTCAGATTCATGCACAGCGAGACAGGGGTGTCCAGTGATGTTCTTTGGTTTTCATGTGAGCGAAGCGAACATACGTGCGTGATAGTGATGGCTTCGAAAGCGAGTTACATGCGTTCTCAGATTCATGCACAGCGAGGTTGGGGTGTCCAGTGATGTTTTTTTTTGGTTTTCATGTGAGCGAAGCGAACATACGTGCGTGATAGTGATGGCTTCGAAAACGAGTTACATGCGTTCTCAGATTCATGCACAGCGAGTTCGGGTGTCCAGTGATGTTTTTTTTTGGTTTTCATGTGAGCGAAGCGAACATACGTGCGTGATAGTGATGGCTTCGAAAACGAGTTACATGCGTTCTCAGATTCATGCACAGCGAGGTTGGGGTGTCCAGTGATGTTTTTTTTTTGGTTTTCATGTGAGCGAAGCGAACATACGTGCGTGATAGTGATGGCTTCGAAAACGAGTTACATGCGCTCTCAGATTCATGCACAGCGTGGTAGGGTGTTATATATATATATATATATATGTGCGCGAAGCGTATATACGTGCATGATACAACACAAGTTTACGTGTTTTCCAATTACATCTTTCGTTTTCTGTTTCCTTACTTTTAGTGGAAGGGTCTAAATTCATAACGTGTGTGTGTGTGTGGGGGGGGGTTTCAGGTAGCAGGAAGCTTTCTTACAAAAGAAAATATCTAATCAGCATTTTAAAGCATTTGAATGTCAAAAGAAAATATTAATATTTTATTTTTTATTTTACTTTTTTCAAGTGAAAGTATATTTTATATTATGGTTGAAAAAATTAAAATAAAGGCAACAATTAAAAATTTAGATGTCTATTTCAAAGGAGCAAATGTGCTGTCTCGATCCACTCCTATATTTTTGACTTACTTTTATTTATCTAAAGCTCACATTTTTTAGTGTTACGTAGTGTTCCTATTATAAGAAAAATTTTCGATCATTTCATTTATCATTTAATCTTTGCTGGCTTTATTCGAGCTGAGGGAACAGAAGATTGATAAATTTAACATGTTAATGGTTGAATTAGCCCAGAAGTTAAAAAATATTTAGTAATAATGCTGTTAATTGTGAATTCTTTAGTAAAATATCTTTAAAATGCTTTCAAATCCAGACAATTATGTTTTATAACGGAAGTCAAAAGACATAAAATTTTTTCAAGGGCAAGTTGTCTAAAAATTTGCAAACCACGCAAAACTGAAGTTCGTAAGAAATAGGCCTACAACATCATAATTTTTTTTCTCTAACAAAAACATGTGTAAAATTTTATTTTATTGACTTTGCATATTAGCCACTTGTTTTCAAAATTTATAATAATTTAAATTCATTAATTGAGTTACATTACTTTGTGATTTCAGAAATAATTTCAAATATTTCTGTAATTACAAAGTTAGAACTATTTGCTATGTTAGTTTTATTTTATTTTTATTTTAGATATATGTTTTTAGTAATGGTAATGCAAGGAACATGCACAGCAACATTAAGCCTGATGATTTCTAAACCAGCATTACTCTCTCTGATAGCTCTTTTTGGACTTCTGCAAGGATCCTTGTTCGTTAGACATCCAGTTCTGGTTTCGAAATACCTAGACAGCCACGAACAATCGGTTGCAATGGGATGCATTAACTTTTTATCGGGATTGCTTGGATTTGCATTACCAAGTTACATAGGTAATAAAAAGAACAAGAACATTAAATATTTAAAATACACTCTATAACAAAAAAAAAAAAAAAAAAAAAAAAAACGACGCACCAAGAAGAAGTTATCCAAATGGAACGAAAATTGGTAGATATGATGTACATGTGGAGAAAAACAAATGATTACAGTTTCAGAAAATTTGAATGATTTAGTCAAGAGAAATGAACTCACAAAATAAACAAGTCAATAACTCATTCGTCCATTTCTGGCAGTTATTTAAGCAGTTATTCGGATTGTCATTAATTGATAGAGTTGGCAGATGTACGCCTGCCAGATATCATGCCAAATTCTGTCCAATTGGTATGTTAGATTGGCAAAATACCGAGATGGTTGTAGGACCCTTTTTATGATGCTCCAAGCGTCCTCGGTATACAAAGCTTACTAGTAGTCCACACAAGCGACTCCGTGTGCTCAACCTCATTTCTCTAAGCCAACTACTAATGGTCTTTGAAGTCATTGAAGTACCAGTTGCCGTAGGATCGATGATAATGGTGAATGTAGGGCTTTGAGTTCCGCTCTAACGATTGATCTGTTCTCACATTCTGTCCTCTCTCTAGGCCAACCGCTTCGTCCCTGACGCTGTGTTCGGCAATGGTTCATCCATTCCTGCCAATATCCTCTAATAGTGGCATATCTCCTATACAATTGTCAAACAGTTCACAGATTAGACCACCCGGCTTCTTTGAGCCCAACTACACGCCGCTCTCAAATGCTGACATCTGCGTATATTGTTTGCGCACCTGTATGCGAGGCATATATACTGTCTATATGAGGTGGAATAAATCTCTCGAAGAAATTATGACCTGGAATCTTTCATATATATATATATATATATATATATTCTTCCAATTGCGAAAAATAAGATGCGCTGAAGTGTCGCATGCTCATTCGATGGTAGCCAAACTTTAAAATTTTCATTTTCCATCAATTTGTGTCCAGTTTGCAAAACTCCTTCTTGATGCGTCGTTTTTTCTTTTTTTTGTTATAGAGTATATTTATAAATATATCTACATACTGTAAACCGCAGAAGGATGATCCCTGGCGTCTTCTGCGCATGAGTGAAAATGGTTGGTCAATTTATAAAATAGGAATGTCCGTAGTACCTTGTTTATTGGTATGAAAAAATTATAAACTCACTGATTGCATTTCTTTTCCTTCTTTGAACTGATTCTTGAATATCTGGTTATATAAATATTTTACGATTAATTAAAAGAAAGAAAAACTGATAATATCATAAAGGGGATAGTTTTAAGGTATAACTTTAGTATCTCCCCATAGCTGAATTTAGCGATTTTTCTTTGGCGATATAATATGGCAGCGATATAATATGGCAGCCTATATGCTGTTTATTTTGGATTTATGATTTTATGATTTAGATTATGATTTTATCATTTATGATTTTTAGATTTATGATTTAGCCATAATCGCCAACAAAAAATTGCCAAATGTCGTTGTGGGGATATATTAAAGTTGTTCTTTGAAGTGTGTAACACTAATTTAAAAATTATGTCAATTATTATTTACAAACTAGTATATAACCCCTTAAAAAATGACGAAATGTGAAATCAATTAAGGTAGTGAATCAACGAATTCTTTGCCAGCTTCGCTGGTCACTATATTTAAAGGGGACTAATGTGCAAGTCATACCTGACGGGGAAGTTAAATCCTATTTCGTGAAGAATTCTTCTCAAAGTTTCTCTATGATACTTAAAATTTATCTTTTCTTTAAGTATAGGAATTAATTTGGGAATTGTAGGTACGATCTTATTTACTGCGTAAAACTCATGTACTGTTCTTCGAATAATATCGCAATCAAAATTATCCAGAGAAATGTTTTCGATGGTACTGTTCTTTTGCCGCTTTTTTGGTGATACAAACATTGGATTGTCTTCTCCTTTTGATTCTCTACGTATTCTTTAATCGTGGCTTCTGACATATTAGTTATTTCACTCGTACGTTTCACTGATTGGGAAAGTGGAACAATAGCTTCTCCTTCTAAAGCTTCTTTATCGCAAAACTTTACGGGACTGCATGGATACCCTCGTATCTGGGACAGTCGATGATGGGGCGCGCTTGCGTGTCACCTGTCTTATCGCAAAACTTAATGACATTATGTACAATACGCTTCGTTTCACTATGACGAGGTTTAATCCGAGAACTCGTACCACATGTACGATCCATTTCCAATATAAACAGACTGTTATACAGAAAGAAATAAAAGAAAACAAAGCAGGAGTATTAATTATTCTACACATAACAGAGGAAACAAGAATAATAGAAAAATTTCCCCTCTCTCTTCATTGCTGTGTCTCCCAGAGCGTGAGTGGAATCGTCCTGGCACTTTGCCAACCAGGTATCAATCTTCGGCGGGCCAACAGTATTCATGGACATGATATTTGTTGAATATTTCGTGAATTTAATTTTTAGTTCCCCATCATACTATAGGTATGGGGAACTTAGGTAATCGTGAAACTTTCGACCTCGGTTTTTTGACTTTTTTATACGTTTTCAGGTGTGAGGAATCCGAAAATGACAAAATTTGTATGGTGTCTGTTAGTGGGTCAGTGGGTCAGTCCGTTAGTGGGTCAGTGTGTTAGTCCGTTAGTTTGTTAGTCTGTTAACACGATATCTCACGAACAAATGATCGCAGAGAGGTCAGATCAGGTTCAAATATTACTTTCGATACTGGCAAGAACCCTATTCATTTGCAACATTCGAACTAAAAAACTTCGTAAGTTATGAGAAATTTACGATTTTCTTAACATGGGAGAATAGGACAAAAATTCACTTAAACGTGCATTAAATGGAAATATTTTACTGTGAAAATGTCAAACCAGTTTTAAAATATCGGTTTTGATGGCGGGATGAACATCAGTAACTATAAATATGCTACTTTGAAAATTTCGCAAGTTATTGGAAATTTACGAATTTCTTAACATGGCAGTATAGGGCAAAATTTCACATAACCGTCAATTTTGAGAGATATTTTCATCGTAAAGATGTCAGACTATTTTTGAAATATTATTTAGGACACTGGCATGAATATTAATGACTATGAATTTTCCAATATAAAGATTTCGTAAGTTATTGGAAATTTACGAATTTCTTAACATGGCAGAATAGAGCAAAATTTCACATAAACGTCAATCTTGAAGGATATTTTCATCGTAAAGATGTAAAACCACTTTCGAAATATTATTTAGGATACTGGCATGAATATCATAGACTATGATTTTTCCAATTTAAAAAATTCGTAAGTTATTTGGAATTTACGATTTACTTAACATGACAGAATAAGGCAAAATTGAGCATAAACTTCCATTTTGATGATCCTAAATACATTAGACAACTTCAAAATTACGTTTATGATATTTGTTTGAACATGATTGAATACAAATAATCTAATAGGAAAATTTCGTAAATTATTCGTAATTTACGATTTTATCAACATAGCAAAATTGTAAATTTTTCATATATATATGAATTTTGAGGATTATTGCATTGGAAATATGTAGCATGAAAACTAAACAACGGAATTGACCCTAATAAAATAAATTAATAGATTAGAATAAGGTAAATATATGGAAGTGAACGGTGGATAGCCTATTAGGCGGGGATTTCATTCTGTCACTGTATCAAGCTTTGGTCAAATTCATTTCTCTTAACATGATTATTATTGTCTCGCACTAGAAATTTCTGAGAATATAAATATGATGGGGAACTGAGCAGAGTCCACCTATGCCAACTAGTTTATCCTGGACCAGCCTTTATCTCGATTTTACATTTCAAACTTTTAAATGTAAAAATTAAAGTTAAGTTTTTACTTTCAAAATTCCAAAGATGTGACATATTAAGAAAAATGTTTAGAAAAGCATAATTTCAATATCATAAATAATAATAGCAATAATAATAATAATATTTATATGTTAATGTATCTTTTTATCTCAGTTTATGATAAATGATTAATGCTGTCAATATATACAGTTCCCGCCGCTTATTAAAATCACATTCGTTCTGAGCCAAATATATTTTATTAAGCGGCTGATTTTTATATCCGGCGAACGTTCCTGCTCTTGAGGAAAATGTTTTATTTCCCTGAATTTGGAAAGAAACTTCAATTGGTAACAATTAATGGAATTACTAAACAATATTAATTAATTTTTGATAAATAATTAATTAATTGTTCCTTCGATATAAGTAAATTAAACGCATTCCAAATTCCCGCAAGCGCTCTTCTTTAGAGGAAAATCGTCATCACTTTACAAAAAGTTCGCGCTGTTCTTATAAATTTAAAATCTTTCCGTGCAAACCTCATGAATTATAGTAATTTCAAAATAAGAACTAGTAATTGTCTTTTAAAAATTAGAAAAAGAAATCATTTCAGATTAAATTTCTAACCTTTTACTGAGCTTTGAAGAATAGCTTCTTAAAATTGTTACGGAGATAAGTTATGGGGCGTGTTTAATTTGTAACTGTGCTGCAAGTGTGAAATCTTCGACAATCAGCGATAACGGAGGGTTTGTCGTGCTTTAATTTCTTTTTCTATTAAAAAAAAAAAAAAAAAAAGAAAGAAATCACAATGCAAACAAAAAATATTTTGAGTGTGCAGAAATGATATTTTTGGCTGCTGAGGACATATTTTTGATTTTATTAACCGACGATGTTGATTTTATTAAGCGGCGGCTTTAAAAGTAGTTTGTATTGATTTGATTCCGGTCCTGGCGATTTGACAGCTTAAGCGGCTGATTTTATTAACCAGTGATTTTATTAAGCGGCGGTTACTGTATATATATAGTTGTATATATATATATATATATATATATATATGTGTGTGTGTGTGTGTGTGTGTGTATAAAAGATTCGTTTTAATAGAGTAAAAAAGTGTGAAATATTATATGAGTACATTTTTTGTGTTATTTTAAAACTAGTACTTGATTTAAATGAAACTATGTTTCGCATTCAGTGTTAATATATAAGCACCTTCTTCCTCGACTTTTCTACCTGAATATTCATACAAAAAATTTTGCATTAAGTCGTCATTGAAACATATTACGGAAGATTACTACAAAAAAATTCTGGTGGAAGAACCAAATGAACAATATAGATCATAGCAACCCTGACAATGTACAAGTAACTTATTTAGAAAAATAAGTTAATTAAATTTATCATTTAAAGTGTTATTATATTTAATAAAATGAACTATATAACTAAGATTTAACTTAGATTGGACGAAATGTAAAATTATAAGAAAACTAAAATGACAAAATATAGCATTTTGTAATTCATTACTTGCATTTAATCCCTTGAGGAGTGGTAAGATATATTTTTTTATAACACTTAATTTCAATTTCCAACTATAACTAGTATGTTGTGGCCACCACAAGACTTTCTTCTATATGTTCCTATACAAATTCACGCAGTAACAAAAAAAAGAAAAAAAAAAAAGATTTTTTTCAGTTTTTTTTCGTTAAAAGTAAAAAAATTCGATAACTTTGTTTTAAATTATCAAATATTTATAGTTCAACCATTCGTTTTAAAAGTATTGACGAGACCTTTCGAAAGATACCCATCTTGAAAATTTACCCTCCCCGGGGGGTACTTCCCCCTAGGGGGGGGGGAAGCGATGCCCATTTTTTTTCCTAATTAACTACTACTATTATCAATATTAATTTCACAATCACAGGTTAAGAATAACTCTCATTATGTACATTTATACGAAATATTGTCCTATACTGCCATGTTAAAAATTTAGAACCTTTAGCGCCACCTGTTGAGCGATTGATCCCCAAATCTAATCAGCCCTAGTTTATGTCAGGGGCCAACTAAATACCAAGTCCAGTTAAATTTCGTTAAAAAAAAAAAAAAAAAAAAAGCGATTTTTTTTTTCTAAGTTTTTTTTGTTAAAAGTAAAAAAAATCGATAACTTTGTTTTTTTAAATTATCACAGATTTATAGTTCAACCATTCGTTTTAAAGGTATTGATGAGACCTTTCGAAAGATACCCATCTTGAAAATTTACTCTCCTCGAGGGGGGACTTCCCCCCCAGGGGGGGTGGCGAGGCTCTTACACATACAAAATTTTTTTCCCAGTTGACTATCTCTATTAAAAATAATTCTTGTAAATTTCATAATGATTATTAAAAAATAATTCTCTTTATGCACATTTATACAAAATTTTGTCCTATATCACCATGTTAAAAATTTAGAAAAAGCGGGATGGCAACGCAACCTGTAAGACAATTTTTACCAAAAGTTGATAGGCACTAATTTATGTCAAGGTGCAACTACGTACCAATTTGTATGAAATTCTGTGCAGTAGTTTCTGAGATACAGTTGCCACAAAATTTTGTCACACACACACACTCACACACAGACAGACAGACAGACAGACATTTTCTAAAAATAGTCAAATCGTGTTCTACAGCTCTCAAAACGTGTAAATCCATCAAAAACCCGAGGTCGAAAATTTTTACGAATCCAATACTTTCTCTATATTACATATAGAAGAAAGTAAAAATTCATCCTAGAAATTTTTAGGGAAATTTTATTTTCTTAACTTGTACGAAAATATCATTACTTGCATTTAATCCCTTGAGGGGTGGTAAGATATATTTTTTTATAACACTTAATTTCAATTTCCAACTATAAAAATTCATCCTAGAAATTTTTAGGGAAATTTTATTTTATTAACTTGTCCGAAAATATTAATTTATTTCTTTTCTTTTAAGCTTGTTTTCAAATTTTGGTGGCTCTTGATTTTAAAAGAGCGTAATTATATAGCTCCTGAAGGGAGTAATGTATTAGGTGTAAGGGAAGTTCTGTTGTTTTTAAAAACGTGCACATTTATGCGTTGTCGATTATCGACTGACACCAGTTTAAAAAGTTAGGTTAGAGTATGGTTGATGATTTCCACACATTTTTTTTTTTTTTTTCTTATTTTTCAAACTTGTAGAACTGTCACCATGGTTGAAGAAATAGAGCACTTAAGACATTGCATGTTGTACGAGTTTCAAAAAGGGAATAACGCAATGGAGGAGACAAAAAACTTGTGTGACGTGTTTGGAGAGGACGCAGTAACAGCTCGAACATGCCAAAGATGGTTTGCGAAATTTCATTTGGGTGATTTTCCTTTGAAAGATGAACTCAGATCAGGACACCAGGTGTCAATGACGAAGTGCTACAGTACGATCAGGACAAATCACATGTTAACTTCCACAGAAGTGGGCTTCAAGCTTGGAATTCATCAAACTACTGCTTTGGATCACATTAAAAGGCTATGTTTTGTGTCCAAACTCCCTGTTTTGGTGCCACACAACGACAGAACTTTCCCTTACACCTATTAATTACATTCTATACTAACTTTTAATTTAACATTTTGTGTACGAATATTTCGAAGTGGTAGGTGACATAAGAAGTAAAGTCCTGCCTTTAGGCGTTACTCTAAAACGATGCATTATTTCAAAAAACGTATTTTGCGTATTTGTGTTTACTTATTTAAAGGCCATAGGTATATTTATATGATAGAATCATTTACTACTTCATAGATTGCTTTGAAAAAAAAATTAAACGATTTTAACACGAGAATATGTAAAATTCTTTTAGTAAAAGCAGTAAAGTTTTAGAGGAACTCTAAAAAGCGTGGCTTACTAATTAGGATAGGAAAATCACTGTTGTCCGCAAAGAGCTAGATTTTTGTTGGAATTCTAAACCTTCAATGATAGAAATTTTTATATGTATAAATTAAAATGAGAGGGAAACATATTTAATCATGTAATAATTTAATTTTATAATTAAAGTAAGAATATATTTTTAAGTCATATTTAAATTATATTACTTTGTAATTTATTAATTGAATATTTTACAAAAAATTCAATGGTAAAATTTCAAAACTGTGTTTCAATTTTTCAGGATACTTCCGTGATATAGTGGGATCTTATGACTACATATTTTATATCAATGGAGCGATTGGGACACTAGTTGGTGTATTGTGGTTTTTCGAACCCTATTTTGTCAAATATACCCGAACATCTCAACAAGAAAATCAAGAGCTTTTTTAACATTTATTTATTTATTTATTATTATTATTATTATTATTTTGTGTGTATTAAAAATCATATGGTAAAACCATATAAATTTATATAGACCAAGATGTTCTCTTATATCTGATTCAATGTTGTTTGAACTGACGAATTTTAATCTGTAAAAACTAATATGTATTTTAAAAAAAAATGCATTTTTGAGTTGCATGAAAAAGTAATAAGAAATTTCATTTAGATATACTTTAATTGAAATTAATAACCTTACTTAAAGTTCGTCATAAGCTCTTCATCCTGGGCCCTAGCCAAGTGACGTTGATGGTAGGAAGTGGCTTTTTCTGGACTTCTCGCCATTCCTCATCGCTGTCCTTGTTTCTTTCCATACAACTGCAACTGCACTTGTTGGTCAAAATTTCAGTCATTTCTCGGTTTACTATGCATAAAAATTTTGAAACTTCGAAAGCTTCTTTACGTTTCTAAAATCAATTTTTATGTTTTACTCTTTTTGAAAATTAATAGAGAAACTTTAACATGAACAAGCTTCGAATACTGAAAAATATTAATTCAAAATAAACCTAGAAAGAATTAAAATTTTTGTCAATGAGCTCAGTTGCAATAGTGTAGAACCCAACTGGAATATTGGTGAGAGATGGCGCTGCCTGTTCCATTCAAGAAATACAGAGAAGTTCATTTCACATCAACAGCGTTACTTGAGCTCCGAGAATAGCCAGTGGGTCTATTCTGGCCTGTACGTTAAAAAGACAAAGCGATCGTTATGTTTTCGATCGAAATCTCTTTCATAACGATATTCCGTTGTAGAGCAATTCTGCCCTACGAACGTTATAATCAAACGAGGTGGGGGAAAACTGCTTTCGAGGTTAACACTTTCATCCAATCAGGACGAAGCACGTGGTTTGTTTTATTGTGATTACAAGTGAGTAAGAGAGAGCAGACGATGATCGCCATGTTTTGTTAAATATAGGTTGTTTGTTTGTTGTGAAAATGAAAAAAATAAAAAGTAAAGACACAGTGTGGATTATTTTATGTGTTGTAGCAGAGCAGTTTTCCAGTTCAATTTAATTGTATCGTCTCGATGAGAAGGAAATTTAAAAAGGCCAAGTAAATTTTTATATTAGACTGGCTGTTAAAATGAAATCGGCCACACGATATAATTATTTACTCGGCAAAATAAAGAGGAAGTATCACTTTCTAAAGATTCAAAATAATATATTTATTTTATTTACATGGTATGTACTCATGTTTTAATTATTTTTTCCCAAAATTAATTTTTAAATATAGTACGTACAGAAATATTTGAGTAAAATTAATTAAACTGTAACGCTAATTCAGTGAGTAAAACATAAAAATATTTTTCTTTATTTATAAATTTATTTTTACTGAAATAATTGAAGTTAAAATTTATATAGCCATTGCCTATTGAAATGATATAAATATTTAAATATTGATTTGAACTAATGTGATAAAATTTGTTCGATTTTATTAAATTAAACGGGAATTTATTTTAATGATATTAGATCTTTTCTTTTTAAAAAAATAAAAGAAAGTATATTATTATAAAGTATATAAATGTTTGATTTACACTGTATATACCAATTTCTAGAAAATTATTTGTATATTTATATGAAAAGTACGTTTCTTAATTTTTTACATAAATATATGAATAATATATTGCTTTCTAAAATATATTAAGCTTTAAAGTTGTTTAGATTTAATAAGCCCAAAATATTAAATAGAAGTATGCAATTGTTTAGAATTATTCAAAATAATTATAAAAAATAAAAATAAAAATAAAAATAAAAAGATTTATAACTACAGCTGAAATTTTTATAATTTTAAAAGAAGAAAGTTTTTATATTATTCATTTTTTCTAATTTAGTAAATAAAACATAAAAATATTTTTCTCTATTTATAAAGACATTTTTATTTAAATATTTGAAGTTAAAACTTATAAAGTCATTGTCTATTGAGATGATAAAAAATATTTAATGAGTGTTTTATATTAATATCATAAAATTGGTTTGATTTTATTAAATTAAATGTGAATTGTTTTTAAATAATGTTTTAACTTTTTAACCCCCTCCACCCCCCAATATATATATATATATATATATATATATATATATATATAAGTTTGATTTAATCTGTATATTAATTTCTAGAAAATTATTTGTCAATTTATATGAAAAGTACATTACTCAATTTTTTACATAAATGTATATGATGAATAATGCATTGCTTTTTAAAAAATATTAAGCTTTAAAATTGTTTAGAAGATTTACTATACCCAAAATATTAAATTAAATCATAAATTTAAATAATAAACATTAAATCAAAAAATTAAACTATGGATGCAATCGTTTAGAGTCATTCAAAACAATTACTTAAATATATAATAATAATAATAATAAATAAATAACTAGGTTCTCGAATACAGTTGAAATTTTCATAATTTTAAAATAGTAAAGTTTGTATTTTATTCCATTTTCACTTTATTTAAATTTGGATATGTGTGGGAAAAAGTGATTCATTTTTGTTTGCATTCTATGTATTTTAAGCTTTGCTAACATTTCTTTAACCAAGTTTCCTTATTTCATAAATCATAACTATTTCTTAAAAAAAAAAAAAAAAAAAATGATTAAACACCTTTTATAATACCAAAAGGGCGCGCCATATTGTAACGAATACAAGAGCCACTTAACGACAGCCTTGAGCTCTCGAAAAGTAACGAAGATAAATATCGCTAAAATTTCGATCGCAACAGCCCAGAATACCAAATTATCGTTATATTCCGAAAATCGTTGAATTCCGAAGGAATATAACGAAGCGAACAGGCCAGAATAGACCCACAGGTCCTAGTTGAAAAGCTTATGATTAAGTACAAGTAAGGTTCTTAATTTTAGATAAAATGCATATTTAAAGGGTTTATATATATGTATTGAATGTTCATTTATTCTTAAATATTTGTAATTTACACAATGAAATTTTATGATCGGCCTAAAAATGTATATTTGTGGAAGCAAGAAATAAATAGCTAAACGGAACGCAAAAAAGTTATTTTTATGGATAGAATATAATATATGAATGATTTTGTATATATATTATTGTCATATTTATTGGTAAAAATAATGTGTAAATACACATGTAAATGTTAAAAAATAAAGAGTTTAAATAACGTTTATTATATTTATCCAATTAACAACACCACATCTAACCGTACTTTCTTTGTTCATAATTTTAAATAATAGTTAACTGAAGTGATATAATTGGTCATGGATTTATTAATATTTGTATAAAATATGTTTCGGGTTTTAATTAGATTAAAATTTCCAAAAATAAAATCGTTGAATAAGCATTATTTATAGAGGAATTTAAGCAGTTATTATAGGCTACTCTTGCATTAATAAAATGCAAAATTTTACTAGAAATATCTCAACATGCTGCATTCTTTTAAATAAACGAAAATATACATTTTTTTAAATCTACATCACTAAATTGTTATTAAAAATGCAGCAGATATCTGGATTAAAACTATATGAAATGTGCACAAAATATATATCTTAGGTAATTTAATCTTTCTCTCATATTAAACGAGTAAGTCACGTGACATACACACACACACACACACACACACACATATATATGTGTGTGTGTGTGTGTGTGTGTGTGTGTGTCTTGTGGATCTCGGAAACGGCTGTAACAATTTTGATAAAAATTTAGGGTTAGGGGTTTTTGGGGCATAAAAGAACGATTGGGCTTATCAGCCTCTTGAGGAAAATTTGCGTTCGCTGTTAACCTTTATTGGCCAGTTGGAACATATGACAGAAATGTGGTTTAGTCCGAAATGGATATGCTGATTTTTAGGAAAATTTTCGGTTAAGGAATTTTTAAGCGCTAAATCTGTTGGATATATCCTAATCTTCAGGAAAATTTGCTTTCGCTGTTAACCTTTTATCGGTCAATTGCAATACATTGCAGAAAGTGGGTTTACTCGGAAATTGATATGACGATTTCGATAAAAAATTGGGGTTACACTGCGTAAAAAAAAAGTACAAAGACTTCGATTTTTGTAAATTATTTTCTATACTTTTATCCTGATTATAAGTTTCTTATGAAGATTTTATTTAAAAAAATTTTCTTTAATTTCACGTAAAATTTAAATGTCTGGCCACGAATTCTAATTTGTAATTGTAGAAAAACTAATGATTTTGAGAGTGTAAAAAATGTAGAGGGACACTTGACACAATTTGATATTTGTGGGATTGTACACGAAAAAAAGAGTAAATACAGAATTTCCTTTATCTGTCTTTGATGAGGAAAATATATATTCTAAAAAAATGCATTGTTATTTTCTTTCCCCACTGCCTAGAGAAATACCTTTAAATTACTTTCAAAAGGTTGCATATAAAGCTGATGGTAAAGGCGCTAGACAGATTACACGTTAACTGCACGTCAGCCTCAATAGTCCGTGGGGCGAGAGCTGCTATCATTCAGTTTCGTTTGCCAAGTCACGCAACTAAGTGAATTTTTGCACATACGTTTAACATGGTATTTCTTTTAAAAAATTGCAATGTTCCCCAATCGCACTTGCACATTAATTTTTAAATCTAAATTCTGTCTATCTGTCCATCTGAGTGTGTGTCGGCGCTCTAACTCCCGTAAATATGCATTGAATTTCTTGAAGCTGATATATGTTTTTCTAGTTCAATATCAGACGTTTCTTATTGGAAATAGAGTAAATACTGCTAATGGTTTGTGTACAGGAATCCCTGAAAGTATTCCAAAGCATTACTTTGTATGAGAAGTATATTCATAAACCATATTTTATTTCCTTTGTGAGGTAATGATATTAGCGTAACGCTGCAAACGAAGTTCGCACTTTATGAACAACACGTGAATGTGAAGAGTTTAGGATTCAGTTGATAAATGGAGTTAGTTCCTAGGATGAACGAAATTGTAATCTACAGTCGGTAACAAAAGTGTCCGAACACTAGCAAAAATTCCTACGTAAAAAAAGTACACTTCATACGGTTCTGTTAAATAAATCCTTATCAAATTATGTTCTTAGACTGACTAAGAAAAGGATTCGACAAGGATTTATTTAACAAAACCGTATGAAGTATACTTTTCTTACGTAGGAATTTCTGCTAGTGTTCGGACACTTTTGTTACCGACTGTATATCTATATCATTATATAAAGCGCAAAAAATTGTATGTTTGTGGAGGGTAATCTCTGAAACTACTGAACCGATTTAAAAACTTCTTTCACTGACCAAAACCTACAGTATGCCTGATTGTTATAGGCTATATTTAATTTTGATAAAATAAATTTTAGTTTAAAATCTGAGCATTTTAATTAAAATCCCCATAAAAGCCATAATAGAAATGGAAATAATGAAATATTAAAAAAAATTAGCTGCTGCCAACATAAAAGAAACATTTAGTACATGTTCATTTTGTTTTCAAAATATCTTGACGTGAAAAGAAAAGAAATATATTTGCACGTGAATTAAATTGAAATTCATATAAAGCTTTGCGAAATGTTAAATTTACACGTTAAATCTGACGTCATTATAGCGTTAAAAGTGTTTATTTTTCTGATAATATAACTTAATATGATATGATATGATATGATATAATGATCTAAGCATTAATGTTTAAACTGACGTGCGTAAACGAAATTGGAATTTAAAATGAAATAAATAAAATAAAATAAAATAAAATTAGAAATTCTAACTTCTAAACTTTTATTAAATTATTTATTTTAATCACGGAGTAATAAGACAGGAGAAGAAGGTAACGCTGAAATTTTGTGATGTTGTTTTCTAATGTTTACAGATGGCGCCAGCGTGCAATCCTTCCTACTCTCCAGCTTCCGCAATGTTATTTAATGGGGAAATGTCTCGTTTTAATTATTTTTTTAAAAATAATATCAAGCTGAAAAAATTTCGATTGAAAGCAAATTTCATTAAATAGAATATTCTAACCAACATGTTTTTTTTAAGAGCCATTTTATACTAATTTTACTTTGAAAGAAAGCTTTTAAAAAATGACGATTCTTATGAACCGAAGCTAGCTAAAACAGACAATTGGGAGGAAGGAGAATGGATGAAATTTTGTAAAGAAAAAAATAAACTTACTTTAGGTGCAGAAAACACGAACTCGGACTTTATTTTTCTCCTAGGGCTTTTTTTTGTTTTTCTTATCACTATCATAGCCTGTTTTACAACTAGGAACGAAGCATTTATTTGAAACATCTGAATTATGCAGTTTTAAGAACTTACAAAGAAATTAAATTGCTTAAAATAAAAAATTTTAAATGTACTTCAGCAAAATTCTATTGAAAACAACAGTATATCCGCGCCGAAGTAGGGAGCAATGACAAGTGGCGCCCTCAATATTTACCAAAAATTTAGATCACAGTTTCGTAGCTTTCTCCCATTGGACCTTGAACTCCTATTAATATTACTCCGTGATTTTAATTTATAATTGTTGCCAAAAAAATTTACGAGTTAATTTATTTTTCGACTTTAAATAAAATATATTTTCACGCGAATACGCAAGCGAAGTTATGACGTCACTGGCCGTTCGTGGATGCAAGAAAAATATTTTCTATGTTAAACGCCCATTGGATTTTTTGTAAAAAATTATTAAAAATCGAAGAAAATTATTTCCCTATTTTAATCCCCATATTTAGGTATAGATATCCATTAGTTATCATGTGCATGCGTTAGATTAAGTTGTTTTTGTTGTAAAATTGATAAAATTTGAATTTTAAATTTCAAAACTCTAGGAAAAAAATGGCAAACTTCCATATTCGATAAATAGATTTTAAAACTTTTGCTTTTGCCTCCAAGGCAGCAGTACGTATTTTTGTGCACCTGATGAAGAAAGGCTAAGTGCTTTCGAAACCGGTTGTGCTAGCTTAAAATTTATGGTGGGTAAAGAAGTTTTAAATCTATTTATCGATTGTACACCAGTTTTTGAATTTAGTTTGGTTCCATATTCGGTTGAAAACATAAACATTTCATTTCAGAGGATGATATTTACACAATAAATATCCAACTAATATACTAATTAAAAGGAAAAGGATAAATATTCTATCATAATTTGAAGTCAAATTTGTTTTCAAATGTCTAAATAAAATATCTGATATAAGATACTAATATGTTGCAGCGGAATAGATTTGATATCGGTCATCCTTGGCAGAAAAAAAAAAAAAAAAAAAAATGTATTGCCAAATTATCTGGCGAGCGTAATTTAATTTCTTTCAAAAATCATGGTTATTTTAACAACTTATATTAAGAGAGTAATGAATAATATGAAACAATATTTCGTACAATACATATTACGAAAATATACATCTGGCACGTAAATTTTCGTATGACGTTTTTGATCGCCAAATACAAAAACGCCAAGGACAACAGAGTTTTTAAATTTAAAATTAAAATTTTGTCAATTTGACAGCAAAATAACTCAATCTAACACATGCACATGATAACTAATACATATATATACCCAAATATGGGGATGAAAATCGGGAAATAATTTTTCTCGATTTTTAATAATTTAAAAAAAAAAATCCAATGGGCGATTAACATAGGAAATCATTTTCTTGCATCCATGGACGGTCTGTGACGTCACACTTCGCTTGCGTATAATAATATAAAAAGTGAATTAAAAAAATATCATCTGCATTTCATTATGCATTTTTTAAAAGAATAATTGAGAAGTTTAAATTTATTTGACGACTATTTTTAGCAACTAATAGTTATGACAAGTAGCTCAATATACATAGCGCATACAACCATTACTGAAATGCAAATAGCATTTAATTATTTGAGTTACATTATGTTGATTAGAAACCTATTTAATATAGCTATGCTCTATCTATATTAATATATAAAGAGGAAAGGTTTATGTATGTATGTAGATAACAACGATATATATAAAGTAGAGTGATAAATGGTAACCCTTGAGAAGGTCCAAGATGAGTCATGTGACATGCTTTCCTTGCACATGCGTATTCGGTGGTTTCCTTGGTAACAGCTCATTTTCAGTACATTTCTATGGCAACGGTTTCAATGTTTTTGTTTACTTTACGTAGTTTAATATTCTTTTGTTCTAAACCATTTTGATTTTGATTTTACTTATTTTTTATTTCGTGTAGTTGGACTTTAACCGAAAAAATGCTTAAAAATAGTTGAAAAATTATTATTTGTTGTTAAATTTAGCTCTTTAAAAGTTTAAATTTTGTTTTATAAACACTTTTAAAGTTTGTTGAGAAACGATGAAAAGAAAGGTATTTTATTATTTATTAAAATGTGAAATATGTGTAAAATTATTTTAAAAGCAATTTATTTCGGTCATAGGACTGTCATGTTACCTAATAATAATAATAATTTGTCGAACTGATATTTTAAATGCCAAAATAGCGATAAAGGGCCAAACACAGCAACCTATTCGAGCATATCACGTGATTCATCTTGAACCACGGAAAGTTAATCCTTCATCCATTGAATCAGCACTCTAATTTATATATCTCGTTGGTAGATAACGATCGCTAGAACTAAAAAGCCGATTTTTTTTCTTTCTTTCTTTCAACTAATCAAAGATTACACTGTCTCTAAGTGCTAGAGTCTATAATAAATTTTGGTAAAATAAATTCTTAATTCAAATTTTCAATACTTTAATTGAAAACAAAGCATAGATTTGATATCTGTCGTCCTTGGCGATTTTTGTGTTTGGCGATAGAAAGCGCAATACGAAAATCTGTATATTTTCTTATTAAATACGAGATCTATGTTTTTACTTCAATTATCTCACTACCGTATGTAGTGGAAGTATTATATTCGGTCCAAAAATTCGATATACAGTTTCACCTGATTTACACGTTTTAAGGCCTCCTGAGTCCAAAAAAGTAGTTTGTGGCAATGGGTCATTGTGTGTGTATGTGTGTATGTATGTGTGGAATCTTCTGGCTGTCATATCTCCGAAACTAATAAAGATAGAACGACGGAATTTCACAATTGATTCTGGTCTGGAGTACAGATAAATTTTCCAAATTTTCGTAAAACTTGAAAAACCAGAATTGGGTCATCGAAAACCGGAAATGGGACCGTAATTCAAACTCGCCATGTTAACTTCCTATTAAATATCCTTTTGTATGTAATTATTGTTTTCCGGTCAATAACTGAGTATGCTAAGTTTTGGTAAAAGTTGGTATCTCAAAAACGGCTCTAACGTTTTCTTGAAAATTGTTTCATTAATCCAACTTTGATAACCTTTCTCAAGTATTACGTGCTTATTACAGGAATATTAACGGTCATCCATGATTAGGTAGTTCAGTTTTAGATCTCGGATATTCGTGTTTAAAAAAATAACTATCTATTTTTTTTTTTTTTTCTTTTCAACTCGCTATATAAACTCTGTTGTATGTGTCTTTTATACGTTTATCAAGTTTCTCTTACCTCAAAAAATGCATATAACATCTCTAAAAAATTATATATAATACGTGTAATGGTAATGGAAGTCGTGTGGTTGTTTCACACCAGATTCTGTAACAGTATATATTGTACGAATATTGTTTCATATTATTGATTTCTCCCTTAATATATATTATTAAAATAACCATAAATTATGGAAAATATTAAATATATTTGCGAGATGAACAAATAAATAATAATTAAAGCTATTATGACGTCAATTTTATCAAAAACATTTTCATGTCATAGGTTTATTTTTCAATATTTTTTATTCATGAGTAAAGAAATGTTTCTTTTTATGAAATGAATAAAAAAATAACATTAGGTAAAAATTGCCAACATTTAACAACTAATTAAAAAAAAAAAAAAAAATTGTAAAATTATATTTTGACTTTTTAGTTAAAAATATTGCCTGACTATTACATATAAACTGATATCTTTCTTGATTTTTTACATGTCAATCCATCTTTAACTAAAATTTATTCATTCGTGCGAAGCCGGACGGGTCAGCTAGTCATTGTATAAAGCTGAAAAAATTGTATGTTTTTACATATAAACTGATATCTTTCTTGATTTTTTACATGTCAATCCATATTTAACTAAAATTTGTTCATTCGTGCGAAGCCGGACGGGTCAGCTAGTCATTATATAAAGCTGAAAAAATTGTATGTTTGTGGAGGGTAATCTCTGAAACTACTGAACCGATTTTAAAACTTCTTTCACTGACCAAGAGCTACAGTTTGCCTGATTGTTATAGGCTATATTTAATTTTGATAAAATAAATTTTAGTTTAAAATGTGAGCATTTTAATTAAAATCCCCATAAAAGCCATAATAGAAATGGAAATATGGAAATAATGAAATATTAAAACAATTAGCTGTTGCCAACATAAAAGAAACTTTTACATGTTGATTTTGTTTTCAAAATATCTTGACATGAAAAGAAAAAAAATATATTTGCACGTGGATTAAATTGAAAGTCATATAAAGCTTTGAAAAATTTTAAACTTGCACGTTAAATCTGACGTAATTATAAATTTAAAGTATTTATTTTTCTAATAATTTGATATGATATGATATAATGTAATGATTTAAGCGTTACTTCTAAACTTTTATTAAATTATTTATTTTATAATGGGCTCTTCCCAGCATCGTCTGCTCAATCACGTGATAGAGGAAAACGAATAAACGAATTCTGAGAATCGAATTCAATTAAATATTGTTCTTAAGAACAAAAATTTTAATATTTAATATAAAATAAAATAAAAGTAATATTGTGCATTTGTAAACAGTAGAATAATTGTATTTGTAAATTTAATAATTTTTAAAAAACATTTTATGTGTTTATTTATTTTTACTTATAAGAATCGATTTTTGTATATTGTAGTGTAACTGTAACATTAACTGATCTAACAATAAATAATAGCTTGTTCTTGTGGAATGTTTACGGATTATAAAATGTTTTCATTTAATTGAATTGCATAAAGGTGTTACAACAAATTAATTAACTTAGTTACTGGTCTAAATGGATTTACGTAGTACGATATTGCACTGTCACTGATTTAAGTACCAAAAATCAGAGTATTTAAACATGGTCTTCATGAACATCAATAACAGGTATAAACTAAATGATGATTGTAAATGTATACAGTAAACGAAAGATGATGAATAATGATATAAAATGGATTAAAAATGATGATGTATAAAAAATAACACAGATTAAATACGATTGATCAAAAATAAGAATAGAAAATATGTTATTTTAGCAATCGCTCTAGCTAAACAAGACTTCGTCTGCTATTTGTTTTTCATCTATCATGTGACCTCTGACGTCAGGTGGGAAGAGCCCATTGTTGCCCAAAAAAATTACGGGTTAATTCATTTTTCAACATATAATAAAATATATTTTCTCGCGAATAATAATATAAAAAGTGAATTAAAAAAATATCGTCTGCATTTCATTATGCATTTTTAGTTCCCCATCATACTATAGGTATGGGGAACTTAATTAATCGTGAAAAATTTCGACCTCGGTTTTTTGACTTTTCTACACGTTTTCAGGTGTGAGGAATCCGAAAATGACAAAATTTCTATGGTGTCTGTCTGTAGGGTGTCTGTTAGTCTGTTAGTCTGTTAGTCTGTTAGTGGGTCAGTCCGTTAGTTTGTTAGTCTGTGTACACGATATCTCAAGAACAAATTGTCGCAGAGGGGTCAGATCAGTTTTAAAATATTACTTTCGACACTGGCAAGAACCCTATTCATTTGCAACATTCGATTTTAAAAACTTCGTAAGTTATTCGAAATTTACGATTTTTTTAACATGGGAGAATAGGACAAAAAATCACTTAAACGTGCATTAAATGAAAACTTTTTACTGTAAAAATGTCAGACCAGTTTTAAAATATCAGTTTTGATGCCGGAATGAACATCAGTAACTACAAATATGCTACTTTGAAAATTTCGCAAGTTACTGGAAATTTACGAATTTCTTAACATGGCAGTATAGGGGAAAATTTCACATAAACGTCAATTTTGAGAGATATTTTCATCGTAAAGATGTCAGACTACTTTTGAAACATTATTTACGACACTGGCATGAATATTAATGACTATGAATTTTCCAATATAAAGATTTCGTAAGTTATTGGAAATTTACGAATTTCTTAACATGGCTGAATAGAGCAAAATTTCACATAAACGTCAATCTTGAGGGATATTTTCATCGTAAAGATGTCAAACCACTTTCAAAATAATATTTAGGATACTGGCATGAATATCATAGACTATGATTTTTCCAATTAAAAAAATTCTTAAGTTATTTGGAATTTACGATTTATTTAACATGTCAGAATAAAGCAAAATTGAGCATAAATTTCCATTTTGAAGATCCTAAATACGTTAGACAACTTCAAAATTACGTTTATGATATTTGTTTGAACATGATTGAATACAAATATTCTAATAGGAAAATTTCGTAAATTATTCGTAATTTACGATATTATGAACATAGCGAAATTGTAAATTTTTCATATAAATATGAATTTGAGGATTATTGCATTGGAAATAGTAGCATGAAAACTAAACAACGGAATTGACCCCGATAAAATAAATTAATTGATTAGAATAAGATAAATATATCGAAGTGAACGGTGGATAGCCTATTAGGCGGGGATTTCATTCTGTCACTGTATGAAGCTTTGGTCAAATTGATTTCTTTTAACATTATTGCCGAAACGTCAGTGGAGGCCCTCTGTTGAGACTCAAAACGGTTTTGGGCTGTGTCTGTCTGTCTGTCTGTCTGTCGCGCGATAGCGGCCGCCAAAAAAGCGCTATTTACTTGAAATTTGGTACACATGTTCATGAGCCCCACGAAATCAGCTGTATAGTTTTTGGTATGTATTCCATTTGTAGTTCGTATACAGGGACACGCCAAAGTTTTTCTTATCATTACGGCCTATGGGAGAAATTTGTATGTACCGCGATAGCGGCCACAAAAATCACGCTATTGACTTGCAATTTGGTACACGTGTTCATGAGCCCAACTGAATCAGCTGTATAGTTTTAGGTGTGTATTCCATTTGTAGTTCGTGTACAGGGACACGCCAAAGATTTTTTTATGATTACGGCCTATGGGAAGAATCTGTATGTACCGCGATAGCCACCGCAAAAATCAAGCTATTGACTTCCAATTTTTGCCGAAATGTGAATGGAGGCCCTCTGTTGAGACTCAAAAGGATTTTGGATTCCGTCTCTCTGTCTGTCTGTCATGCGATAGCGGCCGCAAAAAACACGCTATCGACTTGAAATTTTGTACACATGTTCATGATGGCCACGAAATTAGCTGTATAGTTTTTGGTATGTATTCCATTTGTAAGTTCGTGTACAGGGACACGCCAAAGTTTTTTTTACCACTACGGCCTATGGGAAGAATTTGTATGTACCGCGATAGCGGCCCCCAAAATAACGCTATTGACTTGCAATTTGGTACACATATTCATGAGCCCATTGAGCAAGCATTTGACGAAACTGATATAGATCTGAGACTGACCGCCTTGGCGAAAATAATGCTCCTTTTATAATTTTTTTATCGAAAACAGACTGTTCTGGAAAATTCACGTATCACATCAGCCAATGAGATTAGAGCTTCCATATTTGGTATACTCCTAATAAGGATTTTCTCGCAAAGATCGCCAAAAAATCGCCAAGGAGGGAAATAGTCGCCAAATTTGGCGCCAAATTTATTTCTTCCCTTATAGGAGCTTCTTAATGCGTTTTTAAAGGAAAATTTGGCTATTTTAACGCTAAAACGACTATAAAGGCACAAAATTAGCATTTTATCAACTTACTAAACCTCTTTGAAAGAATTTATACAAAAATAAATGCAATTATTTACAATTTCGTAACACTTTATATCATATACAAATAGGTATACAAAGAGAGATACAACGGGGTTTGAGGGTGGCTGCCGCCCCCCTCAGGAATGTATTTGATTTTGGTAATAAGTCGATCGAATCAATATATACTATTATATAATAAGGAATAAATAAAAATGACCTATTGAATAATGTCTGATTCAAATAGGACGTTGAGGCTCCTGATCTGCAGATCCACTAGTAATATGTCTCGCACTAGAAATTTCTGAGAACATAAATATGATGGGGAACTGAGCAGAGTCCACCTATGCCAACTAGTTTAAAAGAATAATTGAGAAGTTTAAATTTATTTGACGACTATTTTTAGCAACTAACAGTTATGACAAGTAGCTCAATATACATAGCGCATACAACCATTACTGCAATGCAAATAGCATTTAATTATTTGAGTTACATTATGTTGATTAGAAACCTATTTAATCTATCTATGCTCTATACTAATATATAAAGAGGAAAGGTTTATATGTATATGTAGAGAACGATCGCTAGAACTAAAAAGCCGATTTCTATTTCGTTCTTTTTTTATACTAATCAAAAGTTACACTGTCTCTAAGTGCTAGAGGCTATAATAAATTTTGGTAAAATACATTTTTAATTCAAATTTTCAATATTTTAATTGAAAACAAAGCATAGATTTGATATCGGTCGTCCTTGGCGATATTTGTATTTTGAGATCGAAAACGTAATACGAAAATCTGTATATTTTCGTATTAAATACGAGATCTATGTTTTTACTTCAATTACCGTACTACCGTAGGTAGTGGAAGTATTGTATTCAGTCCAAAAATTTGATATAGAGTTTCACCTGATTTATATGTTTTAAGGCCTCCTGAGTCCAAAAAAGTAGTTTTTGGCAATTGGTCAGTGTGTGTGTGTGTGTGTGTGTGTGTGTACGAATGTGTGAAATTTTCCGGGTGTCATATCTCCAAAATTAATAAAGATAGAACTACAAATCTTCACAATTGATTCAGGTCTGATGTACAGATGAATTTTCCAAATGTATAAACAATCTATTAGATGTCCTTTCGAATGATACAATTGGTTAGTTCAGGAAAATTGATAGGCGTCCTCTATAAACAGCTCAATTTCAGATCTCATAAGTGCCTTCCTTTAAAAACGGTTGTACGAATTTTTTTCAAACTCGCCATGTTAACTTCCTACTAAATATCCTTTTGTATGTAATTATTGTTTTCCGGTCAATAATTGAGTATGCCAAGTTTTGGTAAAAGTTGGTACCTCAAAAACGGCTCTAACGATTTTCTTGAAAAGTGTTTCATTGATTCAATTTAGATAACCTTTCTCAAGTATTACGTGGATATTACAGGAATACTAACGGTCATCCTGATTAGGAAGTTCAATTTTAGATCTCGGTAATTTGTGTTTAAAAAAATAACTATCTGTTTTTTCCCCTTATTTTTTAACTCACTATGTAAACTTTGTTGTAGGTGTCTTTATACGTGTATCAAGTTTCTCTTACTGGAAAATCTAAAAAAAAAATGCATGTACTTAATATCTCCAAGAAATGTATATAATACGTTTAATAGTGGGTAATGGAAGTCGTGTGGTTGTTTCACACCAGATTTTGTAATAGTATATATTGTACGAATATTGTTTCATATTATTGATTTTTCCCTTAATATACATTATTAAAAACCATCAGTTATGGAAAAAATTAAATATATTTGCGAGATAACTTGGCAATCATTTTTTTTTTTTTCCGGCAAGGATGATTGATAAAAAGTATTTTCCGAAAGCAAGTAGCGCAATATACAGCCGCTAGGGAATTGCAAATGACATTTGATTATGCAAGTTTCATTATGTTGATTGGAAACACGGTTCATTTAAAATAAATTAAATGCGTGCATTCGCGTTAGAAATCTACTTTTGTATAGGGCTTCTTTGGCGATATTTAAAATTTGGCACCGCAAAAGCTAGGACGTTTCACTCGAAGGACTTTACGTATTTGCGATAACCTTTTTAATTCACCGCCAAAATCACAAAAAATATTAACGATCACTAATGAAGAACCATTACTAAAACAATAACCAGATTACTTTGCGGACGTTAAATTTAAGAAAATTAATAACACATAAGCTCTGTGTTTAATAGAAATTAATATTATAAGAACAAATAAATAATAATTAAAGCAATTATGACGTCAACTTTATCAAACACATATTCATGTTATAGGTTTATTTTTCAATATTTTTTATTCATGAGTAAAGACATGCTTCTTTTTATGAAATAAATAAATAAATAACATAAAGTAAAAATTACCAACATTTAACAACTGATTGAAAAAAATAATTGTAAAATTATATTTTGACTTTTCAGTTGATAATATTGCCTGACTATAACATATAAACTGATATTTTTTTTTATTTTTTGCATATAAATTCATCGTTAACTAAAATTTGTTCATCCGTGCGAAGTAGGACGGGTCAGCTAGTATGTTAATATTTTGGAAAGTGAATTGTATAAAAGGAGAAGGAATATTGTTTTTGGAGGGGAGTTAGAGGTTAGCTGTTAGCGGCTAGAGGTTATTAGGTAGCTGATTGAAAGGAAGTTAGTTGTTAGCGGCTATAGTAGGAGATAGTAAGTCGAGTAGTATAGCGGGTAAGGGAATCCTCCCGCTATCGAAAGATTACTAAGTCGTGAGAGTTAATGAATTTAAATGAAGTAGTTGAGATTATTGGTGGTTAATTAAGTAAAGTTGAAAGTATTTATGAAGGCTGCCCTTTAAGGTTATAAAAGTGCTAAATGTGATATAGTCCAACGCCACCTTTTTCTTTAAGCTCAAAATAAAAGCTCTATATTTATTTTATAAATCTGACTTTGCCGTATTTCATTATCTAATTCAGTAAAGTCAAATAAGCATAATTCAAGTCTCGTGCTCTATTCATTAAGTAATTAAGCTAAAATCCTAAGTTAAAGGATCATGACGACCTTTCGTTCGTCACAGTGGCGCCCAAATCAAGTCGAAATCCGCCTCGAGCCAGTATTCTTTGATGGTACTGCTAGTGTGCTTCAATTTTTTGAGAAGCTTGACAATTTTTTTAACTTTTATAAAATTGAGATTGCCGACAAATATGGTTGGTTAAAGTTTTCCTTAAAAGGTGAACCACGACAGTGGCATAATTTAATCGCCTGCCCTTCACTTGGCCCAAATCCAATCTATGACTATTTAGAAAGTAGAGTGATAAGTCTCTTTGCCACTCGGTATGATAGATTAAGATTGGAGCATGGCCGTTCCACCCCCCTCAAGAACGTCAATGGGAAGTGGTAGTAAAGGCAGTAGAAAAACCACAACGAGTTATTAAGTCACAGGAAGCAAGCTCGAGTACATTAAATCAACCTAAAACTGGCAATGAAAACGTTATTTCTAGTGGCAAAAGCCAAACGCAAGTTAATGCAAACGAGCAAACTTCGCTTTCAAACAGCGATACAGACGAATCTAAGTCTTTTTTCAGCAATTGGCTACGGATAAAAAATCCGATAAATTATCTAGTATAGCGACGGAGGTTGTAAACGAAAATGCAATTAAAATTAATGTGGCGGCTAAAACCGTTAAACTGAGCGAAAGTGACAAATCATTAAATATTGCGGCTAATCCTTCCGCCAATATCTCCAATTTAGGCTTTGAAACTGTTGAGCCGGCAAACTTTTCTAGTGGTTTAAATTCATCTCCTGATAATTTACATTTAAAAACAGTCAAATCGACCGATTCTTTTATGTTCATAGAAACTGGGGTAAAAGAAAGTGAACAGTTTAACCACTGTGCTTCTAAATATCTCGCAACTACTTTTAAAGAAAATCTAGTAGTTAATGTAAATGAAAGTAATACATTTCAAAATGCAGTGTTAACTAACTCTAGTTCTGCACATCCAGTACATAAATTCAATGATAAAGTCGTAAATCGAACGGAAAAGTCAGATAACTGGGTTGCTAGTTTAAATCACACGCCGCCTAAAGTAAAAGAAAATGTTGTTCTTTCATCTAGTGAAGTGAAAGGTCTTAAAGCTTGTAAGCCCTCCAAGACCTCCAAATGTGTGAGTAGAGCACAAGTTGCATCTCCGGGAACTATGAACAGTGACAAGGTGACGGGCTCGAAACCCCCTCAACACAAGGATCAGATTCCAGGTTTAAAACATCCTCCGGAGAGTGACCAGGCGCCAGGTTCGAAGTCTCCTCAGGACAGCGACCCTGCAACGTCTAACCTGAATCTGTAAGCCACCAGCACTGAAATCTCTACAGCAACTCTACAGGCCAGTCTGACCGGCATCTCTTTTTTGCTGATATAAAGGAATCTATATGTCAGGTGCTATGGTTTATTATTTTTTCCGTTATAAACTTTATTTCTAGCAGAGCAGTCATAAAATCTAGGACATGTACTGAAGCCTTTTGGACTTTCAACCATTATCTGAAAGACATGAACTTTCTAAAATTTCAAAATTCAAAATTTAAACTTTTAGCATGAACTTTCAACTCCCGAAATTTCATGTTTTGTTTACATGTCATAAATTTTTTTCTGTATATAATATATTCATGTATGTACTTTAATGTTTTTTTTTATTCATAGCCATCACCAGCAGTGATTAGTACGATAAATTTTTCCTTACCATTTTGTATATAAAAATTCCCCCCTCTAGTTTTTCACATGATCTATATGTATGTCCTCTTTTTTTTTTTTTTTTATTCACAGCCATCAACGGCAGTTTTGAAAAAACTTTTTTGAACAATTTTGTATATATATTCCTTATCTATATTTTTCTAAATGTCTTATAAATTGTATAAAATGAATATTTCTTATTGTAGACTTTTGTATGCTACTAAAAGTCAATGTATGTATATATTACTATGGAGTTAAAAAGTTTTTTTTAGCTATTTTGCATGTAAATTCGTGTGTAACGACTAACTTTAATAAACTAACAATTTAGTTTTTTCCGTATGCAAATAGCTAGTGGGAATATTGCTTATCTATAAAATTAATGTCATTTATCTATATACAAGTTGTAGTTCACGTCTATTTTTGATTTATACAGTAAAAAAAGTTTTAAGTTTAGAAATACTATGGTTCTTATGTCCAGCCGTTCATCTCAAAGCCCAATCTGCTGATTTCTTCAAATTGTTACTTTTGAAATTCAGAAGGAGGTATTTTTGGACATTTGCCAAAGACATTGGATTTCGGAAGCAGAAAGTGTTTTTGGACGCATGCCAGAAGTGGATTGAGCCTTTCAAGAAAAATCTCATAGAAAACTGATTCTTTTTTTGATGAACTCTACAAAATAAAGACTTTCTTTTTTTGCTATCATTTTGCTAAATTTGAATAATTAATGATAGCATTTTTTATTTTAGCGATCCTTCTGTACAGTTTCTTTTTCTTTCCAATTCATGAATTTTTCTCCTTTCCATTTAAGGCAAGACGTCTTGTGATCCCCGTTCTAAAACGTTGGACTATATATATTTAACTGATTGTGAGCACAAAGTGTTTTCCGTTGTAAATCTTCTTAGTTTGAGATTTAAAATTTCTTATTTTTCTAAGTGAACGGTTTTTTAGCCCGGTGCTCTTAATTTTTTTTCCTTATTAGACTTTAAATTGAAAAAATCCAAACTGAGAAAACGCAATTTAAAGATTTTAAATCTCTAATATATATATATATATATATATTACCATAATAAATGTTCCATGGATATGTATTTTACTGAACAATCTTAATATTTCAATTTATAAATGCTAAAAGAAAATATAAAGTTTTATATGAAACCTACTTCAGCAATGTAGTCAAGGGTGCCAAGTCCCTTTAAAATACGTATAACTCTCATAGAAGAAAAAAAAAACATATATATATACATTTTTTTTTTTCATTTTACAGATAGTTTTGAAATGTTTTTATTCATTTTCGATAGAAAAAATAAAATTTAATATAATAGAAAATTTTAAATATAAAATTTGAAAGCCTTTAACAGCTTTTATGAAAATATTGCAATATGTATTTTTTTACGTGTAAAAAAATTATGTGCAATTATTTTTTGGAGAACATTGTATTTTTCTACTCTACATGCATCTACCTTTCACAAAAGTAAGCAATTTTTTTTCTTACCAGACATGGCAAACGAGACTCATTGTCTAAGCTTAATTTTGCCTGTCGCCCCACGGACTACAATACAGATTCTAACTTTATCAGAAAGCCAGACAGAAATGGAAAAAGAAAGAAGACTGGTAGGCCTAAAAACTTAATGACTCGTAATGACAGAAAACTTGCTCCCGAGCTTAAAAATAGCAGTGTAAGTAATGAAAAGGTTCAAAACTAACATACATTATTTATAGAATTAAAAAAAAAAAAAAAAAGAAAGAAAGCTGAGGGAGAGGGAAAAAAAAAATTACGAGTCTGGACATTGTGCTTTAGGAGTTAATATTATGAGATGGTGATAGTTTCACAATTTTCCTGAGACAATATTTTGCCAGTGCGTTATTTCCGTCGACTGAAGCATTCCATAGATTGGTCAGCGATAAAAAGTGATACCTTTTTTCTCGGGAAAAATCACTCTAATGGAAAAGTCACTCGGGAAAAGTCACTCTCTCTTTCCCCTAGTAAATTACGTATAGGAATACACACGGATAATTTAGCAAATAAAATTTATGAATAATTTATTTACTAAAGGTGAATGAAAAACTCCCAGATACAGTTTCAAATTCATTTTTCTTTTTTTCAATACTTTCTGATTTTAGAACTTTTTTTCAGCATCAAAAATTTTTGCTCGATAACATGGGAATGATAGACCTATATATATTACTATAGCTATGAAGCATTCAGAAGTCTGATTTATATGTAAAAAAGGAAAAAAAAAAAAAAGAAAGAAAGAAAGAAAAGAAAGAAAAATGTACTTAATACGTTTCAGTTGAAGAAGTTCCTTTAAAGGGGCTGAGCAGCTCTGGAGAAAACAAAATCGGACGAAAATACCGATTTTAAGATTTTTATATTAAAACTATCTTAATAACCTAACCACTCTATGATTTATATCATAATATAAACCATCCTAAGTATTTTATACATAAGTAATTCTGAAAACATTCGGTAAAACTTTAAAAATATTTTCATATTAGAACGTCTAATACACATGATTAAACAAATTGTCCGTTAAAGCAAATCTTGGAACTCTTTTATCTCAGTTTATGATTTTACAGATGACTGACAGCTTTGAAATGCCGAAGCTTTACATAAATATGCTTAAAATTTCTTTTATTGTGTCTTGTTTTAATGTACATTATATCATGTATAAGAAATTTAAAGATCAGATTTTTTTTTTTTTTTTTTTTTTTTTTTATAAGGTAGATTCCTTATAGGAGATCTACCTATTGCAATGGTTCTCATGACACGACTTCTGGAAAGTTTCTTCATATCTTCACCGATCATGACCCCCTAGAATCCAAAACCACCCTTCGTTCAAAACTTTATATATATATATGTGGGGGGGGGTGGAAATATTCAGTTGCCCATAATTTCTTTCATATGGAAAATAGGAAAAATCTTGAAATCGGCGAATTACCGTCTTACCCTAAAGAACAATTTTTGTATTTTAACTTTTTCGATAACTTCAATTGCTTAAAAGTTACAAGTTAAAAAGTGATTTTTCGTCAATTGTAATGAAGCCGACTTTTTCTTTAGTTTTAATTGCTTAAATTTATGATCTGATGCTTACGTCACGTGCAAACGATAATAAAAAAGATAGCTGAAAATATAAAACCCATGGTAACAGCTTTAATTAATCATTTAAAAATATAAAATTAAAATAATACGTTAGTCTTGATAAAAATATCGTTTGAGGTGAATAGTTTAGAACACCGGTTTACGCAAGAATTTAAATTTACGATTGAAATTGAGAGTAATGCGTTACAGCTTCCTTTGACTTTTATCTTGTGGAAACAAGATATCCGCGTTTGTAATGATCGATAGATGGAGCTTTTACAAGTGTTGATGTTAGTAAACATAATCGCCACGTGTATTTATTATTGTTGTGTTTGTGTTGCTACTGGCTATCTCTTCTTTAAATTTTCTGCCATCATATCATGGAATATCGATTGCCTTTGGAAAAAATATTTCAATTTATTCAAAGTTCGATCAAAAATAGATGCCTAACCAAAGCTGAACAAATACTAGTTTCTAATCATCTGATTTTGTGCGGCGTGAAATCGAAAGATTATAATACTGTTATTATAGAAGCAGTTTGCCTCAAATCTACTGCTGCGATGGAAAAATCCCACACAAAATTAATTGTTCTTTAATAAATAATGAAAATGTGTGGGACATTAAAGATGTTGAATGTTCCTGCAAAGCGGGTAAAAACAATATCTGCAAACAATTACGTTGGGTATAACTTCAGTATATCCCCACAGCTGAATTTGGTGTTTTTTCTTTGGCGCCGTTTTGAACGATAACGATGTCGTTCTGGACTGTTTGCGATATAATATGGTAGCCTATATGTTGTTTATTTTGGATTTATGATTTATGATTTATGATTTAGATTATGATTTTATCATTTATCATTTATGATTTTTAGATTTATGATTTAGCCATAATCGCCAACAAAAAATCGTCAAATAGGTACAACTATAGTATTTCCCCTCAGCTAGATTTGGCGATTTTTCGTTGGCGCCGGTTTGAGCGATAACGATGTCGTTCTGGATTGTTTGCACTACAATATGGCAACCTGCATGCTGTTTATACTTTTTAAGCCATAGCAACCAGCGTTCTGTTATTTTTTTATTACCATGCAAAATAATAATAAATTAATTAAACAAAATAAATCAATAGTAAAAAATAAAATACGACCGTTTTATATAATGATTTTTGTAGTAATTCAGGTGAAATAGAATAACATTATTTCAACATCGTCTGTAGGCTGCATACTATTTATTTTTTATGCCATAGCAACCAGCGTTATATTTTTTAATTACCATGGCAACCAGCTTAGCAATTGATTATAAAGAGATAATTATTCATTGTTCTGTTCCGTTTCACCCGGTGAAGTATTATTACATAAAAAAAGGTCGTATTTTATTTTTTATTATTGATTTAATTTGTTTAATTAATTTATTATTATTTTATTTTTTTAAACTATGGCAGCTAGTAGTATTGATTCAATAATGGAAATTGTTGAAAAATATAAAGATTTGTTAAGAAAGAATGTTAGAATGGTTGTAACGAGTGATAAAGCTATATTTGAAAAAAAAAGGTGAATGTAGTAGGATTTTTTTGAGTGAATTATTTAGAGACAGAGAAAGGTTTTTGGATTTTTTGAAAGAATGTGGATTGATTAAACGAAGTATGATTTGTGAAAAGTATAAGAGTGATATGGTTTTTCGACCGAGAAAGAAAGTGACGGATGGATTTGCAGGGAGATGTTATGGTTATGTTGTTGTGGATGATAAGAGTAAAAGGTGTTCCGCCGAAAAATCGATTAGGTTTGTGTGGTGCCTGCTTTTTCGCACCTGGTTCTTTTCTTTCGGTAAATTCATTTCGAGACACATCAAGACACTGATCACACTTGGTTTACTTTTAAACGTGTATTTACTTACGGCACAAACATAAAATACATAACGAATACAGAAATTAACATCAAGTAAAGTATTTTCTAAAAAACATGTAGAATGGAACGTTAGTCCATCTTGATTCACATACGCACACACACTGTTGCCACACTTTCGTACCAAACTTTTTAGTTCTTGTTTTTTAATACTCTCGAAATCAGAGGTGCGGCGTTCACACCTTCCCTCCAGTTTCACTTGAGGGACAATGGCCTTCACAGTGAAACTACTAACAAAAATTTGTGGATAATTTATATAACTGTTCATGAAAGTCTAATTGTCCTTTTAAATTCTTAATTATTGTTTCACCTTTAAATAAATGTTCATGAAAGTTTAATTGTCCTTTTAAATTCTTAATTATTGTCTCATCTTTGACCTAATATCCGATGTTCCATCAAGAGCAATAACATTTATATTTCACTTAATATCTAAATATTTTCTATGGTATAAAATAAGTAACATTTAAACACATAATAGAAATAAAATATATATATAATATATATGAATAAACATTTATCCTGACATGGATTTTCTTATGCACTTTAAATAATCTTAATGAATTAATATACTTGAATATAAGAAACAAAATAAACACACATATATATATATATATATATATATGTAATAACAAATACAATATTAAACTAACTTATGACTTTATTCATGAATGCGTGATAAAGCATCTGCAATAGTATTACTGCTTCCTGGCTTATGAGCAATAGTCACTTGATAGCGAGATAGAGCCAATGCCCATCTTTGTAATCTGGCGTTCTTAGGAACTGTTTCTGTCAAATATTTTAAAGGGTTATGGTCCGTGTGTAAGATAATAGTGGCTCCATAAGTCCACATTTCGAATTCACCTAATGCCCATATTACAGCATAAGCTTCCCTTTCAATAGTGCTCCACTTTGATTGAGCAGGGGTCAGTTTTTGGCTTGCAAAAGTTATTGGTTTCAGTTTATTCTGCTCATCTCTCTGCATTAGACAGGCTCCAATTCCGGTCACTGAAGCATCAGTATCGATTTCAAAAGGTTTCGACATATCAGGTGTATACAGAGAGGTTATAGAGCACAAACAATTCTTTAACGAATTAAATGCGCTTTCGGCTTCTTCTGACCATGGAAGGTCGTTTGGCACAGTTTTTCGAGTTAAGTCCGTTAAAGGTTTTGCTATATTAGCATACCGAGGCACATAGTCTCTGTAATAGTTAAATAATCCTAGGAGTGACTTCAATGTTTTCTTAGTTTTAGGGGCTTTCAAATCTTTAATAACTGATATCTTGTCCGGATCTGGGCCGTGCTCTCCTGAGCCTACGACATGTCCTAAATATTTTACTTTCGACATCGCAAACGAGCATTTCTTTAAATTTGCCGAAAAATTCAATTTTTTCAGAGTTTCTAAAATGGATTTAATATGATTAAGATGATCTTCCCAGTTTGAAGAAAATATGATAATATCATCAAGAAAACTTTCGGCGTAGTCACTATGAGGTCGTAATACTTGATTCATTATTCTTTGGAATGTTGCTGGTGCTCCAGATAACCCAAATGGCATCACCCTCCACTGATACTGACCCTTTGGAGATACAAAACTGGTTAATTCTCGGCTTTGCTCTGCTAAGGGTATTTCCCAATATCCCTTAAGGATATCTAAAGTTGTCAAGTAACGAGCTCCACCAGCTTTAAATCTAAGATTTTCTGAATTCTGCATAGGAAAAGGTGGAATTTTACTAACTGAGTTCAGCTCTCTGTAGTCCACGCAAAGTCGGACAGTTCCATCTTTCTTGGCTACACATACCAATGGATATGCTATTTCTGCTGAAGAGGGTTCTATCAGGTCTTTTTCCAATAATTCTGCTATCTGTTTTTCTATATTAGATCTTAATGTTTCTGGAACTTTATAAAGATGAGGTTGTTTCCTCTCTACTCCAGACTTTAATTGGATAACATGTGGAGGAACTTTGGCTTTCTTTAATTCCCCATCAAATATTGTTAGATATTCTTTAATCAGATTCAACAGCTGTTTATGTTGCTTTGCTGATATCGAATTTGATTTTATACCAGCTTTTAGTTCTTCATCTGTTACTTGCCGTGATTCTACGGGCGCATGTTGTATATCTCCAAACTCTTCATCTGTTTCGTAAATAATTCCTACAGCTCTGACAGGTTGTATATATTTACGCAATTTATTTTGATGAAGATGTCGAACACTTCCATCAGGTAGTTTGACATAAAAAGAATGTGGAGACTTCTTTTCTACTATTTCTCCTGGTCCTTTCCATTTTGAACAAAGACGATTTGTTGAATCAGGGATTAACAATACAACTTCATCCCCAACAGAAAATTCGGTATCTTTTGACCGTAAATTATGATAATGTACATATTTCTGCTGCTGTTCTTGAGCTATGCTATTCGCATACTGTGCCGCGTCTTCTAAACGGTTCCGGAGTTTCAACAGGTAGTCAGCTACAGATTCTCCAATCCCTTGAGGAAGTACGACTTCATCTTCCCAACTTGATTTGAGGATGGCTAGAGGTCCTACAGGTGGTCGCCCATGAACTAGTAGGAATGGGGCAACACCCGTTGTAGCGTTAGGCACTTCTCTGTATGCCCATAACAAGAATGGCAACTGTTTATCCCAGCCTCGACCTTGTGAATTAATTGCATGATGTAGCATGGATTTCATAGTTCCTATCCATCTTTCAACCAAACCATTCGATTGTGGATAACCTGGAGTGGAAAATTTAGGAACACATCCTAATCGTTTTAAAAATTCTTTTGTCAGCTGTGCGGCAAAATTTCTTCCGTTATCCATTGCAATTACTCGAGGAATTCCAGTTCGTACAAATATTTCTATAAATGCATCACAGGCTGCCTTTGCTGTTAAAGACTTCAGAGGTATTGCTTCCGGCCAACGACTATGCTGGTCCATAACGCACAGTACATACTGATGGCCACGTGATGACTTTGGCTCTATTGGGCCTAAAATATCGGCATTAACCACTTGAAATGGGAGTTCTGGCCTTTCAACAGACTCGATAGGTGTTCTATCGTTTACTTTTCCTTTCCTGCGCATTTGACAATCATGACAAGAAGCACATAATTGTTTGACTTCTTTTGGCATTCCTTCCCACCAGAAAGACATTGCAATTCTGTCTCTGGTCTTCTTAGCTGCCAGATGTCCACCAGTAGGAGTTTCATGAGCTAATTTCAAAATGTCCTTTCTTCTGCTTGCCGGTACGACCAATTGAATATATTTCTGTCCGCCTACTTTACCCATATGATATAATAAACCTCTTTCAATCCAGTAACCATTTTTATATTGTCTAGCTTCTTCGAAGCACCTTTTCAATGTAGGACAGGCTAACTGCTCATCCCTAAACACTTGTGCTTGTGGAACAGGGATATTTTCATTTCTTTCATCCTTACTATCGGTTTCGGTCAATGTCTGTTTAACTACTGAGTTATTAAAGACTTTGGTTTCTGGATGATGCGACTCGCTGTTGTTCAGCTTTGCCTTTCGAATAGTCTCGTGACTTTCTCCCTCCATACAGAACATACATTTTTCATTATCTTCTGTGAGTGGGGTACTAATTGCCTCATCCCCAAGATAATTGTCGTTTGAATTATTCTCAGGTACACTGAACAAGGATTGTTCACCGACTTCATTTATTGTGATTACTTCAACCTCTTCTTCTGAAGAATAGTTTCCGGGAGACCTTCCTTCCACTTTGAACAAGGACGGTTCATTGTTTTCTTCCACTGGGGTGATATTAACCTCAACCCCTGAATTTCCAGGATTTCTTCCTTTCACATGGAACAAGGATTGTTCATCGACTTCTTTCTTCGGGATATTCACTTTATCCCCTAAAGAAATGTTTTCGGGAGACCTTCCCTCCACACTGAACAAGGATTGTTCATCGACTTCTTTCTTCGGGATATTCATTTTATCCCCTAAAGAAATGTTTTCGGGAGACCTTCCCTCCACACTGAACAAGGATTGTTCATTAGCTTCTTTTACTGAAGTGATTCCTGTATCATCTCCCAAATAAGAACGCTTTTGTTCCTTCAACCATTCATATACCCTGGGAGTGATTAAAGCTTCCTCATGCAGCCCTTCTACTACTGCAGCATGCACTTGAACATATGGAATGATTTCTTCATCTGTATGAAGACTTAGCGGAACTGACACAAGTTGTGCTTCCACTGGATTACCTATAGCAGGTCTCAAAAGAATTTTCCCACTTGACTGTAAGTGTTCCTCAGGTACAACTGATTTTCGTAGTACGGTGATTTCTGCACCACTGTCCACGATGCCTTGAAATTTTTGACCTCCGATTCCTAAATCCACTTTCAGAAGCTCGCCATCTTTCTCGTTGACTGGAAATTCCCACTCGAAACAAGCGCTATTTAGATTAACACTGACCTTATTAAGGCCCTTACTTTCTTGACTCTTTTTGTTTGTTTTCACGTAAGATGTACTTGCTGAATTCAATTTGGGGCAGGATTTTTTCATATGGCCTTCCTTTCCACACCAATAGCAGGAGAATTTCGAACGAATGTCTCTTTGTTCTTGCTGTGGCTTAGTAAAAACCCTTTTTTCATCTCTATTGTTATTTCCGAAATTCGCCCTTTTGGATGGAAGATTCCAATTTTCTTTATGAGAAATTTCTTTCGTTTTTTTATTGAAAGTCATTTTGACATTTTCATAATCATCTAATTTACTGGAAATAATATCAGATGACTTAAACAATGACCATTCATCGATGAAATGTTCTTTAATTTCTGGAGGTACTTTCCTTTTAATTTGATCTGTAATAATCAAATCATATAATTCTTCAAATGTGTTAACTTCTAATCCCCGAATCCATTCAGTAAAATAGTTTTTCAATTCGTAAGCAAAATCTCTCCATGTGATATCAGCTTTTTTAGTATGCTTATTGAAAAGTTGTCGAAATCTTTCAGGAGTAAGTTTATATCTCTTTAACAATAACTCTTTCACTTTTCCGTAATCATTCGTGATTTCTTCGTCTTCCCGAGCTATAACTTCCGCGATTTCGTATGGCAGTAGCCCAATGAGATGAGAAACCCAATCATCTCTTTTAATTTCGGCACGCTTTGCCTGCCGCTCAAAAAGAACTAAATACAGGCTAATTTCGCATGTTTTAGGATCAAATTTTTGTAAGATGTTATGTAATTTTACGCGCGTTTTCTCAGAAGTTTCATTTGTAATTCCTTTCTTCTCAAGTCCTATTCTTGCATTTTCCAACCGCATTTTTTGCAATTCTATTTCTTCTCTTCTTAGGCGTTCCTCCATCTCTTCTTTTCTCTTACGTTCCTCTATTTCTTCCCTTCTTATGCGTTCCTCCATCTCTTCTTTTCTCTTACGTTCCTCTATTTCTTCCCTTCTTATGCGTTCCTCCATCTCTTCTTTTCTCTTACGTTCCTCTATTTCTTCCCTTCTTATGCGTTCCTCCATCTCTTCTTTCCTCTTCCGTGCTTCAAGTACGTTCGCTAATGTTTCTTTAACAAATTCTTCATCGTAATTCTTTGAAGCCAAAATAGCATCTCTTAACTCATATAACTTTAAATGTTGAGTTCCTTCCACTCCAAGCTCAGTAGCAACTTCTTGCAAATCTTTTTTATTCCCTTTACCCAAAAATGCCATCTTCGGATGGATGAAATCAAATCAAGTTCAAATTTTCCTTAAGAACGCCAGATTTGACATCTTATTTTTTATCTTAAACAACATTTTCCCCCAAATTAAATAAAATAATCATTAAGTCGGAATGCATACATAGAAGGAGAAAAAAAAATAATATGTATCGAAATAACAAATAAAAAAAAATGTTTACACAATCAACTCTTTCATTAAATAAATCAGAATATACTTTATTACATAACCAGCTTTCAATAAATTAGAAATAATGTTGCCATAGCAACACAATCAACTCTTTCATTAAATAAATCAGAATATACTTTATTGCATAACCAGCTTTCAATAAATTAGAAATAATGTTGCCATAGCAACCTTTAATCAAACTTACTTTTAAACAGAAAAAAAAAAAAAACAATTTCCGATTCATTCCTCAAAGTAAAAAAATAAACAAAACCGGACATTCACAAGAATAATTTACTAGTTTTTTTTTTTTTTTTTTTTACTGAGATATTTCATTAATATTCCAATAACAATAAAGATAAATAAATATAAATAATTATCAAGGTCTAACAAATACACAATCATTCAATAAAACAGAACAAATAAATCAAAACAGAGCTCTCTCTCTCTTTTTTTTTTTTTTTTTTTTATCTGCTTTAATGAAATCTTATTTATTCTAAATCACGTGATGAATAAAAAGAACACACAGAAATTAATCACAATTATCTTGAATAGCATAAAAACATATTCTTTTCATCATTCTTTTTACTATTTTCCGGCTTTTTAAATACAAATAAACAAATATATTTCTATTTTTCATTTTTCAAACACTAGAATTATTATTATTTCAACATTACGAAATATTCAATTTTCATTTACATACTCTTTACCTTGTTGGAATACAAAATCGGAACAAAATATCTAAATGCTTAATCCGAATTATTTAATATGAAACTTATACAAAATATGACTCTTGATGGAACATAAAAAAAAAACATACCCCCTTTTTTTTTTTTCATCACTATCATGAAAAAAAAAATCCATACTTGCACTAGCTATTTCACATATGCTTGTCGACTGCGCCAATTGTGGTGCCTGCTTTTTCGCACCTGGTTCTTTTCTTTCGGTAAATTCATTTCGAGACACATCAAGACACTGATCACACTTGGTTTACTTTTAAACGTGTATTTACTTACGGCACAAACATAAAATACATAACGAATACAGAAATTAACATCAAGTAAAGTATTTTCTAAAAAACATGTAGAATGGAACGTTAGTCCATCTTGATTCACATACGCACACACACTGTTGCCACACTTTCGTACCAAACTTTTTAGTTCTTGTTTTTTAATACTCTCGAAATCAGAGGTGCGGCGTTCACAGTTTGGATCGTGGTTCTCTTCTCGTCGAGCAAAGGAGGTAAGTCAATTTTAAATACATATTTGTTTTGTTATTATTAAAAATAAGTTCAATGATTTATTTTAATGATGCCATTCTGAAAAACATATTTCGGTTTTGGTTACGTTAGAAACCCATGGCAACCACTTCAAAAGTAGCATTAACCCATAATCGCCAACGAAAAATCGCCAAATCTAGCTGAGGGGAAATACTATAGTTGTTCCAACATAACAATAGGATGCAATGAAAATTATTGCGTTTTATTATATAATAATTCCACTGTATTTTAACTGCATCTATATGTCTCTGTATAGTATATCTGTATCTTACAACAAAGGTACATTTAAAAAGAAAAAAAAATAAATAAATAAAAGGTACAACTATAGAGTTGGTCCATAACTGGAGTTAGCGATTTTTCTTTGGCACCGTTTTGAACGATAACGATGCCTTTCTGGATTCTTTGCAATGCAATATGCTTTTGTGTACGCTTGGAATCCATCGCAACCATTTGCAAAAATGGCATTTCGCCATAATCACCAAAGAAAAATCGCCAAATTTACTAGTGGACCAACACTATAGTTGTTCCATGACATCCATGAAATGTGATGGTTTTGCTTTGCTCATTAGCGAAGGAAACGATCAGCTTTATCTGAAAGATTTTATAATTAAAGCAAAATTAAACATATTTTTACTTGTGAAATCTTGAGGTGTGAAGTGTTTTTAACAAACAGTCATTCTCGGTGATACTTATTTCCCAATTCGTAAAAGTCTAACCCATTCAGATCTTCTATTAACAAACGCTTTACTTCTATTATCCGAAGCAACAGAAATTTTATATTTGTCATTTGGAAATAAATGAAAGCTTAATTCTGGGTTTCTGGATCCTTTGGAATTACATCGTGGTAGCCTTTTTTTACCGGATTTATTCATTTTTATTCAATAAATAAGTGAAACTAAACATTGAATATACAGAACGCAATGGCGTTTTGACGAAAGTTATCCGTGTATTGAAATTTCACCTTAGGCCACCAGAGGGCGAGCATTTCATTACAATCGCGGATTGGTCTGTGAAGAGATATGAGGTTTTTGCGTGGGAAGAAACTATGATGCTGAAGCTGCCATTTTTCATCGCCGAGCTCGCCAAATTTTGTCATCAAATAACTAATTCCGTCTCCAAGTCAATAATTTCGTCGTCAACTATCAAATTATGCCGCCAAATCAAAAGCTTCATTGATAAGTCGCAAGTTTTGTGACCAAATTGCATATCTTTATGGCTTCTATTTGTTGAATGATTATGAGCTTGGATTTTTAAAAAATTGAAACATTTACTGACCAATAAATCTAACCTAAAATTTTAAGCAGAATGAATAGTAATAGTTGATAATTAAATTTATTAAAAATAGAATCCGCGATTGTAATGAAATGCTCGCCCTCTGGTGGGCTACGGTGAAATTACAATAAACATGGTTTAATTCGAATTCCATATAGCCGCCATTGCTAGCCGATGTTTAGTTTCACATATATTTATTGAATAAAAATGAATAAATACGGTAAAAAAGATAACACATACTTTTGTGTGCCACAGTGTAAATCCAAAGCATCAAGAAATCCAGAATTGAGCTTCCATTTATTTCCAAATGACGAATTTAAAATTTCAGTTGCTTCGGCTAATGGAAGTAAAGAATTAATCAGATGATTTGAAATTAATATTTGTTCAACTTCAGTTAAAAATCTACTTCCGATCGAACTTTGAATAAACTGAAGTATTTTTTCCAAAAGCAATCAATTTTCCATAATGTAATGGCGGAGAAATTATAGTACGAATATTAAGTAGAATAAGAAAAACACTATTGGAACACACGTGGCTAATGTTTACTAACAACTGCAGTGTTCACAAAGCGCCGTCTATCGATCATTACAAACGCGGATAGAGACGTAAATAATGCAATGTATGGGAAAAAAGCCATTGACTAAGGTTAAATGTATATGTAATATTTCTTTACTTGTGTAACATTAATGTCAAGGCCATGGTGCTTTTTACAGTTCATTTGTTTACTTTTGAGTGGCAACAGAGGTTTTTTTTTGTTTTTTGGTTTTGTGTGCGAATGTAAAAATTGTCCGATGCTAAAAGTTTGAATTTTGTGATGTTTTTCCCTTTTGAATAAACCTTTTTTTTTCTGATTTTGCATTTACAGTTCTTTGATATGCGAATAGCATAATAGATATTTTTTATCAGAAAAGGAATAACGTAAAATTTTTGGTACCCTCGGCGGAACTGTAAATGCAGTTAATTGTGAATATGGCTAATTTAGAAAATTTGAAAAAAGCTAAAAAGGCTGAAAGAGACGCTTTCTCGAAAGCATATAATAAAGTTGAAGAATTGATAGCCTCACAAGATGTTGACCTTGCAGAACTGGAATCAGAATTGAGTGTTTTTAAATCGAAAGTTGATCGCCTGGAAGTAACCGCAGTGGATAATCGGACCAACGGTCCCATTAAAATCCAGGATATTCGGACCCATGTTCGCTAACGCATGCGCAGAATATATTTCTGAACTTCAGAATGTACCAAAACAAGATATTGGAGAAGCTATAAATGTGCTGTCGTAGCCGAATGATTATAAGATGCCGATTTACTGTTGCTATGGTATAACGTTCGATACTCGGCTGAATGATGTATTTTTAATTCTTCCCTCGAACATTAAATACATAATAATAATCAATAATACATAATAATAATCAATAATACAATAAATATAATTTTAAATAAATAAAATATTTTTTATTATTTAAAATAAGAATATGAAATAATTTTTTTTTTTATTAGTATTTAATTCTGAATTTTTTCCCCAGAATACATGTCTGTATGAAATATTCATTACATATGAAAACTCTGTCAAATAATTTTAAATTCAAAATTAAACTTTTAAGCATATTTTAAAATTGATATAATTTCTGAAATACTTGCTAAAATTTCATACTTTTCTTATTTTTACATTCAGAAATGAGTATACTTTAAAATTGTGTTCAGGGTTTATAAAAATATTGCTTACAAATTTAAAAAGAAAAGAAAAAATCCAAATTTTTTAGAGTAAGTTTTATTTGTAAGCAAATATTTCAGAAGAAAATTTATGAAATGCAAAATCGCGAAGACAATTTGTTCAAAATACTATAAAGAAATAGTGTGCAAAATTTCAGACTTGTACCTTGAGTACAATTTGAGATATAACCTGTAAAAGTTGAAAAAATACTGACAATTTAATTCTGAGAAAAACAGACTTAAAAATCCATACTACACATCTAATATAACAGTTTTAATATAATAAGTTTTTCCCGAATATCAATAACACAATTAAATTTTTACATGCAATTATAAATTAACTAGATATTTAATGTTTCGCTAAAATGAATTATTCAAAATGATATAAAACTGCAAAGTATTGTTTACTCCATCTATTTGCTACTAGATGGCGCCAGTGAGACGGATCACTACTTAAGGCAGAGTTCAAAAATTTTCTAAGTCCACGATCGCGGATGGTATTTGTGCATGCGTTAACGAACATAGGTCCCATTATCCTAAGGAATATTCGGACCATAGGTCCGATTATAAGCGGCCGGAAGTAACACATGCAAGTATTCTTGAAGTTCTCTCTAAAAAAGAATTTGACACAGAGTTCGAAATAATTGAAGATTATCGTGATAAAGCAATAAGAATTGAAACAAAAGTAAGAAGAATAATTGATAGCCATCAAACTGTAATTACTGCTTTTAGTCTAATTCAGAGTGAATCTGTTATTGTTAATTCTGTAGAAAATATTAATGAGAAAAGAAGGTTTAAATTACCAAGATTAGAATTACGACGGTTTGATGCTAATGTTAAAGAATGGCTTTATTTTTGGAGCCAATTTGAAAAAATGCATAACGATTCTACTATAGTTAATTCTGATAAATTTCAGGGAACAACTATAGTATTTCCCCTCAGCTAGATTTGGCGATTTTTCGTTGGCGATTATGGCTAAATCATAAATCTAAAAATCATAAATCATATAGCATAAATGATAAAATCGTAAGCTAAATTATAAATCATAAATCCAAAATAAATAGCATGTAGGCTGCCATATTATATCGCAAACAATCCAGAACGACATCGTTATCGTTCAAATCGGCGCCAAAGAAAAATCGCCAAATTCAGCTGAGGGGAAATACTATAGTTGTACCAATTTCAGTATCTATTACAAGGTACCGTTGAAGGATCCCGAGCTAGAGAGGTTATTGAAAGTTTTCCGCCAACTGGCGATAATTATATAAAAACAACTGATTGTTTGAATTGTTACCTGGGAAAGATTCTGTTACTCGACTAGTACGTGTGCGCACATCTAAAGGTGAATTATTACGGCCAATCCGCGTTTGTAATGATCGATAGATGGCGCTCTCTGAACACTGCAGTTGTTAGTAAATATAACAGCCACGTGTAATTATTATTCTTTCTCCGCCATTTCATCATGGAAAGTCGATTGCATAATATGAGAATATGCAGTGGTGTGATAATTTCACCTTAGCCCACCAGAGGGCGAGCATTTCATTACAATCGCGGATACAAAGAATTTTCCCACTTGAAGTTTCCTCATCTTGGTTCAAAGATCGCTGCAGGGAAACAAAACATAAAATTGTGAACAATGAAGGTTTTTGTAGAACTCAAAACAATGAGACAGCATCTGTTACTTTAAAAACTAGAAGTAGGAGAGTGGTTAAACATCCTCTAAAATTGGACTTACAAAACTTTATTTATCTTCTGAACTTTAAAATTGTTGTGAAAGTCCTTGAAATATCAAGTAGAAATGTGTTGTTTTATTGTATTTTGAAATTTTCATTTTATTATTTGTTTTGTTATATAGTTAAGTTGCATTCCGCCAACTTAAGGTGGGAGGATGTCAAGGCCATGGTGCTTTTTACAGTTCATTTGTTTACTTTTGAGTGGCAACAGAGGTTTTTTTTGTTTTTTGGTTTTGTGTTCGAATGTAAAAATTGTCCGATGCTAAAAGTTTGAATATTGTGATGTTTTTCCCTTTTGAATAAACCTTTTTTTTTCTGATTTTGCATTTACAGTCCTTTAATATGCGGATAGCATAATAGATATTCTTTATCAAAAAAGGAATAACTTAAAAATTAACGTAAATGAGGAATATACCTTTGCCTTTAAGTTTGCCGAAGAGGGATTTTTTTTTTTTTTTTTAAGAAAATAATTTATTATGCATGTTTTTTCTACTTTTTTAAGTAATAGTGTGTAGTTTCATAGTTTTTTCTCAGAAGTTAAAAATATTAAAAAGTATTCGGCCCTTTAATTTATGCAATATATTACTATTGAAAATTTTAAAAAAGTAAGACAATATATATATATATATATATATGTCTGAGTAAAATTTATCTATATATTAATTTGAAACATGTTTTTGTCTGTCTCCACTATATTGAGAGAGCTACTTGGTGAAAAAATTTGGTTGAGGTGTCTAAAAAAAGGTCTTGGTCTGTAGATGTGCTATGAAAAGAGAAAAATAAAAAAAAGTCGAACAGTTAGCCCCCCGGGGGGGAACGGGTTAAAAACACGTTTACGAGCTTAACTAAGCTCCAAATTACTTCACGGTGAAGAAATTGTACATATGGGGACTAGAGCAGAATACTAAAAGATTACTTTCTGCGGATTTGGAATTTTCGATTTTAAAGGGGGGAAAAAGCGGGGAGAGTAGATTTGAAGGGGGGGGGGAGGGGGAAGTTAGTTTGAGAGGGAAATCCGTTCTAGATCCACACATGTAGCACCTCATTTTAAAGGTCTTGAAATTTCATGTCAATTGGGGATGTTCGTATACAATATAGTGCGACCCCTGGTGGTGAAAAATGGAACTAGGTGATTATGCTGTAGATCCTATCATGTTACATCTTATTTTAAAGGTCTTGGTATTTCCTGACAGTTGGTGATGTTCGTACAGAAAACACTGCGCCCCCTGGTGGTGGAAAGGTGAACTAAAGGATTTTGCAGTTGACACCACTATGTGACACCTTATTTAAAAGGTCTTGGAAATCCAAAGCGATTGGTGATAGTGGTCTTGAAATTTCATGTTGATTGGGGATGTTTGTATACAATATAGCGCGCCCCCTGGTGGGGAAAAATGGAACTAGGTGATTTTGTAGTAGACCCTGTCATGTTATATCTTATTTTAAAGGTCTTGGTATTTTCTGACCGTTGGTGATGTTCGTACAGAACACACTGTGCCCCCTGGCGGGAGAAAGCGCAACTAAAGGAATTTGCAGTTCACACCACCATGTTACACCTTATATGAAAGGTCTTGGAAATTCAAGGTGATTGGTGATGTTCGTATGCAACATACTGCACCCCCTGGTGGAGGAAAGTAAATTTTGCAGCGCGTGCGTAGCATGTCTGCTATACGGTGCCGCAGCCACAGGCGGCGGAAACACGATTCAGAGGTTCGTTCGGTTCAAGATTAATTTTTAAGAATTTTTTCATGGTATTAATGACCCGCATATACGCTGCCGCAGGCACCGGGGTTTCAAGCCCGAGTTTCGTTCGGTTTGAGGTAATTTGTTTGTTACATAGGATTATTTCTTTCGCGATGCTTTCATTTAAAAATAGAAATTCAAACAAAATAGAGTTAAAGATATTAAATCATACAAATTTAAAGTTCATTTAAGGTTATCATGGGCCCGGGCAACGCCGGTCCGGCTCGTTTGGTTCCAGGTTAATTTTTGGGAAATTTTTCATGCTATTAGCGGTCCGTGTATGCGCTGCCGCAGGCACCGGGGTCACAAGGCAGAGTTTCATTCGGTTCGAGGTAATTTTTTTGCTACAGCTGATTTTTTTTTTTTTTTTTTTTTTTTTTTTGCGATACTATGTTTTTATTTAAAAATAGAAATTCAAACATATTAGAGTTAAAGATATAAAATCATACAAATTTAAAGTTCATTTAAGGTTATTATCATGGGCCCGGGCAACGCCGGTCGGGTTCGTTTGGTTCCAGATAATTTTTGGGAATTTTTTTATGTTATTAGCGGCCGACGTATGCGCTGCCGCAGGCACCGGAGTCACAAGGCAGAGTTTCGTTAGGTTCAAGGTAATTTTTTTGTTACATCTGATTATTTTTTTCGCGATGCTTTTATTTAAAAATAGAAATTCAAACAAAATCGAGTTTAGGATTTAAAATCATGCAAATTTAAGGTTCATTTAAGGTTATTATCATAGGCCCGGACAACGCCGTGCGTTTCAGCTAACATGTAGTCATAGTATTAAGTGAAATAGAAAATAAAAGATAGCAACTCTTTATTTGGAGTCAGTTTGACGTCACCATTGACAGTACTTTGTAGAAAGTGGTGTCGTATATAGTTATTCTATTTATAAGCATTTTTCCGAATTTCTTTTTTTAAGTGAGATGTCGTAAATTATATTAGATGTTTTAACTTGAAATACATTTAAATACTGATGCGGCGATTTTTGAAACATTACGGTCAATAAAGTGATCGTCTAATTCGAAGGGTTCCAGCTAGTATTGTTTTAATTTAAATTTAAAATTCTCTCCACAACAATAAATAAACACAATTTTTACGAAACATCACTAGATTTCTCTTCCAATTTACTTCAACAAATTTATTGAGAATACATTACAATCCAAAACTTCTGAAAGCATAAAACAAATTTAGAAATCATGAATACAGACTAGAAAATAGATACCTGACGGAAGGATGAAGATATGTAATGCATCATTAAAAACCCATTTCAAGATTCTAACCTGCTATCGACTGTCGTTACCTTTTTCAAAATTTTTCTTCAATGCGATTTATTTTTTATTGGGATAATTCTGAGAAAGCATCAGTGTTTGTTTCAAAAAAAGTAATAAGTTTAGCACATTGTAAAAAGTCATAGTCGTTTTGGCCAACTTTTATTTCAAATAAATATCCAGTTTGATGATAGAGAGAAATGATCTTTAAAATCACATTACTGAAAACTAGTGTGTTGTGGCCACCACAAGACTTTCTTCCATATTTTTCTATGCAAATTAACTCAATAATAATATATTAAAAAAAAAAAAAAAAAAAAAAAAAAAAAAACGATTTTTTTCAGTTTTAGTTCCCCATCATACTATAGGTATGGGGAACTTAGGTAATCGTGAAAAATTTCGACCTCGGTTTTTTGACTTTTTTATACGTTTTCAGGTGTGAGGAATCCGAAAATGACAAAATTTGTATGGTGTCTGTCTGTAGGGTGTCTGTTAGTGTGTCAGTGTGTCAGTCCGTTAGTGTGTTAGTCCGTTAGTTTGTTAGTCTGTTAACACGATATCTAACGAACAAATGATCGCAGAGAGGTCAGATCAGTTTTAAAAAATATTACTTTCGATACTGGCAAGAACTCTATTCATTTGCAACATTCGAACTAAAAAACTTCGTAAGTTATGAGAAATTTACGATTTTCTTAACATGGGAGAATAGGACAAAAATTCACTTAAACGTGCATTAAATGGAAACTTTTTACTGTGAAAATATCAAACCAGTTTTAAAATATCTGTTTTGATTCCGAAATGAACATCAGTAACTATAAATATACTAGTTTGAAAATTTCGCAAGTTATTGGAAATTTACGAATTTCTTAACATGGCAGTATAGGGCAAAATTTCACATAAACGTCAATTTTGAGAGAGATTTTCTTTGTAAAGATGTCAAACTACTTTTGAAATATTATTTAGGACACTGGCATGAATATTAATGACTATGAATTTTCGAATATTAAAATTTCGTAAGTTATTAGAAATTTACGAATTTCTTAACATGGCAGAATAGAGCAAAATCTCACATAAACGTCAATCTTGAGGGATATTTTCATCGTAAAGATGTCAAACCACTTTCGAAATATTATTTAGGATACTGGCATGAATATCATAGACTATGATTTTTTCAATTTAAAAAATCCGTAAGTTATTTGGAATTTACGCTTTACTTAGCATGTCAGAATATGGCAAAATTGAGCATAAACTTCCATTTTGAGGATCATAAATACATTAGACAACTTCAAAATTACATTTATGATATTTGTTTGAACATGATTGAATACAAATATTCTAATGGGAAAATTTCGTAAATTATTCGTAATTTACGATTTTATCAACATATCGAAATTGTAAATTTTTCATATAAATATGAATTTTGAGGAAACAATTTATTGCATTGGAAACAATAGCATGAAAACTAAACAACGGAATCGACCCTGATAAAATAAATTAATAAATTAGAATGAGATAAATATATCGAAGTGAACGGTGGATAGCCTATTAGGCGGGGATTTCATTCTGTCACTGTATCAAGCTTTGGTCATATTCATTCCTTTTAACATTATTATAACATGTCTCGCACTAGAAATTTATGAGAATATAAATATGATGGGGAACTGAGCAGAGTCCACCTATGCCAACTAGTTTATTTTTCGTTAAAAGTAAATAATTTATTAAAGTTATTATTTATTAAAATTATCTTCCATGATGAGTACTGACGGTGTAAAATATGCTTTTGAAAGTTAATTGTACAGAGCTGCCAACTTAATCCGGAGGATTTTTAGTAAGACCCCTTTTCCCTCACTAGTATTTTTTAAGAGTATTTTTCTTGTTAATTCATCGTAAATGCATTTGAAGAGAATTACTCTAATAGTTAAGTGGTGTGGATAATAGGGCGGTACTAACAATACTCCGGATTTGGTTGGCAGCTTTGATTGTTCCAAGTGACCTTTATTATGAATGCAATATTATAATTTCACAGCACTCCACATTCTTAAAACATTTCATTATCTTATCAATAATTAACACATTGTAGTGTAGAAATGTGTGATTATGTCCCAGAACGTCATGTTGTTATTATCTATCAAAATAAGAAATAAGTAAAACTTTAAAATAATTTAGAACTAGAATAGAGCATTTTGAAATGGAGCATTATTTTAAATTACTATTCTAATAAAAGACACTTTTTCATCTAAAAAATTACTTTTTAACATTTAAAGTATTCATAGTCATACAACTGTTTGTCTCGTGACAGTACGTGGTAGGAGAAGCAATAGAATGTGAAAAAAATAAAAATAAAAATAAAAAAAATAATTTGGCGATATATTTTTTTTTTCTGCCAAGGATGACCGATATCATATCTATTCCGCTGCAACATATAAGTATCTTATATCAGACACTTTATTTAGAAATTTGAAAACAAATTTGACTTCAAATTATGATAGAATGTTTATCATTTTCCTTTTAATTAGTATATTAGTTGGATATTTATTGTGTAAATATCATCCTTTGAAATGAAATGTTTGTGTTTTCAATCGAATGTGGAAGTTTGCCAATATTTTTCTAGTGCTTTGAAATTAAAAATTCAAATTTTGTCAATTTTACAACAAAAACAAAAACATTAAATCATTAAATTCACTTTTTTACTTATTTTTATTTCATATTATTTCACGCGCACTTTTTATTTCCTAATTCAAAATTATTAAAAAAAAAACTTTTTCGATATCGCTTGTAACGATACTGATTATTATTAATTTTCTTTTCTTTTTCTTTCAATAATAATAATAATAATAATAAAAGATTTTGATGAAATTCTGGCAAAAGCAGAATTTAGTTTAGGACGGAAGACTATTATTTTTTTTTTTTTTTTTTTTTTTTTTTTTTTTTCTGCCCAATTATAACATCGCTTTCAAATTATTCAATTATATTTTCGATAAATTTTAGATTTCGATAAATGTCCAACTATCGAAAAATGATTTCGACAAATGTCTAACCATCGAAAACGACAACGCAAAAATCCCAGATTGAGACTAATGGGTCCTATGTCCTAAAAAAAAAAAAAAAAAAAAAAAAAAACGATAATTGTATATAAATTATTACATATTTATAGTTCAACCATTCAATCTAAAGGTATTGACGAGACCTTTCGAAAGATACCCATCATGAAAATTTACCCCCCCCCGCAGGGGGGAAGCGTTGTCCCAACATGCACAAAATTTATTTCCTAATTAACTACTACTATTATCAATAATTCATATTAATTTTACAATCACAGGTTAAGAATAACTCTCATTATGTACATTTATACGAAATTTTGCTCTATACTGTCATGTTAAAAATTTAGAAAAAAACACGATCACAGCGCCTCCTGTTGAGCGATTAATCCCCAATTCTAATCTGCACCAGTTTATGTCAGGGACCAACTAAATACCAAGTTTGGTTAAATTTCGTTAAGAAAAAAAAAAAAAAAAAAAAAAAAAAAAAGATTTTCTTTCCAAAGTTTTTTTTTCGTTAAAAGTAAAAAAAAAAATCTATAACTTTGTTTTAAATTATCACAGATTTATAGTTCAACCATTCGTTTTAAAGGTATTGACGAGACCTTTCGAAAGATACCCATCTTGAAAATTTACTCCCCTCGAGGGGGGACTTCCCCCCCAGGGGGGGTGGCGAGGCTCCTACACATAAAAAAAAAAAATTCCCAGTTGACTATTTCTATTATAAATAATTCTTGTAAATTTCATAATGATCACTAAAATAGAATTCTCTTTATGCGCATTTATACAAAATTTTGTCCTATATCGCCATGTTAAAAATTTAGAAAAAGCGGGATGGCAACGCAACCTGTAAAACAATTTTTACCAAAAGTTGATAGCAACTCATTTATGTCAAGGTGCAACTACATACCAATTTGTATGAAATTCTGTGCAGTAGTTCCTTAGATGCAGTTGTCACAAAATTTTGTCACACACACACACACACAGACAGACAGACAGACATTTTCTAAAAATGGTCAAATCGTGTTCTACAGCTCTCAAAACGTGTAAATCCATGAAAAACCCGAGGTCGAAAATTTTTATGAATCCAATACTTTCTTCTATTGAATATAGAAGAAAGTAAAAACACCGGAAATTCGGAAGCTTAAAAAATTGCGTATACAGATCGCGGTTTTTCCTACTTCGAACGAAGGATGTGTGATAAAGATAATGTTATCAAAACACTCTGAGAAATGTCGATCTTTCAACTGGAAAATACTCGCTTAGAAAACAGGGTTAAGTTCACTTAATCATTAGTATCCAAGTTCATATAAACAAATAACGTATCGGTTCACACAGAAGATGAGATTTACAGAGCACAAAATATTTATTAATATCGAAAGAATGGAAAATCCAGAAGAGGAAATAAATCCTTCATTATGGTTTCATTTTTCAAGTAGGAGAAAAACGCAATACGACTGCACCAAGCGGTATAGAACAGATATATAAGGATTAAAACGTTTAAATTTAATGTATAGTTTAAGAAACGTCTTGTAGTTTTTAAATATTCTTAACGAAAAGATGGTTCAAAAGTGTAGTATGTAAGTACAGATATTCATTTTATTTATGATTTCAGTTTAAATGTAAGTTATTTTTAAATTTACCATTTGTTTTAAAAATCTCCGTTAATAAATGCAGACGATGACTTGTTTATATATGGTGTCTAATTGTATACTTTATTAACTTTTAAGTATTAATTTTTCACTTAACAGTTAATATATATTCATAGTTAATATATATTCAAATATATATATATATATATATATATATATTTAAATGTAATATTGACAATAAAATTGACATTTTTGGATATTTAGAGTTATACTACTTCTCTAATATGGAAATCATCTGCATTATCATGGAAGATAATTTTTTTAAATAATAATTTTAATAAATTATTTTTACTGAGTGAATTTGTATAGGAAAATGTAGAAGAATGTCATGTGGTGGCCACAACATACTAGTTAAAAGTGCGATAGCATCTAAACACCTTATTTAATTGAGCTGAAAATTTATATGAATATTATAAATCACTACTGCTCTGACTAAAAGCATTTTGGTGAATCTAGCATTTATAGGTTTTATACAGGGACACAACGAAAATTCTCTATCATTATGATCTATGGGCTCAAAGTTCAGTAGCGTTAAATAAAACATCGTGTAATATACGGAGAAAAATACTCAAACACTTTATTATGGTTTTATCTCTTTTGTTTGTTTAACAACTCCCCTTTCCTTACTTTATCTACAAAACTGTTAATTACTCAATGTTCGGAAAGTCGAGTGAAGTCACTCCAGATTTTTTTCTTTTCTTCTATATTTTTAGTTCCCCATCATACTATAGGTATGGGGAACTTAGGTAATCGTGAAAAATTTCGACCTCGGTTTTTTGACTTTTCTACACGTTTTCAGGTGTGAGGAATCCGAAAATGACAAAATTTCTATGGTGTCTGTCTGTAGGGTGTCTGTTAGTCTGTTAGTCTGTTAGTCTGTTAGTGGGTCAGTCCGTTAGTTTGTTAGTCTGTGTACACGATATCTCAAGAACAAATTGTCGCAGAGAGGTCAGATCAGTTTTAAAATATTACTTTCGATACTGGCAAGAACCCTATTCATTTGCAACATTCGATTTTAAAAACTTCGTAAGTTATTCGAAATTTACGATTTTCTTAACATGGGAGAATAGGACAAAAAATCACTTAAACGTGCATTAAATGAAAACTTTTTACTGTAAAAATGTCAGACCAGTTTTAAAATATCAGTTTTGATGCCGGAATGAACATCAGTAACTATAAATATGCTACTTTGAAAATTTCGCAAGTTACTGGAAATTTACGAATTTCTTAACATGGCAGTATAGGGGAAAATTTCGCATAAATGTCAATTTTGAGAGATATTTTAATCGTAAAGATGTCAGACTACTTTTGAAACATTATTTAGGACACTGGCATGAATATTAATGACTATGAATTTTCCAATATAAAGATTTCGTAAGTTATTGGAAATTTACGAATTTCTTAACATGGCTGAATAGAGCAAAATTTCACATAAACGTCAATCTTGAGGGATATATTCATCGTAAAGATGTCAAACCACTTTTGAAATAATATTTAGGATACTGGCATGAATATCATAGACTATGATTTTTCCAATTTAAAAAATTCTTAAGTTATTTGGAATTTACGATTTATTTAACATGTCAGAATAAAGCAAAATTGAGCATAAACTTCCATTTTGAGGATCCTAAATACGTTAGACAACTTCAAAATTACGTTTATGATATTTGTTTGAACATGATTGAATACAAATATTCTAATAGGAAAATTTCGTAAATTATTCGTAATTTACGATTTTATCAACATAGCGAAATTGTAAATTTTTCATATAAATATGAATTTGAGGATTATTGCAATGGAAATAGTAGCATGAAAACTAAACAACGAATTGACCCCGATAAAATAAATTAATAGATTAGAATAAGATAAATATATCGAAGTGAACGGTGGATAGCCTATTAGGCGGGGATTTCATTCTGTCACTGTATGAAGCTTTGGTCAAATTGATTTCTTTTAACATTATTGCCGAAACGTCAGTGGAGGCCCTCTGTTGAGACTCAACACGGTTTTGGGCTGTGTCTGTCTCTCTGTCTGTCTGTCTGTCTGTCTGTCTGTCGCGCGATAGCGGCCGCCAAAAAAGCGCTATTTACTTGAAATTTAGTACACATGCTCATGAGCCCCACGAAATCAGCTGTATAGTTTTTGGTATGTATTCCATTTGTAGTTCGTATACAGGGACACGCCAAAGTTTTTCTTATCATTACGGCCTATGGGAGGAATTTGTATGTACTGCGATAGCGGCCACAAAAATCACGCTATTGACTTGCAATTTGGTACACGTGTTCATGAGCCCAACTAAATCAGCTGTATAGTTTTAGGTGTGTATTCCATTTGTAGTTCGTGTACAGGGACATGCCAAAGATTTTTTATGATTACGGCCTATGGGAAGAATCTGTATGAACCGCGATAGCCACCGCAAAAATCAAGCTATTGACATCCAATTTTTGCCGAAATGTAAATGGAGGCCCTCTGTTGAGACTCAAAAGGATTTTGGATTCCGTCTGTCTGTCTGTCTGTCATGCGATAGCGGCCGCAAAAAACACGCTATTGACTTGAAATTTTGTACACATGTTCATGATACCCACGAAATTAGCTGTATAGTTTTCGGTGTGCATTCCATTTGTAAGTTCGTGTACAGGGACACGCCAAAGTTTTTTTTACCATTACGGCCTATGGGAAGAATTTGTATGTACCTCGATAGCGGCCCCCAAAATAACGCTATTGACTTGCAATTTGGTACACATATTCATGAGCCCATTGAGCAAGCATTTGACGAAACTGATATAGATCTGAGACTGACCGCCTTGGCGAAAATAATGCTCCTTTTATAATTTTTTTATCGAAAACAGACTGTTCTGGAAAATTCTCGTATCACATCAGTCAATGAGATTAGAGCTTCCATATTTGGTATATTCCTAATAAGGATTTTCTCGCCAAAATCGCCAAAAAAAATCGCCAAGGAGGGAAATAGTCGCCAAATTTGGCGCCAAATTTATTTCTTCCCTTATAGGAGCTTTTTAATGCGTTTTTAAAGGAAAATTTGGCTATTTTAACGCTAAAACGACTATAAAGGCACAAAATTAGCATTTTATCAACTTACTAAACCTCTTTGAAAGAATTTATACAAAAATAAATGCAATTATTTACAATTTCGTAACACTTTATATCATATACAAATAGGTATACAAAGAGAGATACAACGGGGTTTGAGGGGGGCTGCCGCCCCCCTCAGGAATGTATTTGATTTTGGTAATAAGTCGATCGAATCATTATATACTATTATATAATAAGGAATAAATAAAAATGACCTATTGAATAATGTCTAATGCAAATAGGACGTTGAGGCTCCTGATCTGCAGATCCACTAGTAATATGTCTCGCACTAGAAATTTCTGAGAACATAAATATGATGGGGAACTGAGCAGAGTCCACCTATGCCAACTAGTTTTATAGCTTTCTAGTTTACCAGAAAAAGGTAGAGTTTAATATTAAAAATATTAAGAAAAATCATTCATCGTTTAATAATAAAATAAATAAATAAGTAAATTAATAAAGAAAAAAAAAATTAATAATACTCATTCAACATTTTATACCAATTTATTTCTTTAGAAAAAAAAAAAACATGAATATTAGTTAAATTCGAGAAAAATCTAAATTTAAACAATTCATTTGTCGAAGATGCTAGTTATCTCTGGCAGCTCAGTTTCACTTCGACTTCGAAAACTTTGAAACGGGAGCACCCGTGACTGAGCCACACATATTTTTCTACGAGTGACCATATATTCCTATATGAATATTGTGATTTATCGTGTACATCAGTGTAAATTTTTGAACAATAGTTCGGAATCACTCTGTATATTCAGAATCAATCCACAGTATATTACCATTGACTGATTCAAAACAAAAATTTGCGTAAAATACCTTACACTTTTGCTTTTATTTATTTATTTATTTATTTTTAAGAAACTAAATATCAGTTCATTCTACTGACTTTAACTTTTTGATTTTTTTGTGATATTCAGCTGGACTTTATTAAAAAAAATAATAATAATAAAATTGCGCAATATATCTGTGGATAATAATTTCTGCAAGATAATTCGCGTAACGCTTGCGAATACACAATTAAAAATTACTTAGAAAAAATATTTATAATAAACAAGATATTTAATAGCTTTACATTCTGATTGTAATATGTTGTGTCTAATGTTATATGCGAAGAAAATAGCATTGCAATGGGTTGAATACGTCTCATGTTTTAATAAAAAAACGGGAAGTTCGGGGTAATATAGGTAACATGGGGTATAATGGTAGAGAAATTTAGCAATGATCGAATTATCGTAATAAGGAACCGAATATAAGGTTATTTTAGAAAAAGTATGATGAATAAGAATTTTATATAATTTCCATTTTAAATATGTCACGTAAGTCTTTCTATTTTTAGACTTCAACGACAAGTCTGAAGGCCTATTAATTTATCCTAGGGGGAAAAATTGTAATCCCCTTTTAATTCAGATTGTAAAAACGGTTGTAAATTGATACAGGAAAACAAGTAATACTGTTTCTCCCTAATAGCTTTGCAAAGGCAACTTTTATTATTATTACTGTTATTTTTCTTATTTGACATAGCATTTACTAGACATTTCAGTTTAAATTATTTTCAATAAAATCACTTAAATTATTTTTAATAATAGTTTAATCAAGTATGTGTAGAGATTCAGAGATTGTTTTTTTAATAAATTTAATTTAGTTCAATGATTATATAATAATAATAATAATAATAATAATAATAATAATAAATCAGCCAAATTAACAAGAAAAAAAAATTACCAATAAATGATATTTATTTTCTTTTCTTTTTTTTTTCTTGACATTGTGGTAGTTTGTTAAGGGCAATACAGACAAAACTTATATATCCCCAAAGGGATACCAGTTTTTAATATTTTAATATTTCTGACTTATATAACTAAATACTGAAATTAAACCAACTTAAATGAGTTTTACTGAAAAATAAACTAAAATTTAAGTAAAATACACTTCTGTACAAATACAAAATGTTTTCTTTTTAAACATTCTCCTTTAAATTTTAATTATTAAAATACGCTAATTCAAACGCCTTAAAAAAAAAGAAAAAAAAAAAGTTATTTCAAACGTTTTCGTAAATTTTATATACCTATAATTAGAACTCTGAAACTACAATATAAGACATTTAAATCTTAATTTTTAAATGATCCCTCTTTTTTTTTTTAAAGAATGTCTTTTTCTAACTTATATCAACATAAGGATTTAGATTACAATTCGGACCCGTATATCATCGCGTAGTAATAAGATTTGTTTTTATCTTTAAGGACAATTGAACTTAGAGTTCTTCCGTATCTGTTTTCTCAAAGAACAATTCTCCCATTTTAGTACAATCCGGTTTTAAATTTCAAGAGCTAACCAATGAACTGGTAAGTATTATATTAAATTGTTAATAAATATAATTATTTTGAATTTTCAACTAGTTTAAATTTCTGCATTTGGGGGCTGATAAATATTTGTTGGTTTGTTTATTTTTGTAGCGTTTTAATGAGTAATTTAAGATAGTATAAACTTACAAAAGATTAGCTTAAATTTATTAAAATTGCTAATGAAAATAGTATTTAATTATTATGGAAATAAAAAAAAAATATTATACGAATGTAAAATTACCTTACATATATTTTTAATTTTATATGGAATATAGATTTTTTTTCTTTTGTTACAAAAAATATTATACTTTTATTATTTAAATTATAATATAAATAACTTTTAATTTTATGATATAATATAAACTAACAAATATATTAAATGTAATTAAATATATCAATTAAAAAATATTTTTAGGTACATTAGAGTAATTCTTTAATCTCTTTAAGGTACGGTGACCAAACGTCCTCGAATTTCTATCTATATCCTCAGCAGTATTAAGATCTTTTGAGGTCAAATGTCCTCGAATTTACAAATTTGTCCTCAAATGTCCACAAATTAGAGCATAATTTAGCTCTGTCCTCGAATGACCCTTGAATTTGAGGCGCTGCGATGATTTGTCCTCGAATTGGAATTCAAAAGTTAGGTCGCCTTACTTTAAGGAAATAAGGCTATACTTTTTTACGTTTTCTTTAAAATAAATATACACTACGCGACAAAAAAAAAAAAAAAAAAAAAAAAAGCTGCACTTGGATATTTTCATTTTTTCTTTCTGTAATCGCTAATTTTATTGTTTCAAAAGTAAATTTTTGAACAGATTTTATTACGTTGTGTTCCGCGTGCAATTTAGGATTGAGCCAAGTGTTAAAAACAAGATGCAATTGTTCAGAAAATTGTAATTTTAGAAAGTGTTTAAAAAATGGCAAGAATAAGGCAATTAAGGACACCACAAAAAATATGAATTTTAGAGCGAAAAGAAAAAAAAAATTAATACGTGGGATGTCAAAATGATTAAATGTTAACAAAATATTAGTGGTCTAGTTTTTAGCAAGATATAATGTTTTTTGGCTGTTTAAACTGCACATTTGTCCTTAGGCGGTCACGATACTCCTCCAGTCGAGATGACCGCAAGTTAAAAAGCCAGCGCTTAAAAAATCAGTTTGTATTACATTTAGAGCATAGCAGGGATTCAGAAAAAGTGTTTAGTAACATAATTTATCTAAATACAAATAAATAACAATTAAACAAAGCAGGTTTAATTATCAGAAAATCTAAATAAAATCATTCTTAACGAAAAGAATTAGAAAATCAAGACATTACACTGTTAAAAATTTCAACAGAAAACTCTGTGTAATCTATTATCTTAAGTATTACGTAAAATTACAAAGAAAAATAAATGGAGATGTTAAAAAAACTTATTTTATACATTCATTTTAATAACTAATTTTAATTTAATTAATTATTGGTGAGAATATATTTCGGACTTGGAATGCTTTTTCTAAAGTAGAAACAGTCATTTTTAATTTTAATTAAAAAATTAAATAATAAAATTATGTAAAAATACAGAATAAAAATTGAGAATCTCGATTATTCACTTTTAACTAAGAATTACTGTAAATTTACAGAGACTCTGGATAAATATTTACATTAAATTTACAGAAATTTTTAACAGTGATAGACTGTTAAAAAAATTAAAAAAGGTTCAATTGATTATTTCGCTGAAGTTGTTCTCTCTGATGAGGTAAGTTTAACTTATTTAAAACTGACAGAAACAAGAAGATCTGATCATGAAAATGTGACTGACTTAATGGAAATCGCACTTTTAAAACAATAACACATTCCCCGTACATTACGATACGAAAATGCATAATTTTTCGGTGAGTCTGGCAAATTTTCATGTTCAAGGGATCAATTAACCGAAATAAAATTTGGCCATTAAAAAATTGATACCTGACCGACTACTTTGGGGGTATTTCAGACTCTTCCATAATCAGCATTTTTCAGATGATAATGCACCTTGTTATATGTCGTTTGTGATACATTTATTTGATTCAAGTTGTAAAATTACTTATCCATTCTCATAAGCATCTATAATTTTATAAGTGATCATAACTTTTTTTATTTAAAATTAAATCCTACAAAGAATATCGCAGAATTTCTTCATTATGAGACATGAAAATTGTCATAATCTCAATCCGCTCGAAAATGTTTAGTATATAAAAGAGGGTGAGGATTAGAAATTTATAGCCTAGAACTTTGAAAGAACTAGAAAAAGATATTTATGATATTTTGCACAGTGCATTTTCTGAGATTCATGTTAAAAAGCTGTAAAATATTATGCCATTGCGCATTAAAGCAGTAATTCCATATAAAGGCGGAATTATCCAATCCAGAATACATATTTTTATTAAATAACTGTTTAGATCTAACAAATAAATAGTTTTATTTCATACATTAAAATAGCACTTGTTTATTTCATATAATAAATCATGATAGAATACGAAGTATATGTTTATTATATTACGTTTAAAAAAAAAAAAAAATATGTAGATTTTTATTAAATACAACGTAGAGTGTAACACAACAAATTATTAAATTGAAAATGTACATAGGTATCATGTTATGACTTCCGTATTATACAAACATAGCAATTTTATTTGTTGCAATCATTAGTTTTTAAATTATTACAAACCCAAAAGGTACAAGTTAATTTTTCTGTAGTGCAGCTTTTTTTTTTTTTTTTTTTTTTTTTTTTGTCGCTTAGTGTATATTTATGTATCTACTTATGTATATAATCTCAAGGATAAATTCTTAAAAACAACTTGAATTATTTATTTAAATCTGTAGACGTGTAAATGCTATATACATTAGAGTATAAATCACATTACATTTTGAGTACAATTATTTGTTAATAATACTAGGGGCTCTGCCCCCTGCTCGCTCCGCTCACCAACCCCGAGGGAGGCTTCGCTTCCCCCCCCCCCCGACTCACTTTACTTATTTACACATGCAGAGCTCTGCCCGCCTATTAGCTGTTTTCTTTCACTGAAAAGGAATATTAATAGTGCATATTACAAGACAAAGGCAGAAAATTACTGTGGAAATCCTCATATTCAGTGTCAAATTTAAATATATAATATTTATATATATTTTTAATAAAAATAAATTCATAATATCTAGACGATTTTGCATTACAGCTTTAGTATATGAGCCTTTTTATTTATTTTTTACAACCTTAGATCTGGACCGCGGTACGCCTTCGTAATTGGAAGATTGCGGGTTCAGTTCTCGAGCCGGCCAAAGACCGTCGTGTACACTAATGTTGGCTAGTGCACGTAAAATATGTCGTGGTTGCAATATCCTCCATGTTCCCATCAAAATTATACCTCTGGGGGCCACTGAATCGGGGGACCATCCCCTTCGTGTAGGACCAAAATTGTGGTGACATCTCTCCGGAACATCCGTAGGGGTGCGTCCCAGACAGTCGCCAATTATCCATAGTGCAGTAATGGTGCGACGTCAAACACAACCTAACTAATTATCTACCTACCTACAACCATGGATCATATTTTAATTTTCCCGTGTAAGAAAATTAATTTTCTAAAAGTAGAGAAAAAAAAAATATATTTATTTTCTTTCTTTTTTACATCCATGGTTTCGGGCCGCGGTACCCTACTCTGTAAAGCGCCGAGCACATAATTGGAAAATTGCCGACTCGATACTTGAGCCGGCCAAAGACCGTCGTGTACACTAATCTTGTCTGGTGCGTATAAAATCTGTCGTGACCGCAAAGTCCTCCATGTTCCCACCCACACTATACCTCTGAGGATCACCAAAGCGGGGGGGGGGGGGGGATCCCTTCCGGGGAGGATCAAAATTGGGATGGCATGTGACCGGAACATCTCTAGGGGTGCGTCCTAGACCGTCTCCTATTACCCATAGCGCAGTACTGGTGCGACGTTAAATCGAACCTACCTACCTACCTGCGTACAACCATGGATCATATTTTAATTTTTCCGTGTAAAATGACTTCATGACAGAAGAACAACGTCACTGGGAGAAACTTTCTTCAAAATGACAAATAGAGTACCTTCATACACTTGTCGTTTTTAGTTAATAACTTCTTTAATTAAAATGATAGAAATTTCTAAGCAGCTGAAATGTTTTCCTTGGAGTATCCGGAACACATTGATACCTTTCATGATGCGAAGGACCCTGCCATCCGCTAGAAGATGCTGTCGCAGACAAAAAAATTTGACTCCAGTGACAGTAACTTTTTTTTTTAATATATAGAGAAACTTTAATTAATAGAGCATTTATGCATCTAAATGAAAAAGATAATCGATTAAAAATAAGTCTATTCAAACTATAGAATTTTGCACAGGTTAATAATTCTTGAGGAGATATTCAAATTTTGAAAAATCATTTATTTTTACTTTCTTTTGCCTACATAAATGACAGAGAAAATATTCTTTTTTTCGATAAAATTTTCGAAATTGAACTTTGGCATATTTACATGTTTTGCAGTCCCGTGAATCCGATAAATAAGTTTTTAGGGGTTTGTCTGTCTGTGTGTGTGTGTCTTCGTCTGGGTGTGTGTCTGTTATCAACTTATCTCCAGAACAAAAGTATTGAAAAAAAAAGTACAAATTCAGTACTTTAAATGCATATCATATAGGCTTGGGTTGGGTTATGGGGATTAAGGCCGATTGACTGCACTAGGGTGCAAGGCCTGACGGGAGTACCCTCCGTGAGGGTCATATCATATATGGATGCTAACATAATGATTTCGTTAAGATCAAACAAATAGTTCGTCTACAGAGACATCCAAGATAATTCAAATATATTATGTCTATGGGCGAGATTTATTGTAAGTACAAATTCACATCTATCGGATACACTAAACATGAACGAAATTAACATATATTTTTATATATGTAAAAGCATGTTTCATATAGATTATGGTGTGTAAATCATTCCCCAATTGTTTGCAGGGCTACCTAAAAAAAAACTAAAATTTAATTGGACTATACTTGGAAATTACTGGAAATGCATTTCAGGTTGTGCTGTATGTTATAGATAGAACTGTATTTAAATACAAAAAGTGGTGTGTATATAATTTACAGAAGATTATACACTATATACCAATAAGTATTTGGGCACATTCGAATTTAGACGTTTTGTGAAATATCTAGAAAATTTCTTTAAGAATCAACTTGAAGCTTTGATTGTGTAAAGAACATGTTACATACTTTAAGCAAAGTTGTGTTCTGAAAAGGAAGAGAACAAGTAAAAAATTAAACAAAAATTAAAATGTTTTAGATCATCCTGTAAAAAGAAATGCTTTAAGTGCGTATTAGCGGTAGCGTGTGATTATGAGCATTTTTTTGCATTATCTGTATACATTTTTATGAGGCTACCCCATATATTCATGAAGCTATAACGGTTTCTTAAAAAAAAATAATAATAAATAAAATAATAATAATAATAATTCTAACAAATAGGATACCCTTTTTGTTAATATCCTTTCTGACCTACTTTTCTTAATACACTTTTAGACCCAGTGCAAAGCCAATTTTAGGAAATTCAACATACTACGTTGGACACAACATACTGCAATACTTCAATAAAAATTCAAGATTATTAAATATCTTACGAAATGTGAGCATTTTCACTGAATAATTTTTAACTACGCATGCGCTAGTTTTAAAAAAAAATTATTTGCATAATTTAATAGCCAAAAGTATTGATCAACATACATGAAGACTCCAAACAAATATAGTGTAAATTAAAAAAGTTGCGAAAAATTTTCAGTTCTTCTCAAGAAAAAAAAAAAAAAAAAAAAAAAAGGTGATGGTTCTTTTTAAACAGTTATTTACAATCAGTGAACACTCTATTAGCATTGGGCTTTGACTGAATTTAAAAAAGAATGTGAGTAAAACCCTTTATAGTTTAACTTTTATTTTGAGAGAACTGAAATTCTATTCAGAACTTTTTGAATTTACCTGATATATGTTTGGGGTTTTCATATAAGTTGCTCGATACATTTGGCTATTAAATTAAGCAAATGAATTTTTTTGAAAGCTTGTGCATGTGTAGTTAAAAAGCATTTAGTAAAAAAGCTCATATTTCGTAAAAGATATAGAAATTTTTTTCATGCTGATTGCAATATGCTGTTTCTAATGTAGTATGCCAAATTTTCTAAAAATGTCTTTGCACTGTGTCTAATACCCTACATGTTAAAATCAAAAAAGTACTTTTTTTTCCAGTTTTGTAAAAGAACTGTTATATCTCCATAAACGTATATGGTAGCCCCATAAAAATTTATATTGATAACGAAAAAAATCTTCATAATCACATGCTACACTCAAACAGCATTTAAAGCAATACTTTTTACAGGGTGATCGAAAACATATATATATATATATATATTTTAATTTTTACTGATCCCGTTTTCTTCTTCGGCACACAACTTTTGCTGAAATATATGAGATATAACATGTTCTTTACACTACCAATGTTTCAAGACGATTCCTAAAGAACTTCCCTAGATGTTTAACAAAACGTTTAAATTCGAAAAAGACCAAATACTTACTGGTAGATAGTATATAAGGCTACCAATAATTAAGCGAAAACATTATTTTTACTTCCTATACAAAGTATAAGGAAGCAACTTATACAAAGTATAAGGAAGTATTGTAATCCTGATTTGCGAAATGGATTTTATATCTCACATAGCTCAAATAGAATGTTGCAAATTTATATATGGGACTGTCATGAGGTCTAGTTGTACACCTTCAAGTTTCCTTAATACAAGCTCTCGTTTTAGAGATATTAGCAACTTTACACGATTTTTCGTGACGTCTGTATGTGTGTATGTATCTCACGTAACTCAAAAATGGTTAGACGTAGAATGTTTCAAATTGGTATATAGGTTTGTTATAACATCTAGTTGTGCACCTCTCTGTTTGGTATTTGAGTTACTTTTTGTTTTAAGGATATCAACGAAAATTATGTGGTTAGACTTTTCTGGTTAGAGTAGTTTTTTTTTTTTTTTTTTCTTTTCTTTTTTTTGGTTGTGTTTATTTACGAATCAGTTACCTCACACAAAAATGACAGTGTTTTCATAACAATATGTATATTCCAATGGGCGTATAAGGAAGTCATGGGGTGTCCACATAAGATTTTTTTATTAAATGTAATTTGTGGAAGTGCTTTACTGTATTTAACCATGTCCAGGCAAACTGCTCAGGAATAAATCTTATTTCTCGTACGCAAAAGGTAAATAAAGCACTTTTTTTTAAAGTTAAAATTTAAATGCTTGTTTTTTGTATAATCAGGCATTTTGTGGTTCTCTCGATACTAAAGTAAAATTTTTAGCGGTTGTTACTTGTATATGTCTATTTTCAAAGTAAATTAAAAACAAATAAATGTAAGCGATTCAAATGTTGTATTTGGAAGATCATATGAGGTTAATACTTGAACAGTTTGATAAAGATGATAAGTTTCAAGGAGTGGTACACGTGAAAGTTGTCTGAATAATTTGGAATGAACTTTTAATTTAATAGCAGTTTTGAATTATGTATAAATGTAGGTATTATAATCAAACAGAGTATTAATGGCGGTGGTAGTCCCTTCACATAGAATTATTTGTCAAACAAATCTGTTCCTAAACCTAGTTTGAACTCTTTTTAACGTAGGTGTATAAACAGTACTTTTCTTTATCCGTCAATTTGTTATCTGTTTTTAAAGAATTGGAATGCAGGAGTAAGAGAAAATCTCGTAAGTGCTACCCCAGATTATTTTCTCTGTAAAAGAGGAATAAAAAGCATTTATCCACTTAATGGTAAGACAAACAGTAATTTTTTAAAGGCATATTTACAGATTCTTATTAGAAAAGTTTACTAAATTATTGGTTTTTTCTTTTCTTTTGACATTTTTTCGATTTTTCTGAAAAAGTACTTGAAGAAATGATTTGGAAAATCAGACGTGCAAAGAACATTTAAAAACTCACATTTTCCACTGTCGATGAAGTCCACAGTGCAATTAGGAAACCAACCACAAATTGAAGAAAAGCGAAAACACTTCCCATACAGCACAGAATGTTTCAGTTATGTTGCAAAATGCTTACAAAGTTTCAAAAATGTAACACATTTTAATATGCTCTCTGATACCTTTCTGAAACATTCGCCTTTTTCTATGTTCTCTCTGTTATGTGACTGAAACGTTTTTGTTATGTATCTGATTTTTTGTTACGATCGCGGACATTTCTACGTTTATGAAAGTAATCGGAAAGCTAACTGAACGTTTCTGTAATATTTGCAATGTTTCCATGTTATGTGACTGTTACGTTTCTGAAACATTTTGTGCTGTTAGGGTTCGGATCACCCTGTATCATAAAAATCTACAAATGTCTTCTAACTTTAAAACATTGTTGCACATACTATGTACGATATTTGTATTATTTTTGTGAGAATTACGGAATTATTTAAGCAGATATAAACTTTTTTTTCCAATATTATTAATTGTTTTGGCAAGTTTTTGATTATACCTAGAATGGATTTCCTCTTATAAATTTATAACTGAAACATATTTTTATTTGTTTACTAAGATTTGTGAGTTCATAAGGAATTTTTCACAAAAAAGAACTTTTGCAACGTGATTGAAGTAATTGGAACTTAAAAATAAAGTTTCATCATCTCAAAAACCCTTTACACTGAGAAAAAATATATATCGCCTTCATCTAGAATGAATAAGTGGCCATTTTCTAAATCCCTAAACTAGAATTGTAGATGTCTGATTTATGCGTATACGGCACGCCAGTAAGCTAAATAGACGAAATGGACGAGAATTTCAAGTCTATACATTTCTAGATGGTAAAACAATATTCTGAATCCTTTCTATTGCGAGAAATTCTTGCTTGATTTTCTGGAATTGCGCCATAAACGAAGATTACGGTTGCTAAAACATGTCTCTTGTACTCACATTTATTTTCTGAAATTTTTAAATAAGTTTGACCTCTATAATATAGACAAACGCTCTTAAACTCTAATAGAGGTTTCTAAAACTCGTTTTAAAAGGGGACTAGAATTTGTAAAGATGACATGGAACTATTTTTACTAGAGCCACAATCTAGATTATAGATGTCAGTTACAGAATTTTTTCTCAGTGTAAAAAATTTCAACGCTGGAAAATTCCTAAAATCTAGCACATTCTTTTGTCGACAATTTGCTTAATTTTTACTTTATTAAAATGATCTTTTGACAAAAGTTGCTCAATATATCTATCTTTCAACCTATGGAATAATTTTTTTCTGCCTTTCGCGTATGCACAGTAGAAAAAGAATATTTACTGTACGTGCTCATATGTTTATGAATATTACACGTGTGAATTTTATGTTTCAGAATAATGTTTCTCTAATGTTTTGTCAATTTTTCTGCAAGTTATGTAAAATTTTATGAAAATGTCATTTTTAGTTTTTAATGATGCAGGGTGATCCAAAGTACTTGCGATTTTCTTAAATTTGTGGTTGATCCCCTAATTTCAAGCTTGACTGAATCCATAGTGGAAAATGTGTGTTTTGAAATTTTTTTGTATGTTTGAAGATCGAGGACATTTCGTCCAGTACTTTTTAAGAATATCAAATGAATGTCAAAATGAAAAAAAAAAAAAAAAAAAAAAAAAAAAAAAAATCGAATATTTACATTGCTTATACATAAAATTTTGCTACATGTTTCCATTACAGAAAACTACTTTATAAAAATTGAAATTTTCAGTTTTGTTTTTTAGAGTTTTTTTACATTTACATAAGAGTTTTTAAAGTAACATTATTTTTTAATTGATAAATCCGCTGCCTAACAATAAAAAATTAATACATTTCTCATTGAGTTTAAAATTAAGTATTGCTTAAATATACATATTACGTATATCTTGTTATATGTATTTTACAGTCACAAAAACTAATGTAAAACAATTTACATTAAATTTTAGTTGTGTGTTCACCATGAAACAAGCGGCATTTTTTTTTCTTATTTATGTCAGAATATATTTCTTTTCTACATTACTCTAGAAGCGACTAAAAAATTGTGTGTGAATGACGTCAAAAGATACTTCAATGTTTGATTTTCTGGTCTAAAGTTAAATTATTGCTTTTACAGTGTATGGGTAGTATACATGGGAAATTCATCTTTACTTAAAATACATATGAACTACATAAAGGATTTTTTAAAAATATTTCAGTGGTGTACGAAGTTTAGTTATAATTTTATATTTAAAAATTTTTGTTATAGTTTAGTGATATACTATCTCATAAAAGCTAAAATAATAATATTAAATTAATAAATGTGCGTTAAAATGAAGAAGCGCTTATACAATTTTAGTTGAATTGATTAAATCGTGTACATCATAATATATCCATGATAATCTGCACACAATTCATACATCATCTCAGCTATTCACACTTTTGTGCAGTTTTTTGAATTATCTATATATCCGGAATATTATATATAATTTTTCACAAAATATGCTAATATAAATTGTGCTAAACACAATTCTGTTATAAAGAAATTAAGAACGCTTTAATGCATTATATTTTGCATACTCCATCGTAAAAGCTAATAATACACGTCAATTTACTGAATTCAGAACTACTGTAGACTGAAAAATGTTAGGAATTTGTGGATATCAGATTTGGGTATCAGTATGCATAATATCACAAATTGCGACGCTTAATGAAGGGTTATTTCTTTTATCACAATTAAGGATCACAATTCTTCCTTTTGGGACTATAGATATTTTTGCTTACAGGTTGTCACCAAATAAAATCGCAGGTCCAGATGGAGTTGAAGCTTGGACAGTTGCATTCGCTGCATGCTTCATCAATTTTGTCATGGCTGGATTGGCAAGAATGTCAGGAATCTTATATGTAGCTTTTATAGATATTTTTCACGTTGACCGAAGAGACGCTGCGCTTCCTTTTTCCGTCCGCTCCTCCATGAGAAATTTATTTGGTAATCTTATTTTCTTATTTCCTTTCGAATTGATTTTCTGTTCCCCTATATATTTATAATATTTTAAACAATTAGATAATACATTTATGTATGGATAACTGATGTACGGAAATGGAACGAGTTAAGTGGAATGAAAAAAAAAAAAAAATCATACAAATATCAAATGTCTTGTGAGATTTATTTTCAAACTAAAAGCAAAACATTAAATGCTTCAAAATACGACATATTAAAGGGCGAAATGTTTTATTTATTTATTTATTAATTTTTTTTTTTTTTTTTTTTTTTTTTTTTTAAACAATTTTTTCTTTTTTTTTTTTACTTAATATAATAATAATAATAGTAATAATAAAGTGAAAAATATAGACTAGAAATGTTCAGTGTATTTACGTATTTAAAATAATTGAACCTCTGAGATTCCTCCCTAATTCAAAATAAACATATAAAATCCTTCAAAAACTCTAAGACGAAAAACAAAATAAATATATAATAAAGAAAAATTATAAAAAATAAAATTAAACAAATAAATAAACTTCATTGATAATTTGATATTAGAGCAACCGCAGAAAGTAAGCAAATGTATTGCATCAGGTAAATTTAAATAGTCAACACAGACTCTAATATATTAGTACATTCATTGATTACTGGCAAGATGAAATCTTCATATATTTTAATTAATCAATTAATTAATTAATTAATTAATATAAATTTGAAAAAAATATACATTAGAAATACATAGTACTATGTCAATAATAATATAAACAAAATAAACATATTATGAAAATAAAATGGTATACTGCAATATCATTCAGAAAAAGTGAAGAATAAATAGTCTTAGGATAGATACCCGAAGTAATTAAAGTACAGTACTAGCTGTATTTAAGAAAAAAAAAAAAAAAAGATAAATGAACACTAAATGATGATGGTATGGGAAATAGATATGAAATATGAGAAATAAATGAGAAATATAAGAAATAGACTTTCCTCTAAAAGCTTAAAAGCAAGAATAAATTTGTTCTAAAAGCTTAAAAGCAAAGATAAATAACCAATTTTAGATTTACTTTTTTCATATTTATATTTAGTTTTATAATGTATACTTAGTTAAATGTAAACATAGTATATATTTACTAGGGTGACCCTCAATTAAAGGGGATTTTTTTTTTTTATCAGATACCAAGGAATATCCGATATAAGGAATACCAAGGAATATCAGATATCAAGGAATATCCTAATATAAATATTAAGATTTTCCCGTCAATTTAACATGGGGTAACATTATCTCAGAGAGTTGATATTTTGTTAAAAACTGTTTAGGGTAAAAAAAAATTATAAAAAGTAAATAAAAACAAAAACGGAAACGAAATTTCCCTCTCATTTAAGGGACACCCTAATATTTACAATCTTCATTAAACAATAATGATTAGAAAACGAGAATTTTCTATTCTGCTTTAAATGAAGAAAACACTAAGCCCACCATCAATAGGAATAGATGCTCCATTTATCATAGAAGCAAAATCCGTAAGTAGGAATAGTATGGGTTAGACAATATCTTCAGGTTCTATTAGAGAGAGAAAAAAAAAACATGACTTTAAAAGTTACAAATAAGTATTTAAATCAAATTGGAGTGTAAAGGTTGATATTTTTTATTTATTACCAACTATGTGAAAAATAACAGAGCCGGGAATCGAACCCAGGCACCTCCGCTTAACGCACGGATGCTCTACCACTGAGCTACCCTGGCTGACAACCAGCTAGGTACTTCTCACATAATTATCGTTGGCAATGTCACCGAGTCTGCAAACGCAGATATATCAGGTGAGACAATAATAATGGTAGCACAACTCCTCCATAGAACACAAAATTTCAATTTAGAATTTTTTTTTTTTTTTTTTTAGAAATTTTCAAAAAAAAAAAAAAAAAATTCAAAAAAAGCTCAGTGGTAGAGCATCCGTGCGTTAAGCGGAGGTGCCTGGGTTCGATTCCCGGCTCTGGTATTTTTCACATAGTTGGTAATAAATACAAAATATCAACCTTTACACTCCAATTTGATTTAAATAAATATTCACGGTTGATGAATTCATGAATAAAAATTTCTAAAGTTACAAATAAGTTTATTTAAATTATATTTGTATAAATTATATACGCTTCAAAATATAAATAAGCTTGACTTAAACATAAAAACAGAACTTTCAGTTTTTATGTCATTCGATTTTAAAAAAACTGTTTTTATACGTAAAAATATTTTTTTTTTTAAAGGAAATTTTAATTTGAGAAGAAGAAAAAACAGATTTTTGTTGATTTTGGTTATTTACTAAACACGAAGTGCGAAATAAGCCGTTAGACATACTAACGACAATTAAAAAAAAAAAAACTTGCTATTGCTATTGGAAAGCTCTATACTCCTAAATTGATTGAATTTACATTTGTATGAATTACAATTCCTTCAAAATGTGAATAAGCTTCATTTGAATATATACACAAAAATTTCTATTATTTTCTTGCATGTTCTCAACAAGAATATATACATATATTTTCCTAAAAATATTTTGGAGAAACTTTTATTTATTTATTTATTTATTTATTATTATTATTATTTCGGGGGCCGGGGGGGGGGGGGGGGGGTTCAAACGAAAAACTCCTTTAATTTATTTCGGTTATTATTAAAAATAATTTGATGTGAAAAATTTCTGTTTTCTGTTAGAAAACAAATACTCTTTCTTGGTTCTAACTTCTTATATTATACAAAAATTTAACATTTTTAATAAGGCATTAAGAAAGGAAAAACTAATTTTATATGCTCTGACAATATTATGAGTATATTTATATAAATATCTTCCCCGCTATATTATTAAGAAAGAAAAATAATTTGAGTTAATTTCAGTTGATATTATGATAATATGATAATAATCTCAATTATTCCAAAAAAAAAAAACAGAAGTGTTTGGTAAACGAAAATTATTGTCGCAATTGTAGAGAGGGGAAAAAAGTATGTTTAAACACTATTAAGGCTAATTTTTTCTTAAAATAATTCGTTACAATTATGTATATTTTATCATTATATTTTCAGCACTGAATATTATACTTTTATTTAGAAATCGTGTTTTAAATAAATTATAGCTTAATTTCATGTTATATATTTAATATTAATCCCAATTTACTTCATTTGAGAGATAAAACTTTCTTAATAATAGTTACGGTAAGAGAAAATTATGATCGTAAACACATTATGGAGATAATTTTGAAAATAAATTATCCATATAGGAAGTATATTTTGCATCGATTTTTTTTTTTTATAACCGTGATTAACTACAACACTAGCTGAATAAATGTAATTTTTTCCCCCAGTACAACCAAGTGAATTTTACCGCATTTTTTTTTAGGGTTATTCAGTGTTCTTGGATGGTATTTTTCATTGGAGTCCTTTTAATAAATCAAAAACTTATAAACTCAAATGAGTGATGTGAAATTATTTTACTGGTGCTGGACCAAATGTGATATTTTCCTCTCCCCTCCCCCCTCGATCTCGTTTTTATTAAGCAACTAACATAAATATGCAATCTGCTCATAAAACGAATTATTTATTAATCTTTTTTTCGTATTCCTTGCACTGATTTTAGAAAGTTTGGTTCTGAAATGTACTGCTGTCAATAGCAGAAAATATTTTTTACTCGCTCGAACCCTTTTATTTTTAATTAACAAATTCGTATGGAAATTCTCCGACACTGTACCTTTTGTTTTGGAATTTTTCTGTACAATAGCAAAAAAGTTTGGTGAAGTGTTTTTTTTTTTTTCTTTTTTTTCTTTTTTTTTTTTTAAGTTCAGTAATAGAAAATTCTTTTCTTTCATTCTTTCTTTTTTTTTCTTTTTATTACTGTCTCTCAACTACACTAATGATATATCCATTATTATTACAAGTTTCAATTTATCAGCTGATACTTTAATTTATTTCTAACTATCCATTATAGATCATCATTAAGGTGCAATTTTGCGGTCATTTCTTTCAATTTTACTTTTCAGCTAGAATTTTTTTTTTTTTTTTTTTTTGTCAAAATGGGCTATATAAAATATATTTTTCTTTGAAATGCAATAATCTCTCAGTTTTATAGCTCTTTAAAATTTCTTGATGCACTTAATTTTCTTCGAAAAACTAACTTCTAAAAATTATTTCTTTCGACATTCTTATAAAAAGGTAACAAAAGCAGATAATTGTTGCTGATATTACGAAGTTTTATCCCAAATACTAAAAAACTAAAAAAAAAAAAAAAAAAAAAAAGTACTAATGCTGAAAAAAAGTTTTGCATAAAGAGAAAACGACCTTTAAATTAGAAAAAAATAGATTGTGCTTGTAATTATATTTTAATCCAGGATTTAATGAGGATATTTTTAAATATTATAAAATTAACTGGCCACCTAATGACATTTTAACCATTACTTAATTAGAAAACTAATTCCGTCATATTCTGATGTAATCCAAATTATGTGGTTATCTTGAAAATATCTACAGGGCGTCTTATAATTACTGATGCATAGTTAGTTGAATGGTAGAAAACAACTATTATGCTGCCTTCAAACTCTGGCAACAGAAGTAGAGCGTCAAAGTCATAAATTATCCATTGTGCGAAAGTGACCCTTGAAATTTTGCACACGTTTACAATGAAGGACATTACTTTTTATTGTTCTTTTACAAAAGAGACTCAAGTCCGTATACAATTATCGCACTAGGAGGTTTGTGAGCGACGACTCCAGCGAGCGTCAACTCAAATACTACATCAAAGGAATATGAAAAGAGACCGCCGTTGACGCTGTGCTGAAGCCAGAGTTTAAAAGCAGCTTTACAACTCATATCACATAAGAAATCATGATCCTATATAGATAAGATCCATAGTCCGGGATTTCTCAGTGTTTGCAGGCATGTATTTTTCATTGCAGATATCAAATAAATGCAGTCTTCGTAAGCCGATTCTAATATATCCAAATAGCACATGTGTGAGAACCGACGCAGTGTATTGTCTAATAAACAGGAAGGGATCGTATACTGCTGAACGATTCTATTGGAAAAGATTTTTTGTTAGTTGCCTCCCAAATTACAAAATGTATATTTATGTGCCAAGATAAGAATTCAGTGAAAATGGATCTTACTCATTTTGGATACAAGTCTTCTGGAAGCGACTATTGACACGAATAAGAAGATGTTGTGGCCCTGATTTCCAGCTACAGTACAGGAGTTCTTAAGAAGTCATTTAGTCACTGACAAGATTATCTCATAAGAAACAATGCTATCAGTTTTAGATCTTGGAAATTGGTGTTTCAAAAAATAACTCCAATTATTTTTTTTCTTATTTTTTAACTCGTTATGTAAATCGGTTTTAGATGTCTTTACACGTGCATCAGCTTCCTGTTATCGGAAACTTTTTAGGTGTCTACTTTTGTTAGGACAATTTTATCTCTTCCGATCACATTATCCCCCCAAAAAATGCATAATATACGTGTAATAAAGAGAATGAAAGTCGTTGTTTCACACCAGATTTTATATTATTATTTTTTTTTTAATCGCAGACCTGTATTATAGTAAATGTCGACATGGAATTGATGCTGCGATTCGCCATCACTGCAGTTACATTTGCAAAAAATCATGTAATTTTGAGAATGTATGTCAATACCAGATACGTATACGTCATGTGTATACTTGTGTAGATAAGAGGAACTTTAAACACCTCCTGTGATGTGAGTAAACATAAATGTAATCTTTTGTGGAAGTAGTAAAATGTATTACGTCGCATTTTAATGTTTGCCCCCACAGTGATTTTATGTTTCCTTATCACTTGCTTTAAAGTTTCGACCATATTAAAGAATAATGGTTCGTAATGATATTCTCTACTTACGCCTTCAGTTTGCATTGTTATACAAAATTGTTAACATTAAAAATATTTTTTATATACCAACAATTCTCCGTAGAGGAGTTCTGGTCAGCATAGCTTTAGCAAATTCATTGCCTTCTTCGAAAAATCCAACATTTACTGACATAGGTGTACGAGTTGCTGTATGATTTACTGCATTCACACGGATCTGAAGTTATAAAAATTCATTTAAAAATCCAGCAAAATCCTCTCTATATATATAAACTGAAATTAATGAAAAGATCTGTGGTTTTGTGCTAAAAAGAATTATACAAATATTATCAAAAAGGAAATTTGTGGTATCATGTGTCTTAATATAAAAGAACGAAACTTTCTGATAGACTAATTATATTGCTTGATTTCTCTTAAATTACCAAAGTAAGGAATTGAATGTAATTGTGTGCCTTAATACATTTAGATTTTTTTTTTCGTATTACAGAAGAAAGTAATATAAAAATTGTAATATACAAGAAAATAAAATCATTCTATTATTTAATATATATATATACAAAAAATTTTAATTTGTTGAATAATGTGCGTAATATTTCATTCTGAGAAATCCTGATAGAATAAATATGAAAATATTTTGTACGGTTAACTAAACTTATGAGTTTTAAATACATTGGAGTGCAATTTTGAATTTCATGTGAAAAACGCCAGAGCCGGGAATCGAACCCGGGCGCTCAACTAACCGTACAGTAGCTCTACTACTGAGCCACCCTGGCCGAGCTTTTATTGCAATGAAAAAAAATGCTTTTATCAATATCACCAATCTTAGATAAACTGTGAATAAAATTAAAAGCCAATTATATTTTCAAAAATTCTTAATGTCCGGATCTTTTTTCAACTTCTTTTGTGTACCGATGCTACTTGAAAATACCATCTGATTTAATTCCCATTAATTACTATAATATTCAAATAATCATAAATTTTACTGATTATATCTTTAGGTTTGCTCTTAAATAACCAGAAAAAAAATACTTGAAATAGGTTTTCTATGTAGTTCATAGTACTGTAGATAAAGTGTTAAAGATACAATTCAATCTAAAATCTTTCAATACTTTTATATAAAAATTACAATTTGTAACGATTAAAAATGTACTAAGCATTCTCGCATATTATAAAAAGCTTACAAAAAATTCTACATATTTTTTTTAATTAAAATCTTAATTTTTATCTCTATTACAAATTTACCAATATAAACAGCCTTTGTTTAGTATCTTTGAAAGTTATGCAATAAATATACATATGCGACTCAATATATAATATCACAAAATGACATTAATCATAGATTTAACAAATTCGATTATACATTTCCGATAGTTAGATATATATTACCTTTTCCGGTTCCTGTAACGAGAGCAGTTTTTCCGTCGAATTTGATATCCATTGCTGATTTAAATGCTTATTAAACTTCAAACTTATTCCTCTCGTGCCTAAAGCACTGACCCAATAACATAATTACATTAACTAGTGGATCTGCAGATCAGGAGCCTCAACGTCCTATTTACACCAGACATTATTCAAGAGGTCACTTTTATTTATTCCTTATTATATAATAGTATATATTGATCCGATCGACTTATTACCATAATCAGATACATTCCTGAGGGGGGCTGCCGCCCCACTAAACCCCCTGCTATATCTCTGTTTGCATACCTATTTGCATATCATATAAAGTTTTACGGAATTGTAAATAATTGCATTTATCTTTTTATAAATTCTTTCAAAGAAGATTAGTAAGTCGATAAAATGCTAATTTTGTGCATTTCTAGTCCTTTTAGCGCTAAAATAGCCTAATGTTCCTTTGAAAGAGCATTAAAAAGCTCCAATAAGGGAAAAAATGGATTTGGCGCCAAATTTGGCGACTGTTCCCTCCTTCGTGATTTTTTTGGCGACCTTGGCGAGAAAATCCTTATTAGGGATATACCAAATATGGAAGCTCTAATCTCATTGGCTGATGAGATACGAGAATTTTCCAATACAGTCTGTGTTCGATACATTTGTATAAAAGGTGCATTTTTTTAGCCGAGGCGGCCAATCTCAGATCTGTGTCAGTTTCTTCAAATGCTTGCTTTGCTTTCAGCCTGAATGAGACTTGCTTTATGTGTTATTGCTAAACAGTTTGTACTGTGGTTTTGCTGTTAACGGCTGTGGTTTAAGCTATGTTTGCTGGTTGAATTGAAGCTGATACTTGGTTTATAGACCTGTATTTTTCTGGAACTTTCTGTGAATAAATCACTGAATTTTTGCAGGTTTCGCCTTTGATTCTCGGACAACTTACGAATCCCCAAGTACGCAACAATATGTATTCTTTATAAACGACGGTCTTGTATTATTTCCCCGAAATTCATAAATACCAAATTTCATAACAATCAAATTTCATACAAAAAAAAAAAAAAAAAAAAAAAATACATAGCATATCGGAAATATTTTGCGTAATCTTTAAACTAATTATCATTTCTCTGCCCACAATTTTCAACAGGAAAACATGCTTTTAAAATTCTAATAAAATTTCATTATATTTGATGGGGATGTAACCATGTTAAAATATACTTTTAAGAAATACCGACTATAGACCGTAATAGTACGAAATTCCTTTATGTATCCAGGAAAAGTAGCCACAGTCATTATAAACGCCAATAATAAGAATAAACCTAATTAATTATAACTCATTAATTTTTCAAATTAATTTGACATCATTTGGATGATTACAGTACATACTCGGAATTATTTTGTGTGGTCCCATAAATTATTTAGTCTATACATAACTTTTTTAAGAGTAAACATGATTTTAAGCATCTTTATGATGTATGTTAACTTTATTTTCAACTAGCAGGCTTTGCCCGCTTCGCTGGTCACCATATTTAAAGGAAACTCTTTTCTATATAGTTTTATGAAAAAAAGAGAAAATAATAATACTGAAATCGCTCAAAAGTTCGCTTTGGGTTCCCGCTACCTTCGGCAGCGCCTTGTTCGTCCTCGCATCCTGCGATACCTGTCCCTATTGCCTGCGACAATGACTTACCCGTGGGCTTCCATTTAGGTGCTTATCATATATGACAATTTCGATACGGACAGTATCGAAAATTTTGAAGTAGCCCTTTATATTTGAATCCTAGTTATATATGAGCAACATTATACGTGATGTACATAATATTTGCTTTCAAGTTATTCTCTATATTTATTTGATTTAATCGATCAACCATAGAATGACAGCAATTTCAAGCCAAATATAATATTACAATATGCTATGATCGGCTACTTCTATCGCATGAGACAATTATTATTATTTTGTGGTTATATATACTTCATGCTTAGTTAATAGTAGTTGGTATATAGAAAAATAAATTGATTAATATGTAAACTTGATCATGGTACAGCCTTAATACCCTTGGCGACTTTTAAATTTTTGTTGCCGTTTTAGACCAAAATATAATTTATGCGATTATTGTTCCTACGCAAGCGAAGTGTGACGTCACTGACCGTCCGTGGATGCAAGAAATGATTTCCTATGTTAATCGCCCATTGGATGTTTTGTAAAAAATGATTAAAAATCGAAGAAAATTATTTCCCGAGTTTAATTCCCATATTTGGGTGCATATATGTTTTAGTTATCATGTGCATGTGTTAGATTGAGTTATTTTGCTGTCAAATTGACAAAATTTTAATTTTAAATTTCAAAACTCTGTCGTTCTTGGCGCTTATTGTATTTGGTGATCAAAAACGTAATACGAAAATATACATGCCAGATGTATATTTTCGTAATATGCATTGTACGAAATATTGTTTCATATTATTCATGGAACAACTATAGTATTTCCCCTCAGCTAGATTTGGTGATTTTTCGTTGGCGATTATGGCTAAATCATAAATCTAAAAATCATAAATCATATAGCATAAATGATAAAATCGTAAGCTAAATTATAAATCATAAAATCATAAATCCAAAATAAATAGCATGCAGGCTGCCATATTATATCGCAAACAATCCAGAACGACATCGTTATCCTTCAAATCGACGCCAAAGAAAAATCGCCAAATTCAGCTGAGGGGAAATACTATAGTTGGTACCTTATTCATTACTGTCTTATAATAAGCTGTTAAAATAACCATGATTTGGAACAACTATAGTATTTCCCCTCAGCTAGATTTGGCAATTTTTCGTTGGCGATTATAGCTGAATCATAAATCTAAAAATCATAAATCATATAGCATAAATGATAAAATCGTAAGCTAAATTATAAATCATAAATCATAAATAATTAGCATGCAGGCTGCCATATTATATCGCAAACAATCCAGAACGGCATCGTTATCGTTCAAATCGGCGCCAAAGAAAAATCGCCAAATTCAGCTGAGGGGAAATACTATAGTTGTACCCATGATTTTTGAAAGGAATTAAATTATGTTCGCCAAATAATTTGGCGATATTTTATTTTTCTACCAAGGATGACCGATATCAAATCTATTCCGCTACAACATATTAGTATCTTATATTAGATACTTTATTTAGACATTTGAAAACAAATTTGACTTCAAATTATGATAGAATATTTATAATTTCCCTTTCAATCAGTATATTAGTTGGATATTGTGTAAATATCATCCTTTGAAATGAAATGTTTGTGTTTTCAATCGAATATGGAAGTTTGGCATTTTTTTTTTTCTAGAGTTTTGAAATTAAAAATTCAAATTTTGTCAATTTTACTACAAAAATAACTTAATCTAATGCATGGCATGATAACTAATACATATCTATACCTAAATACGGGGAGTAAAATCGGGAGCTAATTTTCCTCGATTTTAATAATTTTTTACAAAAAATCCAATGGGCGTTTAACATAGGAAATATTTTTCTTGCATCCACGAACGGCCAGTGACGTCATCACTTCGCTTGCGTATTTCTTTCTATCTTTTCCTTGGCGAAAAATGTCCGATCTACTTCAGCATCAAAATTATAAAAAATTGTCAAGAATTATCAATAAGAAAATACCTTTAATATATTGCTGAATTAGCGTTTATGCCAAGCGTGTTTCATCCGCCATACTACAAAAAAAAAAAAAAAAAAAAAAAAAAATCTGAAGTTGAGGTGAAGTTGAGGTGAAGTTGAAAAAAATGCTGTGAAATAAAATTCAGAAGAAATATGTTAGATTTGTAATATTACTATTTTATTTTAAAATTATAAAGTGTCATTTTCTCATCGACCAATTTAACATTTAGTAATTTCTTATTTTTCGCGTGAAAGCATATTTCATTTTATGCTGAAAACAATAAATAAATACATCTCGTAAACTTTTTTTGGCAACAATTAAAAATTTAAATGGCTTATATTAAGTCAATATAAGTCAATAAGTTTATTATTTTCATATTTTAATTAATTTTAAAGATTTTTTCAATTTTTTTTTTCCTAAACCATCCCTGACCTATAAGGAAAAAAACAAAAAAAGAATGATCGAAATCGGTCAAGCCGTTTACGATTTTATAAATAACATACAGACAAACATTCATTTTTATATATATAGATTCAGCATAAACGCTTTAAAGTGCGCGCTTAAATTAAAAATTTGTCCATAGGCTCTAATGTTACGAAATTCTTTCGTGTGTCTTTGTAAATGGACCATAAACATTGTATACACCACTAAAAACTATTCAGCTTATTTTGCGTTTAAAATTAATAAATGTTCCAAATGTAACATCGTTTGGATGAGTACGTGACATTGTCAGAACACTTTTGTAAGGTCCTGTACATTAATTAGAAAGCTTAAGAGCACATATTTTCTTCAAACAACATAAGTTTAAGGATCTTACTCACGTACGCTAGTTTCATTTTCTTCATTGCAAAGTAATGATATTAAATTGCATTTAATCGAAATTCACCCCATGCGCCGTAATGTTAAGAATTTTGGTGTGGCCCTGTATACAGTTTATAAAAAATATAGCAATAAAAATTATACAGCTGCTTATATGCAAAGCTGGAACGTGTGCGCCAATTTGTAAGTCAATCGAAGTATTTTTGCGGCCGATATTGCTGTACATACATATTCTTCCCATAAGCCGTAAAGATAAGAAAAACTTTGGCGTGTCCCTGTACACGAACGACAAATGGAATACACACCTAACACTATACAGATAATTTCGTGGGGATCATGAACATGTGTATCAAATTGCAAGTCAATAGCGTTATTTTGGGTGCCGCTATCGCGGTACATACAATATCTTCCCATACGCCGTAATGATAAAAAAAAATTGGCGTGCCCCTGAACACGAAATACAAATGGAATGCACACCCAAAACTATACAGCTAATTTCGTGGGGATCATGAACATATGTACAAAATTTCAAGACAATAGCGTGATTTCTGTGGCCGCTATCGCACGACAGACAGACAGACGGACAGACGGAACCCAAAATCCTTTTGAGTGTCAAGAGAGGGCCTCCATTCACGTTTCGGCAAAAAATGGAAGTCAATAGCTTGATTTTTGCGGTGGCTATCGCGGTACATACAGATTTTTCCCATAGGCCGTATTGATAGAAAATCTTTGGCGTGTCCCTGTACACGAATTACAAATGGAATACACACCCAAAACTATACAGCTAATTTCGTGGGGCACATGAACACGTGTATCAAATTGCAAGTCAATAGCGTGATTTTTGTGGCCGCTATCGCGATACATACAAGTTTCTCCCATAGGCCGTAATGATAAAAAAATCTTTGGCGTGTCCCTGTATACGAACTACAAATGGAATACATTCCAAAAACTATACAGCTGATTTCGTGGGACTCATGAACATGTGTACCAAATTTCAAGTCAATAGCGCTATTTTTGCGGCCGCTATCGCGCGACAGACAGACAGACAGAAAGACACACAGACACAGCCCAAAACCGTTTTGAGTCTCAACAGAGGGCCTCCACTGACGTTTCGGCAACTAGTGGATCTGCAGATCAGGAGCCTCAACGTCCTATTTACATTAGACATTATTCAATAGGTCATTTTTATTTATTCCTTATTATATAATCCTATATGTTGATTAGATTGACTTGTTACCATAATCAGATACATTCCTGAGGGGGGCTGCCGCCCCCTCAACAGCCCGCTGTATCTCTATTTGTATATCTTTTAAAGCGTTACGGAATTGTAAATAATTCCATTTATTTTTGTATAAATTATTTCAAAGAGGTTTAGTAAAATTAATAAAATGCTAACTTTGAGAATTTCTAGTCGTTTTAGCGTTAAAATAGCCTAATTTTCCCTTAAAAACACTTAAAAAATTGCAATAAGGGAAAAAATCGATTTGACGCCAAACTTGGCGACTGTTTCCCTCCTTGGCGATTTTTTAGCGACCTTGGCGAGAAAATCCTTATTAGGGATATTCCAAATATGGAAGCTCTAATCTCATTATGAGATACGAGAATTTTCCAGCACAGTCTGTGTTTGATAGAAAAGTATAAAAGGAGCAATTTTTTCGCCAAGGCGGTCAGTGTCAGATCTGTGTCAGTTTCGTCAAATGCTTGCTTTGCTTTGAGCCTCCTTGGATGAGACTTTCTTTATGTGTTATTGCTAAACAGTTTGTACTGTTGTTTTGCAGTTAACGGCTGTTGTTTAAGCTGTGTTTACTGGTTGAATTGAAGCTGATACTTGGTTTATAGACCTGTATTTTTCTGGAACTTTCTGTGAATACATCACTAAATTTTTGCAAGTTCTAATAGAGAAACTAATATGTGAAGGCATGAATACGTTATTTTCCTCAGTAAGTTATATAACATATTTAATAATAGATGTTCTTTTCTAATATTGTACAGTCAATTTATTAAAAGAAGTTTGACTTACCTGGGTTATCACAGGTAATCATGTATACCATTTCTTGAAGAAAATCTCGTAACGCAATCATCAGATTGTACGCTTAAAAATGCAGTATGAATAACTTCTGGTTTAAAACCATAACAACTTGTTTTGCTGTAATTAAAGGGGATTAATATTTGTTTAATAATTTAAATATTAACTGCATGATAAAGGACTGCCTAGAATTTCACCTTTTAAAATTTATTTAATATTATTATTATAGATTTCTTAGGCACAAAATACGATTAAAATGGAACGTCAGTTCCGAATAACAAAAATTACATGATAGAAAAAAATATTACAATGTACTTGTAGAGAGACGCGACATATCGTCACGTGATACGGCAGGTGCACAAAAACAATCAGTTGGCGGGAAGCAAAAAACAAAAAGAGAAAGTCCGGAACAAGAAAAATGAAAGTTAATAAAAGAAAGTTCTGAGATTAAATATCACAACACCCCCTCTTAAGCTCAGAAATTTTTCAATTGTTCATTAATGCATTTCTATGTCTATTAAAATCAGTTTTTGGTAGAGCTTTTGTGAGGGTATCGGCGCTCATTTCTTTGGTAGGTTTGTATTGAAGCTTTATTAGGCCTTCTTGTATTAAGTTTCGCAGAAGATGATATCTCAGCTGTAAGTGTTTTGTTTTGGACTGGAATTTTTCATTTTCAGCAATCTTGATGGTAGATTGGTTGTCCTGGTACAACACTATAGGACATTCTTGCGGCAAATTTAAATCATCCAGTAGTTTGTTGAGCCACTGTATTTCAAGTGCAGCACTCGCAGCTGCGACGTACTCAGCCTCTGCTGAAGACATGGACACACAGGACTGTTTCTTCGAAGTCCAAAATATTGGATTTTTTCCTATCTTAAATAAATTTCCAGATATAGACTTTCTATCACTTGGATCATTGGCCCAATCCGAATCCGAATATGCTCTAAGAACAGGTTCACCAGAGTTACAAAGTTTTAATTTAATATCTTGGGTATTTTTCAAATATCTAATAACCCTTTTAACTGCCTCCCAGTCTTTCGCTCTAGGATTTTCGTTTCTACGGCTTAAGATGCCAACGGCAACACTTATATCAGGTCGCGATACTGTAGAAATGTAAAGTAACGCGCCTATAGCCTGTCTGTACATTGTGTTGTTTGGTAAGAGATTGTCATTATCAGTTAATTTTATATACCCTGGTTCCTCTGGTGTGTCAGAGGGCCGTGCGTTATCTAGCCCAAATTTGGTTACAATGTCTCGTATTTTATTATTTTGATCAAGCGTAATTACCCCTTTACAAGGTCTTTCTATATTTATGCCGAGGTAATATTTGGCTTCCCCAAGGTCGGTTAATGGATATTCTTCCCTAAGTTGATTAATTAGTATGTCAATATCGTGATTTTTACCAGCTACAAGTAGATCATCAACATACACAAGAATGTAAGTTTCTGTGTTATCTTTGTTACGTATATATAAACACTTGTCGTGTTGACTTTGTTTAAATCCTAATTTACACAATGATTCATTAATTTTCAAATTCCACGCTCTAGCGGCTTGTTTCAAGCCATATATCGCTTTCTTTAACTTACATATTTTATTTTCTTCGCCCTGGATAACATAACCCTCGGGTTGATGCATGTATACATCTTCTTGCAAATTTCCATGTAGGAAAGCAGTTTTTATATCTACATGCCTTAGATTCAAATTTTTATATAGTGACATGGTCAAGAAACTTCTTAGAGTGGTATGCGATGCAACTGGTGCAAAAGTTTCGTCATAGTCCACCCCGTATTTTTGAGAAAAACCCTTGGCAACAAGCCTGGCTTTATATTTCTCGACTTGTCCTTGGCTATTGTATTTGGCCTTGAACGCCCACTTACACCCTACTACTTTGGTCCCTGGTTGAGCATCAACAAGTTCCCAAGTATTGTTTTGTCTGAGTGAATTCATTTCGTCGAGTGTGGCATTCAGCCAATTTTCTTTTTCAGCTGGGTTTTGAATTTTTAGTATATCATCAAAACACTTAGGCTCATCAATTCTTTTGTCATTTACTGCAAATGCAAATCTGTCGGGCGGAACACCTTTATTTAATCGTTGTGATCGTCGCGGCAGAGTTTGCGTGTCATCCGGACTATCGTTATCGCCCACTATATCTATATTTATATCAGTATCTAATATTGGTAATTTGGACACCGGAATTTCATCATTTGAATTTTCATTCTTGATTTGTGATGTTTCATTATTGTGGGATTCTCTATTCTCATCTTCCAAAAATTTTACAGTTCTGCTAATTATTACATTTTTATTATTTGTGCAAATTCTGTAGCCTTTGCTACGATTATCATATCCCACAAAAATTCCTTCTTGAGCGGTGCTATCCAGTTTTCCCCTATGTATTTTATGTACATATGCGTATGCGCGACATCCGAATGTTTTTATATTTGATAAATCGGGTTTACGGCCGGTCCATTTTTCGTAAGGAGTTGAGTCGCATGAGGAGGTCGGGAGCCTATTTTGTATGTAATTTGCAGTATTTACGGCTTCCCCCCAAAAGGAATTCGGTAAATTACTGTCTTTAAGCAGACAGCGAGCCATTTCGGTCAGCGTACGATTTTTACGTTCTGCCACGCCGTTCTGAGCACTAGAGTAAGGAACGGTAAACTGATGCTCAATTCCTTCTTTATTCAAAAATTCATTTACTTCCATGCTAGTGTATTCACCCCCGTTATCGGAGCGAATTGCTTGCACTTTTCGGCCAAATTTGTTTGCGGTCATAGCCACATATTCCTTTAACTTAGAAAATACCTCAAACTTATTTCTTAGCAAATATATAATAGTATAACGACTGTAGTCGTCTATGAATGTAAGAAAGTAATATTTTCCACCTACAGTGGGGGTTTTCATAGGGCCACATAAGTCTGTGTGGACCAGTTCGAGTGGTACGGAGGCTCTAAATTGTGCAGCTTTGGGGTAAGGTGAATCAGTTAATTTTGACATTATGCATGTTTTACATTCAGTATTATGTTTGCAATCATTTAATTTTATACCCACAGCCATGTCCTTGTTAACTAAATCTTTAATGTGGTTAGTATTTCTGTGGCCAAGTTTCACATGCCACTTGTTTATGCAATTTTCGTTATCACAAGTTTGTATTACAATGTTCGCTGTGTGTTTGTTTTCAGAATAATTTAATTGACATTCATATAAGTTATTTTTCACATATCCCTCAATGCATGTATTTCCCTGATTTACAATTTTACAGGTTTTATCATCAAATACAGCGATACAGCCATTCTCTGTTGCTCTTTTTATAGAAATTAAATTAGTTTCTATTTCAGGGACATAAAGAACATTTTTAAGTGTTATTTTGTTCTGTGTGTTTTCCGAATTTACGGTATACAAATCCACAGTACCGGAACCCAAAGATTTTAGCTGCGTGCCGTTCGCGATAGTGACGTTAGAAACGTTAATTTTAAGATCGCGAAATTTTAGTTTATCATTGCAGATATGTGAAGACGACCCTGAATCAACCACCCAATTTACAGTTTTATCTCCAACATAAAAAGAATACAATTTATCAGCTTTTGGTTTATTGCTCCCCTCTGCAATTTGAGCGCTATCTGGCTTCTCATTGTTCTGAGAGCATATGTTGGATCTGAAGTTGGGTTTTTTGTTGAAATTTTTACTGTGACTTTTAACAGCAGAATTATTTTTGTTTTTTAACTTATAACATTCTTCTATATTATGATTACTTTTCTTACAGTATTTGCAGAATTTCTCCGATTTGTTATGGTATTGGACTTTTAACGCTGAATTTTGATAAGTTTTGTTTTCAAGCCTTTTGGCATATTCATCAGCTAATTTGTTTCGTATATACTCAGGTGTCAATTGCGCTTCGTCTTTCGATTCGAGACTTGTTATGAGAACGTCATACGAAGGAGGGAGTGAGCATAGCATTAATGCAGCTAGGTGCGATTCGTCTATGACTTCACCTATAGCAGTGAGTCTGTCGCGTGTTTTATATATATCAGCTATATGTTGGTTTACATCACCACCTTCCATTAATTTTATGGAATAAAGTTTCCTAAGTAAGAAAAGCTTGCTGGTAAGGGATGATCTTTCGTGGACTTGGCGCAGAGCATTCCAGCACTCTCGTGCTGTATCTAGATTCATAACATACACGATTTGTTCGTTATCAATAAGTAAATTAATTAAAGCTCTCGCTTTTCTATTTTTTGAACGCCACTGATCGGTTATTGGGTTGGGAGGATCGTCAGTAATGACTGTAAAAAGATCCTCTTTTTGCAAGTACATCTCGATACGAAACTTCCACACATTATAATTTGTGGAGTTCAGCGGTTCAATTTGTATATCTTTTGTTGCTGACATACTTAAACAAAATTTTTGTAAAAGTTTTGTTAATATTTGTTCATTACGTAAATATTCATTTAATATTTTAAATCAACACAGTTAGGATAAATAGTACTTGAAGAAGAAAATAAAATTAAATAGTTTTCATGAAAATAAGCACTTTTCAATACTTTCGATTTAGTGTCACTTCAGTTTTGAAGAAACAAAAACAAATATTTTCGCTTACATTTTCATTTCATTTTTTTTTTTTTTTTTTTTTTTTTTTATTATTTTAAATATAGCAATTTCTTCCAATGTGCAATGAAAAAAAAAACTTTTGAATTTTTGTCAAGAATAAATCTAAATTTTCAATTCAAAACCTCAGTCTCATAATCTAATAGAGAAACTAATATGTGAAGGCATGAATACGTTATTTTCCTCAGTAAGTTATATAACATATTTAATAATAGATGTTCTTTTCTAATATTGTACAGTCAATTTATTAAAAGAAGTTTGACTTACCTGGGTTATCACAGGTAATCATGTATACCATTTCTTGAAGAAAATCTCGTAACGCAATCATCAGATTGTACGCTTAAAAATGCAGTATGAATAACTTCTGGTTTAAAACCATAACAACTTGTTTTGCTGTAATTAAAGGGGATTAATATTTGTTTAATAATTTAAATATTAACTGCATGATAAAGGACTGCCTAGAATTTCACCTTTTAAAATTTATTTAATATTATTATTATAGATTTCTTAGGCACAAAATACGATTAAAATGGAACGTCAGTTCCGAATAACAAAAATTACATGATAGAAAAAAATATTACAATGTACTTGTAGAGAGACGCGACATATCGTCACGTGATACGGCAGGTGCACAAAAACAATCAGTTGGCGGGAAGCAAAAAACAAAAAGAGAAAGTCCGGAACAAGAAAAATGAAAGTTAATAAAAGAAAGTTCTGAGATTAAATATCACAACAAGTTCCGCCTTTCATTCTCGGACAACTTACGGACCCCCATGTACGCCACAATATGTATTCTGAATAAACGACGGTCTTGTATTATTTCCCTGAAATTTATAAATACCAAATTTCACAACTACCAATTTTCATACAAAAAAAATTACATAGCATATCGGAAATATTTTGCAAAATATCTTTAAACTAATTTCCAATTCTATGCCCACAATTATCAACAGGAATACATGATTTAAAATTCTAATAAAATTTCATTTTTTTGATGGGGTGTAACCATGTTAAAATAAACTTTTAAGAAATATCGACTATAGACCATAATAGTACGAAATTATTTTATGTATCGCGTAAAAGTAGCCACAGTTATTTTAAACGCCAATAATAAGAATAAACTTAATTAATTTGAACTCATTAATTTTTCAAACTAATTTGACATCATTTGGATGATTACAGTACATACACGGAATTATTTTGTGTGATCCCATAAATTATTTAGTCTATACATAAACTTTTTTAAGAGTAAACATTTTAAGCATGTTTATAATGTATGTTAATTTTATTAAGTTCAATTCAGCATAAACGCATTAAAGAGCGCGCTTAAATGAATGTTTGTCCATAGGCTCTAATGTTACGAAATTCTTTCTTGTGTCTCTGTAAACAAACCTTAAACATTGTATACACCAGTAAAAACAATTCAGCTTATTTTGCTTTTAAAATTAATAACTGTTCCAAATTTAACATCGTTTGGATGAATACGTGACATTGTCAGAACACTTTTGTAAGGTCCTGTACATTAATTAGAAAGCTTAAGAGCACATATTTTCTTCAAACATCATAAGTATAAGCATCTTACTCCCGTACGCTAGTTTCATTTTCTTCATTGCAAAGTAATGATATTAAAATGCGTTTAAAAGTAATTCACCCCTTACGCCTTAAGGTTAAGAATTTTGGCGTGACCCTATACGCTGTTTATAAACAATATAGCAATAAAAATTATACAGCTACTTATATGCAAAGCTGGAACGTGTGCGCCAATTTGCAAGTCAATTGAAGGACTTTTGCGGCCGCTATTGCGGTACATACAAATTGTTCCCATAGGCCGTAATGATAAAAAAAAAACATTGGCGTGTCCCTGTACACGAACTGCAAGTGGAATACACACCTAAAACTATTCAGCTAATTCCGTTTAGCTAATGAATATGTGTACCAAATTGCAAGTAAATAGCATGATTTTTGTGGCCGCTATCACGATACATACAAATTCCTCCCTTATTCCGTAATGATAAGAAAAAACTTGGTGTTTCCCAGTATACGAACTACAAATGGAATACATACCAAAAACAATACAGCTGATTTAGTGGGGCTCATGAACATGTGTACCAAATTTCAAGTCAATAGCGCTATTTTTACGGCCACTACCGCGATACATACAAATTCCTCCCATAGACCGAGATGTTAAGAAAAACTTTGGCGTATCCCTGTGTACGAACTACAAATGGGATACATACCAAAAACAATACAGCTGATTTCGTGGGGCTCATTAACATGTGTACCAAATTTCAAGTCAATAGCGCTATTTTTGCGGCCGTTATCGCGCGACAGACAGACACACAGACACAGCCTAAAACCGTTTTGAGTCTCAACAGAGGGCCTCCACTGACGTTTCGGCAACAAGCTAAATGCAACATGAAAAAAGGATGTGTAAGTAATTATAAAGGAATTTGAATTGTAGTATAATAAATCATTCTACTAAAAATTATGTTAAAATTTTTTTGTTTAAATGATCGTATGTTTGTACCTTTCCATTTGATTCCTTTCTAATATATAGATTTTTATGAAAAATGATTTCTTTTTTTAAAACTAGTTGGCATAGGTGGACTCTGCTCAGTTCCCCATCATATTTATGTTCTCATAAATTTCTAGTGCGAGACATATTATAATCATGTTAAAAGAAATGAATTTGACCAAAGCTTAATATAGTGACAGAATGAAATCCCCGCCTAATAGGCTATCCACCGTTCACTTCGATATATATATCTTATTATAATCTATTAATTTATTTTACCAGGGTCAATTCCGTTGTTTAGTTTTCATGCTACTATTTCCAATGGAATAATCCTCAAAATTCATATTTATATGAAAAATTTACAATTTCGCTATGTTGATAAAATCGTAAATTACGAATGATTTACGAAATTTTCCTATTAGAATATTTGTATTCAATCATGTTCAAACAAATATCATAAATGTAATTTTGAAGTTGTCTAATGTATTTATGATCCTCAAAATGGAAATTTATGCTCAAATTTTGCCTTATTCTGACATGTTAAGTAAATCGTAAATTCCAAATAACTTATGAATTTTTTAAATTGGAAAAATCATAGTCTATGATATTCATACCAGTATCCATAATATTTTGAAAGTGGTTTGACATCTTTACGATGAAAATATCCCTGAAGATTGACGTTTATGTGAAATTTGGCTCTATTCTGACATGTTAAGAAATTCGTAATTTTCTAATAACTTACGAAATTTTTATATTGGAAAATTCATAGTCATTAATATTCATGCCAGTGATCTATATAATATTTCAAAAGTAGTCTGACATCTTTACGATGAAAACATCTCTCAAAATTGACAAGAAATTTTAAGAAATTCGTAAATTTCCAATAACTTGCGAAATTTTCAAAGTAGCACATTTATAGTTACTAATATCCATTCCGGCATCAAACCTGATATTTTAAAAATGGTCTGACATTTTTACAGTAAAATGTTTCCATTTAATGCACGTTTAAGTAAATTTTTGTCCTATTCTCCCATGTTAAAAAAATCGTAAATTTCTCATAACTTACAAAGTTTTTTAATTCGAATGTTGCAAAAGAATATGGTTCTTGCCAGTATCGAAAGTAATATTTTAAAACTAATCTGACCTCTCTGTGATCATTTGTTCGTGAGATAACGTGTTAACAGTCTAACAAACTAACGGACTAACACACTAACGGACTGACACACTAACGGACTGACACACTGACACACTAACAGACACCCTACAGACAGACACCATACAAATTTTGTCATTTTCGGATTCCTCACACCTAAAAACGTGTAAAAAAGTCAAAAAACCGAGGTCGAAAATTTTCACGATTACCTAAGTTCCCCATACCTATAGTATGATGGGGAACTAAAAAAGATACCATTACTGTGAGATATCATTTACTGAAAACATATCAAATTGTGTTTTTGTAAATTTCGTAAAAAGAATTATTATGAAAGAAAGTAAATGAACAATTATAAGAACTAAAATGACGAAATGAGAAAGTGATTATTATTTTATACAGGGCCATTAAAGAAATAAATTTAGAATTTAAGAAAGGCATTTAAAAAAATTGATTTTAAAATTAGAAATCTTACAGCAACGCTTTCTAATTAAAACATACAAAAATTTGAAACAGTTGAAAATCGTCCAAACTTAATAGATTAAACTGCAGGGTCACCTATCTCTTTAGTAGGCATAAAGTGCAAGATTCCATACTATAGTAGCTATCTTAATCTAAAACCTACAGGGTGAGACCAATCTAGCATCGAACGACAAATAAATTTAAAAGATAATATATATATATACACTGCATAAAAAAAAATAGACGGACACTTCTTTACAATTTTTTAAAACCCCGTCTGTGTTTAATAAGAAATGTCAATTAAAATTCTTTAACATGTTTATACTTATCAATCTTCATATTTTTGACAGACAAATAAAAATATTCATTTATTCATAATTTTAATGCCGGGAAATGCAGAAAAGAGGAAATATATACATTTGCACAATATATATATTTTTAAAAGTAGACGGACACTGGTTAAAAACTGCAATTATCTAAGTGGGTGTTTCTTGTGGAATACCAGTTTTGCATGTACATGTACATTTGGCATTTTGCCAATTGCTAACGCGCTTGACAAGATGGTTTTACGTAGTTAAATTTCTTGGAGATGAATGCGCCATGCCACGAAGAATTACTCTAACTGATTACCAGAAAGGACAAATTATAGCGCTGAAATATGTTAATAAATGAGTCAGAGAAATTAGTAGGCTACTTCTAATAAGCAAAAGTAGCATCAGCGATTTTCTACGTGCTCCTGAAGCCCATGGCGTAAAGAAAAAGAGTGGCCGGCCAAAGAAACTTTCGCTTAGAGACCAAATAAAAAGTTTTACTGAGCTGAAAAAAACTGGAGCATAAATTCCCAGAGTTCGAATAAGCACAGGAATTACTAATGTAACTTCTCAGACAATTTATAACTACATTAAGTACTCAGAGCTCTTTCAATATAAGAAGAGAAAACATCATCCATGCTGGAAGGATCACCACGTGACAGAACGCCTACAGTGGGCTCATAACCATATGTCTTGGACTACAGAATGGATATCTGTAGTAATTTCAGATGAGAAAAAATTTAATTTAGACGGCCCAGATGAATATTAATATTATTGGCACAGTTTGGAGAAAGAAGACGCAGTGTACTCTACTCGGCAAGTTGGTGGTGGTGGCGTTATGGTGTGGCTAGCTGTTGGCTATGATGGAAGGACAAATTTAGTGTTCCTAAGTAAGAAGCAGACTAACAAAGATTATATTGAAACACTAAGCATTGAACTTTTGCCATTTGCGTGTGATCTTGGAGGCGAAAACTGGATTTTCCAACAAGATGGAGCGCCAATATACACCGCTAACAACGTTAAAAAATGGTTTCATGAGAACAACTTCTATGATTTACCCTGGCCAGCCAAAAGTCCGGATATGAATCCTGTAGAAAACATTTGGGTTATACTTGTTCATAAAATTTATGAGGGTGGACGCCAGTATGAATCAATTCACCAGCTCAAAGAAGCTCTTACAAACATTTGGGAAAATTTCTGTCAAAAAAAAAAAAAAAAAGAAAAGAAAATATCCGGAATCTCATTGATTCGATGCCTAACAGAGTATACGAACTTATTAAAGCAAATGTGAGACGACCCCATTACTAAAAACGTTTTATTTTAGAGATACAAGATGTGTCCGTCTACTTTTTTAAAGAAAAATTACAGTGCAAATATGCACCATTTTTGTTTCCTGAATTTTTCCACTACATAATTCAAAAGGATTGAATCTGTATCCAAAAATAATTATATATGATGTCTCAAGAATATATTTATATTAGAAAAATGAACCTCATATCTCTAATTAAATAAATAAACGGCTTTAAAGTATTACAAGTAAGTGTCCGTCTACTTTTTTTATGCAGTGTATATATATATACACACACACACACACACACATATATATATATATTTATTTATTTATTTATATATATACATACATATTTCTATGTATAAAAAAAGTTGCTGTCGCAGACAATTTTTTTTTTTTTTTTTTTGTCTAAGACCACATCTCCTCACGGAGGGCAGGGTTATTCACGTCATGAGAAGTGTGAATGTATGCCGAATACTCCAAAGAAGACATTTTACTCAGTTAGAAATTTTTTTCATCCTTGTTAACGAAGTTATTGATTTAAAACGTCGTGTTTATAAAGGTACTCTATTTCCTATAGTACAAAAAAATTCCTATATGACGTTTTTTAGTTATGACATCATTTAGCACGGAAAAATTAAACCGTGATCCTTGGTGTAAAAAATAATAAAATAAATTTCAATGTTGCTATTAAGAAAACTAATTTTATTACTGGTAATTTCTATGTTGTTTATCAATCTATTAAATGTTCTTTCTCGTGAATAATGATCGTGATTTCTCACTATTCATTATATATAAACATTTATTTTGGTAAATGTTTTTACATTTACATTTGCTGCATTACATCAAGTTTTTTTTTTTTTTTTTTTTTTTTTTTTTAAGCAACTGAATTTAGGTTTGGAAATTTGATTTCCAATATAGCGCTGTTTAGGAATCGGATTACTTATTCTTCTTCAATATTATCATCCATTTGAGCTCCATTCCTTTTTATTTTTAAAGTGTATTTACCTCTTTATTATTATTATTATTATTAAAACATATTTTAAAAAGTTTCGCATATATTTTAGCATAAAAGTATATTTAAGCATAATAGTACGAGAGCTAGCAACGTCGAAAACACAAGAATTTTAAAAAAGCTGATTCTTTAATATATCTTTCCCTATGCTCTCTCGAAAAGCGTGCGGGCTACCTGGCTGCCAGTAAACGTTGCGTTTATTAGTGTGCATCACACCTTTACAGGTAAAAATATTGATTTTTAAAACATTTTAAGAGGAATTTTTTCTTTTTCACTAACTTCTTAACACTATTAGAAACACGAATTTATTATTGCCAGACATTTTTGTTATTGACAATAATGTACCAGATGCCATTTTTTATAAACAAAAAAGAGTAAATTTCAAACCATTTTAGTATGTCTGTAATTTTAATATAATTTTACTTATATAAAAATAAGTACAAAATTAATTTGCCAGACATTAATTCGGTTGCTTACACAACAGCCAGACCGATTTATTGCTGTGCAGTACCGCGCGATTGTGCCAGCTGTTAGAGAGACATAATGGCAAAGTAGATAGGCGGAAGAGAAACAGGAATAGATAAGTAATTTTTTTTTTTTTTCAATTCTTCGATTATGAGAATAATAAAACATTATTATTAAAATTCTTAACAAAATAATAAAAAATAGCTAAACAAATTATTTTTTAAAGACAGGGGAAAATTACGTTTTTTAAGTATCAAAATTTGATTGTTTATGGATCATATTTAAATCATAAAAATCAAATTGTAACTAAATTAAATAATTTCATGAAAGATACAGGAAAAAATGACATTAATGTAGTATCAAGATTCTTATTTTTATTTTTAAATATTGTATTTAAATAATTACAATTTGTTTTTAACAGAATTAAGTATTTTCAGTCCATAATTGTGCCTCAAAAAAGTGATGCATCTCCATAGTCCTCATCATCGTCACTGCTTTCATTATTATAATTATCATCATCATCATCTTGCGTAGTGTTTTCGATGTCTAGTAGTGTAGGTTCTGTAATCATAAATATTTACATTATATGAATACTTATTTTTCTAGAGGGCGCTTTTACTAAAATGCAACATTCTGCCTTGAACGAGGCTAAAGCAATCCTGAATATTTAATCTTGCTATGATGTATTATGATTTTTTGTAAATGTTGTGCTTGTATGTTTGACACTGAGGAGGGCTAGTGTTCTAGCCGAAACGTCTCTCTTGTGTTTTAATATTTTTAATTAAAATGTATTTTTAAAGTTTTAAAATTTTTGTATTTTTTATCTCATTTTAAATGTTACATTGGTTTTAATATATTAATGAGACGTATAAATTATGTTTAATTTTATTAAATTTAATAATAATGTTTTATTATTCTCATAATCGAAGAATTGAAAATAAAAAAAAAATTACTTAGGATACTTTAAATAGTGTAATCTATTCCTGTTTCTCTTCCGCCTATCTACTTTGCCGTTATCTCTCTCTAACAATGGCGCGGTACTGTACAGCAATAAATCGGTCTGGCTGTTGTGTAAGCAACCGAATTAATATCTGGCAAATTAATTTTGTACTTATTTATAAGTAAAATAATATTAAAATTACAGACATACTAAAATGGTTTGAAATTTACTCTTTTTTGTTTATAAAAAATGGCATCTGGCACATTATTGTCAATAACAAAAAGGTCTGGTAATAATAAATTCATGTTCCTAATAGTGTTAAGAAGTTAGTGAAAAAGAAAACATTCTTCTTAAAATTATTTAAAGTCAATATTTTTACCTGTAAGGGTGTGATGCGCACTAATAAACGCAACGTTTACTGGGAGCCAGGTAGCCCGCACGCTGTTCGAGAGAGCATAGGGAAAGATATATTAAAGAACCAGTTTTCTTAAAATTCTCTCTCGAAAACGTTGGGCTCTTAGACTATAAATTCAAATCATTTATAAATGACATCATCTTCTAATTTCTCAATGATAAATTTTTAACATTACAGAATTAACCTTTTCTATGTTACATTTCATACTTCTAATTATGGTAATAAAAAAATTCATTACATTAAACTCCTATAAAATATCGAGTAGATTTTATCCTTTGTTAGTCTTAATTTAAAAGAAAATTAAAAATTGAAGCTGCAAGAGATTTTTCAAAATTAAAATAATAATATTAACAATAAAATTTATTTTTCTGGATATTTTCTTATATATAAAATTATTTTCCATATGTACATTAAAAATATACAAAGAGTATTAAATAATGCCCTAAATTAACTAAAAAAATCAATAGTAAAAAGTATAGGCATTAAAAAAAATAAGTACTAGGTTCCTTACAAAAAAAAAAAAAAAAAAAAAAAAAAAAAAAAGCAATTATACCAGAAAATTCTTCACCAAGTAGTGACAAAATTTAAAACTCGTCAAGGGGTTCATACACTGAAACTGAAACGCACAAATTTCTTTCTATTCTTATATATATACTGATCTTTAGCATAATATTTCATTAAAAACAAATTATATTAAACATTATGTATTTCAATTTGACATTGAATATTGGGATTTCCATAACATTTTTCTACTTTTGTCTTGTGTTATGCATTATAAATATCCCTATTCTGTGAAAGGCAAAGCAGCGAATAGGCGGGCAGAGTGCCGCAGGGGTTATTAAGAGAATCGAGGGGAGGCGAAGCCTTTTTCGAGGGGTTAGTGAGCAGAGCGAGCAGAGGCAGAGCCCCCAAGAATATATATATATATATATATATATATTTTCCATCCAAGTTCCGATAGACAGCGCATCCTCTAATGACAATTGAAAGCGACTGGACGAGTGTGAGTAAGTTTCTGGTTAGGTTTTAGTTATCATCTAGCAGGTTGGTTGCGTAGAGTAATGGAATTAAGCCATGGTTTGCTCTTATATCTCTCTATATAATATATATATTACATACTAGTAACAATTAAACAAACTACTGTTTCCTTCACAATTTAAGGTGTAAATAACTTTATCAGTGGGAGAGATTTCCGTAAGGGGCGATATTTTAATATATATTTGATGTTCATTTTGCATCTGTATCCTGATCATGTTTAATAAACGTCAAAATAATAATCTTCTTCAGTCCTTATTCGAACCCACATCCTAGACATCGAAGTTTACATACATAAGTATCAGATTCATTTGTTTGGATTCTGCCTTGTTTTACATAATTTTCAGTTCTTATATTAAATACATGAATTCCTTTTTTCCTATCTTATATATATATATATATATATACACAATTATGTAAACCTTTTCAAACATTCCACAAGATGTTATGAGAAAAACCACATGAAAAAATAAAAAAAGTAAAGAAAAATATTTTTAAAAGAATGATAATTGAAATTGTTGAAGCAGATTATATCAATTTGTCGGTGGAAGGATAACTGATATCGTTCAATTTGTTTGCCATGTCATGGAACTAAGTGAATCTTTGCACATTGGTTTAACATGATATTTCTTTGACAAATTTGCAATGTTCCCCAATAGACACTTGTACATTAATTTTTACTCTTAATTCTGTTTGTCTGTCCATCTGAGTGTGCGTCCACGCTCTAACTCTCGTAAATATTTATGGAAATACTTGCAACTGACATATGTTATTCAAGTTCACTAGGGAATGTTCTCTATAGAAAATGAAGTAAATGAGACAAATGGTTTGTGGGGGGGACACTCCACTACAGGGGCACTCCAAAGCATTACATATTCTATGAGAGATATTTCTATAAACCGTATTTTAGTACCTACTTTTTGCAAAAATCATAAGAAAATTTATATTTATTTTTCATATGCACAAGGAAAAAAAATGTTTTTCTATGATTAGCATTAAGATTTACAGGGCCACACAAAAATATATACAGTAAGGATTATAATTGGAAATTTCAGCAGCGGAATTTTTGTATCAAATGTTTCTAAAACTTTCTAATAATGTTTAAGAGTGATTATGATCTGAATTAGTCAATTTGTCTGTCTCTCTATCCGTCTAACTGTTTGTCTGTCTGACTGCTTCTACCATCCATAAATATTTTCAAAATGTCCTCGAATTCGTTATGACATTTCCCCTATTTAAAATAGTATAAATAGCTCAATTGATCTGTGGACAGGGATATCCAAAATGATGTCAATTTTGTAATTTATGAGTCATATTTACATAACTTTGTGCTACACAAGCCTTAGTTAAATAGGCATTTATTATTCATATGCTTAAAAAAAAAAAAAAAAAAAATGTTTTCTGTGGTATATGGTTTTTTAAAGTTAAAATTTACTGGGCAACATTAAAACATTCAGACACATTAAGGGCTATATTAATTGTTCGATTTGGTGATTTTGTGCGATCTGTTTGTAAACAAGGAAAAGGATAGCTACCTGATTATTGTGTAATCGCGTTAAAAATTGCAGTAACGAAAATTTTTTTTCAATTTTTTCTCGAAAACATGCTTTGAAAGCTCTTCAATCACAATCCGCATTCCTTAATTTGGATGGTAAAGGCAAAAATAATCTCCAAAAGTTCTCAATCAGTTTTATTTGAAAACCTGTTAGAATCGGATCTCCTCGACAGTGTAATATGCGTTTTATAGGTAAAACTGAAAATGCAAATGCTGAAAAGTGAATAGAAATTAAAAATATATATTAAAACAGAATCGAATGAATTTAGTTAAGTCACCGTGTATGTTTTCTGATACCGACAATTACTGGCCTTAACTGTAATTCGTACTGATAATCATCAGTTAAAATCGTCAGTTAAACGGTCAGTTTTCTAGTATTTTCTCAACTTATATATGCTAATTTGAGGTAGCATAATCATTCAGAACTTATTCTCTGCTATTATAGTAACAAATAAGTTGTGATTTTACTTGATACCATTACTTGGTACCATTACTTTTACCATTTAACCAGATCTGCAAAACTAATTAATCTGTTAAATAAAGTGAGGGATCAAATTATTAGATTTTTATTTATTTATTTTTATTTTGACATTTTTTCGATTTCCAAAAAAATACGAAACGGAATGGTCTGAAACATTACATATGCAAAGAACATTTAAAAACTCGCATTTTCCACTATCGATTTAGTTTATAATGCAATTAGGGGACAAACCACAAATTGAAGAAAAGTACAAAATCTTTGGATCACCCTGTATCATAAAAACTGCAAACGATTTGTAACTTTAACACTTTGTTGCACATACTATGTACAATATTTCTGTGTCTAGTTTCAAGAATTACACAATTATTTAAGCAGATAAAAAAAAATCGAAAATAATGAATATTTTGGCAAGATTTTTGCTTATATCTGGAACGAATTTCTATAAAATTTTACAAAAATTGGCAGAATATTAGAGAAACATTATTCTGAAACATAAAATTCCCATCTGTAGTACTCGCTGAAATACGAGCATTTATAGTAAATATTTTTATTACTGCGCATGCTCAAAATATAGAAAAAAAATTATTGAATAGGTTCAAAGCTAGCTATATTAGACAACTTTTGTCAAAAGTTAATTTGAATTGGGTAAAAATTAAGCAAATTGTTGAAAAAAAAAATGAGCTAGATTTTAGGTATTTTCCAGAGATGAAATTTCATAAGAAGATTTTTACATGCTCCATAATTAATTTGAAAATTCAATGACGTTGCAATTTTTTTTTTTTTTTTTTTTTTTTTTTTTTTTTTTTTTCTGTCTGTGTGTGTGTGGGGGGGGGGGGGAAACCCCTTATAGGCTTGTAACTCTAACAAATTTTTAATTATTTACTCAGATTTGTGAGTTTACATAAGATTTTTCCACAAAAAGACCTTTTACAACGTGGTAGAAATAATTGTAACGTCAAATTAATTAGGAGGCATGGGAAAATTACCTTATGAAATTTCAACTCTGGAAAATACCTAAAATATAGCTCGTTTTTTTTGCCGACGATTTGCTTAATTTTTACTCTATTCAAACAAACTTTTGAAAGAAGTTGCCCAATACATCTAGCTTTCAATATATGTAGTAAAAAGTTTGTATCTTTCTTGCATGCGCAGTAAAACAATATTTACTAATATAAAATATAAATGCTCATATCTCAGAGAATATTACATGTGTGAATTTTCTCACGCATGCGCAGTAAAAAAATATTTACTATAAGTGCTCATATCTGAACCTATATTACACGTGCGAATTTTATGTTTAAGATTAATGTTTCTCTAATGTTTTGTCAATATTTCTGCCATTTTTGTAAATTTTTATGGAAACTCGTTCTAGTTATCAGCAAAAAACTTGCCAACAATAAATAAATATATAAATAAATAAAATAATAATAATAGTAATAATTTTTGAAAAACTTTTGTATGTCTAAATAATTGTACAATTCTCGAAACAAAACACAGAAATATTATACATAGAATGTGCAACAAAGTGTTATAGTTACAAGTCATTTGTAGTTTTTCGTGATACAGGTGACCCAAAATATTTGCGCGTTTGTTGAATTTGTGGTTGGTCCCCTAATTACACTATGGACGAAATAGTTAGCAGAAAATGTTCTAACAATTTGACCACCCACTGTAATTTAGAATACTCTCTTTCTCATACTGAAGCTTTAAAATATAAGTCAGCACTTGATCAAATGCTTCAATTAATATGCTTCCTTCCGGTTAAAAAAGAAAAATAAATAAAAATAAAATGAAATTATACAGACACGACATTATTTCATTATTTAAAACATGAAATTCTGACATTGACAGATTTTAATTTAGTGCCAGAGGCCTACTGCTAAACTTTTTAATATCGACAAATTCTTCTTTAGTTAATTCGTAACGATCTAAATTCCATGATAAAGTTTTCATTAAATCAAACCAATGTGTTTCAGCTGCAGATACTGTAACAAATAACGTTGGAAGTCCAAACTGTCTTATAGCCGCAAAACAACGTTTTTTCTCTTTTTCCCAATGAGGGGGAGGTGTGCCTTGGGGGGGGACTCATGTCAAAATTGTACCTTGGGGGGGACTCATGTCAAAGTTGGGCCTTGGGGGGACTCATGTCAAAGTTGGGCCTTGGGGGGACTCATGTCAAAGTTGGGCCTGGGGGGGGACTCATGTCGAAGTTGGGCCTTGGGGGGACTCATGTCAAAGTTGTACCTTGGGGGGGACTCATGTCAAAGTTGGGCCTGGGGGGGACTTATGTCAAAGTTGGGCCTTGGGGGGACTCATGTCAAAGTTGGGCCTGGGGGGGACTCATGTCAAAGTTGGGCCTTGGGGGGGGACTCATATCAAAGTTGTACCTTGGGGGGGGGGCTCATGTCAAAGTTGGGCCTGGGGGGGACTCATGTCAAAGTTGTGCCTTGGGGGGGACTTCATTCAATAAATCCCCATTCAATAAACCGACTGAAATAGGCCCTTAGCACTATTAAGAGTGACGTATAAAAATTTGTACCGACTGAAATAGGGGTACCTTGGGGGGGATTCATGTCAAAGTTGGGCCTGGGGGGGGACTCATGTCAAAGTTGTGCCTTGGGGGGACTTCATTCAATAAATCCCAATTCAATAAACCGACTGAAATAGGCCCTTAGCACTATTAAGAGTGACGTATAAAAATTCGACAACGCTGTATCGACTGAAATAGGGGTACCTTGGGGGGGACTCATGTCAAAGTTGGGCCTGGGGGGGGGACTCATGTCAAAGTTGTGCCTTGGGGGGACTTCATTCAATAAATCCCCATTCAATAAACCGACTGAAATAGGCCCTTAGCACTATTAAGAGTGACGTATAAAAATTCGACAACGCTGTACCGACTGAAATAGGCCTCTAGCACTAAAAATTACAACATTTTTTTAGGACAACAATAATTTTACTAAAAAACGTTAATTAGTAGAAAATGACCCACATAATAAAATGGCACCATTATATATAGAAGCTATATTGATTACTTTCAAAAGAAATATTTAAAAATAAGTAATGAATTACTGCGAAAGGTAACAATTAAGCATCTAAAAATCAGAAATAAATGTTAAAAATATATTGCATGTAATATTCCCTTATTAAAACAATGTCTGGTTATATACACTAAGCGACAAAAAAAGAAAAAAAAAAAAAAAGCCGCACTGCAGAAAAAATGACATACTTTTTTCATTTGTAATAACTTTAAAATTAATGTTTGAAACAAATAAAACTGCCTTGTTTGCATAATACCAACAGATGAAATGATACCTATGTACATTTTTGATTTAATAATTCGCTTTATTTCACTCTAAGAAGTACTTTTTAAAAATCTGCATAAAACTTTCTTTTTGAACATAACGCAATAACCATACACTTTGTATTCTATTATGATTTATTATGTGAAATAAACAAGTTATATTTTAATATATGAAATAAAACTATTTATTTGTTACATCTAAGCTATTTTTTATAAAAAATATGTGATCCTCATTGGGTTAATTCCACCTTTATATGGAATTACTCTTTTAATGCGCAGTGGCATAGTTTTATACAGTGTTTTAATACAAATCTCAGAAAATTCAATGTGCCAAATATCACAAATAATTTTTTCTAGTTCTGGCAGAGTTATAGGCTGCAAACTTCGAGTCCTCTCCCCTCTCCCCCGCCTTTTTATAGAGGAAACATTTTCGAGCGGATCGCGATTAAGACTATTTCCATGTCTGGTAAAGAAGAAATTCTACTATATCTTTTGTGGGATTTAACTTAAAGTGAAAAAAGTTATGATTATTTACAGAATTATAGGTTCTCATGGGAATGGATAGGAAATTTTGACAATTGGAAGTGAGTAAACTTACCACAGATGCCTTGTAGTAAGGTGCATTATCATCTTGAAATGGTGTTTGCGGAATTGTTCAAGATGCCTCCAAAATAGTCGGTCAAGCACCACTTTTATGAATTTTGTGTTTTATTTCGAGTTAATTGATCTCTTGAGCATAAACATTTGCCCGACTTTTTGAAAAGTTATGCACCTCCGTACCATAATGTACGGAGAATGTGTCACTGTTTTAAAAGTGTGATTTTCATTAAGTCGGTCATATTTTCGTTGTCAGATCTGCTTGTTTTCTTTAGCTCGAAATAAGTTAAACTTGTCTAGAAAACCAGTTCAGCCCAATAAATAACTAATCATTTTTTAAATTTTTTAGCCTACTGAGGTCTTGCTTTCCTATTTCTCTTCACTAAGAACGGATTTTTTTTCAAATTTTCTGTCATTTAAACCTGCTTTGTTTAATAATTGCTATACTGTAGTTAAAGAAATTATGCTGCTAAACACTTTTTGTGAATCTCTTTTATGTTCTATATGTAATACAAACCGATTTTATATGCAATAGCTTTTTAACTTACGGTCATGTCGCGTGATGTGCAACATGGACGCCTAAAATCAAACTTCCAGTTTAAACGACCAAAAAATTTTATATCTTGCTAAAAATCCTTTTACAAATATTTCGTTAACATTTTATTATTTTGCCATCTCACATATTAAAATATTTTTTGATTTTCATTCAAAAATTTATACTTTTTGTGGCAACTGCCTTATTCTTAACATTTTTGAAATAATTTCTAAAATTACAATTTTACTGACAGTTGCATTTTGTTTTTAACACTGGACTCAAAGCTAAAGTGTGTGTGGAGAACAACATAATAAAATCTGTTCGAAAATTTGCTTTTTAAACGATAAAATTGGCAGTTGTAGAAGGCGAAAAGGAAAATATCCAAGTGCGGCTTTTTTTTTTTGTCGCTTAGTTTATATATATATATATATATATATATATATATACATGCTATTTAATTATATTATCGCTAAGTAAAAGATATATGCTACGGTAAATGTACTAAATTGGTAATTATGTATAATTACCGGTGATTATGCATAATCCCCAATAACTTGGGGAATGTGATACATTAATCCCCAACTCGTAATGGGGAATGTAATAAATTCGTATTCATGCATTTTGAAATAGGAATATTCAGTAATTTTTTTTTCATGTACGCGAAGCGTACAGACGAGCATAATATTGGCTGCTGCAGTACAAAATTTTGCAGATTTTCCAGATTAATGCATTTTGAGATAGAGGTAACTAGAGATTTTTCTTTTTCTTTTTTTTTTCATGTACGCGAAGCGTAGAGACGGGCGTAATACTGGATGATGCTGTACAAAAATTTGCCTATTTTTCAGATTCATGCATTTTGAGTTAGGGGTATTCCGTTAAGTCTTTTTTTGTTTCTGCTTATATGTGTTTTCATGTACGCGCAGCGTACAGACGTACGCAATACTGGCTGCTGCCGTACAAAATTTTGCATATTTTTGAATTTCATGACTTTCATATAGGGGTGTTTAGTGATTAATTAGAAGAACGTCATGATGACTTCGAATAATATTTTCGTTGTCAGATCTGCTTGTTTTCTTTAGATCGAAATAAGTTAAACTTGTCTCATCAAAGAAAACCAGTTCAGCCCAACAAATAACTAATCATTTTTTAAATTTTTTAGCCTACTGAGGTCTCGCTTTCCTATTTCTCTTCACTAAGAACGGATTTTTTTAAATTTTCTGTCATTTAAACCTGCTTTGTTTAATAATTGCTATACTGTAGTTAAAGAAATTATGCTGCTAAACACTTTTTGTGAATCTCTTTTATGTTCTATATGTAATGCAAACCGATTTTATATGCAATAGGTTTTTAACTTACGGTCATGTCGCGTGATGTGCAACATGGCCGCCTAAAATCAAACTTCCAGTTTAAACGACCAAAAAATTTTATATCTTGCTAAAAATCCTTTTACAAATATTTCGTTAACATTTTATTATTTTGCCATCTCACATATTAAAATATTTTTTGATTTTCATTCAAAAATTTATACTTTTTGTGGCAACTGCCTTATTCTTAACATTTTTGAAATAATTTCTAAAATTACAATTTTACTGACAGTTGCATTTTGTTTTTAACACTGGACTCAAAGCTAAAGTGTGTGTGGAGAACAACATAATAAAATCTGTTCGAAAATTTGCTTTTTAAACGATAAAATTGGCAGTTGTAGAAGGCGAAAAGGAAAATATCCAAGTGCGGCTTTTTTTTTTTTTGTCGCTTAGTGTATATATATATATATATATACATGCTATTTAATTATATTATCGCTAAGTAAAAGATATATGCTACGGTAAATGTACTAAATTGGTAATTATGTATAATTACCGGTGATTATGCATAATCCCCAATAACTTGGGGAATGTGATACATTAATCCCCAACTCGTAATGGGGAATGTAATAAATTCGTATTCATGCATTTTGAAATAGGAATATTCAGTAATTTTTTTTTCATGTACGCGAAGCGTACAGACGAGCATAATATTGGCTGCTGCAGTACAAAATTTTGCAGATTTTCCAGATTAATGCATTTTGAGATAGAGGTAACTAGAGATTTTTCTTTTTCTTTTTTTTTTTTTCATGTACGCGAAGCGTAGAGACGGGCGTAATACTGGATGATGCTGTACAAAAATTTGCCTATTTTTCAGATTCATGCATTTTGAGTTAGGGGTATTCCGTTAAGTCTTTTTTTGTTTCTGCTTATATGTGTTTTCATGTACGCGCAGCGTACAGACGTACGCAATACTGGCTGCTGCCGTACAAAATTTTGCATATTTTTGAATTTCATGACTTTAATATAGGGGTGTTTAGTGATTAATTAGAAGAACGTCATGATGACTTCGAATAATATTTTCGTTGTCAGATCTGCTTGTTTTCTTTAGATCGAAATAAGTTAAACTTGTCTCATCAAAGAAAACCAGTTCAGCCCAACAAATAACTAATCATTTTTTAAATTTTTTAGCCTACTGAGGTCTTGCTTTCCTATTTCTCTTCACTAAGAACGGATTTTTTTCAAATTTTCTGTCATTTAAACCTGCTTTGTTTAATAATTGCTATACTGTAGTTAAAGAAATTATGCTGCTAAACACTTTTTGTGAATCTCTTTTATGTTCTATATGTAATGCAAACCGATTTTATATGCAATAGGTTTTTAACTTACGGTCATGTCGCGTGATGTGCAACATGGCCGCCTAAAATCAAACTTCCAGTTTAAACGACCAAAAAATTTTATATCTTGCTAAAAATCCTTTTACAAATATTTCGTTAACATTTTATTATTTTGCCATCTCACATATTAAAATATTTTTTGATTTTCATTCAAAAATTTATACTTTTTGTGGCAACTGCCTTATTCTTAACATTTTTTAAATAATTTCTAAAATTACAATTTTACTGACAGTTGCATTTTGTTTATAACACTGGACTCAAAGCTAAAGTGTGTGTGGAGAACAACATAATAAAATCTGTTCGAAAATTTGCTTTTTTAACGATAAAATTGGCGGTTGTAGAAGGCGAAAAGGAAAATATCCAAGTGCGGCTTTTTTTTTTTTTTTTTTTTTTTTTTTGTCGCTTAGTGTATATATATATATATATATATATGCAATTTAATTATATTATCGTTAAGTAAAAGATATATGCTACGGTAAATGTACTAAATTGGTGATTATGTATAATTACCGGTGATTATGCATAATCCCCAATAACTTGGGGAATGTGATACATTAATCCCGAACTCGTAATGGGGAATGTAATAAATTCGGATTCATGCATTTTGAAATAGGAATATTCAGTAATTTTTTGTTTCATGTACGCGAAGCGTACAGACGAGCATAATATTGGCTGCTGCAGTACAAAATTTTGCAGATTTTCCAGATTAATGCATTTTGAGATAGGGGTAACTAGAGATTTTTCTTTTTCTTTCTTTTTTTTTTTTTTTTCATGTACGCGAAGCGTAGAGACGGGCGTAATACTGGCTGATGCTGTACAAAAATTTGCCTATTTTTCAGATTCATGCATTTTGAGTTAGGGGTATTCCGTTAAGTCTTTTTTTTTTTTCCTGCTTATATTTGTTTTCATGTACGCGCAGCGTACAGACGTACGCAATACTGGCTGCTGCAGTACAAAATTTTGCATATTTTTGAATTTCATGACTTTAATATAGGGGTGTTTAGTGATTAATTAGAAGAACGTCATGATGACTTCGAATAAAACTTAAAGAAATTATTTATATAAAAGTGGCCCTTTTGTACTTTACTTACAGTAGGTATGTCAAAACAGATATATTAGATAATAGCATAATTTATATAATCTCAAAATGCATGAATCTAAATAATAGGCAAAATTTTCTACTGCAGCAGCCAGCATTACGCACGTCTCTACGTTTCGCGTACACGAAAACTAAAAAAAAAAAAAAAAAAAAAAAAAAAAAATCACTGAATACTCTATCTCAAAATACATGAATCTAAAAAATATGCAAAATTTTGTACTGCAGCAGCCAGTATTACGCACGTCTCTACGCTTCGCGTACAAAAAAAAACAACAAAAAAAAAGTCACTGAATAACCTTATCTCAAAATGCATGAATCTGAAAAATAGGCAAAATTTTGTACTGCAGCAGCCAGTTATACGCACGTCTCTCTACGCTTCGCGTATATGAAAAAAAAAAAAAAAAAAAAAAAAAAAAATAGGCATATATCTATATATATATATATACATACATATATTACTGAATATTCCTATCTCAAAATGCATGAATCTGAATTTATTACAATCCCCATTAGGAGTTTGTGATTTTATAAACTAACCAGTAAATGTGATAAATATTCAATAATTTAGCACATTCCCCAAATTTAGCGAGGATTATGCATAATCACCGGTAATCATATATAATCACCATATTAATCACTCCTACCGTAACATATATATACACATATATATATATATATATATATATATATGTTGATTTTTATTTTTATTTTACTATTTAAGATTTTAATGCTATTGTAATTACTGTTATTCAATTGTCTGTCTATTTCTGCTGGCCTTTATGTTCAAAATATGTATGTACAGTCGGGGAAAAAAAAAAACGCAACACTCAACGTAACTTCGTTGCTAATCGATGTAGAAAAATGTAATAGGTATCATTCGACAGGTATTTTGAGTAGTTTCAGAAAATGGAGTGAAATTTTGAATTGGGGGTCGTCTACATATTAAAACGCGCACCAACTTTGATTTTTTCAATAGTAATGCCCCATTTTTATTTTATATTTGAATTCCTGGGATCGCGAAAACGCGAAAAAGTATATTGGTTGTATATTTTACTTGTTTTTTCACTGAGTTATAAGCGTTCAAAGTTTCAAGGTGCTAATGTTAAATTCATATTTCAAACTTTTATTAATATCTTCACAAAAAATAACTTGATCGATATAATTTTTTTTTACGCGATACAGTGAAGAAACCCAAACATAATCCATCATTTCTTTTGATTCTAAAAAATATTTTTAATTTTGAAAAATATTAATAAATTCATATTCATAAAAATTATGAATTATGACCTATGTTAATTTTTACATAAAATGAATCCCAATGATGAAAAATATGGGTATGCAAATTTGCAGCTCATTCCAGTTATTAGTTTTCGAGATATAAATAAATCTTTCTTTTTGAGTGGTTTAGGGGGCCGTCTCTTATAAAGTTTTTTATGAGATAACGAATCAAATCTTAAAAAATAACAAAGAAAATTAAACAAAATATTTTTGTTTTCTATTTACGGGTCAAATTATATAACAACAATGACAAACGCAAAGAAATGAAACAAAAATGATGATTTTTGGACATTAGTGTTAGCATCAAGAATTCCTGTTTTCTAAAGATGACAAGCTCCGCCTTCATCGTTTCTCAAAATAAAACAATACAGAAAAGTAAAGTTAATGTGACATTGAATATTCGTGTTAAACCCCTTATTTTATATTGACAAAAATATGCACAAGTGGTATTTACTTCATCGATTAATTGGTGATAAATTTTGAAACTTTTAAACGAACACTAGAATAAAAAAAATTAACTAAATAGGCGGGGTTTACTGTTTTAAATAGAAAAAAAAGTTTAATGTGAAATTGTCAAATATTTTATTTACTTATTTATTTATTTTGTAGGGGGGGGGGATTATTATTTTAAGGACACTTTAGTCTTCAAAATTTTATTAATATATTTTAACTTTATACATTTTTAAAAACATACTTTAACTTTTATAAATATATTTTAACACTTTTTGCGACCGCAAGATTTTGTCTTTTTGACAGTAAGACACGCCTAAGGGTGTTATATTTTCAAAATAAAATATTTCAGAACAAATTTTCTGTATTCACAATTATATTACAAATGGATATACATTATAATTATATTTTTTTTAATCAATATATTTCTATCCATAGTATATTTTATTGCAAAAATATGAACACTGGGTACACACTTAAGAAATATGTAACACAAATTACGAAAGAAACGCCCACTGACAGAGTTACTGATTTTCAAATGGCGTGAATCTACGTCAGCAGTCGCGAAATGGTTAATTAAGGAATTATATTTTCATAGAAATCATAAAACGAATCGTACAGTTCCAAAGAGTTCAACTGACCCAAAACTGGTAAGTGCGATTAAAATTGTTTAATATTTACTTCATGAACCCTTACAATAATTTATCCTAAATGATTTAGTTTATGAGTTGTTGTATACATATATTATTTCATTTCGTATATTATGTTACACCTAAGAAAGAAACTTTTAGCTTTATTGGTGATCAGTACAGCCATAATAGACACTTTTACTTAAAAAATATTGCACTTTTTCCAAAGAGTACCGTATGGACCAATCGCAAGTGTAATGTATTTAAATGGACCTAAAATTGTCTAAAAAAGTACTGAAATATATACAAATCTAAAAAATTGAACTCAAGATAATTAAGAAACTGGAAAAAGGGACAATGTTTTAATAATTATTATAATTATTCTTTTCCTGAAAATTTTCTGGTGTGAAACATTAAAATTTTTTCTATATCTTATAGGATCTTAAATTTATTTTTCTACATTTACAGATAACCTCCTAACACATTTTTGATTATAACTCTATAAATACTAAAGATAAAGTATACGAATAGTATACTTTTTCGCACTGCCAGACTCTCAGAAATTCGAAAATGAAGTCAAAATTGGGTGTTGCTATTGAGAAAATCAAAGTTGGTGCTCATTTCAATATGTAGATGACCCCTAATTCAAAATTTGATGACATATTCAGAAAGTGCTTTTAATTTCCTGTTGAATTACGTCTATTATATGTTCCTGCGTCAATTAATAACGAAATTACAGCGGGTGTTGCGTTTTTTTTTCCCCGACTGTACATAGTTTAACGCTTGTGCACAAAAATATTTTATAGTTACACTATGATTTATTTCAAAATAATACATGTAGTGCAAAATGTCTGATTTTATTTATTTTTAGATATTAATTTAATTTAGGTATCTAGAGTATAATTTTATCGATTGCATTATTTATATCGAAAAAGTAGGTTCTTTCTAGAACTATCGAAATTTTTGTCGTCGATTATATAATAATGTACATCATTAGCATTACACATGTATACTTAAAAAAATAATAATAATAATAATAATAATGATGATGAACAATTATATAAATATATAGTGCATGAATAATTATATTTGGAGGTAAACGGAAAATATACGGAATTCAATACGTATTTAGTCATAAAATAAATGTGCTTTAAACATAAAATTAATTCAGTTTCATAGTTATTTGACATTCTACTAAAAATCTATATAACTCACGTAGAAAAAAAATATTTTTCATTTTTTTTTTTTATTTACAGCCAGTTTTAAAACATTTTTATTCTTCTTCAATAGAATAAATAAAATAAATGTACTGTAAAATTTCAAATATAAAAATTGAAAGCACTCAAATAGTTTTTATGAAAATATTGTTTTTTTTTTTTTTTTTTTTTTTTTTTTTTTTTTTTTTATGTGCAGTTAGTTTTAGGGGAACATTGCATTTTTCTACACTTAACATTTTACAAAAATAAGCAATTTCTTTGTTACCAGATGTGGCAAACGAAATGCAATTTTTAAGCATAAATTTGTTTGTCGCCCCACGAACAAAATATATTATTGATTATTGGACTATGATTGATTATAGTATGCAAAATAGCTGTAAATTTCTGTTACTCTACAGCACAGTAGCCAATATTTACAAAGATCAAACTCCATTTACACTAAAATGGATGTGACAAATAAATAAATAATCCCTGTGAAAGGATTTCTGAAAATTAAAGATATGGACATTCATGCAAATAACATCAATCATGCATTTTTCTACACTTAACATTTTAAAAAAGTAAGCAATTTCTTTGTTACCAGATCTGGCAAACGAAATGCAATTTTTAAGCATAAATTTGTTTGTCGCCCCACGAACAAAATATATTATTGATTATTGGACTATGATTGACTATAGTATGCAAAATAGCTGTAAATTTCTGTTACTCTACAGCGCAGTAGCCAATATTTACATAGATCAAACTCCATTTACATTAAAATGGATGTGACAAATAAATAAATAATCCCTGTGAAAGGATTTCTGAAAATTAAAGGTATGGACATTCATGCAAATAAGAAGTTTACTTTTACAAGCAAAAATACATAACAATTGTGCAACAGCAGCAAATAATGTTACTTATGTAAACATAATTTTTATAAATTATGGAATAGCCAAATAAAGCCATCTAATGCAAAATATTGCCTTAGAATAAATAAATAAATAAGACATTCCAAATAATCTGTGAAATAGCATCAGAAAAATTCTGAATGAAAATACACTGGTGTGCAAAGTAAAGGGACAAAGCCATAAATTGTTTTCTCGTTTTCTTTTTTCACGCGTACTCTTAAAAAAACAAATGAACATAGAAACATTATTTTTTAATTAATAATTAATTAATTTTTCTCAAAAGAGTGCTCTGGAAGAAAGGAAAATTTTCATCAAGTAATAAAAGAAAATTTAATAAAAAATGACCATAAGGATGCATTTCAGATAGGTGAAGATGATCATGCACCCATGTGTTAGATTAAAACTGGATTTTCCTTCCTGTAATAACTTTTATTCTCCTTCTTCTTCTTCTTCTTATCTTCCTTTTTTTTTCTTTTTTTTGCGTGTGGATAACTTTTTAAATAATATGAAGTGTCACTCAGACCACTTTCTCCTACCCTGCATTTCAGTACTATAAAGGTAGGTTGCACATTAAATCTTAAAATCAATAGCGTAAGATAATGAAGTTCAATGTACTTTTAAAATAATATAAATAGGTTTAGGAACAGTTTTATTTAACATGTAATTCTATGTGAGGGGGGCCACCGCCCCTTTCAACCCCCGTTTGTTATAGTACATACAATTATTAAAAAAAAAAAAAAAAAATAAATAAATAAAAAAAGAAAAGAAAAGGAGTCGAAGCTGTTATTAATTTGCCACCAAACTTGCCAAACTTGGTGAAATTTTTATGTATCAATCTAATACAGACTTCAAAATACCAAATTTGAATTACCTGTACGAGTTATTTGTTTTTAACGTACGTTGATAATAGATATACTTGCAGATCGACCACCTAAAATTGGACTTTCGTAATCAAGGCACCTCAAAACATGATATTATATTAAAAACAGAGTTCAAAATGAAAAATTACTTTGTTTACAGTATGCGTATGAAAAATTAATTTTTCTCCCTGAGTAGTGTTCGTCTCCGACTTAGTAAAACATAGCAAAGCACTTCCATCAATTACATTCAAGTGAAAAGAACGTTTAACTTAATTTTGGGAAGCCCTGTACGTTGTCTATAATCAATATGCACTATAAACAATATTGTGTACTTAAATTTAGTGTTACTTGAAAAACATCCAACACAAAATGAATTACAATTCCAGTAATTTCCAAGTATAGCCGCAATATATCTAAATACTTTGGGTTGCCCAGAAAACGAATCATGAATGATTTCCATATAACAATTTACACAAAACAAGCTTTTATGCATATAAACATTTTTGTTCGTTCCGTTTGGTTTAAGTCAGCGTTCAGCTGTTACACTGTACTTGACAGAAATTTCCCCTATAGACGTAATGTATTTGAATTTTCTTGGATGTCTCTGTACACGAACCATTCGCTTGAGGAAGAGTTCAGAGTAGAATTCCCATATGATACACATTTAGAATACACAGTTTCGACTTTCTGCTATTATTTGTTCTTGCGATATGATGATAGAAGGCAGACACACACACAAATTAACCGCAAAAAAATACGTTTTTGGATTCAAAGGACCTCAAACATAACAAAAATCGACTTTCGAAAATTTTATCCAAAACAATACTTTATCTACCACATATACGAGTAAGAAAAAGTAAAATAATCTGGCGTATCACTCACACGACTTTCTCTTACCTTGCATTTTAAAACTATAAAAATAGATTGCATCTTAAATCTTAAGATCAACAGCGTAAGATAATAAATTTGGATGTACTTTTAAAATAATCTGAATTAGATTTAGGTAAAATTGACATATAATTCTGTGTGAGGGGCTCTATCGCCCCCTTAACCCCCAGTTCAATTATGCTGCATACAATTCTTAAAAAAAAAAAAAAAAAAAAATTACTATTAATTTGCCTTCAAGTTTAAGTGGACACTTAATACGGACATTAAAATACAGAATTTGAATTCCCTGAAGCCATTTGCTTTTAAGCTATGATGATAACAGATATACATACAGATCGACCGCTAAAAATTGGACTTTCTCAATCAGGTCATTTCAAAACGTTATTTTATACGAAAACCCAAATTTGAAAAGTCAAAATTACTTTGTTTACAGTATGCGCATGAAAAATTAATTTTGCTTCCTGAGCAGTGTCCATCGACATATTAAAATGTATCAAAGCACATTCAATAGAAAAGAACGTTTAGCTTAAGTTTGGTAGCCCTGTTTATTGTTTATAATCAGTATGCACTATAAACAATAATATATACTTAAATTTAGTCTTACATGAAAAACTTCTAAAACAACAGGAATTACAATTCCAGCAATTTTCAAGTATAACCGAAATATATCCAAATTATTTGATTAGCCTTGTAAATGAAAGATGAATGATTTACATACTACAGTCTATACAAGACATACTTTTATGCATATAATAAATTTTGTTGCTTCCGTTTTTTTTAAGCCAATCTACAGATGTTACACAGAATTTACCAGCAATTTCCTCTTACACATAATGCATTTGAATTCTCTTCAATGTCCCTGTACATGGACCATTTGCTTGATATCAAAGAAAAGTTTAGTGTAGCATCCCTATATGATACACATTTAGATTACCATGTTTGGACTTCCCGCAATTATTTGCCCTTGAGATATGCTGATAACAGACACACACACAGACCTACACGATCTTCATATTCAGTAGACCACAAAACGTCTAAATATAACAAAAACTCAATTTCAGAAATCTTACCCAAAAACAATACTTTCTCTACCTTATAGATGAGTAAGAGAAAGTAAATGTACATACAAACGCGAAAATTCGATATGACATACATTATAAAAATATTTATTGACATTTTTATTATTCTGGTGATGCTCATAGTTTACAAATTTTTAATTAAATTTTATTCAAAATGTCCATTATAAAAAGAAAAAGAAAACAAAAGTTAATACAGAAAGAAAATTTGGGATTTAGTTTAACATTTGAAGGCATGTGCGTCTTCATCTGCATGTAACGCATCCTTAACGTCATTTTTCTTTAAGTTTTCTTTTCTAAAATTGTTGAAATTTTTCATTTTTTCCGAGAAAAATTGAATAATTATAAATTTAAAAATTATTAATTTCATCAAAGTTATATAAAGTTCGATTTAAGATATGATAACGAACATGTCATCAAAATTTTATAATCATATGTTTATTTATTTAAACGTTGTGCGCAAAAATTAAAAATGGGAAAGCAGTTTGTTCTTTTAATTTTGAACGCCAGTGTATTAGGAACACCTTTTCAAACATTATGCAGGATGAAGTGAGAAATATCAGATGATGAAATGGAAAAATGGAAAAATATTTTTGAATGAATGATTATATACATTTTACGACACACACACACACACACAAAAAAAAAAAAAAAAAAAAAAATGCTTCAAGAAGGAGTAATGGAAACTGGACACAAATTGGCATGCATACAGGTTTCAATCGAAAATTTAAAATTTAAAAATTTGGCTGCCATCGAATGTGCATGTGATGCTGCAAAGCGTCGTAACTGCGCAATTGGCAGTATAGTAAAAAGAATAAATTTTGATTCCAGGTCATAAATTCTTTGAGAATTTTATTCCATCTACTCAGATATACAGTAACTATGCCTCGCATACAGGTATGCAAACAATATGCGCAGATTCAGCATTTCAGAGATGTGTGCAGTTGGGCTCAAAGAAGCCGATTGGTGTAATCTGCGCATTTGGATTGGATCGATGCCACTATTAGATGATATTGGCAGGAATGAGTGAACCATGGTCGAACACAGCGTAAGAGAGGAAGCGGTAGGTCTAGAGAGAGGACAGAACGTGAGAACCGATCAATCATCAGAACGGTACTCAAGGCACCAAATTCATCATTATCATCGATCCTACGTGCAACTGGTACTTCAGTGATTTCAAAGACCATTAATAGGCGGCTCAGAGAAATGGGGTTATGCTCACGGACGCCCTTGTGCGGACTACTATTAAACTTTGTATACAAACAAGCATGTTTGCAGTAGTATCGGGATAGTTCGAACTGGAATGTCACTGAATGGAGTAGAATTGTCTTCAATGATGATTTCTACTCCGATTTGAGCTCCGATGACCATCGAAGACGCGTCTGGAGACGCCACGAAAAAAGGGGGGATTCCAACCTGACTGTCGCCAGCCATACGGCCCGAAAACCAGGAGTGATAGTCTGGGATGTCATTTCATTTCATAGCAGGACCACTTTGTTTGTCATCCGTGGCGTCTTTACAGTACAGCAGTACTTAGACGACATTCTACGTTCCGCTGTGTTTCCCTTCATATCATGCATTCTTGATTGTATACATCAGCATGATAATATCCACCTGTGCACAGAGATAGTTTTTACTGTTTGTTTTCTTTCTTGTCCAATAATATTTTGACCAGCAAACTCGCCGGATCTCTCTCCCATTGAGGACGTTTAGAGAATCATGAAAAGGGTCTTACAACCAAATCGGAGTTTTGCCAATCTAATGCACCATTTGGACAGAACACGATATTTCGTAGGAGCAGGTCAGCTAACTCTGCCAATTGATGCCAAACCGAACAACTTCTTATATAAGGGCCAGAATAAGACCAAAGCGTTATTGACGTGTTTACTTTGTAAGGCCCTCTCTCTAGATTAAATTATCCATTTTTTTTTTTCTTTTGAAACTGTAATAATTTTTTTCCCCACATGTATATGACATCGACCAATTTTCGTGCCACTGGGATAACTCATTCTTGATGCGTGTTTTTTTTTTTTTTTTTTTTTTTGCCTTAGAATGTATATATACATATATACGTTAATGAGTAATGAATGTGCTTTCTTCAACATTATTTTGAAATGAAAACTTCTTTTTTGTTCCATTCCACTTTGCTTTCGGTATTTATTCCATTTAATCGAAATGTTGAGCAATTCGGAATATTCCTAATCCGTATTCATTCCCTTAATCGCATTACGTATATACTAAGTACATTTACGTATATTTTTTAGAAATTTTAATGAAAATAGTTTTTGGATATATATTTCTTAAATAATTCTAAGTATTGATGAATTATATTGCTTTTTCTTTAATTTAGGTCCTGTTGTCGGTATTTTAGGACAAAAATATGGAGTACGTCCAGTAGCTATGATAGGTGCCATTATTGGTGCTTTAAGTGCAGGGATTGGCTTCTATGCCCAAGATATGTTATGGATTACTATATTATGGGGAGGCGTCTGTGGTAAGTATTGGTTTTACATATTTTTTGAAATAATTTATCAGATACCTTATTTATTATTTGTCTATTTAATATGTTTATGTATATTTCTGTAGGCATTGGTGCAGCATTGGCAACAACTTTAAATCAAGCTGTGATAGGACAACATTTTAAAAAATATAGAACAACAGCTGCAGGAATGGCCTTCTCTGGAGGCTGCGTCGGATCATTCTTATTCCCTGTTTTGTTGGAATATTTACTGGATTCTTTTGGTGTACAAGGCACATTTTTGATAATATCAGGTATCCTTATGCATGTCATTCCAGCCACTATGCTCATGAAGAAACCCAAATGGTTAAAAAAGCAAAATTCAAAAATTCAGATTTCTACAATAAGTAATGAAATCAAAAATATATGCGATACACAGAAAGAAAGAAAAGATAAAAAAATTTTCCAGGAAACTACCCATAAAAGTGATATGAATAAGAGTACGTTTTGTAAAAATGTTGAAAAAGAATATTTTTCTACGAATGCAGGCTTAATAAAAAAATCTCTTAAACCAAATTTCAATACTCAACTGAATGCTAACAAAAAAATAAATGGAGAATTTTTCTGGGATAATAGACATTTAATTATAAATTTGATTTTGAAAAACTTACAAGAAAATCGATTAATTTTTAAAATATCGTACAGAAAATTTATTACAGAAAATAACGAAATACAACAAATAGAACAATTATTTAAGAAGATGATTTCAGATGTTTCCAGTGATAAAAATGTTGATAAGAACATTTCTGGTGACAACACAAAATATCTTGATAATAAAGAGTTGTCTTCTAAAAATTCTTCTGAAAACTATCATATGAATGATGATTTCAAACTACGTATTTCCGAATTATCAAATATAAACAATTCTAATTTACTAAGTTTTCTTTTAATTTCTCTGAGAAAACTTTCTGAAACAGATGTACAGAGTGCTATGATCTTATTTCCAGAAATAGATGCAGAAAGATTTGTGAAAATATTGCAAGAACTAAAGCACCTGTATTTATTGCTGGAAAAATTCAGCGAATCAGATAACGGGAATATAACAAAATCTTCTAACACATTTTATTTTCACATCAAGACTGCATGCAATTTATACACGAGGCCTATATTTTTATTAATATGCTTATGTAGAACTGTTCATATGATGACAGCAATGCCATTGATTACAACACTTGTAGATTTCTCCATGGATAAAGGTCTTCCAAAAGAAGATGGAAAATACGTAATCAGTGCTTTGTCTGCGGGTGACCTATTAGGTCGTTTGTGCTTAGGTTGGATTTCAGATAGAGGATACATTACTCTTCCAAAGTAAGCATAACAAAATTTTATTTTTATCTTTATAAAGAAAAGTATTTACAATTTTATAAAAATATTGTTTTACTCTCTGCCTGAAGACATATGTTAGATGGATCTTTCCATTTATGTAAAAAAAAAAAATGAATTGTGATTTGATGATATGAGTTATCAAAATCATAATAGGATCATGAAAATTACGCATGAATCATAATATACATTTACATACTCATTGATAAATCAATTTAAAAGTTCCAGTCAATATATGTATATATATATATATATATATATATATATCTAGAAAACTGTTACTTTTGTCTTAGAAAAGCTACTTTTCTTATCAATCTAAAAAATATTTTGAAACTTTTTACAATTGATTTTTTTTTTTTTTTTTTTTTTTTTTTTTTTTTACAAACATGAAATAAAATATCTACCTCAATTTGTAATTTTTTCTTTTTAAATAGAAATTCCTAATTACTTCAAATTATCCTAAAAACTACGTATTTAAAATTCATTTATTTTCACTTTTAGCTAGCTCGTGATATCTGAAGTATATTTAGTCATTTTAATTATATAATTGTACATTTTTGTCATACATATTATCTGAAAAGTTTCAGTTAGATTTTCTACAACATTTATATAATTATCCATTTTAAATAAAATACTTATATTTTTTTTAAATACAAATTTCTTATTGTCAAAATAATTCGATTTGCTCATAAGTAAAATTTTAACTACATTTTTCAATAATCGGTTTTCCATCTGGTTTTTAAACTCAGGTCTTCTACATTGAATGGTTATTTGATAAAAATATCATACTTTTTATTTTTATTTTAAATGCTTGTTTTACACAATTATCCCGTTTCAAATAAGGATAAGATATTTTATAGAGACATTTGTTCAAATATAAGTTTTTATTTTTAAATTGTAAGCTGTTAAATATACATGAAAAAAACTGTACATAATTAAGTGAAAAATAATTTAATTTTCAATTGGGAGGATGACTTGATTGAATTTGCAGGTATTTTAGGGTTCGCAGCGTGCAGAAATTGAGCGAAATTGGATAACCACAGCTCCCAACTTTACCAACAGCAACATTTTAAATCCTTATGAATACCGAATTAAACTGGATTTGGTTGGCAAATAAAATTACTTTATATCCGATCTTATGTATGATCTTTAACTTTATGTCCGATCTTATTAATTGTTGTGACTGGAAAACATTAGAAATCTAACGTCTCGGTAATCCGTTATCCCTGATGCTTTATCTGAGCACCACATCTAAAAAATATACTGGTTGTGATAGCAGTATATAGATAGGTGATTATCAGGATAGTAGGGACACTTGTGGCTGCGCTTTATCTTGTTCAAAAAGAGTGTCCTAAAGACACCGAAGAAAGACACTTTGATGGCTTTGGTACGTCAAAATTTAAAAAGGTTGACCAAATTAGGCGAGGGTTTCTTTCATATAAAAGTTATATCAGGACTATCTCAGGTACAACAGTCCCAACAGTGGCCAAAAGGTTCTACTTTAAAAGCTGTTGCATGGAAAATGTCGGGTTCAATACTACGTCGTTCTGGCCGTTTGGTTTTTAAAATGTTTTTCTCCAAACTTGGTTAAATACATGCTAGAACCTAGAAAGACACTACAAAGTTCTCTTTCCCTAGTCTTGGCACCCACTGTCACGCAGTCGTTCTTAGCATTTACACCAATACACAAACATGCAAAGTTCAAATGCAGTTTCCTATAAGAAACCAACTTTGTAACTTTTCTTTTTGAAAAGAATATAGAAGACAGATTTGCTCCTTACTTTGTGCTAATGCGCTAAAATAAAAATCATTTGCATATTCTATTATTTACAGTAAACTTTAAACCTTTCGTGTTTAAAAGTTCGTCATTTTCAAATTGAATAAGAATGATCGAAGTATAGAAGGAAAGTTTTTAAAAAGTATTTTCACTATACATTAATTAAATAAAATTTCAATCATTTAATAATATGCCATTGCAACCTTAAAGGAATGACATAAGAGGAGATGAAATGTTCGGAAAAACATAAAACCAAAATCGTAACCGCCAAAATCAGCAATTATCATAGCTCTAGCTAATGTTTTGGTAGATTAAATATCGCTCTGGCGTAGCCATTGAGTAGTGATAGACGTAGAGCACGGATTCCCTATACTGGCTATGGAGAAAAATTCCGAGAACATTACTGCGGTTTTTGTGTCTTCTTTTGGCGATAATAGCTTTCTTGGTAACTGTTTTGAACCTATGAGGAGTTATATCCATAAAATACCAATAATAAAATCAAAAAAAGACATATAATATGACGATCATAAAAATCGAAATTAATATATAAAATCTAATAAAGTATTTATCTCGCTTTATATTTCGAAAATTTTAATTTTCATTAGGTGTTAATTTCTGAAAAAAATTCAGGTCTCTTTGGAATAACTTGAAGCAATAAAAGTTATCTAAAATTCAATAATTTGAAATTGTATATTATCATTATTATTATTATTATTATCATTATTATTATTAAAAAAATAAATATTCAATATCCTTTTTTGTTGTTAACATAATAGTGTGAGTTCTGGCATAACAATTCTTTATAGTTTTAACATAAGAAATTATTCGTACGGTAGATACTACTTCTATAAAACTTAAAAATTCAAACTATATAACAAAATGCAACCAACATCGTCGCTTTCTTTGTTCTATTCTATTTCTTAAAACAATTTTTATAGATGCCACACGCACCACATTAACTTTAAATTTTACATCTACTTTTTAAGATAGCACGCGATCATGTTTTATATAAAAATTAAAACATTAAATTCACTTTTTTACTTATTGTTATTTCATTTTGCACGCGCGCTTTTTATTTCCTAATTAAAAATTATACCAAAAAGAAAAAAAAAAAAAAAAAAAAAAAAAAAAAATTCGGTAGTGTTTGTTTTAATACTGATTGTTATTAATTTTCTTTTCTTTTTCTTTCCAGAAAAAAAAATTATTTTGATGAAATTCTGGCAAAAGCAGAATTTAGTTTAGGACGGAGGACTATTAATTTTTTTTCTTCAAATTATTACATCGCTTTCAAATTATTCAATTATATTTTCCATAAATTTTAGATTTCGATAAATGTCCAACTATCGAAAAATGACACCGCAAAAATCTCAGATTGAGACTAATAGTTGTCAGTCCTAAGGGGGAAAAAAAAAATGATTTTGATGAAATTCTGGCAAAAGCAGAATTTAGTTTAAGACAGAGGACTATTAGTTTTTTTTTTTTTTTTTTTTTTTCGTAATTATAACATCGCTTTCAAATTATTCAATTATATTTTCGATAAATTTTAGATTTCGATAAATGTCCAACTATCGAAAAATGACACCGCAATTATTCCAGATTGAGACTAATAGTCCCCCCCCCCCCTCAAAAAAAATCACATAGCTTTATTATTATTTTTGTAACCCCATAGTATCGATCGATGTCCGGTATTCTTTTTATTTATTTTTTATTTATTATCAATATAATATTTCACTCATAAATGATTCTATTTCGAAATTCCAGATTTATGATGATTGGAATGCTCTTTCAAGGAGCATTTTTAGCCTGCCTGTCAGTTATGCAATCAAAAGCAACTCTTCTGACTACAATAGCTGCATGTGGTCTTCTCCAAGGAAGTCTTTTTGTGCGACACCCAGTGTTAGTCAATCGATATCTTGAAAATAATGAACAGTCAATAGCTATGGGCTGCCTTAATTTCTTTTCAGGTCTTCTCTCTTTTGCACTGCCAGTTTACATAGGTAAATAAAAATTTCCTTTTTAAAGTTTAACCATTTAATGTTTATTACCTATTTTATTTTGAAAATTGGTAAACTAATTTCAAAAATGACCATTAGGCATACAGAGGATCATAAATTTGTTTAAAAAAGAAAAAAAAAATGCATTTTTAATGTTCGAAATTTTTTTTGGTTTTATTACAACATCCATATGTTAACCTGACTGAATTAAAATAATACTTAATTTATAAATAACTGATTTAATATAACTATGAATTCTAAAAATACACACAGTAAAATACCGTTCAAGCGCCTCCTCAGTCTGCAAGGAAATCTAGATATGTTTGGAGAGGGGGCGGATAAACGGTAAATAGGCAAAAATATAGCAACCGACAATGTACATTCCTACTAAAATTAGGAGACATAAAAAATATTTTAAAATAAAGCATATATAATTTTTTAAGTTGCAATGATAAAAATAAATAAATAAATAAATAAATAAATAACAAATAAATGCAGTAAACACTTGGTTAACTAGCATTTAAATAACCGGGAAATTTCGGAAAATACTCCCCCATCCTTTCAATAAACTGTTTTAAAATATTTGCCAGGAAGCTTATGGTTTCCATTTCCAAGTAATCAGGGCCTCAAATAATATATTACAAATTAAAGTTTATATTTACAAAGACAAATGCTATAAAAGAAATAAATAACGTAAGATACTGCCGCGTTTTTGGATAAAGTCTTCTGCTAAGGGCGTTTATTGAGTATTTTAAGAACAATCAAAATTCATGTGAAAAGCACAGGAGTTAATCGAGGGAGGGCGCTATTGCAATTATTTTCGTTAACTGCTGTTTCAAGTCAAAATAATAGCACGGCCCTTTATTAGGTTAAAAAAAATGGCAATGGTGCATCATCAAATCAGCAAGACGCACTCGAGCCTACTCAGAAATTTAAAGTGATTTCTGCATATGGCTTTCTCTAAAACAACGTTTGCTAAAGAGAAGTTTGTTAAATTTCGGAGGAGTGAGGCTATCTACAAAACAGAGAAGGAGCAAAATTCAAAATTTCGATTAAAACAAGGGAATAAATATTGAAATTTTTTGAATAATATTATGTTAAATGGCTATTTTAATTTTGAAACCGATGAACATTAAATAACTAACAGGCAAGTAGAGTAAATTACATAATGACAGGAAAAAATGTCCTTTTTCCTGCCTAATTACTGGCTATTTTAAAGTCTCAGATATGCGCATTTGCTATTTAAAATTATATTTTGTATATGCATACGTTAGAATTGCTTTATAATGTTTGCTTTTCGTTATCCGTTATTTTTGTTTTTAACATTATGTTTGCACTTCGTATGTGTGTGTATCTCTGAGAACTTGAGGTGTGTGTGTGAACTGTGTACATTTGAATTAAGATTAAATTTGTCAGATACGTTCTAAAAAAGAACCATAAAATGTACTTTTTTTTTGCGAAACTCGATAGATAAGAAAGATGAAATTTTATTTAAATTATAATATACAAACCATTAATATGTAATAAAAGGGTATGATCTATAAATTGAAAGATAATTAAATTACATTTATACTATTTTCAAGTTATTTTTTCGTTTATATCGTCACAATTTCTCAATGATACGAACAAATTAGTTGTCTTTAAAATTTGATTTTTGTCGATTTTAAAACAAATTGTTTGCATTAGCAAAAATATCAAAGTGATTTCATATCGATGCAGCCACGTTTTTGAATACGACTACATTTATAAAAAAAAAAATTCCATATTGTTTAATCAATGAAAATTAACTGAAAATGGTTAATAAATTTTTGTGCTAAAATGCTTGATAAATTTTTCTTTTAAAAAATAACAGTTTTTAAAATGAGACTGTACCGACACCTGTAGTATATAATACGAAAGAAATATGAATAAAAAACAAAAATATGAACGAAAAATCATGTGATTCGCATTGATTATTAACACTTTCCAACTGTATGTATCGGTTGCTACAGTTAACATTCATTGTCCGTTGCTTACGTTATATCACAACGGATAGACAGAAGAAAAAGAAGGCAAACAAATAAAATAACGAAATCACACTTAAGCATTTTTGTAATGTGTCAAAAACGCTTAACACAAATGGAAGTGCAATTTGAGACATTTTAAAAAGCTCTTAATATAGCTGCATATTTTAATGTAGCCCAGTAAATCTGAGAGCTAAATATACCATTATTAAAACAAGTACAACAGAACTGGCGCTTAAAAGTAATAAGTATAAAACTTTGAATAAACACAATAAAATGCAAGAAATCGCAACAATTGTTTCGTTTCAAAAGAAGACACGACCCTTTGCCAGACGAGTAAATACAGACACGAATGTTGCGAACAAAGTTTCAATGCACAAAACCAAATTTTACTTTATTATTTTATTTTACTTTATTATTATTATTTTTTAATATTTTATATTGAATTTATTTGTCTTTTATAACACTTATACGTCTGTGTTATTTCAGGTTTCTTTCGCGATGTCATTGGCTCTTATAATGGAATATTGTACATCAATGGTGCAGCGGCTGCTTTCATTGGATTACTTTGGGGATTCGAAAGAAATATTATTCATTTATCCCGACGGAGCAAGCGAAATCTTAAAATTCCTTTATGATACGTGAAATGCTATAGTAAAAACCTAATTCAACGTATATTTCAACCAACAACATGGTGATCAAGAAACATTGCCTGTGAAACTGAAAAAGAGACTGATTTTTCTTATCTGTATCTTCAGAATAATATATATATATATTTCTCTTAAAAAAAAAGAAAAAAAAAAAAAAAAGAAATTATCTGAGAATCAATTAGATTAAATATATAAATGTAGAAATATATAAACAAATGAATGAAATTAAACCCCAAAAAACACTGAGATCTTCATCAGGGAGTCCCCTCAGTGTAGGGGTGAACGAGAAGTTTCTGAAAGGACAGTAGCTATAAGCTAATAACTATCCTTAGCCCCCAACTTCTCACCAAACAGAAAACCTCCATTAACGGAAGAGAAATCAAACATACATATAATATATAAAACTAAAAAAAAAAAAAAAAAAAAAAAACAACAACTTCATAAAATTATCAAATTGTAAAAGTTACAAAATTACATCAATTCATTAAAAATATATATATATATATACAATACAATAAAGAATTACTGAATGTAAACAAGAAAGTATAGAATGAAATAAGAATACAAAGAAATGAAGATCTCGGTGTTTTTGGGGGTTTGGTTTAATTTCATTCATTTGTTTATATATTTCTACATTTATATATTCATACATCTAAGTTTTACATTTCCTTTCGCTGCAATTTTGCGCATTGGTTTGTAATTCTCCATTTGGTTTTTCTAATCTGTAAAACTTATATATTTATAAATTCATGTCAATAGTTATATATATATATATATATATATATATATATATATATATATGTATATAGCTACATTAAATTAAAAAGCTGCGAAAGTTTAATAACCAGAGTAAAATAATATAATAAAAAAATAAATTAAAGTGGAATAAAAAAATTACAACTGCAAATTAAATAAAACAATATTGGTAAAAAAAAAAAAAAAAAAGATTATTGGAAATAAAAGTAATTGTAAACATTTACGTGTGTCAGATATATGCTTGTATATTCTCTGTGAAAACGATTTTCTTAATATAGAGATACATTTTGCTTTTGACACGATTTCATTTAACTTGGTATATGGTTTATTTATGTATGGATTGTTGGTTATTTGTGTGCGTGTGTTACGTCTAACAATTGAATTTTCACCCACCTTAATGCTAACCGATTAAGCTGAAATATCTCATGCATGTTAAACTATAGTGACAATACAGGCTCAAATTGTAATGAACAAACAAGTGGAACCTTTCAGGGTAACAAAAATATAGCTACCAGGGTTCGTCTTGCACAATGCGATCTTGCATTATCATTTTGCAGAAGAATGCCTTTTTTGTATGACAATTTATTTACTTGATCCAGTTGTTCACTGTAAATGTTTGAATTCACAGTTTGTCCAAGTTTCAGTACTACAAAATGAATGACCCCGCGAATACTCCACAAAATGCGCCTCTTTGTGGAGTAAACCCAACTCAGCTGTACTTTGTGACGATTTATTCGAAGGGAGCCACTGCCTTTTGTGTTTTAGATTATTATAAAGGACACATTTTTCCTCTCCAGTGATCAAGGGATAAAAAAAAAAAAAAAAAATACGCTTCTTTATCTTGCTACTGAAAAAGTAAGGTGCATGTGCACGATCTGTTAGCTTTGTTTCCTTCGGACAGATTATGCAAGATTCGAACACGTGCTCTACTTATTTTACTGATCTTCTGCAAATGTCCTTGGATTGTATACCAAAGTTTATTAAGAGTGTCTGACCTGACAGATCAAAATTAGAGTATTTGAACTTAAATAACCACCTCCAGCATTTGCGAATGTTTAATGCACATGAATAAATATCGTAAATGGTGTTTGTAGCAACAGTTGCGTTAATACCCTTTCGAAACTCAAAAAGCAGACAATGCCAAATATGTACCTCTCCTGGTATTTGGCTGGCCATTTCACTATGAATTGTAAAATAAATAAATAATAATTGTAAAATAATAAATAAATAAATAAATAAATAAATTTTAATCATTTACGAGTAAACGCGTTACTCTAATTTTGAAATATCTTTGACATGAGTTCAAGTCCACAATGAGCTGATAAATGACAATCGAATATCAACATGTGCAACTTTCCTGTCACCCTAATTATTAAATGAATTCTTAAAATTCTCTATTATTTATTAATACAATATTCAATAAATATAAAATTCATAAAAAAAAAAAAAAAATGAAATTTGGTCAAAACCTCGGTTTAGGTCTTATCAGGGACAGTGCCGTGTACGAGTCACCAGTGCCTCTGAGCACGATGCACAAAGAAAGGTATTCTCACAAGGACCTTGTTTGCAGTCCCCAGTGCCTGCGCCAGTATTCTCTTCTACCTCCCCATTTATTATTTTTACAGTCTCGAAAGTAAAACCTAGACACGAAGATTTTTTCAGCTCCTATTTAAAAAAACTAGCAGGCTTTGCCCGCTTCGCTGGCCACTAAATTTAAAGGAAACTCTTTTCTATATAGCTTTATAAAAATAAAATAAAATAAATTACTGAAATTGTTCAAAAGTTCGCTCCAGGTCCCTGCTGCATTCGGCAGCGATTTGGTCATCCACTGCAACTCGCTCGCTTGTCCCTATTACCTGCGACAATAGTTTGCCAATGAGCTTCCATTTAGGTGCTTATTATATAACAGTTTCGAAATAGATAGTATCGAAAAAATTGAAGTTTCCCTTTTATATTTGAATCCGAGTTACATGAGAACAACACTATACGTGTTGTTCACATGTAACTCGGACTGGACTCAAATGTAACTGGGTTTAGACAACATAATATTTGCTTTTACGTTATTCATATGTTTATTTTGTTTATCCAATCAATCATTAAATGACAGCAATTTCACGCCAAATATTACAATATGCTGTGACCGGCTACGTCTGTCGCATGAGACAATTAATTTTTTGTGTTTATATATAATTCATGGGTTGTAAACCTGATAGTACAGCCTTAATATAGTTCTCTTTGGCGGCTTTTGAATTTTTGTCACCATTTTAGACTTTATCCATTGTAACAATAAGACTTAATCCCTTGTAACAATATGCTATGAGCGCTATTTCTGCCATATTTTAGACAACTAATCTTTTTATGGTTATATATATTTTCCATTAAACATATTTTTATTTATTTATTTAAATATTAATTTGAATTTTTCAAATATTTCTGTTCGACAGCGTGCAAGTGCAGTAACACACAGAGGCTCATTTATTTGTATGATAAATTAGCATAATGATTATTATATAAGGTAAACATTATCGTGTTGCACAACTTTATTATGTTGCTCCACTGGCGGCTTTTGAATTTTTGTCGCCATATTAGCGATGGATTTTTTTTTTTTTTTTTTTTTTTTTTTTGTATGAAAAGGGGAAGACTATTTTGCTAATAATTTTACCAGACTCTTTTTTGTTTATACATAAGAATCCTTTATATTCTGCTTATATTTTTAATGGTTTTTAGGTTTAAAATAGTGCTTGTTGAAATAAATTTCCTATGTTTAAAACTGCATTTATTCTGTAAATTTTGTGTAAAAATAAATCATTTATGTTTTTATATATTCGATGCGCTACTTAGATTAAAATGGCTGTTGCTATATTAAATTTCTTGTCTAAAAACGTTCGGTATACTTCAACACCAAAATTTAAAAAATCGCCCAGCAGGATCTGTTAATGAAGCTGATAAAATAAAAATATGGTTCATAGAGTTTAAATAATCTATTTAAAAAAACTTTTAAAACCCAAATTATTAATGTATCATATCACACACATAGATATAGTAATAATATATAGATTGATCATTGGGGAGAAAAAAGTGATTCCTTTTCACTCGGGAAAAGACGGCGATTCTACCAAAATATGGCAGTCTTTCCCCGAGAGAATACACACGGGAATACACACGAATGTTTTAGTAAATAAAATTCATGAATAATTTATTTACTAAAGGTGAATGAAAAGCTCCAGATATAGTTTCAAATTCATTCTTCTTTTTTTCCTTTTTTCCTTCAATACCACTTAATGGCTGATTCCAAAGCTTTTTTTTCGGCATCAAAAATCTTTGCACGATAATATGGGGATGATAGATCTATATATATTACTAGCTGACCCGTCCTACTTCGCACGGATGAACAAATTTTAGTTAACGATGAATTGATATGCAAAAAATAAAAAAAAATATCAGTTTATATGTTAAAGTCAGGCAATATTATCAACTGAAAAGTCAAAATATAATTTTACAATTATTTTTTTCAATCAGTTGTTAAATGTTGGTAATTTTTACTTTATGTTATGTTATTTATTTATTTATTTCATAAAAAGAAGCATGTCTTTACTCATGAATAAAAAATATTGAAAAATAAACCTATAACATGAATATGTGTTTGATAAAGTTCACGCCATAATTGCTTTAATTATTATTTATTTGTTCTTATAATATTAATTTCTATTAAACACAGAGCTTATGTGTTTTTAATTTTCTTAAATTTAACGTCCGCAAAATAATCTGGTTATTGTTTTTGTAATGGTTCTCCATTAGTGATCGTTAATATTTTTTGTGATTTTGGCGGTGAATTAAAAAGGTTATCGCAAATACGTAAAGTCCTTCGAGTGAAACGTCCTAGCTATTGCGTTGCCAAATTTTAAATATCGCCAAAGAAGCCCTATACAAAAGTAGATTTCTAACGCGAATGCACATTTAATTTATTTTAAATGAACCGTGTTTCTAATCAACATAATGAAACTTGCATAATCAAATGTCATTTGCAATTCCCTAGCGGCTGTATATTGCGCTACTTGCTTTCGGAAAAGATTTTATATCAATCATCCTTGGCGGAAAAAAAAAAAAATGATTTTAATTTTTTCCATAACTGATGGTTTTTAATAATGTATATTAAGGGAAATATCAATAATATGAAACAATATTCGTATAATATATACTATTACAAAATCTGGTGTGAAACAACCACACGACTTCCATTACCCACTATTAAACGTATTATATACATTTCTTGGAGATATTAAGTACACGCATTTTTTTTTTAGATTTTCCAGTAAGAGAAACTTGATACACGTATAAAGACACCTACAACAAAGTTTACATAGTTAAAAAATAAGGGGAAAAAATAGATAGTTATTTTTTTAAACACGAATTACCGAGATCTATAACTGAACTTCCTAATCAGGATGGCCGTTAGTATTCCTGTAATATGCACGTAATACTTGAGAAAGGTTATCTAAATTGAATTAATGAAACAATTTTCAAGAAAATCGTTAGAGCCGTTTTTGAGATACCAACTTTTACCAAAACTTGGCATACTCAATTATTGACCGGAAAACAATAATTACATACAAAAGGATATTTAGTATTAAGTTAACATGGCGAGTTTGAAAAAAATTCGTACATCCGTTTTTAAAAGAAGGCACTTATGAGATCTGAAATTGAGCTGTTCATAGAGGACGCCTATCAATTTTCCTGAACTAACCAATTATATCATTCGAAAGGACATCTAATAGATTGTTTATATAGCAACTTTGAAGAAAATCGTTAGGGCTGTTTATGAGGTACGGGCTTACGGTCCCATTTCCGGTTTTCGATGACCCAGTTCCGTTTTTTCAATTTTCACCAAAATTTGGAAAATTCATCTGTACATCAGACCTGTGAAGATTTGTAGTTCTATCTTTATTAATTTTGGAGATATGACACCCGGAAATTTCACACATTCGTACACACACACACACACACACTGACCAATTGCCAAAAACTACTTTTTTGGACTCAGGAGGCCTTAAAACATATAAATCAGGTGAAACTCTATATCAAATTTTTGGACCGAATACAATACTTCAACTACCTACGGTAGTACGGTAATTGAAGTAAAAACATAGATCTCGTATTTAATACGAAAATATACAGATTTTCGTATTACGTTTTCGATCTCGAAATAAAAAAATCTGATGTGGGCACCACATGACTTCCTTATACACTTTTAGAAATATACATAATGCTAAAAAATATTGTCACTGGAGCCGAAACATTTGGCTAAAAATATTTTAAAAAAATGCATGCATACGTAAAAAAAAATAAAAAATAAAATTGTGCCTTGAGGGGACTCATGTCAAAGTCGTGCCTTGGGGGGGACTCATGTCAAAGTTGTGCCTTGGGGGGGGACTCATGTCAAAGTTGTGCCTTGGGGGGACTCATGTCAAAGTTGTACCTTGGGGGGGGAACTCATATCAAAGTAGTACCTTGGGGGGGACTCATGTCAAAGTTGTGCCTTGGGGGGGGGACTCATGTCAAAGTTGTACCTTGGGGGGGACTCATGTCAAAGCTGTGCCTTGGGGGGGACTCATGTCAAAGTTGTACCTTGGGGAGGGGACTCATGTCAAAGTTGTGCCTTGGGGGGGACTCATGTCAAAGCTGTGCCTCGGGGGGACTCATGTCAAAGTTGTGCCTTGGGGGGGACTCATGTCAAAGTTGTGCCTTTGGGGGACTCATGTCAAAGTTGTGCCTTGGGGGGGACTCATGTCAAAGTTGGGCCTTGGGGGGGGACTCATGTCAAAGTTGTGCCTTGGGGGGGACTCATGTCAAAGTTGTGTCTTAGGGGGGGGACTCATGTCAAAGTTGTGCATTGGGGGGACTCATGTCAAAGTTGTGCCTTGGGGGGGACTCATGTCAAAGTTGTGCCTTGGGGGACTCATGTCAAAGTTGTGCCTTGGGGGGGGACTCATGTCAAAGTTGTACCTTGGGGGGGACTCATGTCAAAGTTGTGCCTTGAGGGGGACTCGTGTGCCTTGGGGGGGCTCATGTCAAAGTTGTACCTTGGGGAGGGGACTCATGTCAAAGTTGTGCCTTGGGGGACTCATGTCAAAGTTGTACCTTGGGGGGGACTCATGTCAAAGTCGTGCCTTGGGGAGGGGACTCATGTCAAAGTTGTGCCTTGGGGGGGACTCATATCAAAGTTGTGCCTTGGGGGGGACTCATGTCAAAGTTGTGCCTTGGGGGGGACTCATGTCAACGTGTTCCGAACTTTTCTGTAAGTTTCAAATGTCTAGCTAGTCGAGAAGTCAGTTAAATTGCAAGATTTGTCCAAACCGTTTTTGAGCTATTACCGTTTTTTGATACATTTTGCCCATTATGAACCTTATTTTCCTAAATATCTCCAAAACGGAAAATCATATAAAGTCCAAAAAGGGAGGTGCACAACTAGATGTTGTAACAAACCTATGTACCAATTCGCAACTTTCTACGTCCAACCGTTTTTGAGTTATGCGACCTACACCCACCCACACACACACACAGACACACATACATACAGACGTCACGAAAAATCGTGTAAAGTCGCTTATATCTCTAAAACGAGACCTCGTGTTAAGACGAAACTTGCAGGTGTGCAACTAGACATCATGACTGTCACACGTATAAATTGGCAACATTCAGCGATCATTCGTTTTCGAGCAATGTGAAATACAAAATCCATTTCGCAAATCGGGATTACTATACTTCCTTATACTTTGAATAAGGAAGTAAAAATTGCCAAGGACGACCGATATCAAATCTATGCTTTGTTTTCAATTAAAATATTGAAAATTTGAATTAAAAATGTATTTTACCAAAATTTATTGTAGCCTCTAGCACTTAGAGACAGTGTAACTTTTGATTAGTATAAAAAAAGAAAGAAATAGAAATCGGCTTTTTAGTTCTAGCGATCGTTCTCTACATATACATATAAACCTTTCCTCTTTATATATTAGTATAGAGCATAGATAGATTAAATAGGTTTCTAATCAACATAATGTAACTCAAATAATTAAATGCTATTTGCATTGCAGTAATGGTTGTATGCGCTATGTATATTGAGCTACTTGTCATAACTGTTAGTGGCTAAAAATAGTCGTCAAATAAATTTAAACTTCTCAATTATTCTTTTAACAAATGCATAATGAAATGCAGACGAAATTTTTTTAATTCACTTTTTATATTATTATTCGCGAGAAAATATATTTTATTATATGTCGAAAAATGAATTAACCCGTAAATTTTTTGGGCAACAATTATAAAATAAATAATTTAATAAAAGTTTAGAAGTAACGCTTAGATCATTACATTATATCATATCATATCAAATTATATTATTAGAAAAATAAATACTTTAAATTTATAATGACGTCAGATTTAACGTGTAAGTTTAACATTTTGCAAAGCTTTATATGAATTTCAATTTAATTCACGTGCAAATATATTTCTTTTCTTTTCATGTCAAGATATTTTAAAAACAAAATGTAAATGTTTCTTTTATGTTGGCAACAGCTAATTTTTTTAATATTTCATTATTTCCATTTCTATTATGGCTTTTACGGGGATTTTAATTAAAATGCTCAGATTTTAAACTAAAATTTATTTTATAAAAATTTAATATAGCCTATAACAATCAGGGATAGTGTAGCTTTTGATCAGTGAAAGAATTTTTTAAATCGGTTCAGTAGTTTCAGAGTGAGTTTTTGAGCTTCTAGTTTTTGAGCTATTACCGTTTTTTGATACATTTTGCCCATTATGAACCTTATTTTCCTAAATATCTCCAAAACGGAAAATCATATAAAGTCCAAAAAGGGAGGTGCACCCTCCACAAACATACAATTTTTTGCGCTTTTTATAATGATATAGATTATATCTATGATCACATAATTCTTTTCGAAGATAGAATAAAACTTAATTTGAAAAAAAAAAAAAATAATAATAATAACTTTTGTTTATTAACCAAAATAATTGATGAAATTTGAAATGCAAGTTGGTCTTGTGGGGTACAGGCTGTATATTATATTTTTGTGTTCGTGAGAGAAAATTTAAAAGAATTTGGAAACTGCAATTTTTAATCCCACTTAAAAATCATGTGACTTAATGTGAAGCAGATTTTTCATTTTTTTTTCTCCTAACGGTTTCCATACAATCTTCTGCTGTTGCCACCTAAAATTCATACTTTAGTTAATTTTAAAAAATCTAATTGTCCGATTGATAAGCTGTTTAATGCATCGGATTTCCAAAAATTTTCCCTTTCATTTGCTATCTTATTTGTAACGATGCGACTGATATTTCTAATTTATTTTCTTATCTTTCTGATTTATTTTCCTCATTTTAAATAAATGTACGTTATTTTTATTTATTTATTTATTTATTTATTTTTTTAATTATTATTATTTTGTCGAAAAAAAAAATGGCAACAATTAAATTATGGATAAAATTTTAAAATTTAAATGACTTATTATTTTCACATTTTAATTAATTAAGAAAAAACTAATCATCCGATTGATAAGCTGTTTAATGCATCGGATTTACAAAAATTTTCCCTTTCATTTGCTATCTTATTTGTAACGATGCGACTAATATTTCTAATTTATTTTCTAATCTTTCTTATTTATTTTCCTCATTTTAAATAAATGTACGTTTTTTTGTTTTTTTTTTTTAATTATTATTTTGTCGAAAAAAATTATTGGCAACAATTAAATTATGGATAAAATGTTAAAATCTAAATGGCTTTTTTATCAGAAATTAGAAGGTTATTATTTTTACATTTTAATTAATTAAGAAAAAACTAATCAAAAATTCGAAAATCTGACTTCGATGTGCACAATGACCCTTCGGGGGGCACCTTTGTGTTAAATCTCGTGACTGTCCGAGCTACCGTTTTCGAGATCAGTGAAATATACACATATTGCTCATTTAATAGTATACGATAAAATAAAATAAAATAAAATATCTGTTTCCTACAGATCACTATTACACTTTAAGTTAAGAAAGTACCTACAGTCAATTCCCTACCCCTCTAAAACCGTGGAACACAAATCCTGTACCATTAGTTATTTTCTAAACTTTTTAATGCATGCCTTCCTACTACCCCCCCCCCCTCCTGTGAGCGAGTTGCTCCCATATGCTTTTATTTCATCAAATTTATTCTATTCTAATAAGATAGCTATTTATTCACAATTAAAATTTATTAATTTTTAATAATCCTCTTTATATATGTTAGACTTATTTCAAATTTGTTAAATTCTTTAATTGGAAATTAAAATACATAACTTTTTCTAGTTTTAAGAATGAATTCAGTAATAAATACATTGATCTCCTTTTTAGCATAATGCAATATATATACTAGGGATCTTATACACAGTTCAATTTTATTCTCCTTGAAAGTAATTATTTTTTTTTATTTCTATTTCACTGAGTTTCTCAATAAATCTATTTATATTTATAGCTGTAAAAGTTCCATTATGCTGTTTCCGTTATATATATATATTGTTTAACTCCATATACAGATAATGTATATAATTGTGGTTTGAAATAAACTAATGACCCATAATTTAGACATCATATCGCGAGAATTTCGTAATATTTCATGATTATTTACACCTGTGTCTAACGGTCTATTTGGCACACTGATATATGCCAAGTTAGGGTTGCTCTTTTTACAACAGTCTTTTTAGATTTAAAAATTCCCATTAGAATATCATTAAGACAAAGAAAAATTAGTTGGCGCCGTTGGCTTCTGAATGTGATAATGTTTCCACAATCTGGCAGTTTACAAGTGTGCTGTCGGGTTTGATTCCACACACTTCGACTAAGATCACCGGGTAATCAAGATGTAAATTTCGGTTTTGCTCTCTCTCCCGCAAATTTTAAGGGTTTCCATTAAATAATGAATCTGAGTTATTGTAATAGTAATTGCCTTTAATTTTTAATAATAATATTATTTGTTTTAAAATAAATTTCAATAAATATTCTACAGTTTAAGGTGAATTCGTATCTGTTTTATTTGTCGCAATGTACATTTTATCTCTGCAAGATATCTTAAAATTAAATTACTTTTCTACATGGATTCCACTATTTCACCCTCCCCCACCCAGTATCATTTCCCCTTCGAAAGTATTGAAAGAATGTCATTTTAGCTGAAACTAAATTGACATTACGAAGTTGAAAAATCCTTTTAGCTATTCTCCCTCGTTCCCTAAAAAAAAAAAAAAAAATGATTTTTTTTTTTTAGTTTTATTGAAATATTAAATACGCACAATCGATTCCTCACCTCCAAAAACATAGGAACAGGATTTCTCAAGCCCCCAGCTTTATTAAAAATTTTTGAAACACGTGTCTCCCTAAATCAACCCATATATATTTTATAGTTTCGAAAATATATGCAACCGTCACCAATTGACCAATGTGTTGCTATACTGCGATGTTAAAGCCAACTCACTCACTGAAAGTTTTTCGCAATTTGTCACATTCCATAATTTAATGACAAGGCATTTGTCGCCCCTAGTTTTGTTAAAAAGTAAATAAATAAATAATCACCTGCCTCTTTCTTTACTCCTCTAAAAAAATTATGTTAAGTATGTTCAATCGATCCTACTCCATTTAGTATTTTTAAATATCTGCCTTCCACCTCTACACCTATGAATTTTACAGCTTCATAAGTATGCGTAATCGATTACACACCCCAAAAATACCTAGAAATAGGATTTTTTTTATGGAATTATATTTTAGAAACATGGCGCCGATATTCTTGTTAATGGGAAATCTACATTTAAGCTTCTATAGTGTTTAAGTGTAACAAATTTAATGTTCGTAATGGTTTTTATGAAAACCTGTAAGCAGGACCTGATTAAGACACGGATTAACTTGGCCATGGCTCAGGAGTCCTTGATTAAGAGGGAGCGGGGGACGGGGACGGGCGAAAATTAGTTTGGAGTTTAAAAATATTGAATTTAAAATACACAATAATTTCTGAAACGAAAATGAAAAATCTCGGGGTTTTACAAAAGTAAAATTTTACTTAAATATATATTTTTGTGCAATATACAGTAAGAAAATTTCAGCGTTTTTATTTTTTTTTTCCCTCAAAGCGTGATTAAAAAATAAATAAATAAATAAAATAGGGGGAATTGCATTAAGACCTGAGCTCATTTTTGTCTTGATAAGGTTCTGAGTATAAGCAAAGAGGGAATAATAATAATAAAAAATAAATAAAAAATGGCATAAGTAGCAAGGATTTTCTAATCTCGAACTGCACTTTATAATTTCAGAATTTTAAATTTATGCTGCTCCTATTTCCACCTAATAATGTTACAGTTTTTAAAGTAAGTGTAATTGATAATCCTCTTCTACAAATCAAGTAAATAGGTTTTTCTAGCTCTTAGTTCTCGTATAATAAATTTATAATTATATTATTATTAAATATTAAATATATTATAAAAATTATAAATAAGTTTAATTTTTATAAATTTTAACTTTCTACCATATAAAGTTTGATTTCGACAGATGCAATGAATTAAACGATTATCAGAAACACGCCAATCTCAAAATCTAGTTGGCATAGGTGGACTCTGCTCAGTTCCCCACCATATTTATGGTCTCATAAATTTCTAGTGCGAGACATATTATAATCATGTTAAAAAAAAAAATGAATTTGACCAAAGCTTGATACAGTAACAGAAAGAAATCCCCGCCTAATAGACTATCCATCGTTCACTTCGATATATTTATCTTATTCTAATCTATTAATTTATTTTATTAGGGTCAATTCCGTTGTTTATGTTTCATGCTACTATTTCCAATGCAACAATCCTTAAAATTCATATTTATATGAAAAAATTACAATTTCGCCATGTTGATAAAATCGTAAATTACGAATAATTTACGAAATTTTCCTATTAGAATATTTGTATTCAATCATGTTCAAAAAAATATCATAAATGTAATTTTGAAGTTGTCTAATGTATTTATGATCCTCAAAATGGAAGTTTATGCTCAATTTTGCCTTATTCTGACATGTTAAGTAAATCGTAAATTCCAAATAACTTACGAATTTTTTAAATTAGAAAAATCATAGTCTATGATATTCATGCCAGTAACCTAAATAATCTTTCGAAAGTGGCTTGACATCTTTACGATGAAAATATCCCTCAAAATTGACGTTTATGTGAAATTTTGCTCTATTCTGCCATGTTAAGAAATTCGTAAATTTCCAATAACTTACGAAATTTTTATACTTGAAAATTCATAGTCATTAATATTCATGCCAGTGGCCTAAATAATATTTCAAAAGTAGTCTGACATCTTTACGATGAAAATATTGCTCAAAATTGACGTTTATGTGAAATTTTGCCCTATACTGCCATGTTAAGAAATTCGTAAATTCCCATAACTTGCGAAATTTTCAAAGTAGCATATTTATAGTTACTGATGTTCATTCCGGCATCAAAACGGATATTTTAAAACTGGTCTGACATTTTTACAGTAAAAAGTTTCCATTTAATGCACGTTTAAGTGAATTTTGTCCTATTCTCCCATGTTAAGAAAATCGTAAATTTCTAATAACTTACGAAGTTTTTAAAATCGAATGTTGCAAATGAATAGGGTTCTTGCCAGTGTCGAAAGTAATATTTTAAAACTGATCTGACCTCTCTGCGACAATTTGTTCTTGAGATATCGTGTACACAGACTAACAAACTAACGGACTAACACACTAACAGACACCTTACAGACAGACATCATACAAATTTTGTCATTTTCGGATTCCTCACACCTGAAAACGTGTAAAAACCGAGTCGAAAAACCGAGGTCGAAAATTTTCACGATTACCTAAGTTCCCCATACCTATAGGAACTAAAAAAGGAAGCAATACTACCACATTAAAATCGTGATTATATATAGTCATATATAATCTTGTGACTATGAAAGACAGAAAAGTACTTTTTTTCTGAGACAATAAAATGTCTCGAATATCCGATTCTAACCGGAGTAAGTATATGACGTCGTACCTAATTTTGTCAACTTAAAATTCTAATTTCGGTAAATCAGGGAAAAGACTTCTTTGGCACAGTTTCCAGAAGCCTACCTTTGAACTCGTAAAGATCTACATTCATTAATGCCCTCCCCAAGAGGGAAAGGGACAAAATTTCCAAAATCGCTCTCTTAATACGCCCTTACACTATATGATCTATGATCTGACAAATTTCGAGCCAGTGTCCCCGTTAAATTTGATGTGTGTTTATGAGTCAGTCAGTGAGTGAGTGAAGTGAAGTACTCTTTATAAATATATATACATATATATATATATATACAGACAATTTAAATCCATCTGTCATAATAATTTTTGCCTAAATGTCTGACTTAGAATACGCCATAAATCAGTGCAGTAGTAGAATAACTTATTATATTGATCAAAATATTTATTCCACTACTAACTACAAAGTTTGCACAGATGCACATCTTCGTAGTTTCAGACATATAACGAAGTTAACATAGACATAGAATTATTTGTTGATCGCAATCGTAAACAGTTCAGATGTACTACGAATAAATATTTAAATTAATTTAATTTAATACTTTTAAATGCATTTTAGACACTGTTCCTAATGACATATATTAGCACGTCTTTTTTTTTTTTTTTTTTTTTTTTTTTTTGCTAATGGAGATCTCAATTCAAATTTTTTTAAATACCTCTTTTGTTGATACTACATTTCGAAAAGTATTCAAGATTTTTTTTTTTTAAATTCTAACATTAAAAATGTTTTAAAAAAAGAAAAAAAAACTTTAAAAACAATGCTGGAAAAAAAAATGAAAAATGAACGTTATTTAATTGAAAGAAGAAAAGCACACTGTTGCTGAAAAACACGAAAAAAGAAATCTGGAACAAAGCCTCTAAACTAAGATTTAAAAAGCTTAAGAAAAAACATGTGTGCATAGGACTCTGAAGAAAGATAAATGATTATAAATCTCTTGGGGAAAAAATGGTGGAAAGGAAAAGAAAAACACGCACGCTAACGACGCGTAAATTTTACAAAGAATAATTTTTTAATAACGTTTTAAAATAATAATATCAATAATAATTTAAGAAAAAAAACTATTTTTATAGGTACATAAAAATTTAATTGTATAATATATAAATATGATTTATTTCTCGGCACCGAAATGTAAGTTTAAATTCATAATTCCTGTAAATGTCAGTGAAAATAAATTAAGACTGATTCTGCGTTGCAATTTTTACTTTTGATAGAAGTTAATTTTTGCAAGCCTTTCAACTAGAAATTTTGAAAGAATTTGCTTTCAGGTGTAATTTGTTTCATCTAACATCTTTTAACAATAATATTTTCTTTAAAATATAGTTGACATAGTTGGACTCTTCCCAGCTTTTCAGAATTTGTTATCAAAAAATTTCTGTTACTGTTAATACTATATTCATGTTACGAGAAATGAACTCAGCCAACCACTCTTGGTTTATTTAGAGTAAAATGCAATTACCCTAACCACTATGCTACCCTACCTCAAATTCGATTTACCTTATTTAATCCGCCGATTCAATGTATTATGAATATTTTAGCATTTTAGTTTTCATGCAACTCAATACGATTTCCAATCTAACAATCTTCTTAATGAAACTTAATAGGTAATTTTTACGTATTATATGTTAAAAAGACCTTAAATTTTGAATAACTGATGAAGTATTCATATAAAAATATTTATAGTAAATGATACACATCCGAGTACCCTAAATCACATTTTAAATCTGGTCTGAAATCAGTACGATGACAATATTCTTTTCATAATATGTTCTTTATGTGAAAATTTTTCTTTATTTTTGCCATGTTAAGCAAATTATAAATTACAAATAACTTACAAAAGTTTTCAAAGTACAATGTTCAAAAAATAATAATGCCCATTTCAGTCTCATAAATGATGTATTAAAACTGATTCGACATTTTTTCGATGAAATTAGTCCTTATAATAGACGTTTATATGAACTTTTCTCTTTTCTCCTTCTATATTAGGATCGGTAATTTTTGATAATTAGGAAAATTTCAAAGTAAAATGTTCATTGATAATGATGTTCATACCAGCATCATAACTGACAATTTAAAACATCCTATATCTTTAAGAAGAAAATAATACTCATAATGAACGTTTATGAGAAAATTTGTTCAAATTTACCTTTATAAGAAACTCGTAAATTTCGGTTAAGTCCCGAATTTTCCAAATTAGATTACTGAAAATAAACAGAGTTCTTGCTGGTAAAGCCACATTATAGTACTTCTAGCATTTTACGGTCATTCGGTTTTGAGGGTAATCGGAAAAAAAGTCCCCGGAAAAAAAGTCACGGAAAAAAAGTCCCCGGAAAAAAAGTCCCCCGGAAAAAAAGTCCCCGGAAAAAAAGTCACCAGGAAAAAAAGTCCCCGGAAAAAAAGTCCCCAGGAAAAAAAGTCCCCGGAAAAAAAGTCCCCGGAAATTAATTTCGGTCGTCTTCATAAGTGAAATACAACTTTTTAATAACTTTTAGTGACATAATGTTTCTTTTATTTTTAAAAATGTTTTTTTTTTCCTTTTAATTAATTATTTTTCTATTTAATTATGTAATAACTGGACGTCCGAAATTCTTTTTTAATCAAAGTGATATATACATATCGAAAAAAAAGAGGGGGCACTTACGAATTACGAAACATGCATAAAAAGACAAAAACATTATATTACTGGCAGAAACCAAGCATTTCAGTTTCCTTTCACTCATCTGTCAAATGTGATATATATTTTTTTTTTTTATAAGAAGTGTGTGTGTGAAAGAGGGGGCTGTCAGAGGGGTATTCGCTATACAATATGATAAAACTTTCATTATTTTTTATTTTAGTCAGAAAGTTTTCTTCTTCTTTTTTTTTTTTTTTTTAATCTTTTGTGACCAAATAAAAAAGTAAGATATTTATATCCATTCTAATGTCTTTTTTATTGTTAAAGATTTAACTGCATGATGGTTTTAACGAACTACCTACAATTATTTCTAGAGTAGAGTAGAACGTAGAGTTTGAAAATTAGATATACCACAGAGTGGTCAAATTTTATTTAGAAGTAGCTGGAGATCAGGGAGGAAGATTATTATTACCCCCCCCCCCCTTAAGAAAAAAAAACAACTTTAAAACACATCCATCCTTAACCAATGTGTGTTTGTATGTAAATATCGGACTGAGTTATCAACAGTTTCTTAATGTTAAAAATTTAAAAAAGTATTTTAATTTACATATATCTCCTTATTAAACGCCCCACCGGCGGCCAAGTGATTCTGCGATTAAAATGTGATAGACGGAAAGTGCCGGGTTCGCTCGACGACCTAGCTGCTCGAAGGTCTCGGCGGTATTCTCCAAAACTCGCGTAAATACCAGCTATGACCGTAATAAAGACCAACATGGAGGGCACATCACCTCGTGCAGTCAATCGGCCTTAATCTTCACCCCAGCAGGACCACCATCTTATTAAACAGTGGCCGAAAGGTTTTGCATGCAAAACTGGTAGACGGGAAGTGTTGGACTAGATATCAGGTCGTGCTCGTCGATTTAATTGCTAGAATTTTTCCGTGTTTTCGCTGAAACTCGCATAAACACGGGCTAGGACCCCTCAGAAAGACCCTGCAGAGGGCACACCACCCAGACCTAGGACCCTCGTATAGTTAATCAACCTAAATCTTCACACCAGCATCACCAACCTCCACTTTATTAACAGTGGCCGAGCGGTTCTGAGCTCAAATCTGGTAGACGGGAAGTGCCAGGTTTGAATCCAGGTTACGCCTGTCGAAGTTATTCGTATTTTTTGTGTTTTTTCTCCGAAAATTCCGTAAATATGGGCTAGGAAACCCTTCGAAAAACCCTCAAGATGTCCCAAGTGTAGCTATTTGGCTTTAATTCAAGCACCAGCACTTTATTAAAAATTTATGTGTGATGTACGAATTAAGGCCGACTGTCTACATGATAAACCTGGGGAGGTCTTTCTAAAATGTCCTAGTATTCAAGCGATAAACTCCGAACGGCTAAGCCGACGAGGACGACCTGGATTTTCATTTGGCACCTTCTGCCTCTCCTAAAACATGTAGAATAATATATATGTATATTTACATATTTTTTATTGAAAATAAGTTAGTGAAAAAAAGATAATGTGCGTGATTAACCATAAATTAAAATAATAATAATAATAATAATCAGATAAATTTATACTTACTATTATTTTTTTAAGAATACCTTCCCCCCTCTTTTTTTTTTTTTTTTTTTTTCGTTTTAAGATATTTGTAACACTAAGCCATACATTATTTATTATTATTATTATTATTATTTTAAACCGTATCAATCCTTAATGAATTTTCATTTACATGTCTAAGTGATGAGTAAAATTTTTAATTCCATATGCGACTTCTAAAACTATAGAGATTTGTAAAGTACCATAAGCAGAAATACTTCAAAGAAATGGGTCCACCAGTGGTTGAGCGGTTCTGCGCTCAAAGCTGGTAGACGTGAGGTGCCGGGTTCTATCCCAGGTTGTGCTAGTTGGCCTAGTCGTTCGGAATTCTCCGTGGTTTTCTCTGAAACTTGCGAAATACGGGCTAGAATCCCTTAGAAAGACCCCCACGGAGGGCACTACTCCTCAGGTCTAGGGCCTACAGCAGTTAATTGGCCTTATTCTCAAGAAATGTATGCAATATTTCTAAGAGGAATTTTAATTGTGGGATAATAGCATTTAGATAAATGTAGCTTCTTCTATTTTTATTTTTTGTTAATCGCGGCATGGTATACATTGCAAACAAGTAAATATAAGGATTGATGTTGTTGTTGTACCGAATAAGGCCGATTGACTGCACTAGGTTTCTAGGCCTGAGGAGGACTTCTCTCTGTGGGCTTTTTTCTAAGGGGTCCTAGCTCATATTCACACATGTTTCGGAGAAAATTACGGAAAACTCCGAACAGCTAGGACAACGAACGCGACTAGGATCGAACCCACGCAATAAATGGATTGAACTCTTTTCATACTAAGCCAGGTCATGTCTGAAAACGAAGGTGATCTGGATTCGCACTTGGCACCTTCCCCTTGTCCTAAAACATGCATATATATATATATATATATATATTATTATTATTATTATTATTATTATTATTATTATTATTGTAAATGTTAGGGGAAGGATCTTCAGGAAAAATTATCGTTCACTAGTAATTCGCAATAAATCTGGTAAGATTACGGCTGAAATTTGGTTTTCTTTAAAATCGCTGTAATGATTTATATACATGTATAAATATAGTGTTAGAGTTTTTTTTTTTTTTTTTTTTTTTTAGATGAAAAAAAATCTTATTATTAGATAATAGATTTAAATATTAGCAGTGGCTGGTGTCCCGTGCTTTTCCTGGAACAAAACCTAGCAGAAACCCTGTTCTCTAAGAAATTGCGAGATTTAGGGATTTGAGATGATAATTCGTTTTGAATTTGTTTTATCTCCAGGGAAATTAGATTTCACTGGTAGCCCGCACTCCATCCGAGACAAAAAAAAAAAAAAAAAATCTCATGGCCTTTATTATCACATTTTCGAAAACGAATCCCTATATTACGCTACGAATAATTTTTACAACGGAACTAAGTAAACAGTCAATCAGGTATTGAATATAAAAAGAGAAAAACCTGGTACAGGTTAGTAAAATGCTGTACATTAAGGTTTAATTAAAACAATGCTTTACGCTAAATATTTGGTTAGATAATAATAAAGCTGCTGATTTCACAAGTAATTGTCATTATATTATTCTAATAATTTATATCTTTTATCATAAGATTCCTATGAAAAAAAAAAAAAATCGTCATCTAAAAAAGATAATTAAAGTAAAAAAAAAAAAGATTATTATGCGAAGTTCTGTTCAGCTGAGCAATATTTAAACTGATTTTACAAATTATCACCATCACTTCTAGAACATTTTTCATTATTTATAACTATTACTTACTTTTCATGAAAATCGCAATGAGCGGATTTCTTTTTCATTAAGTTTTAATTATTAAAATATAATGAGAAAAAGTTGTCTTTAATATTAGGGAATACCGTAATTCAAACGGAAAAACTAAAAGCAACAGTGCGTTTCAACTTTTTAGAAGGTAAATATGTATAGTTTTCATTTTTTATGACTATAACATTTAATCTCTTTTCAGTATTTAAAAAAAATATTTATAATAATAAAGCATCAATTAACCTTTCATATATATTGTGAAAAAATAATTAGAAGCTTTGTGAGAGAAAATTAAATCAGTCCAATAAAAGAGGTATATCCTATATCAGTAAAAAATATTTTATTTTATTTTTATTTGTCTTAATCTTTTAAATATTACCTTTTTATATGCATTTAAACATCTTTGTGCCGAGTTTTCATAGAATAAAAAGACACACTCTCTTTTTTACCACCTGCAGAAAACGCAAAGGCGCTTCCTATGTTATGTTCAGTATAAAATAAAATTCTTTTCATAATACCGATCATGAACTTTAATGCATCAGAATTTTTTTTTTTGCAAGTCCCTCTATGCACATTAGTTGCGAAAATTATACAATTTTCAACAGAGAATATCGATATGCCATAGAAAACTTGAATAAGGTATCTCCAGCTCCAAGCCCTTCAATAAATATTATCGGGGGAAAAAAATCTTGATTACAGAGATTAACAGATTAACAGATAAACAGAAAGACAAAACGAAGCCAACTCATTATTAGATATTCTTAGAAGCTTTAAAACGCATTTTTATTATTTTTTTTTTTAATGGATTTTTTCTGGGGACTTTTTTTCCGGGGATTTTTTTTCCTGGGGACTTTTTTTCCGGGGACTTTCTTTCCTGGGGACTTTTTTTCCGGGGACTTTTTTTCCGTGACTTTTTTTCCGGGGACTTTTTTTCCGGGGACTTTTTTTCCGCCATTCGGTTTTGAGATATCATCTACATGGACTGATAAACTGGCTAAAGAACTAACAAACTGGTTGTGCAGACGGACGCAGGCAAAAATTTTAAAAAGCTTTGGCAATTTTGGTCTCAATAATATTGAGTGTATATATTGAAATCTTATAAATATAGTTCTTTGATTTAAAATTCCTATCAATTTAGAAGAACAATTTTTACAAATACTCATGTGTATTTAAATTCTTTCTACTTCTTAAAATACCTAATTCTTTATAAAACAAAACCTGCAGACAAATAATAATAAAAAGAAGTAATAAATTTTGATCTAAAATTAAGGATTATTTCTTGCATAACACTCAAAAAATGTTAAAGTAATTCACTAACATCTCTGCCTATTATTTAATTATTTAATATTCAGGATATTTACAAGAAAGTTTATGTATGTAATTCATATAAAATATGAAAAAAATGGTATTACTTAAAATAAAATACCGTACAGTAGTGCGATGAAGTTTAATACATAATACAAAAAACATTTTAAAATAGCACAATAGCTTTATTACTGAACATACATATTTACTTGTAAAGACTTTACAAATTCAAATCTGTTTGCATTCATAATACTGCACCAAGCACTTCGAATCACAAATGTTAAGTTACAAACACAAACATTTAAGCTCGTTCATGTATAAAGTTCATTTCAAGTATCACACTGGGATTTGTTGCCTGCGTTGAGGAAGCTGCAGAGAGCACTTTAGAAGATAAGGTTCAGCAAGCCATAAAAAGCCGATAAATGCTCCAATGCTTCCATTTATATAAAACATTCCATTATAAGAACCTACAGTATCACGGAAATATCCTGAAAAGAATAAAAATAAAATGAGTAAATGCATAAAGATGTATGTTTTAGAGATTAAATGTTTCATAGATGTAAGTCATTTGGTCAGATATGTAAATCATGTATATATTTATTTCTAGAAATATCAAAAATTTATAATTAATCTTTGAACAACCAAATTAATGTTAGACGATAGTTATAAAATAAATGTGTATAGTGTTAAATAATTTATTTTTTGAAATTTTTGCTGTAATGCGCACAGCATCCCACTTTTCTTTTTTTTCATATAATTTATCTATTTTTTCTTGCTACTTCAAATAAAACTAAATATGGTAAAATTAATTTTATCGTGTGAAAAAAAACATCACTTTCTCTAAAAAAAACGATTTAAGAATTACCATATTTAACCAAAAATAAAAGGAAAAAGAAAAAGAATTAAATCCTTAATTTTTTTCTTTAAAAAATGTATTTTTCCCATCTATTTATCTATCTATCTATCTGTATATATATATATATATATATATATATATATATATATATATATATATATATATATATATGTATATATATGTGTGTGTGTGTGTGTGTGTGTATGTAATGCACCTTTGTGTTAAAATAGTTTTCTCAAGGGAATAATAGCAAAAAATTCTCTGAAAAAGAGACTTAAGAATTATTATATTTATTTGAAAAGAAAAGAGAAAAGAAGAAATCGTTAAATCTTAAACTAATATCAAGAGACTCGGCAGAGTCTCAAGTGACGCAAGCGCAAAAACAAACGAACGCCACGACACTCAGCGGAAACGGAAAAACGAACGAAACTGCGACACTTATATAAACACGAATTTAAAGATCAAAGAAACCGCTGAAAGCCAACACTTAATATCTCAGGAAATATGGGAGGTTATGTTCTGATAATTTCAAAATAGTCTTACACCTTCTGTCTGATCCTACCCTGAAATCGTTACATTTTTGTGTGCAATATATTTCGAGATATGAATTGGCTCATTTAAGCTATAAATGGACGGCCTAATGTGTAAGAATTTTTTCTCGAATATGGCTCGAGCGAATTTAGTTTAATTTATATATGATATTAATCGCTTTTATCTGATGTGCCTGACATCTCCCTTTTCCCTAGGAAAACTCTTGTTTTTTTTATAACTCAGTTTAAAAATCGAACTATTTTTACTACGCGATGCAAAGATTTCTATTGATAATTCTCAGAATTCTGAACAGGTGTTATTCGGTTTGGTCTTGGAGTTGGTTGGTTGGTTCAATCTGAATGCAGTCAATAAAAAATTCAGATTTTGTTTTTTAATGCAAGAAAGAAACTTTATTGTTTCTTTTACATATTTATTGTATATATACGAAATGAAATTTCACCTAAATATATATATTTTTTTGTTATAAAGTAAATATTTAAGATTTTAAAATTTCGCATTTCGTCAAAAAACTATTTCGATAATATTTTAAATCAGGAAGTATTTTGTAATTATAAGTATTTTACTTCATAGTTATTAATGATAAATTTACAGTTTTTTAAAGAGAAAATATTTCACATTTTTCTTGGCTTTTAGTGTGACGTAAAACGCGTAAAACGCATCCATCAATCAATCCATCCATTCTCGGCTATTGGCTAATTTTTCACTTTTCATCTTGTATTAATACGCCGGGCAATAACAAATCGTATAAAGAAGAATTAAGTATTTATATGAAATCAAGGATTTCATACTATATTTCAGGTAAGAAATATTATTTTAATAGTTTTATTATATTTTTTTCTGTGTTATAAATATAATATCCATTTTTAATTTTTGTTTACAATATTCGTGTCCAGTTGTAGATTAAAAGTTGCCGTAATCTTTGAAAATGAATAAAAAAAGTCTTATTGACATTTAAACCACTCAAATTACACAATCAAAAGCCAAACTGGCTCCATACTGTCACACTTTTCTGTGATCATTAGATAAATAATACTAATTAGATAATAACTCCTTTTGCCCAAGTACAGTAGAATTCTGATTCTAAGGCATCTCTTCTCTGAATCGATGGAGATATCCACCAACTGCAAATAATGACAGTCGTTAATTTCAACTTTCACTGACTCCTTTTGCTTATAAAATAAGCCTTCCCTCATGAAATTAAAATGCCTAAACCATCTTTTATTAAAATATGTATACTTGTATACCATGAATATGTATACTTGTATACCATGAATCATAAAATAATTCGTGATAAAAATAATAATCAACTTAAAAATTCCAACAACAATTTTCTGAACCTATCTGCAGCAAAATAAAATTTATTTTCAAACCATGAAGGCTGAACCAAGTCTCGTATCTCTAGAAATAATATCAATTCATAAAATATTTAATTTGTAGATGAAAATTTTTCATAAATTAAGACTATACAACCAATGTAGTAATCTAGAGATATAATGCAAGTGTATTTTTAAGCCTAAACATTTCTTTAGTTGTTAAATTCATCTACAGAGCTTTAAACAATCTGCTGCACCCGATGCCATGCTCCGTTACTGCTGCTGGGATAAAAAGCTTTAAGTAACTTTAAGATCATTTTTAGTGTTGCACCGAGTAGCCATGTATCAAATACCGAGTAGTTGTAAGAAAGAATAATTGACGTACATATGAAGAATTTAGCACATCTTGAAATTAAAAAAAGACCTTTTGGACATAAAATTAAGTTAAACGGCAAAAAGCATGTTTTCATGAAATGTTTCAGAACTTTTGTAGTGCATATACACAATTAGGTTCATCGTTATATTTGATACTTCCAGCTTAGTGGATTATTAAATCCGTAATAACTGATAACTTCATTCTTTATTATTAGTCTTCTTTCTCATATGTGAATCATTCTCAGATAATTCTTAGAGAATATAAAAGTTCCTATACACTTGGGCTTAATTTAAGATGCATGAAGTTATTATATAAAATGAGAACATTAAAATAAATATTTTATCATTTCAAACATAATATATTTCATTAATCTTCAAATTCTAGAAGAGTAAAAAAGATAGGTGGTTTTGGGCGGCCATAATTTGAAAAACAACATTTTTGATTATTAAAATATATTTTTAATAACATTTTAGTGTATTTACTTTTTTCATAATTATTATTTTTTAAATTAAAAATTAATCTTTTCTTAAACTTTTAAAAGTGTCTTACTTTTATTTGAACAAATATGTAACTAAAGTTTTTTTTTACAATATTAGTATAATAATTAGTGTAATATTAGTATAATAATTAGTATAATAAGGGTTCTTTTTTCTAAAATATTTTATTTTTGTCTGTTTTATAGATACAATAAGTTTTTATTAAAAAAAAAAAAAAAAAAAAAAATTGCATATTACATGCATACAAGATGGTTATACTCAAATTCTTGTAACTAAAATGGATAAGCTCATATCATGATTCGTCTCTATACAGAGTTTGGTGGCAATCTACTCACCTGTTTTAACTGCAAAAAGCTGTTTGCAGCAAAAAGTTTAATGACTTTATATTTTCATACAGGTGACGGGTTTTTACTTTTTAATGCTAATATTTTTAGAAGTTTTTGCATAGATATTATCTCATATTATTATACGTTCAAACTGTGCAAGTGATAATAATTATGGAATTTTTAGCCATAATATTTGCATTTTTTTTTTTTTTTTAAGGATACAATTTTTTGTATAAACTCAAAGCTGGTATCCAATGAACTGCATCAATAAGTAATATACCTACTTTTAAACTTTCCTGCAAGTTATCTAGGGTTTAAAAAAAAAAAAAAAAAAAAAAAAATCCGTAGTTTGTATTTACTTTAAGTTGAAAAATAAAGTGCAGTATTGAACTACTAAAAAACTTTTCATTTATTTTACGGTCAACTCCCTCTAACTCTCAAAAGTTTTGTCCACAGGTTATGCGGATTATAGGAATTTGCAGATTAGAGATCATTGCCTTTGTTTACAGTTTTCTTTTGCAGATACAAAGTCAGTTATTATTAATTCATAAATAGACATAAAAATGGAAAGACGATTTCTAATAAATTTTAGAATAAAATATTTCTTCAATATTAATAAAACTAATCTATCTCATTCATATATGATGATAAATAATTCAAGCGTATTCAAATAATAGGTACCTGTATAATATAAATAAACATATTTAAAAAATACAAAACAATATACTTTTGAAAGTTCAGAAATAATATTCATCACTGATTAATTTTGTTAAACATTGATGTAATAGTGGTTTGTTTTAAGTGCTAGTCTGCATGAATTGCAGGATAATAAATACAAGAATGTTACCCTCCCCCCCCCTATCCAATTTTGTTTCAAAGCAAGGATTAAGATAAAAATTTGGTTTAAAAAAAAAAAAAAAAAAAGTAAAAAGGTGAGAAAGGTGAATTTTTTTTAAATATGAGATGTAAATTTCTTTTACATTAAAAAATCAATTATGGATTAGAAGGATTTGCAGATTATAAATCTGTGGATTACAGGGAGTTGACTATACCATATATGACTATAAAGAAAAAGTTTTTGATGACATTTTGTAATACAGTATTGACTACTGGTTCTTTTAATTAACTGGATGTTTGTTAAAAACTGCTTTATCAGAAAATATAAGAAAGTGATCCAAATCCAAACTATTATTTATTATCAGTTAAAGAAATAAAATTGTCTAAATTATAAAACTTTACACTGTTTAAATTGAAATTGATTTTTTTTTTTTTTTTTTTTTTTTTTTTAACTGGATTTTGAGTATTTTAGAACGTAATCATCAGATAACGAAGATCACTATGGTAAAAATATCCATAATTATTAATTAAATATGTTATTAAATTTTTATAGGTATAATTTTAAAGTTACTTAAAGTTGTTTATAAGATAAATGCATCCATTGTATCCACTAAGCTGGAAGTATCAAATATAACGATGAACCTAATTGTGTATATGCACTACAAAAGTTCTGAAACATTTCATGAAAACATGCTGTTTGCCATTTAAATTAATTTTATGTCCAAAAGGTCTTTTTTTAATTTCAAGATGTGCTAAATTCTTCATATGTACGTCAATTATTCTTTCTCGGTATTTGATACATGGCTAATCGGTGCAACACTAAAAATGATCTTAAAGTTACTTAAAGCTTTTTATCCAAGTAGCAGTAACGGTGTAGCATGGCATCGGGTGCAGCAGATTGTTTAAAGCTCTGTAGATGAATTTAACAAAAAGAAATGTTTAGGCTTAAAAATACACTTGCATTAGATTACTACATTGGTTGTATAGTCTTAATTTATGTAAAATTTGCATCTACAAATTAAATATTTTATGAATTGATATTATTTCTAGAGATACGAGACTTGGTTCAGCCTTCATGGTTTGAAAATAAATTTTATTTTGCAGCAGATAGGTTCAGAAAATTGTTGTTGGAATTTTTAAGTTGATTATTATTTTTATCACGAATTATTTTATGATTCATGGTATACAAGTATACATATTTTAATGAAAGATGGTTTAGGCATTTTAATTTCATGAGGGAAGGCTTATTTTATAAGCAAAAGGAGTCGGTAAAAGTTGAAATTAACGACTGTCATTATTTGCGGTTGGTGGATATCTCCATCGATTCAGAGAAGAGATGCCCTAAAATCAGGATTCTACTGTACTTGGGCAAAAGGAGTTATTATCTAATTAGTATTATTTATCTAATGATCACAGAAAAGTGTGACAGTATGGAGCCAGTTTGGCTTTTGATTGTGTAATTTGGGTGGTTTAAATGTCAATACGTAGCATAATAGCAGGAAAATTTTAAGAATTTTAGGATAACTAATGATATTTAAAGATATTTCAGGAAATTTTTTAAGAATTCAGAAAAATCAGGATATCTCTGATTGTGAGACTTTTTTAATTCATTTAAAATAATCTGAATTAAACTGTAATAGAAAGTTTAAATTGCTTAACAGGATTTTATACAAATCAGAATATAATACTCTATGGCCAAGTTCATGAAACATAACTCGCCCCTTTCTTTCATGGACGTTTAAATGCATGCTAAACTAAGTTTTTCTTAAAATATTTCAGATGTATAAAATAAATAATTTTTTCAAAGATTACGGCAACTTTTAATCTACAACTGGACACAAATATTGTAAACAAAAATTGAAATTGGATCGTATATTTACAACACAGAAAAAAAATATAATAAAACTATTAAAATAATATTTCTTACCTGAAATATAATATAAAATCCTTTATTTAATATCTACAATATAAACACTTAGGGTCGTATTCACCAAACTTCATTGATCGAGGATTAAACAATGGATTAGAAAATCCGAGAATCAAAGCTAACACTGGATTAATTTCCTACGGTATTCACCATCAGCCGATTGTGTGATCCATGGATTAACTGGGAGAGAAAGAAAAGCTTCGTTTTGATTGGCCAAAAACGAAGATAGATGTTCGGATTCACCGTTCGGCTTCAATTAACCAGGGATGAGGACTTTCAGACTTTTCTTAATTTTTTAAAAACAATTTTCAGGTTTTTGCTTCTAAATATTCTTATTTTTGTTCAATTTTCTTTCTTTTGACTGTTTCTAAATAATTTATTTTCATATATTTTCCAGTTTGGCTTATAGAAAGTATGATTTTGTGTATCTGTTTCTTCTTTTACTACTAAAATTAAATTATTTTTGAGTTTTGCTGATACTTTCAGACTTTTCGTCTATTTCCAACTCACATCTCTGATTAACTAATCAATCGGATTTGAAGATTAGAAAGGGTAAAAAGCAAATTGGCACGGCGAAAAACACGATTTGCTCTTGTTTACGCACGGATTAAGAATCAATTTTACTGTAGAACATTTTTTTAAAGAATAATCACGCAGACGCCAACTGTTTACGCTACGATTTAAAATTTTGATTGTTATGAATAAAAGAAAAAATTTCTCCGAACTACGCTCCCCCCCCCCCCCCCCCCCAACACACACACAAGCAATGCCCCTGACTGTAGACCAATTACATACGCTATATCAAGCAGTCTTCAAAAATTAGTGATTTTTTTTAATTGAAAATATTTTTAAATAACTTTAATTAATTTTTCTTTATTTTAGTTAGCTCATTAGATTACTTAAAAATTTGGCTTGGAATAAGTTTTAAACTAAAACAATCAAATGAAGATAGCTTTTCCCTTGTTTCATTTATTTACCAGTTTTCAGTAGTTATTTTGGGTACATTTCTAAGTAGTAATTAATAAAAAGGTTAAAAAATATACGGCTGAATATCACATAAATGTGCATTTTAGTGTTTCAGGTCTTTATTATTATTTTAAGCAAATAAATTGTAAAATTTTATTATTATTATTTAGAAGTACCTTTTTAAAAAAGCATCATATCATAAAATGTGAGTTTATAGCAATTTCAGTATTTTTTAGAAAATTTTAAACCTTATAACCGTCATTTTCGTGACTGTCTCCAAGACCAAATGTTTACATACAAAGTATGTTTTTTACTAAAAAAAATAAAATGATAATTATAATAATTGTTAATTCTTGCAGGGGTCGATCCAGGTTTTAATTTTTGGGTCCCTTTTTTGTGAAAAACAAAATATTTTTGTGAAATTTTTATTTATTTTTGTGAAATATAAAATATTTTTGTGAAAAAGTAAAACATTGTGTAAAATTTTTCGTTTTTACAATCACTTTATGTAATGTTTAATATCAAGTTAATAGTTTTGTTGAGCCAAATTAAGGCATTAATTAAAAATAATACTGAAAACATTTAATAAAAGGATCATTTAAAAAAAAAAATCTTGTGAAGCGACTCATTTTATGAATTTGAATTTTGTGAAGGGTCCCTTTTCATGGATTTGAATTTTGTGAAGGGTCCCTTTTTATGAATTTGAATTTTGTGAAGGGTCCCTTTTTACTATGGGGAATTTTGTGAAGGGGCCGCAAAAGGGACCCAAATTTTGCCTGGATCGACCCCTGTCTTGTAAAAAAAACTATTTGTTTTCAAAGGAAATTTTTTTTTTCTTTTTAATTACGTTAATTTTCATGCATGTGTAATTAAAATGCTTGTATGCAAGTCTTCACGTCATTTTCGTGACACATGAAAATAACTTCATATATCATCAAAGGATGGTGCCACCATTCACTTTTTTTAAAGTTTAAGATCAGAAATCAACATTGACGATATGTGGGAAAAAAAAATCTCAAGAAAATTGAAAACAGGTAAGAGTTAACATTATTTTTATTGTTTACATGCTGTGCGTACTTTTATTGCTTGTCATTTTCGAGATGCATAAAAAATAAAAAAATATTATTATAAAATTTAGAACAAAGTTTTATTTTAATATAGATTTACGACCAGAAGAAGAAAATGTGACGATATTGGCTTAGTGAAAGAATGTTTTTCAGTACAGAATGAATTATTGACGATTTGTCATTTTCGTGACGGTCATTTTTGTGACGTCTCGAAAATGACATTTGTTGCAGATTTACTATTTTGTAAGCCCTGGATTTAAATAATTTTTTATTTTGAATTAAAAGATTTGTTGGTGTAGGATAAGCTTTATATTTAAATGTTTAAAGTACTTTCCGGTATCCAGGTAAATATAAAAAAATTACATACGACATTAATATTAAGATACAATTAATAAAGCAAACTTTTATTTATTTATTTAATTTTATTTATTTATTTATTTATTTATTTATTTTTTTTTTTTTTTTTTTGCCCCCTTTAAGGTGTCATTGAGAATGTTACTCAAAATATTTTACTTGTGTTATTTATGGCAAGATGCAGAAAAAATAATTTGCATGGCTTGACAAAGAGGATGTCCATGAAATTCAAGTGCCACATATTCTGTGCAAAATTAGGAATTCTCCTGAACCTGCTTCAAATAGATATTTTAAACTTCAGGATGAAGATTTTAATAATGTTCAAAATGCTTTTTCTGAATTTAATTCAGTTAATCATTAAACTTGTAACTATAAGGATTTTAATACAATAAAATTGCTTGATATTCTCATTATTGCTCTTTCTTTTCCCTTCACAATCTTTTCTCTATTGTTCTAATATGTTCCATTTTTAATATTATATGGTCCTATTGCATTGACAAACAATGTTATTTCAGTGAAAAATAGTCATTTTGACAAATATTGTCATTTCAGTGACAAACAGTCGTTTCAGTGACAAACATTGTCATTTCAGTGACAAACCAGTCATTTCAGTGACATCATTTTTTGACATCTTTAAATGCTATAATTAAAAATTTAATGCAAGTAAACTAATTATTTCCAGTTTATAGTCAAGAGGTATGCAGTCTATGATATTTCCCATTGATATAATTTATGTTTATAAAAAAATAAATTTAAATTTATTTATTTATTTATTTATTTTTTTAAATTTAAAATTTTTGGGTTTTTTATTTTATTTTATTTTTTAAAATGGGAAGAACTTTTTAGAAAAGCCTAAGTCTTGTATTTTTTAATGAATCTGAACCACAAAAAAAAAAATTTAATGGTAATTTTGATTTTATAAGATAATTAAAATTATAAATTTTTATTGAAAAATTTCAATAAAATTTTAAAAAATTATGTTCGATCTCTGTCAAACTCAGAATTTATTTAAGATGCACTTACGGACTTATTTTCAAAAATTCAAATTAAAATACAAAGTTTGAAAAAAAAGTTTAAAAAAATCCAAAATGCACACTTATGTGATATTCAGCCATACAAGTTTATTAAATAATTTTATGAGAAATTGGGAAAAATATATAAATTAATGAAAACTTTATAAGCTAAAACCATAAATTATGAAACACGCAACAATTGTTTCCGTCGAAGTACAACCTTTCATCAGGCAGAAAAAAAAAGCACGATAATTCGACACTATATTATTATTGCACACATTTGTAATTTAAGGTGCTACTTTACAAACTTCATTCAACAAAAAATAATTTGGTGCATTTTTCATACATTATAGTTATATCATCATATGAAAGATATTTGGTTAAAATTGAAAAGTTTAAAATTTCTGCTATGCTACCCATTAAAATAAATCAATTTGTGAATTAATCTTTAACGATTAAGCTCATGGAAATGAAGGAGAAGATATATATCTTTATTGATAGCAAAAATCGCTTAATCAGCAAAATTTTATTTGACATGACAGAACAGAGTATAATGTCGTCAGAAATAATATTAACTCAATTCAATTTTAATTAAGTAAAAACACAATGATAAATGTGTATCATTAAATAATTATAGCATATTTTTTAATCAAACTCTTGTTCAAAATCAGGTATTTAAAGACTGTGTTTCAAGATTAAAATATAAAAAAAATCATCAAAATGATTTTAAAAGCAATTTGCTGCTAATAAAACAAAATTTATATTTCTTTCATGTTCAATATTTATGAAGCTAAGCTGCGTAGTACGCATGTGTTACGAAAAGATCCGAGAATTATCTCTGTTAATTCTCCCATATTCGAGGATCAAAAAAGAAGTGTTAAAGTAGCCGGTGAACTGCGAATTTTCGTTGGAGAATACCGATTTTCGTATGATCGAGTGATTACCGCTGATGCGAGATTTAATCCGAGTGTTAAGAAGTTGGTGAATACGGCCCTTAATGTGCTATAGTTTTTTTTTTTTTTTTTTTTTTTTTAACGATTTGTTCTCTGGCGTATTAATACATTGAGATGAAAAGTGAAAAATTAGCCAATAGCCGAGAACGGTTCGATTGATTGATGGATGCGTTTTACGTTACACTAAAATCCAAGAAAAATGTTCACTTTACAGTGTACACCTTTCACCTGTTTTGAAGGGAAAAGTTGAAGTGATTATTATTTCCATCTAATAGCAGGCGTGTAAAGGGATGTTGGTGATTTATCATTCTGATAAACACTTAATTAAAAATAAATAAAATATTTAATTTTACATTAAAAGCATTTAAAACCTTTAAAATTACCGTTCCACACAATCGGTGTAAGGTATTTAATTTTAAACTTTATTAATTTAAAACGAAGTGTTGAATTACTAAACTAAATACATGAAAAAACCTTTTCCCTCTTGAAACCGCGGGAGTCTACAAAATACCTTACACCAACCAAAACAACCAATCAGGTTCGTACATCGGTGTAACCAAGAGAAAAATTAAAACAAGAATAAAAGAACACATAAAAGATATCAAAACAGGAAGTCAGAATACAGCCTTGGCCAAAACATTTTACAAAGAAGATATTAATATAAATTTTGAACAAACAGCTAAAATAGCCAATTATGAGGATTATAACTATGCAATGTACTGCGAATCCATTGAGATAGCAACCAATAGGAACACTTGCAATGACAGCGGCTCAGTAGCTCCGGACAGAATGTGGCGCCATGTTTAGAAAAGTAAAAACCATCACAACAGTCCAAGTCACGCACAGAGGAGGCCGTCTGACGAGAACCGGGAACCCGGTGGAAAAGTTTAACGGCAAGCAACGAAGTCAGTAAAGGTTTTTTCATGTATTTAGTTTAAAATATTTACATTTAGTGGCAATCTATTCACCTGTTTCCTGTTTAAAGTTTAATTACATATTTTTATAAATTTTTAGTTTTATATTATCGATAAACACTATTACTAATTTTTTTCTTTTCAATTTAGTGCATAAAAATAATGAAATTCTTACAGCTACTTAGTATTGGCCAAGTACTTGGTCAAAATTTGACTGCATATAGAGTACTCAGCAGATTAGCTGAGTGCAAAGTACATATCAAGTACTTGATGCAGCTCTAATTAATAAATCAGATGATAAAAAGAGAGGGGGGGGGGCTAAAACTAGAGCTGTACTTTGTGCTAAGTATTCGGCCAATACAGAGTAGTTGTGAGAATTTCATTAATCTTATGCATTATTGAAAGAAATGTGTTAATGAGTGATATTTATTTTATACTAGACGCTTTCGGCGACCAGCTGGCTCGTGATCCTTGAAAAATCCGACTTTATGAAACTCCCGCTCGGTGGGGGTTTCATAAAGCCCCATTTCACTACATGAAACAGCCTGTTCGCTCACCATGTTATGATCCTTCAAATTTATGACTTTGAGCAAAGTTCTGCTCGATGGCGCCTTATCCCCGTTTTATAACTTACAACACCTTCCTTGCTCATTAGAATTTTAAATATTGAAATTTTAAAATATTACAGCACCATCTGGTGGTAGAAATTTCTGTAATTTATTGTTCAATTCTAAATCAACAAAGCTTTCAAATGATGTATTACTTATGAAATTATTTTAATTAGTAACTTAGATACCAAAGAAAACCTAATCAGGAAATCTTTAAATGTGTAAATCAGGTGAAATCTTGAATTCCACTTTCGATAATATGGAAGTACTTTAAAATATCATTCGAATAATGTATTAAAAATAATTTAATCATAATTAGAATTTGAAATATTGAAATTTTAAAATATTGCAGCGCCATCTGGTGGTAGAAATTTCTGTAATCTATTGTTCAATTTCAAATCAACAAAGCTTTCAAATGATGTCTTACTCATGAAATTATTTTAATTACCGTAATTTTGTGTATAATATAACCTGCAGGTAATCTATAAAAAAAACCCTTGACTTTGTATATCCTGCGGGGTATCTATCGGGTAATTCCATTTTAAATCAACAAATTTTCAAAAAAGTTGTTGCATGACAATTTTTGATTTTGATGACAATTTGCATGTGCTTTCCCCATACCTTTTTGACCACAAAAATATATTTTTTTTATTTAAAAAAAAATTACCCTTTGATATGAAGGCTATTTTTGTCGTTGCCAACAGCAAAAATTAGATATTTTGATGCTTTGCTTTATGAACTATAACTTTTTTCCTGTCAAAGCTATCAAACTCAACTATAGCTCATTGGAAAGCTAAAAAAAAGATCTTTTTCCATATGGTATCAATAAATTTGAGATTTAAAAACAAAGGTTATTTTTTCAAGGTCAAAGTTTGCGATGCAAAATTAATTTTTTGCCACTTTTGAAAATTAAAAAACCTATGAAGGGCTTGGATTAACAAGCCCTCTTTTTTTTCTTATATACATATATAAGGTTGCTTATTGTATTAAAAAGTTTGGCTTGTTACTCTGCCCCCTTCACAAGATACGACCCCCCGAAGTTGCAAATTTTCTAAAAAATCCAATTTTCAATGCTAAAAAAATGCATGTGGGGGGCAAGGTAAATTTTTTTTTACTTGTGTGATTTTAAGTACTTCATACCATCTTTCAAACAAAAAAAAAAAATTACTTTGTTATTCAAAGGCGTTTGGCAGCTATAAGGGTCTGAATTTTCAAATAATCACACTAAAACCATCCAATTTTTTCATGTACTTTTTTTTGGAAACATGTCATTTATTATTATTTTTTTTTTATTTGATGGACTTAGATTGACCTCACAAATAAGAATATATCATATTCCTACTTTTCCTCATTTATAGTAATCTATTTGCCAGTTAAAAGCAAGAATAGACAGATTTCAACTTGTCCAGCCTTGCTCCCACATGTGTATAGAACAGTTCCTTTTAGGCAAACAGTACCTACCTGTGGTAGGAACTGTGCCAATGACAAGGCTGCTTGAATATTATTGGATACAATTTGACCAATAATATAGGGTAAGACAAATGATCTGCCTGCCAATGATGTCACATGGAACTGCTTTATAACTTAGTTGTTTCTTTAACTCTGAAAGGAGTAGGTTGCTGGGAAGTGTTCTTTCTGTAAAATCTTGTAAATTTTTGTCTTTCATGTAGGTTTTTTCATTTCAAGGTCAAGAAATATACATATTTACAGAATATTTTGGTGAATAACTGTCCTTGTTGAAGGTAAAAAAAGAAATTATTTTTTAGAATTCTTAAATATAAGTTTGTTTTTCTGCATATAAAGAGTAAATGAATTATGGATAACTCTAAATGCTCCATAGGAATTTTTATGAAAGATAATTGTAACATTTTAAGTTATAGTAGGCAGTCAACTGTAGAGAGTATTTCTAAGTATAATGATGATGATAAAACTTTACTGCAATTGAGAACTGGATGTAAAACAATTGAAACTGTTTGTACTTACCATGCAAAAAAGTTTTTAGATAAATTTTCTCACCTTTATGGAACTTCCTGCTGTGACCCATTTTCGGAACATAATAAGGTGATTACAAAATCGCTGAGAATCATAAGCAAAGATTTGTATTTGAAAAACACAAATTTGAATCTTATCCCTGGAAAATCTCTGTGCTCTAAATGTTTAAATAAAATTCAAAATCAGAGAGTTGAAACCTATAAAGATAATAATGAAGAAATGTACATACCTGAATGTGATTTAGTCGAGTCTGTAAATGTAGCATGCAGTGCCCTTGGAGTATCACCTGTGAAAGTTGCCAAATTATCGCGCGATCGTAAATCATCTACATTAAAAAGAAAAGTTTCAGCGATAACAGAATGTGTCACAAATAAACTAAATAAATCATTTGACCTTTCAATTGTTTCACATGAAGAAAACAATAGTTCTTGCCAAAAGCACATATGTGATAATTATGAAAAATTAATAGAAGACCTTAAAGAGAGAATGAAAACTGCTGAGTGTCTGCAGGATAAAGTAAACATTTTAAGTTTGTTGCCTGTAACTTGGAGCTATGCAAAAATTCAAGCAGAATTTGGAGTCAGCCAGTATTTAATTCGAAAAACTAAAGATTTAGTTAAAACACAAGGAGTTTTACCAAAACTGGAACCTAAGAAGCCAAGCAATATTCTTGGTTCTAGTACAATAAAAGCTATAGAGGATTTTTATCAGAGAGATGCCTGTAGTCGCATGATGCCTGGAAAAAAGGACTGTATTTCTGTGAGAGGAATGAATGGGGAAAAGTCAAACCTTCAAAAAAGGCTCATTTTATGTGACTTGAAGGAACTTTACATACATTTTAAAGAAAATTATCCTGATTTGAAAGTAGGGTTATCTAAATTTGCCGATCTTAGACCAAAATTTTGTGTGTTAGCTGGAGCATCTGGTACACATTCAGTGTGCGTTTGTTTGTACCATCAAAATGTAAAACTTATGCTATCAGCGATTAAAAGTGATCATAGCTACAAAGATCTGCTGCAGATTATGGTCTGTGATACTGAAAATGAGAATTGTATGTTTTCGGAATGTACTGCATGTCCAGGTGTGGATGCCATTTTATCACTGATTTCTCCAAGTAACAGCACCCAAATTGACTTGGAAAATGATGAATTTGAGGATTTGCAAGTTTCATATAAGCAGTGGATGTCCACAGACAGATGTGAACTGACATCATGTGTGCTACCTTTACAAGAATTCTTGGTTAAGTGTTGTGAAAAACTTGAGCATCTAAAGAGCCACCATTTCATTGCCAGTAAACAAGCAGCATTTCTAAAATCAAAGAAAGAAGATCTGGATAAGGGGGAATTTTTGATACTTGGAGATTTTTCAGAGAATTTCTCGTGTTGTTCAAGACGAGGTGCAGACCTATCACTGGTCAGGTGTGCAATGTACGCTTCATCCTTTTGTTGTCTACTGGGAAAAAGATGGAGAAATTCAAACTCAAAGTTTTTGCTTTGTAAGCGACTGCCTTGACCACAACACAACTACATTCTACGCCTTTCAAATGATCCTTGTTAAAAAACTGAAGGCAGATCATGCTTTAATTTCAAAATTATTCTATTTTTCAGATGGATCTGCCGCACAGTACAAAAACAGGAAAAACTTCATTAACTTGAGCCATCATGAACAAGACTTTGGGATAAAAGCAGAGTGGCATTTTTTTGCTACATCCCACGGGAAAGGCCCTTGTGATGGGATTGGAGGAACAGTGAAGAGGCTAGTGCGAAAGGCTAGTTTGCAACGACCGGTCAGTAATCAAATCTTGAATCCATTAGATGTCTTTGAATACTGCACTGAACATATTAATAGTGTAACGTTTTTCTATGTTTCCTGTGATGATGTTAATGCAGTAGGAAAAGTTCTTGAGGAAAGATATAAAACAGCACTATCATTACCCCAAACTCGGTCTTTCCACAGCTACATTCCACTCAACAGAAATATCATTCATGCCAGACGTACATCATTTTCTTTAGATTTTACAACCTTTCATGTCATCAAAGACGAACCTATCAACCTTAGATTATCCACACCAACAACCCGACCAAAGTTGTCCGATTATGTTTGTTGCGTATATGATGGTGACCGGTGGCTAGGAGAAGTGGTGGAAATAAAGGTATTTGATGTCGAAGAAGAATACAGGATCCACTTTTTTCATCCTAAAGGACCTGGAACATCGTTTAAAGAATCAAGTCATGATAACCAAACTTGGGTTCGGTTTCAAGATATTTTGAAAATCCTGACTGCGTCAGAACTATGGTCAGCACAGGGAAGAGGTCATAATATCACACCTGTGATGAGTGAACATTTGTCAACTCTTCTCTATGAGACAATAAACCACTGAACAAAAAAGTTTTGCATGTTTTGAGAGGTAAGTTAAATTCTATATACCAAGATGTTAGAAACCTTAAATTAGCTTATCAAAGTTTAAATGTGTTCTTTGACAACTCTTCTTAGTCTTTTTAGTTGTTTTCACCATTTAAAACTAACATTTAAGTAAAAAATAACTTTTCACTAACACCTAAGATTAAGAAGTATGAAAATAATTGCGTTGTTTCAGTATAATTATTTGAAAATTTAGACCCTTATAGCTGCCAAACGCCTTTGAATAACAAAGTAACTTTTTTTTTGTTTGAAAGATGGTAAGAAGTACTTAAAATCACACAAGTAAAAAAAAAAATATACCTTGCCCCCCACATGCATTTTTTTAGCATTGAAAATTGGATTTTTTAGAAAATTTGTAACTTTGGGGGGTCGTATCTTGTGAAGGGGGCAGAGTAACAAGCCAAACTTTTTAATACAATAAGCAACCTTATATATGTATACAAGAAAAAAAAGAGGGCTTGTTATTCCAAGCCCTTCATAGGTTTTTTAATTTTCAAAAATGGCAAAAAATTAATTTTGCATCACAAACTTTGACCTTGAAAAAATAACCTTTGTTTTTAAATCTCAAATTTATTGATACCACATGGAAAAAGATCTTTTTTTTAGCTTTCCAATGAGCTATAGTTGAGCTTGATAGCTTTTATAGAAAAAAAGTTATAGTTCATAACGCAAAGCATCAAAATATCCAATTTTCGCTGTTGGCAACGACAAAAATAGCCTACATATCGAAGGGTTTATTTTTTTTTTTTAATAAAAAAAATATATTTTTGTGGTCTAAAAGGTATGGGGAAAGCATGTGCAAATTGTCATCAAAATCAAAAATGGTGTTGCACACCCCATTTGTTGATTTAAAATGGAATGACTCTATCGCGAACAACGAGAAAATCAACATCAGTCTCGTTTTTGTTTCGGAAGTCTCGATTATTAACGCATAATAAAGATGAAATTGAGGACAGTGAAAAGGAATTTGATGAGGATTTGAATTAAATATTTTATGAATTGCTATGATTTCTTATCTGCCTTCATGGTTTGAAGATAAATTTTATTTTGCTGCAGATAGGTTCAGAAAATACTGCTATTGGGATTTTTATGTTTATTATTATTTTTTTCATGAATTTTTATATAATTCATGGTATATGCATTTTAATGAAAGATGATTTGGGCACTTTAAATTCATGGAAGGTTTATTTTATTTCATTAATAAAAGGAGTCGATAAAAGTGGAACTTAACGATTGTCATTATTTGAGAATGGTGTATATCACCATCGATTCAGAGAATAGATATCCTGGAATCAGGAATCTACTGTGCATGGGCAAAAAGAGTTAGTTTATTTAAAGAGAGAAAAACATCAAATTTCTTAATTTGTGTATATCACCCCATCAATGCAATCACAGTCCAATGCACCTAAAAATGAGTGCTAAAAAATGATAAATTTTGTAAAGCAAGCATCATAAATTAAAAAAATAATAATTAATAAATTAGTAATTGTTTTTTGTACTCAAAAAAAAAAAAAAAAAAAAAAAAAAAACTTATATCCTCATCAGAAGAAAGCAGGGTTGGCAAGTTTCTTCCAAGTGGAAGAATGGAAGAAACTGTTTTTCTTAAAAATTTATGTTATAAATTGCAGATATGTAAGATACAATGGATGCATTTGTCTTATAAACAACTTTAAGTAACTTTAAAATTATACCTATAAAAATTTAGTAACATATTTAATTAATAATTATGGATATTTTTACCATAGTGATCTTCATTATCTGATGATTACGTTCTAAAATACTCAAAATCCAGTTAAAAAAAAAAAAAAAAAAAAAAAAAAAAAAAATCCATTTCAATTTAAACAGTGTAAAGTTTTATAATTTAGACAATTTTATTTCTTTAACTGATAATAAATAATAGTTTGGATTTGGATCACTTTCTTATATTTTCTGATAAAGCAGTTTTTAACAAACATCCAGTTAATTAAAAGAACCAGTAGTCAATACTGTATTACAAAATGTCATCAAAAACTTTTTCTTTATAGTCATATACGGTATAGTCAACTCCCTGTAATCCACAGATTTATAATCTGCAAATCCTTCTAATCCATAATTGATTTTTTAATGTAAAAGAAATTTACATCTCATATTTCAAAAAAATTCACCTTTCTAACATTTTTACTTTTTTTTTAAACCAAATTTTTATCTTAATCCTTGCTTTGAAACACAGTTGGAAAAGGGGGGGGGGGGGGTAACATTCTTGTATTTATTATCCTGCAATTCAGGGTTGGGTTTTTGCCGGCAAAAATGCATTTTTGCCAGGACAGCGGCAAAAAGTGGAAAAAATTGGCAAAAATGGAAAAAAATTAGGAAAAGTGGAAAACAACACAATCCCTTTGAATTTTCACCCTTTACACTTTGGCACCTCAATGAAAAAAATGTTTGAAGATTTTTTAATTTAAAAAGTAATTATAATTAATTAATATAATATCAGGGGTCGATCCAGGTTTTAATTTTTGGGTCCCTTTTTTGTGAAAAACAAAATATTTTTGTGAAATTTTTATTTATTTTTGTGAAATATAAAATATTTTTGTGAAAAAGTAAAACATTGTGTAAAATTTTTCGTTTTTACAATCACTTTATGTAATGTTTAATATCAAGTTAATAGTTTCGTTGAGCCAAATTAAGGCATTAATTAAAAATAATACTGAAAACATTTAATAAAAGGATCATTTAAAAAAAAAAATCTTGTGAAGGGACTCATTTTATGAATTTGAATTTCGTGAAGGGTCCCTTTTCATGGATTTGAATTTTGTGAAGGGTCCCTTTTTATGAATTTGAATTTTGTGAAGGGTCCCTTTTTACTATGGGGAATTTTGTGAAGGGGCCGCAAAAGGGACCTAAATTTTGCCTGGATCGACCCCTGAATATATATAACCAGTGTCCGACAAATTCCGGGTGCCAGGGTGACTATAAAATAAATATCCATTGGTGACCAGTTACGGCAGACTGACAAAAAAATTTTTGTGCATTTACAATATTTTTTATGTATATTTTTGTTTTTCCTCCCACCTTCTTGTCTTGGTATAAAAGATGACATTGCTGATGTATTGAATGAATAGTATGAGTTTAATGTTTTCTGAAAAATTTAACAATTATTTCTGTTTTTGAAAGATGTTTTTCCATGAAAGATAAATTCCCATATTTGATAAATCTTCTTACTACTATACTAGTACTTTCCATGTCAACATCTTTGTTAAACAAGATTCAATAAAATAAACACTATCTAAAGCAAACTATGTTCGAATTAAAACGAGAAAACTTAAATAGTATGATATTTATCAAATGGATTCTCTTTAAAGGAATTCTGTCCTGAAAAATTAATAGACAAATAGTATTTTAAAGCCAAAACTTAAACACTCTCAATATATTTGATTATATTAAAGGTAAAAATAATATTTATTTCTGTGGATTTTTCCCCCCAATAGTTTGTTTTTATCTTTATAAATAAAAAATAGTTTTTTTTTTTTTTTTTTCTTTTTAATTTCCTTAGTTCAAATTTTTAACTGAATAGTTCATTTATTCAATGTAAAATAATATGTGAATGACCTGCATTAATTATACAATTATGAAATATTATTAATTTTTGCTGTGAGTATTGTCATAGAAATAATTCACTATTTCTGGCTCCTAAGATATTGAAACTTTGTCAGTCCCTGAACATAACCATAAAAACAAAACTACAAAATTATAATTTTATTTATTGAAGTAAAAAAAAATCTTAAGTAAGACATATTCAGAGAGAGAGAGAGAGAGTTTACTTGCAATTTACATTTCAATTCCAAAAAATGCATGATCAGTGACTGACTGGCAAATTTTAGAACAGCTGAGTCAATAATTGACTCAATATTTGACTTTTCCCCACTGTAAACAAAAATATGTAATACACTGAAAAACACAAATATTCTAGTAATTAATTATTGAAGAATATTTTTTAGATAGGTAATTTAAATATTTTTAAAAATGAAAAAAATTGTTAATTGTTGATGTTAAAAATTTCAGTTTAAAGAAATTTTAGAATGCATTATTTTAATGATGGATTCATGATCTCTGGTTTTAATTTGTTAAAATTATGATTTAAATATTAAAATCCTTAAAACCCTGCTTGAAATACTGGTAATTTTTGCCACTGGCAAAAATTGTGGCAAAAACTATTTTTTCCGGGGTGGTTTTTTCCACGGTTTTTACCATGGTTTTTTCCACTTCGGCAAAAATTGGCCAACCCTGCTGCAATTCATGCAGACTAGCACTTAAAACAAACCACTATTACATCAATGTTTAACAAAATTAATCAGTGATGAATATTATTTCTGAACTTTCAAAAGTATTTTTTTTTTTTTTTTTGTATTTTTTAAATATGTTTATTTACATTATACAGGTACCTACCCAAGCAGCACCGAAACGTTCTCTGAACGTTCAAAAATTGTTCTACAAACACGTTCTAAGAACGTTCACTTTGAACGTGTTATAGACGTCTATTTGTCCATCTTGAAGCCGTACAATAGTACACTGTAAAAAAATAACTATTACCAGCTGCAAGAAACTCTCTGTGATTGGATAAAATAATTATTTTCTCCAATCACAGAGAGTTTCTTGCAGCTGGTAATAGTTATTTTTTTACAGTGTACGGTTCAGAGAACGTTCAATGAACGTGTAACTATCACCATCGGTGTTATAGAAACGTTCTGAGAACGTTCTACGTATACGGTCTCAGAACGTTCTAAACGTTTTTAGAACGTTTTCAAAACGTTATACACATTTTCAGAACGTTCTAGAAAACGTACTTTAAACGTTCTAAAATAGTGTAGAAAAAAATAAACTGTGACGTCATTATAAAAAAAAACCACCACAGTACGGGCGTTTAAAAGTAAAAAGTACATATTATTACTTACAGACTTTGAATAAACACCATAAAATGCAATAAACTCGCAACAATTGTTTCGGGTCGAAAAAACACACGACCCTTCATCAGGCGAATAAAGTAAGCACGAGTGCTGCAGTCAAAGCGGCAACGCAATTGGTGCGTTGCCGCTTTGACGGCAGCACTCGTGCTTACTTTATTCGCCTGATGAAGGGTCGTGTGTTTTTTCGACCCGAAACAATTGTTGCGAGTTTATTGCATTTTATGGTGTTTATTCAAAGTTTGTAAGTAATAATTTTTACAACGCTAGTTTTGTGGTGTTTTTTTATTAAAAAGTACATAGCTGATGACGAATAATGATGCAACACAGGAACAGGAATATAAACTACTTTTTTTTTTTATTATTCAAATAATGTTTGAGAAATTTTAACATACTTACTATTCCTTTATTTTAACGTATATGAATCAAAAAGTCTATATTCTATGACAGTTTTCCGAAAAATGTGCCATTACGTCTCTTTATCCCTTAAAAAATTTCTTAAATTTTTTCATTTTTTTTTTTTTTTTCATTTCTTTTTTTACCTTGATCTGAAGATAATGAAGTTATAGTATTAATTACAAAACTTTGAATAAACACCATAAAATGGAAGAACTCGAAACAATTGTTTCGGGTTAAAAGAAGACACAACCCTTCATCAGGCGAACAATGTCAGCGCGAGAGCTGCAAACAAGCACGTTGAGTGTGTTGAATGCGTTGCCGGTTTTTTTTTTTTTTTTTTTTTTTTTTTTTGTAGCAGCTGCGAGTTCTTGCCTTTTATGGTGTTTATTAAAGTTTCGTAATTAATACTATAACGCCATTATCTTCAGATTAGGGGAAAAAAAGAAATTTTTTTTAAATGCAAAAATTTAAGGAACTTTTTAAGGGATATAGAGATGTTATGACATTTTTTGGGAATTACTGTCGTAGAATATGGAGTTTCTCATGCACATACGTTGAAATTAAGTATGTTAAAATTTCACAAACATTATTTGAATTTTAAAAAAAGTAATTCATATCCCTGTTGCTGTGTTGTATCATTCTTTATCTGCTATGTACAACTAAACTCTTGAATTATTTTGCTTGTTTTAATCCTTGGGATTCCGAATGCATCATCTTGTGAGTAATGTTTGTTTTTTATAGTTGTTTTCTGTTTGATTTTCTGATTTCTTGAATTAATAGTTTATTCCAGGGATGCAGAAAATGTTCAAACCTCGGAAATTTCCCCCAAACACAATATAAATTTCCCTCAATAATGCAAAAATCTACTTTGCTATACAAAGTCATTTGTTCTATGTAATAAATCTTTAAGAGAATAAATATACAGTGTAACATAAAAATATCGCTGTTAGTGTATAAGCACTTCAAAGTAGCAAATTGTTATTTTTGATTTACATTTTTATTTTCTCTTAAAAAAATATTCAAAATTTCCCCCGAACCTCGTTCGGGCATATTCTGCACCCCTGGTTTATTCCACTTTATTCTTCATTTTTAACTTCAATTAATTTCTTGTACGATTTGGTGTCTGCTGGCGATTTGCTATTATAGCTTCTAACGAACGAAATCGTACATTGGTGCTCAATGGTGAAAAAGGTCACCACTGACGAGTTTTTTTTCTTTTTTTTTTCTTCTTTTTCACCGTTCTGAGCTTTTCCTTAAAAAAAAAAATGCTGTTTTTTTTTTTTTTTTTTTTTCCCTCGTTGCTTGTTTGTATCTTTTGATTTGAGTTTCATGTCGTTTTTACGCACCGGCAAAATTATTAAAATTGCAACGGATAATCTAGGAATAAATGTATGATTAGATTGAAGTTAAATAAAATAAAAATCACTAAACAAAAAATAAATGTTTCAATAAATCACAATCAGTCTCCACAGGTTATTTAAATTTGTTGTAATTTCCTTCTCATTGTTCTATGTGGTTTCAGAGATCTTATATCGGTTGCCTGGTTTTAACTACGATTAAAAATTCATTTATACATATATATATTAATTTTTTTTTTAATACAGCGTGCAAAGATAGTCACGAAAATGTCTTTATCTCTGCAACTATTGGTCGCAAACATATAATTTCAGTTACAAAATGTTTTAAAAAATATGAGCATTTGCGGTATGACATGTTTAAATTTAAAATATCTATTTTTTCAAAATTTCAAAGACTAAATTTTTGTACAGTCCCAGTCCCCTATAGTGATATTTAGAAAAATTGACACTCATCCTAACAAGAAGTTTCATTTATATTCTCCCAAAATGGAACAAGATATTTAAAGTTTAGATTTTCTAACATATTTCGGCCTTAAATAAGGGATCGGTTTAAAAATCCTAATTGGACTTTGTTTGCATTTTCCCTGGGCTTATTAAAGAATTTTTCATTGACTTTTTAATAAAGCCCGAGAAAATGCGAAATAATCCTAAATTTTGAAACTAACTATCTCAGACAATTTTGGGTGCACAAAAGTGAAACTTTTTGTGTTATATAGGTTTTTTAGGTTGGAACTCAACTTTCACTATTAGTGTCATAAAACTGTATAAAAATTATCAGTTTTTGTGATTTTTAATCAATTATTTTTTTTAATTTAAACATGTCATATAATGAATTCTTACATTTTTTTAAAATACATTTTCTTATTGGAGGACGTCTGAGACCAATTGTTGCGCAAATAAAGGCCTGCTCTCAACTTTGCACCCTGTATATTCTAAACATTTCTGGGTACTACTTTGTAAGTCCATGGATAGTTTATAAATATATTTGAATGCTGAAGTTCATATTCCAACATAAAAAATAATTTCAAAAATGAATGTACCAATACACCGCTAAAATAATATATAATTGAGTTTAGAATATATTGTTAATTTATAATAATAAGAAATTGAAACAAAAAATTAAAAATTAGTTAGAAGGAGGAAATTTTAAAAATTTCCAAATACTTAAATACATATATATATTTTTAATCAAAATATTTTTCTAAAATATTTAACATACTTCATATTTTTAAATTTCAGTGCATGCGTGTATAAATATTTTCAGTTTACAGCAGCAGTTTACAAAAAAGATGTTTGCAGGTATTTAAATTTATTCCACATGGCAATGTAATTGGTATTCTTTAAATGTTTAAATTTCTTTAAATTGAGTCAACGCAATTTTTACCTCATTTGATGTAATTATGTTATCATATGGCATATTAAATAATTGATAAATGTAAATATTATTAGTAGTAATAAATAATATAGTAAATCGTCCTTTTTTTTAAGCAGAATATCTTTTTTTTATAAAGATGTGGAATAAAATTGAATTGAATCTTTGTTTTATTATGCAGTTAAACAATTTCATATATTTTATTTAATAAATAACAGTAAAGAGATATTTAAAATTGTAAGTCGGTGAAACTTAGGATATTATTTTAAAAATGTGCAATTTGCATAACCTAGATTGTATATATATTATCATATAAACATTAAATAAATACTTCAGAATTTAAAAAGAAAAGAAAAAAAGAATTACGAACCTTCTGAATTTTCATAAGAATTTTCTTCAAGAAAACATCCTTCCAACTAGCATTTTAAAATACACAATGACCAGTCGGAAGGGCATTCACTTAAAATTAGCTTTTATCTTGTAAAATTCCATCTCAGAAGACTAAATTAATAAAATGAATCCATAATTTCTAAGCGGTTGTCTGTAACAGGAGCAGTTTTTTCTGCGATTCAACTTTCAAGTATCAAAAGTTAGGCTTAAGAACATACGCAGATATGAAAATGATTGTTTAATTGATATTAAAATAAGACTTTAATAAATAGAACATAGAGAATATTACAGGTTAAAAATATTACATTTTTACCTTTTCTAAAGCTTATCCTAGTCTTTATAACGCTAAAACTGAACAAATCAGATTACATGTTTTAAAATTACCGCCTCACATAACGACACGACTTTCCCAAGACCTGGCGCCGCGCCTGGCGTTTGACCTTGCAGTTGCACGGTCAGCGAAAATTAAATAAATGCAATCCACAGATGTCGATGTTATCTTATCATCTGCTCTCCCTTCCTTCTTGCATCCGCAATAATCATGTTTCAAAGTTCAACATTTGAAACAGAAATTTATTAAGCATTTATAGCTGTAGTCAACATTTTAAGGAAAAATTTAGTGGAGTTAAACAATTATTTAAATTTTTATAAAGTATTTTAAAAATTTATGAGATCACTTTATTTTTCCATTTTAAAATCTCGAATTAAACGGAAAAGCATATCTTGTTTTAGTGTATATTTCAGTATTGAACAAAATATTCAGTGAAAATAAATAAAATAAAATAAGACCAATCAAACAGAGTAATGATTTAACAACATGATCAATATTGATAATTTATCAGTAACATTTAAACTTAAATAGAACCATAACTTAAAGAAAAGAAGAAAAAAACTCATTTCTGTAACTTCCCGATGAGTATTAGAGACCGCGAGGTTCTACTCTCGAACCTTACAGACTGGAAGTGTTGGTTTCGATTCCTGGTCACGCTCGTCGACTTAGGTTTTCGGAGTTTTCCCGTGATTTTCTTTGAAACTCGCGTAAAGCACTATATTACTTATTCAATAACATCCGTGATTAGCTTTTTGTATCTAAACTCTGGGTCTGGGGAATGCATAGATTTTCATGACAAAACACAATCATTTTTATGCTGTATAGAAGATCTTAGAAAATGTATTTTTCTAAGGGTTTATTATTATTATTATTACAAATGAAAAAAAAAAAAAAAAAAAAAACGGTAAATTTGTTTTAAATCATCAGAAAACGATGTTTCAATTATTCGTTTTAAGGGTGATATCGAATACTTTTGAAAGATAATCATAGTGAAAATTTTTATCCACCCCTCCCCCATCCCCCAGGGATGATGTATACTTATTCCTAGGGGAAAAAACAATGTCCTACGAATAATAATAATTAAAAAAAACTGTTTGACTATTACTCGTTATACATCCAAATTGAATCAATAATATATATCAAATGTATGTCACGCAGAAGGTTTGGTGAGTATATATATTACAGAAGCTGATAGATAGCCTTTCTGTGAATGGAAAATTTTGGAACGTGGCAGTGCCACCTGTCATCCGATATGCACCCAAAGGCAATCTGTAGAGTTTTACGTAATATTAATTTCACTTACCAAATTTACAATATTTATAAATCACAGAAGTTGAGATTTTCCGTTTCCGTTATGAGATTAAATTGCAACACAGCCACGCCACCTGTTGGCCGATGTGCATCCAAAATGGACCAGTAAAGCTTTACATAAAATTGATTTCACTTATAACTTCAGTGTATCACAAAATTTATTGTTAAATCACAAGAGTTAAAATATTGCCTTTCCGTTAAAATGATTAAATTGCAGATTAGCAACGCCACCTGTTGGACAATGTATACATCCAAATTGTATTAGCAGAGGTTATGATGATACATGCCAATATATCAAGTTTAATGCATTTGTACACTATAGAAGCTGAGATATAGCCGTCCCATAAATGGAGGGTTTCATTGCATAGCACCGCAATCTATCGGACGATATATCCCAAATGAAATTCAAATAAACTCCAATTTAGGGCAAGATCTAATATTGTAACAAGTTTGGTTGAATTCCATACATTGATTCCTGAAATACAAAATCGACAAAATTTTTCCATGAGTTTAAAATTTTGTAATTTTTTTTCACCTCACCGCTACTGATTATTGAGAAGCATTCTTTACTGACGTGCTAACAAAACGTTAAACTGAAAATGTAAAAAATGCTCTATTCTCTATCTTGCTAAAAATTATAAATTTCGAATAACTTACGAAGTTTTTAAATTAGAATGTTGCAAATCTCTCAATAAGATTCTTATCAATATCATAAGTGATATTTTAAAACTGGTCCGATCTCTCTGCAATCATTTGTTCTTGAGATATCGTGTACATGAACTAACGGGCTATCACACTAATAGGTGCCGAAGCCGATACACATTAACAGATACCATACCAACCTTTTGACTTCCGGATTCCTCACGCCACAAAACGTGTAAAAAAATCAAAAACTGAAGTCAAAAATTTTCATGATTAACCTATTTTCCCAACCAATAGTACTAAAAAGTCATTTTGTCATATTCGTTATAATTACACTGTTACAGAACGTGTTATGACGGTGTCACACTTGAACGTTCTATATAGAACTAGAATTGTACGTTTTATAGATGGTACAAATCAAACATTTTCAGAACGTTCTAAATAATACTATTTCTGAACGTGTTTTAGAACGTTCTTTTGACACGAAACACGGTGTTTGAACTATTGAAACCGTTATTAGACGTTCACAGAACGTTCCTGTGCTACTTGGGTATTATATGCAAATATTATGGCTAAAAATTCCATAATTATTATCACTTGCACTGTTTGAACGTATAATAATATGAGATAGTATCTATGCAAAAACTTCTAAAAATATTAGCATTAAAAAGTAAAAACCCATCACCTGTATATATTTAGTGTTTGTTTTCAAATAACTTATTTTTCTAAAAATATTTTTAATATTAATTGGATTATAGTTTAGATTTGACATTATATTTATGCTTTGAGTTTATATAGTTCATAAATTTTAATTTTAAACATCTGTTTTGTCTTCTGGTTGGTTTCTTCAATTTCTTCCCAGGGGTCGATCCAGGCAAAATTTGGGTCCCTTTTGTGGCCCCTTCACAAAATTCTCCATAATAAAAAAGGACCCTTCACAAAATTCAAATCCATGAAAAGGGACCCTTCACAAAATTCAAATTCATAAAATGAGTCACTTCACAAGATTTTTTTTATAAAAATGATTCTTTTATTAAATGTTTCAGTATTATTTTTAATTAATGCCTTAATTTGGCTCAACAAAACTATTAACTTGATATTAAACATTACATAAAGTGATTGTAAAAACGAAAAATTTTACACAATATTTTACTTTTTCACAAAAATATTTTATATTTCACAAAAATAAATAAAAATTTCACAAAAATATTTTGTTTTTCACAAAAAAGGGACCCAAAAATTAAAACCTGGATCGACCCCTGCTTCCAGTTTTTTCCAGTTTCTACCACTGTCCTGGAAGAAACCCAACCCTGGAAAAAAGAAAAAAAGAAAGAAATGCATGACTGCAGTGATGCAGCATCAAAGTTGCTTACAAAATTTTAAATTTATTATTTATCTAATGATCACAGAAAAGTGTGACAGTATGTCTTTGATTGCATAATTTGGGTGGTTTAAATGTCAATATGTAGTATAATAGCCGAAAAATTCAAGAATTTTAGGATAACTAATGATATTTAAAGATATTTCAGGAAATTTTTTAAGAATTCAGGAAAATCAGGATAAGTATTATCCCTGCTTTTGAGACTTTTTTTATTCATTTGAAATAATTTGAATGAAACTGTATTATAGAAAGTTTAAATTGTTTAACAGGATTTTATACATATCAGACAATATAAAACTCAATGGCCAAGTTCATGAAACATTATTCACCCCTTTCTTTCTTAAACGTTTAAATGCATAACTAAGATTTTTTTTTTTTTTTTTTCATTTCTTAAAATATTCCAGATGTATAAAATAAATTTTTTAAGGAGTACAGAGACTCTCAATCTGTAAACTTGACACAAATAATATACAAATATTGTAAGCAAAACTTAAAAATGGATCGTTTCTACGTGCTTGACAATGCTTGTTTACAGACAAAAAATATAATAGTCCGTAAGCCTGTATTTAATAATTCTATAAAATACGTAATCTATATCTATAAAATGCTACAGTATCTTTCAAATACGTAAAATCACTTTAAGTAATTTAAGATGCACAATAAGTTAGGGGAACAAGCTAATTGTTGCAGTTTGTCTTTAAGATTTACCTTCTACATGCAAACATGATGACAACTTTCATAATAATATCATTACGGGGTCTTTGAAAGATGAAAAAGGGAGGTGCACAAACCTTTGTTATAACAAACCCATATACCAATTTGCAATATTCTACGACCAACTGTTTTTGAGTTATTCAAGATACACACATACGTACATACAGATGCTATGAAAAGTCATGTTAAGTCAATGATATTTCTGAAATGGAAACTCATTTTAAGACCATTGTTGCATATGTATAACTAGACATCAGGACCGTCACAAATATAAATTTGCAACATTTTACGATCATTCGTTTTTGAGCTGTGCAAGATACAAAATCCATTTCACAAATCGGGATTACTACAATACTTCCTTATACTCAACCTTAAAATGAACCCACCCTTCCTACAAGCCAGAACGAAGGAGGACACTTTGGTTTTGTCGTTTTGGTCCCACTAATTTTTTGCTATCTTTTAAATATGAGTTTTTTAGTATGATAGCATATTTGTTGATACAGACAAATTGAAATGCTCTTAGAATATCTTTAATAAGGAATATCTTATAGGTAAATATATAAATTTTCAACATTATGATTGCTCCCTAGCCATTGAGATTCAGGGAATTTTGTTCTGATTTTTTAAATGAAAATTTAATATATTTAATTATTATTTTTTATTTTTTTATTGCTATTGCTATTGCCTTTTTTTTTTTTTTTAATTTAGATTTAACTTACTTTAATCGATGTAATTTGATTTTTAATTTAAAATTAGTTACTAAATTTTGTGACTTGAAAAGTATTGTTAACAATAACAACAATACCTTATTATTGAAAAGGAATCGCCATTTGAATATATATTTATTAATAAAGTCTCAATTAATTTAAAAATAATAAAATACAGATAGTTTTCTTTAAAAAAAGGAAAAAGAAAGAAAGAAAACCTTAGGATATTAAATGTAATTTGCTTTTAGTGACAGAATGCTATTTCTTTCAATGAACTAATTATTAACTTGCAACTATCATAGACTATTTTTTCATACGCATAAGCGTGTGATCATTTATGAAGTTTTTAAATTTATAAACAGTAAAGAGCCAGAAATCTGCCGAAGTCTGAAATCCGCAACAACTTGTCAGATACAAACAATGAAATTCACTATTAATAAATTACAAAACTGCAAATCCGAATTTTTGAAAAAGATCTTAAATAATAATTTTATGTTTGCATTTTATGATTACAAAAAAGAAAAACCAAATAATAATATGTAAGACTGCAAGGTCCAAGTTGCTGCTAATGAAATTATTGACAGTATATTAAATTCATCAAAAGAAAATAATGATTATTGTGATATGATGATATCAATCAGGTAAATAATAACAAACTAATTTTTTAAAATGCTTTTTGATGAAGGCATAATTTTTAAGGAAGAACTCAATAAAGATTGTAGAAAAATAAATTTGTGTTACTACTATTTACAATAAATAAAAAAATAAATAAATCGTGCAGGTTCAAGTTCAGTTTAAAATTAGCTACGTGTGAACAGATTTTATCTAAGTTTGACAATTTTTTTTTTTTTTTCTTTTTTACTTATTGTTTTCATTATATATTTTTGTTAATGTTCATTATTATTCTTATGTACCTAGTAATTTAATATTCAGTGTTATTATTCACTAGTATGTGTTTAGTTTGATTAATATTCTGTTTTTATTATTCAAAGTGAAAATCATTTTTTATGGACTCCGAAATCCTGAAATCAGCACAACCTCTGGTCCCGAGCTGTCCGGATTTTTGACTCTCTACTGTATTAATTAATTTATATATAATATATATATATATATATGTATGTGTGTGGGAGAGAAAGAGAGATGTTTCATTCGATTTGATTGTGATTTAATTTTTATCATTAATCTAAGAGGAATTTATTTCAAAATCTGTGTTATATTTATAATAATAATAAAATGTATGTTTGTTTGTCCGGGATATTTAATTATGTTAATCATGTACGTAAATTGCTAACCATGTACATAAATTAATTTTCTTTCAATTATAATGATTTTATTTTTAAAATGGAAAAAAATGTAAGTAGTCCAATATTTAATCAAATATGCACATTGCATGTGTCAAGGTTTAGAAAATGTTGATGCACAATTTCTTATCTTTTTAGTTCATGTTTAACTTATGTTTTTTCAAAAAAATATGTTATGTCCCTATTCCCTATGACTAAAAACAACGCCCTTGCCCACATTGAAATCTCAGTAGCACCTTGCAATTTGTTTCACACATTTTCTCTTCCACAGACAGTAAAAAAGAATTTCACTGTTTTGTTTCAGTGCATTTGAAAAAAAAAACGGGGGGGGGACACTTTTAATAAAAAAAAAAAAAAAAAAAAAAAAAATTAACAATATTGTAAGGGATTAAGATGGAAGAAAAATGCTTTTCCAATTATGTGTGATTATAACTATTGCCTGTGTTTGACAAATATATCCGGATTGACAGAGAAGAAAATGACTCAAGTTTAGCAGATCTGTACAAATTAAATCCAGAGATCATTATTTAGGTTCTTCGTATCTTCTTTTATTATTAAACTAACATTTAGGAAATGCTTGGATAAAGCATCAATTTCCTACAAATTTTGTATTCGAGCTATCTGAATTTGAATGTGATAATTAAGAGTCGCATTAGTGTTTTATATTAAAAACCTTGTATTTTATTTAAACTGAAATTTTGGGGACTTTGATAAATTAACAATGCTTAGATCTTCGGTGTTAACTGATACACTTTATCATTCAAAATTTGATCTGAAATAATAAATTTTCTGTTCCATGTGTCCTATTGTTACATCATTTTCAACAAAGGTTGAATATGAGGTAATATCAATCAATAAATATGATATCATACTAAAAAAAAAACCTCATATATTTAAAAGATAGCAAAAAATTAGTGGGACCAAAGTGTCATGTACCCAAGCCAGAAAGACTTGTTTTAATCTTTTGATTAATTAATCAATAACCCTTAAAAAGTAATGATATCAGTACAAAAACCCTTAACGGGTTAAAAGTTTGTGACGCAGCTACTTTATCGCTATAAGAATTTGAAATATGGGTCTTAAAAATAATGATATCAAATTTTAAGTGACGCTTTGCTATTGGTTAAAATATACATAGATTTTTCTTATTTGATCATTTGCTTTTTTCTTTTATTTATATTTACAATGCAAACATATTTTTAACTTCAAGATAAGACAAATATATAAAATATACTCACTGATGCTTTTTCATTTTGCATTTCCATTTCAAAATAACAGTTTTAAAAGGAATGATATCAAAATTCCAGTGACGCCTCAATGTCACTTTAAAAGATTTGTTTTTAGATTCCACTAAAATTACCTTTGTTTTGTCTAATAAAGTATATTTACACATTGAAACAGTGCTTTTAATTTTCAAGTATACTGTCAAATAATCACACTTTCACTGAGTTTGCATTATAAATTGAAATTATTTATTTCAATAAATTGATTTGTCTTTTGCGTCACGCTATCCAAAACTGTGAGTAAAATTTATGTAAATGTTACTTTGTATCATAGTATCCAACTAAGTCAAAATTTGTTTGTGCAAAGAGATAGTGTGATGCAAAGAAAACATTTGCACAAATTTTACTTGCAGTTTTGGATAGCGTGACGCAAAAGACAAATCAATTTATTGAAATAAATAATTTCAATTTATAATGCAAACTCAGTGAAAGTGTGATTATTTGACAGTATACTTGAAAATTAAAAGCACTGTTTCAATGTGTAAATATACTTTATTAGACAAAACAAAGGTAATTTTAGTGGAATCTAAAAACAAATCTTTTAAAGTGACATTGAGGCGTCACTGGAATTTTGATATCATTCCTTTTAAAACTGTTATTTTGAAATGGAAATGCAAAATGAAAAAGCATCAGTGAGTATATTTTATATATTTGTCTTATCTTGAAGTTAAAAATATGTTTGCATTGTAAATATAAATAAAAGAAAAAAGCAAATGATCAAATAAGAAAAATCTATGTATATTTTAACCAATAGCAAAGCGTCACTTAAAATTTGATATCATTATTTTTAAGACCCATATTTCAAATTCTTATAGCGATAAAGTAGCTGCGTCACAAACTTTTAACCCGTTAAGGGTTTTTGTACTGATATATTATACATATATATTATTCAACCATATTTCTTGAAACCATAAACCATGTAAGCCTCTGTGCAAGTGCTAACTCAAGTTAGAGTTTAGTGAAAAGATAGGGATGATAGTCATGTAATTGAGGGAAAATAAGCGATAAGAGAGCACCAAATGACTTGATGCTTCCCAAACCCCAACCTGTCAGTCAATTTGGCATCCCTACAAGCCTTTGGATTTGTCCTCACTGCCTGCGTTAGGAAACATAGTTACACTATCTCTCTCTCTCTCTCTCTCTCTATATATATATATATATATATATATATATATAGAGAGAGAGAGAGAGAGAGAGAGAGAGAGAGAGAGAAAGAGAGAGAGAGAAATCTTGTGTAATGTTTGAAAATGTGTTCGTAATATATATATATATATATATATATATATATATAAATTACTTTTTCAACAATTTGTTTGCACTGTAATTAAAATATTACATAAAAATGGCTAGAAGTTGCGAAATCAAACGCTTAAGAAACACTTTTTATAAAAAAATAATTAATTAATTAATTTAATTAAAAGAGAAAAATTTTTCAACAATATGTTTGTACCGTAATTGAAATATTGTACAAACAATTCTCTAAGTCGCAAAATCGAATCCTTGAGAAGTTTTTTATTATTAAAAAATAACAATAATAAATCAATAAAAATTCTGATTGGTTTTATTATAAAACTTTTACCAACTTTACATTTTAAATTGTTTAATGTACAAAATTAAACAACGTTTCTTTGTTAACATACATACTTAATGTATATTTTACCGCATATGTCTCTTAAAATATATTTTGCTTTTAATTTTGGATGAAAAATTCCTTGCAGAACAAATCTTATAGCTTTTCTTTTAAATCGAAAGCAGGAAATAATTTCTATAGTAGTGTTTTGAAATTTGCATCTAATTTAAATGCATTTCGAAATTGCTGATGTAATATTTAAAACAGAACATCTAATATATATTTCCTTAAATATATAATAAATTATTTTCGGGAAATATAATTTTATCTATATCTATTAAAATCTATCTATTAAAATTTATATCTATTAAAATTCTATCTATTAAAATCTATACTCTTAAGATTAAAAAGGTTTTTGAATCTTTCTTAACATACCGTCTGGTGGAATGTTGAGAAATATCCGAAATCAAGCGGAATGTGCCCGAAAATTTCAACTTAAAAATATTCAGTTTTTTGCGAGAAAAAATTGTGTTATATAAAACAAAATTGCAATTTTATGTAATAGAATGATTTGAAATAGCCTAAAAAATAAAATTTATATAATAACAAAATATAAACTAAAACTAAATATATTTACAAAAAATAAATTATTTATAATAATTTGAAAAAAGTTTCCTGAAACTAATAAACTTTCATTATGAGATTTATATGTTTTAAGATTATGAGATATGTTTTAAGATTTTTTTTGTTAAGCAATACAATGCAGAATCTTAAAAATATTTGTTATAAATAATAATAATAATAATAATAATTTTTCATTACCTATCGTTGATAAAAGATTGTTTTGATTGTTCTACATGTAACACTAAACACTGTTGCAACAAATGAAGTAAATTTAATATCACCAATAATAATAATAATAATACTATTAATAATGATAATTGATGATTTCATAAATAATTTATCTGGAAAATATGAGAAATTAACAAACAGGCTATCCGCATTGTAATGAAATGCTCGCCCTCTGGTGGGCTAAGGTGAAATTACAATAAACATGTTTTAATTCGGCTTTCAGTAAGCCGCCATTGCATGCCGATGTTTAATTTCAGATATATTTATTGAATAAAAATGAATAAATCCGGTAAAAAAGATAACACATACTGCTGTGTGCTCCAGTGTAACTCCAAAGGATCGAGAAATCCAGAATTAAGCTTCCATTTATTTCCAAATGACAAATTTAAAATTTCAGTTGCTTCGGCTAATGGAAGTAAAGAATTAATCAGATGATTTGAAGCTAATATTTGTTCAACTTCAGTTAAAAATCTACTTCCGATCTAACTTTGAATAAACTGAATTATTTTTTTCCAAAAGCAATCAATTTTCCATGATGTAATGGCGGAGAAATTATTAACAAAAAGAACAATAATAAATACACGTGGCTATAATATTTACTAACAACAAAAACTGAAAAAGTGCCATCTATCGATCATTACAAACGCGGATTACTGTTAAAAATAGTAGTTCATCGTTTTGTAACTAAACGTACGAATTACGTCAGTGGTGCTTGTTACTAAAATTATAAATCCTACATCAGCAAACTTCTAAAGATATTGGTTACATCACCGGAGATATGATATAAGGGAGGATGACATGTCCGAAAAAACATGAAGCTAAAATCGTAACCGCAGAAGTCAGTAAGTAACACAGTGATATAAGAAAATATGCATTCTTATTATGATAATTATATGTTTAACAAGATATTTTGGCAACTATTACATAAATATATTTTTAAAAAATGTATTGTGTCATCTTTTAATACAAACGTTCAGAATTTTCCATTAGACATAATATATTTTTAGGAAATTATGAAAACTTACCAATATAAAATGGCATTGCGAACCCAATAATTCCTGGAAAAAAATTGAGGCATCCTAAAGCAATCGACTGCTCATCTTTTCCCATGTAATGTGCTATCAGAACCGGATGTTGAATAAAAGTGCACCCTTGAAGTAGTCCATAGATTGTAAGAACTGGCAAAAGAGATTCTGCAGAATTTGTTAATGCTATTGTAATTGTCATTAGTCCTTGTAAAACCATAAAAATAAACATGTACCTAGTTAAAAGAGAAATAATATTTTTAATGTTATAATGTCATTAAAAATTTCACACGAAGTGTATAAATGTAAATTAATATATATATATATATACATATTGTTAATCATGGGGATTTAGCAGAAAAGTATAAAATGTGCGATGAACATATTCAGTATATAAATATTAGAACTGAATCAGATAAGATAAATTAAGTGTAATAAATATCAGACAAAAATTTCCCTGGTGAATTCGCATTATAACACATGACGCTCTTTTTACAAATATTTTTAAGTTGTTTGTCCTTAAAAAATAAAAAGGGGCCATGCCCTTAACGACAGTTCTTTTAGCGTAAATCTATAAACCCGTGTCCTTAGCGTAAATTTTATTCCCTCTCGGTGGTGTGCTTTTAGCGTAAGTGCCTTTAGCGTAAATCTGTAACAAGCTAAAAAAAAAATTACAAAAATAAAAGGCAACTTTTCTTTACACTATCACTTCCAGACATAGGATTGGCTATTTGGTTTCAGAAGTAAACTATCGCAAAATAGGGGCGTTTAAAAATTGAAGGAATGTCCTTTGTTGTCACATTCACACAATAAAATAATCTGGTGTGCCACATACACTGCTTTCTCTTACCCTGCATTTATTGCAGATTAAGTCGTACAATCAATAAGGTAAGATAATAAAGTTTAATTTATTTTAAAAAGAATCTAAAATATTGTTAATAATGATATGTAATAAAAATTTTATGAAGTGTTGATTATCATTTCCCTGTAAATTCTGTGTGTATGTAAATTCTCTCAAACACTTTCTCAAATCTCCATTTTCTTTCAAATTACTGAATATTGTTTTTGTTTTGTTTTATTTTATTTTATTTTTCGGCATGAATATAGTTTTTTTTTTTTTTCTTTCTTTATTATAGTTGGTTGACCGCCCACTTTTGCATATCTTATTATGTAATCAGCATATTCTGCATATTGTTTAAAGAGTTTATTTGTAAGCAAAATAATATATTATGTTTTCAGTTTCAATGTAGTGTTAAAATGCAATATCATCTTTTCACAGGGTTATTATTGCGATGGCGATGACTTTGTCCATATACATTCCATAAATATAGAGAAATTCTGGGATTCTCCAACCGTTGTTCACAGAAACAGTCGTAAAATGTGGATAATTATTATTTACGCTAAAGGGCACGGCTTCTTCTATCCCTCCTTCCTTAATTCCAACCCCTTACGCTAGGGGCACCTTAAGCTAAGGGCACGTCACCATTTTCAATAGATAAAATTATTTGTTCATCAGTAATAATAATATAATACAATGATATGTAACACTTATACATTCCACATTTGACAATTACTCGTAAGAGTAATATTTTATTTTTACTTTACGTAAAATGATAGGAAGTTTAAATGATAATAATTTTAATAAAATTTAAGAATGTTTCGGGTTCCTGAAATACAGAAAATTATAAATTAATGTTAGATAAAAGTAAAAAAAAAAAAAAAAAAAAAAAAAATTAAACAAGATTTTTAAATTTAAAACATTTGACCTACTATACCCCCTTGGAAAAATCATGTTAAAATTACAGGGCATGCAAACTTATGTTTTCACTTGTATTTTTGACTGAACACGATAGTCGAAATTAAAACCAATGATAGCTATATCATTTGGAATAACTGACAAAGAAGCGTTATTATACATTAATTATTGTTTTTATTCAATATTTATATGATAAACGAAGTACTTATCGACTATACAAAAAATATTATAATTGTAAAAATAATTTTAAAAATTACTGAATATCATGCCTATATAAATAACGTAAAAACGCAAGTCTTTCATAATCCTGTTTAAAACTGCTTAAAAGGTAAGCTTTACATATGTAAAAATTCTTTTGAACTAAAATAAATTGGAAATGCCGCCAAACGATTATTATTATTATTATTATTTAATATTTTTTTTCTTTATAACGCTACTATTGTTGTTATTATTTTTGTTATAATAAGTTACATTTGGTTAATTATATTAAGCTGAATAATCTTAATAAATATGTTGATATTATATCACAATATGCAGTCAAGGATTTGGTACCGTAGATTTTTGGTCTATTTTTCAAATAGTGTCAGTAGATGACCGATCAGTTCAAACTCTTCTTATATCAAAAACTCTTTTTTAACCTATTAAATATGCTTCATTTCTTCAAGTAATTTCTTCCGAATTATAGTTTTAAACTCTTCTTTTTATTTTAATTTAAGTAATTAAAAATTTTTGATAGTTAATTATGTGGTTTACTAAAAATAATAACATATACAAAAAATTAGCACAAAATGTTTCATTTTTATTTGAAGAATTCAAATTTATTTCATAATGCTCTATTTTATTTTATTTTATTTTATTTTTTTCTTTATTTTTTGAACTCTTTTTTTTTGTTTAAATTATTGTTATTTTATCATTATTACTTTAATAGGCATTGATTACGTCTGGTTTATTGCTTTACAATCTTTTTCCTTTAATAACAGAATTGTTAATTAGATCTGTGTCTACTGCTTATAGTGCTTAGGGTGGTGTCCCCAGTTATAGCTACCTCACGTATTTTTAAAGATCCAAGATTTTTTTAATACTAAAAAAAATTAATGGAAAAGTTTTGAAAATAATATGCAACATACATTGAAGCGTGTAAAATAATTTTGCTCCACCAAAATTATTTTTAAGAATATTCTTTGTTTTATATAATTTACTAAATATTTTTATGACATTTTTCAATCTTATAGACACGTTTCACCATTTATGACTACATCTGTTCCCCAGTTATGACAATTTCAAAAAAGTTATAAAGATAGTGAACAAAATAATTGTTGATCATTCTACATGAAAGAAAAAAACATCTAAATTTATATTAGATTTTTCCATTAACTTTAATTCAAAATAATGTATTATGTTTTTGGTGTTCTGTTATAAAACTCAATAAACAACGTATATAAAATTAAAGTTTTTTCAAAGACATCAAAAATGCCTAGGAAACATGGTATGCAGAACACATCATTTTTGAATGAGTTGATGTTCAATTAATTTTCTAATAACATAAACTATGTTGATTGTTAAAAATATATTTTTTCAATGTAAACGCATGTATATATATATATATATATATATATATTTCAAATTCGTGCTTAATAAACACTTAATCTCAAAGTCTTCTGCTTCTTTATATAATAATTATATAAACTAATAAATAACTTACTATTTAATCTAAACTGAAATGGAGCAAGTAATATTAAGCGAGATGTAGCAAGCTCTGCTGACAGCTTCAGGGCCATATGCTAAGCCTTACCGCTTTCCGGTATCTCTTTCTTGAATATTTTTTTTCTGCATGTGGAATTTCTTGACTATATATCTTTATCTTTCTTTCTTTCTTTTTTTTTTTTTTTTTTTTTTTTTTTCTTCACACTTGCGATTGCGCGTTTCTCCTTCTTTTTTTTTTTTTTTCCCACTAGTGATTCTACATTTTTTCAAAAATTTTATCCTATTTTCTTCATATTCTAATATTTAAGGGTGGTCCGCCCGCTCACCACCGTCAAGAGTAACATTGTGAAAGACGTAATAATTATAATCGATAATTATATACTAATATAATTAATAAAGATAATTTTAAAACTGGACTTTCAAAGATTTCATCAAATACAATTAAAATATTATTTGTCAATATTTTCCTACCAAATAGCCATTATTATAATTTAACCCTAATATTGACTTTTTGAAAGATAAATCTATTTATTACACTGTAAAATTTAAGTTGAACTTTACAACAGAATGTGCTGGCATCCATTTTTGACAGATATTTTTCTGTTAATCCGATAATTTCCAGCAAAAATGTCTTTAAAAAGAAATTCTTTTACAAATGTTTCTGCTGTGAATTACTGTATTTAACAGAAGCTGTAAATATTAGTGTAATTTTTTACAATGTACAAATAAATAAATTACATAAACAAGTAATTGCCAAAACTGGAAAATTTATTTTGTTATAGAAACCAGTTGTATCCAATCTATGTATTTATGAAATTTAAAATTTACATTTATTATAACTGAAAATTGTGATGCAAAATATTTTTATCTCAGCTGTACTCTAAAATAAAATAATCCCATTACGTTACTGAAAATTCCTGGTAACAAATAATGCCAGAAAATAACTGCAGACTCGGCGAAAGATTCGAACGGAAAGTTTACGGAAAATATTCGAATTATACGGAAAGTATTCGAACAAAAAGATTTTTTCTGTATTGCATATTGTAAAAAGGAACTCACATATACCCTTTATAAGGCTGTTGGAAGTATACCTCCCACCAAACTTCATCAATTTTTAACCCTTTAACCGTTGTAAACGGCTTTTTCCGTCACTTAATAGTTGAAAAAAGAGGCTAATGGGACAAATTTTCGAAAAATATGATATTTTTTCCTAGGTCATACGATTCCTGAATATCCATAGATTTCAAAAACTAACAACGTTTATTCCTACTTCACTTAATATTGATTTTATGAGTTATTAAACAGATATGCTAAAAAACTGGACACGGCTAAAGGGTTAAATGGGAAAAGCGTAATAAGCTGTTTTATGACACCTAGCGTTTTTACTGTACTAAAATACATTAAAATATAAAATAAAATAAAATAACAAAGTACAATACTTTGTGTTGATTCCTTTTATCTGAAATTCTCATTCAAAACCGTGATAAATAATTTTTACTATAAAAATGAGTGCTTAGACTGAAAACAGTAGGCTTTGAAAATTTGCTTACCACGCCATTCTTATTGAAAATTAATCAATTGAGTGGTAAGTATATTTATCATGACTTTATATTAAAAACTATTTTTATCTAATAAGCTAAATGGATCTCTCTTCATGAATCAATCTCAATTTAAAAAAAAAAGAAAAAAAAATTTAACATATCATTACAAGAAATAAATGGCCCTTTAAAGGAATAAATAAAGTTTTACCGCTCAACCACACAGGATTGAACTAAAGCTCTCTGCATTGTGGTCGATTACTTTTACTCAAAGCCACGGAATCACGTTTCACACGGATTTTTAGCACTTCCCAATCCTGCTTTGATTTCAAGTTTTTCCGTATACAAAACAGAAAAGATATGTGCTTACATAAAAACTGTAACTTTGGTTACAGATTTTATCCGCTTACAGAAAAAATATGTCTTTTGACAGATTGAGATATATTTTTAAAGCAAATTTTTGAGTTTTAGGAAATAGAAACTTTCTGTAAGAAAGTTAGAGAAGTTTTCTGTTTTTTAGCAGAAAGTTTTTACGGTGTAAAATGTTAAAAGAAAAAAAAAAAAAAGAAGAAAAATTCCAAGTATGTGTAGATTCTTTAAGGAAATTGTTAGAAATTCTTCTCCCACTGCTACCCAACAAAAAATAAAATAACATTCTTTTTTGCTTGTTATTATCAGCCAATCCCAGCCCTTTCAGAGTAGATATTTGTATCCTGTTGTAACCAACAATTTGAGAAGCTATTTCATGCTAAATCTAATAAAATAATAAAATTTTGAAAGTGGCCATAACAGACGTAATGACGATAACTGGGAACAACAACCTTCAAGGAATTCACTAGGCAATTTAGAACAGAATAACATTGTAAAGAAAAAATTGAAAAACAATATAAACTAATAATTCATACCTAGGAAGAGTGAGGTATTTTTTATCTGTTAGCCATCCTAAGAATAGCCGTCCAAATAAATCACCAAAAGCTAGAGTTCCTATTGCATATTTCCCATATTCTCCTGGAAGTCCTTTGTCTCTAGAAAAATCTACAATTGTTGTTAATATTGGCTGAAAGGTAATAAAATGAACACATCTGCAGAGACACGTTAGAATAAACAATGGCTTAGCATGCAACCACATTGCAGTTTTTATATGAGAACAGAACGTGTTTGAATGTTCTACACTGCTTTGAAGATTACATGACTTATTAGGTATTAGATCCAGATTATTAACATTATTACACTTATTCAGATCCAATTTATTGCTTTGTAATAATATATATATGCGTTTTAATTCATCAGTTACTTTTAGGAAATCTTCAGATGGAGTTTGTTGAATTTGATTCAGTACATCATCTTTATCTCGTTCGAAGAATTTTTCTAAAAGGTCTTGTAGACAATCCATCGGATTTAAATTAAATTCAGTTGTTTTAGTAAGAACTAAATCAGAATGATCATTCGGATATAACATGGTTTTATCGTCTGAAGCAGATGTTTCACTGGTGCTACAAGGATTTGGAGAGTTACAATTAACGGAACTTTTTGTTTCTGAAGATCCATTAGCATCTTTCACGATTTTGTAAAATACATCTGCAATATCTTTAAATGTAATGTCATCTTCAATTTTTCCTTTTTGCCAAACCCCATAAGGAGGAAATTTTAATTTATTATCATTCGCCAACAAACGAATTACCAATTCCCGTTTAGTCCATAATAACTCCGTATCGATTTTCTTAAAAGAATTGAGATTCAAATCATTTTCATTAAACCACTTGTTATTACAATGAAGATTTACGATTTCAGATGAAATTACACTGCTTCTGTGTAAAAGGTCGATCTCATCTTCAGGTTTAGAATTATTAGCGATTATATTTTTAACATCCAAACATGTCTGGGAACTGATATTACCATTCGCTAAAACTTCATTTTGTTTTTGAGGTTGATTTTTTAACCAAGTTGGTCTCTTCATTATAATTGCTGCAGGAATAACATGCATAATCATTCCAGCGATGAAGAGAAAAGTTCCTTGAATACTGTATTCTTCTATTAAGCTTTCAAACATAGCAGGAAACACAAATGAACCAAAACACCCACCAGAAAATCCTATTCCTGAAGCAGTGGATATATGCTTGATAAAATGTTCCCCAATAGCAGCTTGAGTTAAAGTCATAATCATGGCTGTTCCAAGTCCTGGAATGAAAATGCAGAAAATTGTAAATTAAAAATATCACGCTTCTAACGATTAAAGTCACAGATTATGAAAACAGAAAAAAAAAATTTAGGTAACGCCAATATAAAAATTAAAAAAAAAAAAAAAACTATTATACCAGGCGTATAAGCTTAAATCCGCTGTTTTTTAGTAATAAAAACACATTTATTTTTTATATAAAGCAAAACAAAATTTTATTCAAAATAGTTTCCCTCGCGAACTATACATTTTTCCCATCTTTCGGGCAATTGGTGAATTCCACGCCAAAAGAATTCCTTATATTTTGAGGCAAACCACTCGTCCAGCCATTTTCGAACGTCTTCGTAAGAAACGAAGTGCTGTTCGGCGAGTGCATGGCCCATTGATGAAAACAGGTGATAATCAGAAGGCGCCAGGTCTGGTGAATTAAGCGGGATGGGGTAACACCTCCCAGTTAAGTGTTTTGAGATAATTTTGGACCAATTTTGACGTGTGTGCTGGCGCGTTATCATGAAGAAAAATCAGTTTGTCATGTCTTTGTTGATAATAAGGCCTTTCCCATGGCATGTAGACGGATAGAAATGGCTGGTTGAGTGACACCTAACTTCTCGGCAAGCATTTTTTGCGATTGGGTATCATCTTCGTCCAAAAGAGCCTGTAATTCATGGTCGTCAAACTTTCGGGGCCGATTTTCACGCTCTTTGTCATTTAAGTCAAAATAGCCATTTTTGAACCGACGAAACCAGTCTCTGCAAGTTGTTTCTGACAAAGCACTGTCACCATAAGCTTCCCCAAGCATTCTATGCGATTCGGCAGCTGATTTCTTCAAATTGAAGCAGAAAAGCAGAGCTTCCCGCATATGCTCTTTTTTTGGTACAAAACGAGACATGTTTACACGAAGAGAAATTAATGTTTTTATATGAAATCACTAACGATTTGCACTGATTTATGTGAACAGACGTCAAACTAATACAAAAACAATAAGACATTTAAATGTCCGCTGTTAATACACTCACTAGCGCCATCTATACGCAAACAGCGGATTTAAGTTTATACACCTGGTAGCTATCCAGAAAAAAAAGTGTATGTACTGAGGACAGAAAAATTTCTTTTCTTGATAACTAACATTTACCAACAATGGCATGAGACTTCGCATGCGTAATAAAATACAGAAATATCTCTGGCGCCGTCTTCTATGAACTTGATTCGCTAAGCTGTATTAAAATTGTAGTTACTGAAAAACTTGGAATGTAAACTAGTATGTTGTGACCACCATAAAACTATCTTTTCATTCTATATAACATCGCTAGTTACTGTTTAATATGAACAAAAGATTAATCATAGCTCTTCACACTAAAGATTTTTTATATGAAGTTTTGAGCAATTTTTATCAACAGATGCTGAGAAATAGAAGTGTAGGAAACCCCAAACGGTGAATGATAGCATCACCGCCTGTCGGCCGATAACGATGAAAATTAAATCAGCATATGTTTTCATAATTATCATTTCACATATCAAGTTTAGTATATTTACGTAAGATAAAAGTTGAGATCTAGCCTTCCTATCAATAGGGTATTTTGCAAAACATCAACGCCTGCCGACCGATATGCATCCAAATTCATTGAACATAGAGTTTTATAAGGATTCTCTCAAGTATCGTGAAATTATATTCAATTGGATAAGAGGTAAATATAGCCTTCCTGTTATAGAAAAAAATTGTGGCATAGCAGCTCCACTTACCGGTAGATATGAACTCAAATTGAATCGTCATATTGTTGCATAATGACCCTCTCACGAAACACGTTTTGTGAGTTATACACAAGAGAGTATCAGACTAGCTTTCCTTTAAATGATAGAAATAGCAGTACAGCAACGCCAGGTATTGACCAATTTTCATCAAAAACGATAGGCATTACTATAACAAAGTGCAACTAAGTATAAATTTATATGAAATTTTTCGTAGTAGTTCCTTAGATATAGTTGCTTCAAAACGTTTTTCACACACAAAGCCACATAGATAACAGATTTTTTTTTTATGATCAAATCGTATTCCGAAACTCTCAAAACGTATAAACCCGTCAATAACCAGAAAACACAAACTTTTATTAATCCAATACTTTCTTTTATCAAATATTGAAGAAAGTTAAACGATAATTAATCTTTAAACCAAAACCGTCTTTTATTTTCTAGTTTAAGATTGGTTCGAAATTGTTTTCTCTAATCAAAGCTTAAAAAATTACTTTAATCTCAGTTTATTCAAATATTACCTTAAATAATTCATTTATTTTTTCAAGAATTGAAGATGCCGTATGTTTCGTCACTACAATGTCAATGTTTTTTTTTTTTTTTTTTTTTTTTTTTTTTTTTTTTTTTCATAATGTTATAAATTTAATGACAAAACTAAAACACCGTTATGCAATATTTAAAAGAAAGAAAGAAGGAAAAATAAATTAAAGAAAAATGAATTTTCTAAATATTCTAAAAGTTTATTCTTAGATTTAAAAAAAAAAAAAAAAAAGTACTAAATTGCAAAGAAGTACTTAAAAAGGGGAAAAGAAACATTTTTTACTTTGTGGAGAGAATTAAAATTTTCATAATCCTATGATATTTATATATGCATGTTTCACATCTCATCTTAAACAATTGGACCGATCTGAACAAATTTGACACAGTTACTGCTTACGACGATAGATGAAGTACTGTGAATGTTTCCAGTTTCTAGCGCAAGCTCAATGGAAGGGGGTTGGGAAAAACCGTTTTGAAAACCATATTTTTAGAAGGTTTTTAATTGAAATTGACTTGGTCATCGTGTCTTCGTGTCACGCTAGTAAACAAGGCGCCTTCTTTTTAAAGTAAATATAAGCTGCTTCGTTTGTCCCTCTTTGGCTCAGTTGGTAAGCGCGTCCCGTTAATAACGCGGTGGTCGTGAGTTCGGTCCCCGGAAAGTCCAGCGTGTTAATTTTTGCAGATAAGAAAAGGTGTCAATTGATACAAGAAATTTTTTTGTTGCTTACAATAATACCTAGCAAGTCCATGTGTTACATTTTCGCAGATAATCAATAGAAACGATGTCAACTGATAAAAGAAAATTTTTCATTGTCTACACAGTATCCTAAGGAATTTTGATAGTTTTTTTAAGAAGCATTTTGAGTTACTAAAACGCACAAAATAAAAATTTCAGTAAAAATAAAAATAAAAAATTAATTAAATAAATAAAATTAATTAACTAATTGCACTGAAAGTTTTTTTATTATTGTGGAGCCCTAAAATGCCTAAAATAAAAATTTATTCTAGCAGAGACATGCTATGAAATCATAAAAGTTTCGACAAGAAAATTTTAAAGAAAATATAAATATTTCACTTTTGCAAAAGATAAAAAATTTTAAATATTCCAAATATTTTAAAAAGCATTCGAGAACAATATTCCTTTTGTATAAGTATCTTTTAGATTTTTCTAGAATGTTCTATGTTTTTCTTGACAGTTTTTAGACTTTTGGTTAGAGCGTCAGGCTGATAACGCGATGGTCCCGGATTCGGCCCTCAAAAGATAATATAGTGCGTTTTTGCAGATAAATAATAGAAAAAAAATGTCAATTTATAAAAGAAAAATTTCCCGTTGTCTACACAATATCCTAAAAAATTTTAATTAGTTTTTTTAAGAAGCTTTTTCCTTTTTGGTAACTAAAAAGCACAAAATAAAATTTAAGTAAAAAATCATTTTTTAAAGTTAGAAGCTTTTTATTGTGAAGCCCTAAAAAGCATAAAATAAAATTTATTCTGGCAAAGACATGCTACAAAGATATGAAAGTTTCAACACTAAGAAAATTTTAGAGAAAAACATAGGTATTTTCCTTTTGCAAGAGATGAAAATTTTTTAATGTTCAAAATATTTTAAAAAGCTTTCGAGACATTTGAAATTTGTGGCCTAACGAATGATTTTACCAAAACTAATAACTAAGAATATTCGTCTCGAAAGCTTTTTAAAATATTTTGAACATTAAAAAAAATTTTATCTCTTGCAAAAGGAAAATACCTATGTTTTTCTCTAAAATTTTCTTAGTGTTGAAACTTTCATATCTTTGTAGCATGTCTTTGCTAGAATAAATTTTATTTTATGCTTTTTAGGGCTTCACAATAAAAAGCTTCTAACTTTAAAAAATGATTTTTTACTTAAATTTTATTGTATAATTTCTTCAGTATTAGTGTAGCTGGAAACTTCAAAGTTGACACGTTACTTCTAATGTATATATTCTCCCTAAATGGAGGTTCATAAAAAATCGAAATCAAAAAGGGGTAGAATAATTTAAAAAACTTTTTTAAATTATGCTTTCGTCAAAATTTCATGCCTGCGATTTAAACATTTTACTGTGAAGACGTCAAAATGACTTAGTGTTTTAATATAATAAAAATAATATAACATTTTAGAATGACGTCAATTTCACAAAACCTCCCAAACGAAATACTATCGTCTTTGAAAATGACGTCATTTCTTAGAAGTTATTCGATAAAAAAAAGTGCCTTTTAATTAAGAAAACTGCGCTTTACCGTAATTGTGTGGGGCATTTATTTACTGCGATATAATAAGTTGTAAGAAACAGTGATCTTAACACAAAATTGTAATGTAGTTAGCAATTCTACCCGTTTTCGCACGTTAAAAAAAAAAAAAAAAAAAAAAAAAAAATTAAAGCTAATTAATTTGGCATGTTGACCAGAGATGGTTTATTCTGATTTCTGATGAAGGCCAAGCTTTGTCCAAATCTGTTGAAAAATTCTATTTTAAACCACTGCGATTTTCCACGTGTGAAGAACGGGTAGAAATGCTTGATATCCCCTCTTAACCTCTTAAGTGTTAAAATTTGGAACAATTCTTACATTTTACCTTAATTAGCCCTAAAAGAACACGTTCTTTTTAAACTTCATGCTTCTACAGAAAGCCATGTGATTTTCTCAGTACGAAGAATGGATAGCAATGTTCCCTTTCCCTCCCATTAGGACTAAAAAAAAAATAAAATATATCCTATCTTTTATCCTAATTCTGGTTTAAGAGAAGACACCTTGCTAATTTTTAAGCTTCTAATGAAAACCATTGCAGAGTTATGGTGAAAATGTTAAATTTTTTCAACTTTCCCTTTCACTCCCTTAAGGGTTAAATTTCGTTAAATCCATTTATAATGAGCCCCTACATCATGAAAGGAACCCTGTCCAAACGGTTTGCTCTTGGCTGACAATTTGGACTCGACGTTGATTTATGAATGAGTGAATCAGTGATATTTTGCAATTCTATGTAGAGATATGTGAAGGCTTTTCCAAATAAGGTATTTACGTATGGTGATCAGCGAAGTGCGCAAAGTCAATTAATATTTAGCTATAAATAAATATTTTTTGTAATTTTTAAAAACATATTTATAGATGACAGTGATGTTGAATAACAGTAGTGGTAACCAAAAAAAAAAAAAAAAATAATAATAATAATCATTTTTTATCTTCAATTATGACTATAATATTTTAATAATATGCTATGATACATATTATAAATATTTTGTATAATAAATTACAATATTTTAATAATTAAAAGTGAGTAGTGAAAAAAATAAAATAAAATAAAATTCATTTTACATATAATATTACTGTAGAGCAATTTTTTTAATGAGCTGTTACATCGCAAGGAAATTTTTTTCATGGACTCTTTTGAGGTAATCGCTGGTGTTTAATAAATTTAATTATTTAAGAATTTGAAGCCAAAATCAAATTCAGTGTGCATATTTAGTTCATTATTATTATTATTACGAGATTAAAAAAAATTTTTAAAGTGCGAAAAGTAGAATTGCATTTTTTAATTTCGTGAACTGTACCGATTAAATATCGATTGGATTAATTCAGTTTATAGGGTATTTTTATGTTAAGTAATAATTTACTGGCTAGGCGATTTTTACATTTATTACAAATTGTTCGATTTTTCCTTCCAAAATTAAATTAATGAAAGCTACTTATGTTCCAGGGCCCACCAGAATCGTTTGCAAAATTTCTGCAACAAAAGAAAATATTTAAGATATGTCTGTAGTTTGAGATAATAATTAACAATGTTCTAGTAGAATGTAAGATTATATTTATATCTTAAGTATATACATTTGCGAATTTTAAAAGCCCTTTTATGTTATTTAAATGCTCGCATACAAGTTCAACAATACAAGCAAATGAATTGGTTTCACAATAAATGCATATACATAAACTTTACTTTTGGTAGCTTTGTATCAGTTAAGAATGCAAGTCGATATGCAGAAAAAAAAAAATTATTTATGTGTAAACATTTGTATTTACCATAAGTAACCTATATGATACATTACAAAAACACAATTTTGTTAAGGAAATGATATTGATTAAACAATTAACATCTTTATTATTATTATTATTATTATTATTATTAAAAGGAAGAAAAGTAGCTTTGTTTTAAATTGGAAACGGGTGCTTTTCCTTAACAGAGGGTCCCCTTAAAATTACACCAGGAGAACTCTGTTAATAAGCTATTAAATTAATAACAAATTTGTTGTTTCTGAAGGCATTGTTGAAGATTACAAAATGACGCTATTTTATTTTATACTTATAAAAATTTACTTTCTGCGAACAAATAAATTGTAGTATAAAAAGAAAGTATGTAATTGAACGCCAATTTATTGTATATTTGTATTCAATATAGTGATCTAGTTAGAAGAAATGTTAGTACATTAAAGGAAAAACTTTACTTACCACTGAAAAAGCCCCAGAATACTGATGTCCAAAATATATCTGCTGCAAAGAAGCATGCAATCGTACTCAGCGATCCTAAAACACCACCAACTAATATCACGGGACGAACTCCGTATTTTTGACCAAATATACCAACGACAGGACCTGAAAAGTGTTGCAAAAAATAATTTTACAAATAAATAATTTTCTAAAGAGATTCACAATAACAATTGATATGAAATAATTATAGCGTTCGAATAAACCTAACCTGTACATAATATGAATATGTAAAATAAATGAATATATTAAGATTTGTTTATGTAACAACACGATGTGAATTAATTTATTATATTACATAGTTTAAGAAACTGAATTATAAAAATTATTTAAGGAAATGTGCACTTAAATTTTTGTTTATCTTTCGTTTATATACATACTGTAAAAAAATAACTATTACCAGCTGCAATCTGTGATTTTTTTTATCCAATCACAGAGAATTTCATGCAAGAAATTCTCTGTGATTGGATAAAATAAATGACAGATTGCAGCTGGTAATAGGTTTTTTTTTTTTTTTTACAGTGCATACATAAACAGAAAATCAAGTTGTTATTTAATGCAAATATTTAGAAAGTAATGGCAATTAATAAAAGCATTAATGATAAAAATAATAATGGACAAATTCTTTAAAAATCATTTATATTCATATCACATAATTCAGCAGCACTTTGAAATATTGATTAAACTTTTATTTATTACACTCATTATTTTACTTTTTAAGATCTTCTGGCATATGAGATTAATTTAAATCTCACTTAATAAAATCCACCTCTTCTGAATTTTAATGCTGAAAATATGTAGTAAGTCAGTCAAAATATTTTGTATTTTACAGCATTATGTGTGTATATATACAAGATCCACCAGTAACTGCATCCTAACTCCTCTATCTCAAAAATGAGTAGGAATTTCTGAAAACTATAAAAAACGTATTCCATTAATTTGAAAAGCACCTCATTTGAATTTAAATATTGGTTCTCGGAAAGGAGTAGCATCTATAGGGTAAAATTGGTAATTTAAAATGGAAAAAGTTATCCTATCAGCATGGTGCAAAAAACTTTTCAATATATATATTTTTTTTTTTTTTTCGAAGTTTTTTTTATCCTACTGTAGTTTTTAACAAGTTATGACTGATTTTTTTTTTTTTTTTTTTTTTTTTTTTTTTTTTCAGTTCACTGTGTATTTTTGGGACACATCGAAATTTCTGAAAGTTGTGAAAATCAAGCTCAAATAATTTGAAGGGGATCTGGTTCGTTTAACGAAAATGGACATGGAGGCATATGTGTTCCTATGCTGGGGGGGGGGGGGGGGGAGTTAATATTTTTACAGCAAACTGTAAAAATATAGCACTATGAATAGTTATTACTTATACAAACACACTATACTGTAACCTTCTGCAGAGAAGTTTTAAAATGTACAAATTAATTAAATCTCTTTTCATGTTAACTTTTGAAAAGTTGAAATGATTTTTGTTTCAAAAACCGCACATTTTCTTTCCTTATTGTTAGAAAAGATAAAACTTTTGTTGTAATTAAATGGATTAAAATTCCAGGAAAATAATTATGCTTGAATATTTAAAAATACATCCGGAATTCAAATGGTTTATAACGACTACGGATAAAAACAATATTTGACAATTTATGGACTGAGACAAACTAAAGGAAGCGTACCGATAATTTTGTAAGAAACTAACAAAAATGAAAACATTGAGAAATATATTGTTGTAGAATTACCGAGTAAATTCCTTGAAACTGATCTAATAGTAAAAGGAAGAGATGCTTGCATCCGGTCTACTTGAAATGCATCAATAAATTCTACGTACAAAATACCCGATGAACGATTTATTCCGGCCATGATGAAGTTGATAAATGATGCTGCAATGGCAACTCCCCAGGCCTCCAGGCCATCGGGTCCGGATCTTTTGAACCTGTGAAACAGATATAGGTGTAAATAATTAATTAAGAAATAAAAATTAAATAATTATATTGGAACAGCTATAGGATATGGTATGAAACAGCCCATATCCTAAAGCTGTTCCAATATAATTACTAATTAAAAATATGATGTAATTATTATTCAAATGAAAAATAATTAATAATATAATTTTTAATTATTAACGCACTTTTAATTATTAACGCACTTTTTAATTATTAACGCAACTCCCCAGGCCTCCAGGCCATCGGGTCCGGATCTTTTGAACCTGTGAAACAGATATAGGTGTAAATAATTAATTAAGAAATAAAAATTAAATAATTATATTGGAACAGCTATAGGATATGGTATGAAACAGCCCATATCCTAAAGCTGTTCCAATATAATTACTAATTAAAAATATGATGTAATTATTATTCAAATGAAAAATAATTAATAATATAATTTTTAATTATTAACGCACTTAATAAATTATTAATTAAAAAGCCATGAGGGCAGCCATGGCGTTTTTAATTATTTTTTACTATTTTGGGGATAAATTCAAATGGGAATCTCAGTTGCATAAATAAAGATATTGGTGAGAAACGTCCGAGCTACATACATACTTGCTATACTTGCTGGTACCACGTATGGTACCAGCGTATGGTACCACGTATTTGGAAAAAAAATTCTAAAAAGCAAAAAAGAGGAATTTAACTTATTCAAACATTTCCTCATGGATTCGACGTGTCTAAAAAGATGAAATCCTCCCATTCCTGAAGCAACAACGGAGTATCAGCTAGGCTACTATTAATGATGAATATTTTTCCAGTGTTCAGAATGAAGCAACTACAGTGCGTAATGAAATTATTAGAATTTTTTTTTTTTTTTTTTTTTTTTTTTTTTTTAAGAAAATACTGTACAAATTGGTCTGGGACTTCAGACAAGCAAAGAACATTTAAAAGCTCACAATTTCACTATCGGTTTATTTCAGAGAGTAAATAGGGGACCAAACACAAATTGAAGAAGAGTGCAAATACTTTGGATCATCCTATATTTAAAAAAAAAAAAAAAAAAAAAAAGCTATAAATGACTTTAAATTTAAAACATGTCATGTATAATATTTATTTATTTTATTGTAGAAATTGTGGAATTATTTAATCATATATATATATATTTCAAAAATTATTATTATTATTATTATTATTATTATTATTAATTTTTCTTAATTATAACTAGAACAGATTTCCATAAAATTTTACAAATTTTGCAGAAAATTTCACAAAACATTAAATAAGCTTTATTCTGAGGCATAAAATTCACACATGTAATTTTCTCTGAGATATGAGCATTTATATTTTATATTAGTAAATATTATTTTACTGCGCATGCAAGAAAGATACGAAATTTTTATTACGTAGGTTGAAAGCTACATATATTGTTCAACTTTTGTCAAAAGTGCATTTAAACAGAGTAAAAATTAAGCAAATTGCTGGCAAAAGAACGAGCTATGGTTTTAGGTATTTTCTAGAGTGTAAATTTCATAAGTATTTTTACACATGCTGCGTATTTAATTTGAAAACCCAATAATTATAACCACGTTGCAAACGTTAATTTTGTGAAAAACCCCTTATGATCTCACAAATCTTTATAAATAAATACATATATTTTAAAGTTACAAGCTTAAAATTGTTCTTTAACACACACACACACACACACACAAAAAAAAAAAAAAAAAAAAAACCTTTTGCAACGTGGTTGAAAAAATTGGAATTTCAAATTAAATACGTTCCATGTGACAAACCTCTTATTAACTCTGATAAGTACCTAAAATCTAGTGCGTTCTTGTGCTGACAATATGATTTGTTTTTAATCTTTTCAAATGAACTTTTGATAAAAGTTGCAATATATCTAGGTTTCAACCTGTTACGTAAAAAATATTTTTTCTATCATACGCGCATACGCAGTAAGATAATATTTACTAATATAAAAGTTTCAGAATAACATTTCTCTAATGTTTTATACATTTTTATATAAATTTTGTAAAGTTTTTGTTTTATAAAAATCCGTTGTACAATAGTTAAAAGCAAAGTGCTTAAAATATAATAATAATAACAATAATAATTTTTGAAAAAAAAAAAATTGTATATGCCTAAATAATTTCGCAACTTCCGCAACAAAAGATATAATATTATATATAGTATGTGCAACAATATGTTACACTTATAAATCACTAGCAGGCTACGCCCGCTTCGCTGGCCACTATATTTAAATGAATCTCCAAAAGAATTGGATCATTATTTATTTTTTACATCACATTATAAATAAAAACTAAAATAATTACATTGGAATCGCTCTAGACCTCGCATCCGGTACTCGCTGACTACGGCAGCTCTTTCTCTGCCCGCACTGTATCGGGAGGAGGTTCCCACGGCCTGCAGGAATCTCTTTCCTATGTATTTCAATATGGGTATTTATTGACGATAGGTAGGTCTGCCATTATTTAAGAACTTCGATTTTAAAGATAGCTGTATCTCAGCGTCTATTAAATATTTTAGTTTTTGAACCAAATATTTTATTGCTCACGCTATTTACACTATATTACAATTTGATTCCGACCAATATAATGAAATAAAATAAAAAGTAGATTTTCTTTTAGAAGGAATTAAATACATAAAAAAGCAAATTAATTCCAATCAGTTTAATCCTTTCTACTATATACTACCATTATTTCCTGACAAATACTATAAAAAAAAAAAAAAAAAAAAAAAAAAACTTTTAAAGAAATTAAATTAACAGATGAAAAATAATTGTTGTTTGCAAAAATTATACATGCACATAACTGTTATAAATACGTTTTTAAATTTTAAGTTTAATATATTTAATTTTTTGAACTGCATTACCATTTTATTTTCAATAAATATAATAAATTAAAAAGAGAAAAAAGATTCGCCCTCAAATAAATGTATTAAATAAAAAATAAATTGCATAATATAGCCGTTGCAAAGATACGCAGACGATTACAATCGGAAGAATAAATTGATGAAAAATGAAACATAAAAGCCAATGTTTAAAATCGAAAAAACATTAATTAGAGCCTTGCATTAATTTAAAAAATTCAGATTCGAAATTCGAAAAAATCTCGATGAGGTGCACACCTGCGGGGTTCCAGGTACCTATATGCCAAATTTGGAAGCTCTGCGATCAGTAGTGTGTAGTATTGTTCATGTTTAGATAAATGAATTTATTTTCCTGTTGGGAAAAAAAAAAAAAAAAAAAAAAAAAACTCGTATTTTTTTTTTTTTTTAGCAACAATTAAATTACGGATTAAATTTAAATGGATAATTTTTTGCTATTATTAGCTTATTATTTTCATATTTTTATTAATTAAAAGAAAACTAAACAGAAATTTGAAATTCTGACTTCGATGTGCACAATGATCCTCCGGGGGGCACCTTTGTGTTAAATCTCGTCACTGTCCGAGCTACCGTTTTCGAGAACAGTGAAATATATATACAAATATTGCCCACTTAATAGTATAAGATTTACAACTTTTTATGCTACAGGATGATCCAAAGTATTTTCGCTCTTCTTCAATTTGTGGTTGGTCCCCTAATTGGACTCTCAACCAACTAAACCGATAGTAAAAAATATAGTTTTTTAATATTCTTTATATGTCTGAAGTTTCGTGCCATTTTGTTCAGAATTTGCTTCGGAAATTGAAAAGAAAAGAAAAAAAAATGACCGAGTATTCAATATTCGGCTGAATATTTAAATTTTGATGTAAATATTCTTTCGCACCCAGAATAATTTAATTTTTATCATTTATTGCATTCAAAAAATAGTAGTACGATTTGTATTAAAAAGTGTCAACATAAAATCTAAGGATTAAAATATTTTATAGTAATGTATAAACACATTTGTTTGTTTGTTTAATCATTGATTTTTTTTTAACTTCAGTAAAATATTAAATTTCAGTAAATATATTAATTAGCTAATACATTAAATAAGAAAAATTTAAAAGTTTCCCTTTAGGATATCACTAAAAATGTGTCGTAAGATCCAGACTAAAACAAAAAACCCTACATTGAAATCGCTTTAAACCTCGCTGCAGGTACCCATTTTCGTAGGGTCTAGTTTCCCACTGCATGCAGTAAGGCCTTTCCGGGTACTTTAATTTAGGTGTTTATCGACAGGTAGATCTGCTATTATTTAATAACTACGATTTTATAGATGACTATACTTCAGCATCTGTTAAATATTTTAGTTTTTGAATCTTTTTTTTTTAGTCCCCTTTCTTTACACTGTATTACGTTTTGATTCCGACCAATAAATTAAAAAAGTAGATTTTCTTTTAAAAGGAATTAAATACAAAATAATAATAATAATAATAATAATAATAATAATAATAAAATAAAAATAAATAAACAAATAAATTTTAATTTAATTTAAATCTTAATCAGTTTAATCCTTTCTACTATGTACTACCATTTTTTTCCCCCCGATACATACTATTAAAAAAAAAAAAAAAAACAGTGGAGTATCTCGATTTATGCTCGTTTCGCGAGCATTAAAGCTATGGATGGAAGTTCTGTCTATGACAGAATTTAGTTTAGTATGACAGGACTAGTTACTTTGGTATTTTAACACCCTTTCAGAATAAAAATAAAAATAAAGAGCTCTTGGCTCCGTGACCGGAGTACACAACTACGAACTCGAAGGTTGTGAGTTCGATCCTCACCGATGGAAGTGGAATATATATATAATTTTTTACGGACTTATAAAATATTTTAAGATAGAGTAAGAAATTAAAAGGTAAAATTGGATATTGGCAGGCATTTTCGAATTGGAACACTATAAATTGGTAACGACGCAAAATGCCAAACTGAAACAAATAGTCCTCCTGCTGTACTAAAAAAAAAAAAAAAAAAAAAATCCAATAATTTGATCACCCACTGTAGATAAGAATAACATGCATAGAGAATTCTGTATAAAAGATAGTTTTATTTAGAACGTTTGCTTAAATAAATCGACAAGATTAATTAAAAATTACTTCTTAGGAACAAGTAAGAATAAAAATAGTCCGGAAACCTTAAATGTAGAAAATGAAATGTGACTGAGAAAGATTTTCTAACATGATTTATATTATTTTATTTTATTTATTATTATAATTTTTTTAATGATATGTAATAAATTTAAGATATTTAAGCCATTTTACGTTTTGAGATAAAATAGAATTATTAAATTTGTTGAAAGAATTGGAGATTTAATAATAATAATAATAATTAAATAAATAAATAAATAGATATTGTAGATTCACAGTTATGGATTTATTTATAAACTTATTTATAAGTTTCGATTTTCTTAATACAGAACTTCACTTATAAAAAATAAAAAAATACCGAATTCATTTTCAAATAATTAAATGAACGAACAAACCATCTAAAAATTCTTCATATACATAGGGATAGTACTAATATATATACATATATATACATATATAAATATTTTTCTTGAATACTTAATATGAAAGATAAATTTAGATAAAAACTTTTAAACAAAATTTTATTATTTTCATGCACGCATATATTATACCTTACTGGTTGAAACATTATGCTTATCTTTTAAATTTATCTCTTTACCTAAAATTGAATAACCTTTAGTATAATTCCTAGATCATGGAAATAATTAACGAAAATATCGGCAATTGTGTATGTGATGTGAAAATTCATATACATCTCATCAGTTACAAAAACAATCATGATATTAGCTTCCATATGCACGAGTGCATAAAACGTCAGTCATACAGAAAAAAAAAAAAAATAATAAGAAGCGTAAATATAAATAAAATAGAGATTTATGGGATTTTATTTCTGATTTCAAATATGAGCTACAAGTGTAAAACTAAATTTATAATAATAATAATAATTAAAAAAATCGATCTTGAAATAAATTAAATATCTATATATCTATATCTATATCTATATATATATGTTTTTTTTTTTTTTCTTTTTCCAACAAAATATCTAACTTTTAATATAATCGAATTTACCGATTTCTTTCTTTCTTTCTTTCTTTTTTTTTTTTTTTTTTTTCCTGTGAATAATATTTTGAAACTTATAATTACTAATTTTAGTCAATTCTTAAATTTTGTGAAAATCAACTACATTTCACGATTTGTAAAAACGTTTTTTTATACTCTTAAAAAAAAAAAAAAAAAAAAAAAAAAAAAAAAAAAAAAAAATCAGCATCTGACATGATTTGGAATGTGACAGACTAATAGCTTGCAAATTTTAAAATATCAATGCAAAAAATATTACTTACAAACTTTGAATAAACACCATAAAATGCAATAAACTCGCAACAATTGTTTCGGGTCGAAAAAACACACGACCCTTCATCAGACGAATAAAGTAAACAAAAGTGCTGCAGTCAAAGCGGCAGCGCAGGTAAAAAAGGTAAAAAAGTCCAGGTAAAAAAGGTCCAGGTAAAAAAATTACAGAAAAGAGTTTTATATCAAAAGCGATTAAAAAAAAAAAAAAAAGAAAGAAAGAAAGAAAGAAAGCAGCTATTTATAAGTTGTGTGTAAGATTAGTTAGAAATTCCCTTTCTTAGCGATAAAATATTCTTTGCTGCAAGTTCATCTTAATGTTATTTCATTTAATTAAATGAACGAGCTTTAATTAAAAAGTAACTATTTTAATCACAGAATTGAAAAAGTGTCAAACTAGGAGTAAAAGAAGAGCGGCTAGCCTTACTCACTTGAAATGATTTTCAGAAAAATTTTATTTATTTATTTTGTTTTTCAGATAAGAGATTTAAATTTTTGATATTTGATCATGATTTCAATTAAAAAAAAATTTTTTTTTTCGCTGATAATTTAAAAAATTCTTAAAAGAAATTTTCATCTTATTAAAACTGTATCTTGATAGGAATAAAAACCGAGACAATGAAGATGATTTTGATTTCCATTCACAGATGGTGGCACTACTAATTGTCAACGATGGAATCTGAAAATGTCTTACTTTAAAACACCTTCCTTTTAGGATACTTTACATTAGTTCATCTGCATCACCAGTTTATTAAGACACAAAAGTGTCTTACATTAATATATCTATTATGTCTTAGCTTCATTTTAAGACATTTATGTGTCTGAAATCCCTTTTAAGATGTTTTTTGTCTTACTTTAAGACGCCTTTATTTGCAGTGTTGTATGGCATATAACTGTTAGAAACTTAATATGTGGAATAACCATTATAAATACGCATTTTTTAAGATGTTATTTGTAGGCAATAAAACTGTCTTTATTTGGATATTTGGTTTTAGTTTTCTCTAAGGTAAAAATTATTTGCATTCTTCAAGTTGTTAGATAATTTTAATAAATAATAGTTTAAATAAATTATTTGCCCTTAATAAATTTGTATAGCAAAATATAGAAGAAAGTCTTGTGGTGGCCACAACATACTAGTTTAGTTATTTTGTACCCTTAAAAATTTGAAATTTTCATGTGTACTGGGAAAGGAGACTGTCGGATATCCGGATCCGGCAAAGTAAAGAAAATATCCGGAATGCCGGATATCCGTATCTGGTTATCCGGTAAAACCCATATCCGGACCATCCCTAAACACAAATACAGTGTTGCTTTATTAAATCTATTCAAACTGCATTTTAAAAAAGCAAATTTGAAAATTTATTAAAAACCTAGTTAAAAAAAAAAAAGAACATTTCCAATTATTCGACATAAATCATGCTTTGGAAGCAATTTTTCCTTTATTAACATTTCTACTTTCTTTTCCATTTTTGGCACTACTAATTGTACTATTTACTTTCTCTTACTTATGTATGGTATAAAAAATAATATTTCTGGGTCAGTTTTTTTAAAGGAAATTTTTGTTATATTTATGCACATCAAGGTCCTGAGAATACGAAAACCATGCTTTAACCTGTTGTTTTGTATATGGGAGGGTGAGTTTATTATCAGCATGATTCAAGAACATACAAGGATGCACGAACTCGGTATTCTAACTCTGTCAAACATTTTGAAGTTGAATTTTTGCTATACTTACAAGTTCTGAGGTTTTCTGAATACAGATACAGTCGAATCTCGTTAACGTGAACACTGTTAACGTGAATTACTTTTAACGTGAACTGTTTCCACAATCCGCGTCAAAAGGAAGATTAGTTTAGTTATACAGTCGAACCTCGTTAACGTGAACACGCTTAACGTGAATTACTTTTATCGAGAACTGTTTTCACAATCCCTGTCAAAAGAAAGATTAGTTTTCGAGTTACTGGTAGTTAGAACTACTGATAACATGAACAGATTCGTTATCCCCTTCAGATTCACGTTAACGAGGTTCGATTGTATAAAGATTAGTTACTGATAACACGAAGTACTGATAACACGAACAAAATTTTAACCCCCTGGAAATTCACGTTAACGAGGTTTGACTGTACCAAGTTTTTAGTAGTTAATCTTAGCGCTTGTCATCAGCACGAAAAAAAAAAAAAAAAAAAAAAAAAAAAACTAGTATGATGTGGCCACCACATGTCTTTCTTCTGTATAATTTTACACAAAATTTATTTAGTACAAATTGTTTATTAAATTATCAAATTATTTTCCATTATAAATGCAAACCATTTTTATCTGACAGAATTATATCAATAAATGCCGAAAGAAAGACATTTTTTTTTGCAATTATCAGAAGAAATGCGATTTTTTCTAATTTTTTTTTTTTTTTTTTTTTCGTTTAAAGTAAAAAAAAAAAAAAAAAAAAAAAAAAAAAAAAAAATCGATAACTTTGTTTTAAATTATCACAGATCTATATTTTAACCATTCGTTTTAAAGGTATTGACGAGATCTTTCGAAAGATACACATATTGAAAATTTACTCCCCTCGGGAGGGTACTTCCCACCAGGGGGGGAAGCAATGCCCCCACATGCACAATTTTTTTTCCTAGTTAACTACATTATTATCAATAATTCATATTAATTTTACAATCACACGATTAATATAACTCTCATTATGTACATTTATACGAAATTTTGTTCTATACTGCCATGTTAAAAATTTAGACAAAATGCGTCAAATTGCCACCTGTAGATCGAATGATCGCCAAATCTAATCAGTACCAGTTTATGTCTGGGTCCAACTAAATACCAAGTTTGGTTAAATTTCAATAATTGGTTCGTGAGATACAGCGTCCACAAAATTCGTGATACACACACAGACTGACAGACATTTCCTAAAAACAGTCGAATCGTATTCAGGACATCTAAAAACGATCAAATCCATCGAAAACTGGAGTTCGAAAATTTTCACGAATCGAATACTTTATATATGCCTATAGAACAAAGTAAAAAAAAAAAAAAAAAAGAAGGAATGAATTCAAATTTGCTATTTTGAAAATCACATGCAAATGTCACTTGAAATTTCTGATTAATATAAGTAACTAGCTGGAACCCGTCGAATTCGGCGATCACTTTATTGACCGTAATGTTTCAAAAATCGTCGCATCATTATTTAAATGTGTTTCATATGTTAAAAATCTAATATAATTTACGACATTTCACTTAAAAAAAGAAAGTCGGAAAAATGCTTACAAATAGAAATACTATATATGACATTACTTTCTACAAAGAACTGTCAATGTGACGCCAAACTGACTCCAAATAAACAGGTTCAATCTTTTATTTTCTATTCCGTTTAATACTAAGACTATATGTTAGCTGACCAGTCCGGCGTTGCCCGGGCCCAAGATACCTTAAATGAACCTTAAATTTGTATTATTTTATACCTTTAACTCGATTTTGTTTGAATTTCTGTTTTTAAACAAAAGCATCACGAAACAAATGATCATCTGTAACAAAACAATTACCTCGAACCGAACGAAACTCTGCCTTGTGACTTCGGAGCTTGCGGCAGCGCATACACGGCCGTTAACGACATAAAAAAATTCTCAAAAATTAACCTGGAACCGAACGAACCCGCCCAGCATTGCCCGGGCCCATGATAATAACCTTAAATGCACCTTAAATTTGTATGGTTTTATATCTTTAACTCGATTTTGTTTGAATTTCTATTTTTAAATTAAAACATCACAAAAAAATAATCATCTGTAACAAAAAATAATACCTCAAACAGAACGGAACTCGGGTTCATGACTCGTGTTACCGCTGCCTGTGGCTGCGACACCATATATCAGGCATGCTACGCCCACGCTGCAAAATCCACTTTACTCCACCAGGGAGCGCAGTATGTTGTATACGAACATCACCAATCGCCTTGAATTTCCAAGACATTTCAAATAAGGTGTCACATGGTGGTGTTAACAGCAAAATCCTTTAGTTACACTTTCCACCGCCAGGGAGCACAGCGTGTTCTATACGAACATCACCAACGGTCAGAAAATACCAAGACCTTTAAAATAAGGTGCAAATTCATAGGGCCTACTACAAAATCACCTAGTTCCATTTTTCACCGCCAGGGGAAGCCCTATATTGGATACAAACATCCCCAATCAACATGAAATTTCAAAGAAATTTTCGAATCGAAATTTCAAGACCTTTAAAATAAGGTGCTACATGTGTGGGTCTAGAACGGATCTTCTTCTCAAACTAATTTCCCCCTTTTCCCCCCTTTAAATCTACTTTCCCCCCTTTAAAATTGAAAAATTCCAAAATCGGAGATATTGATTTTTTAGTATTCGAGTCTAGTCCCCCCATGTACAATTTCTTCACCGTGAAGTAATTTGGAGCTGAGTTCTGCTCGCCAACGTATGTTTAATCCCTGCCCCCCCCCCCCCAAGGCGGGGGGAACATTCGACTTTTTTTACTTTTTCCCTTTTCATAACATATATACAGACCAAGACCTTTTTTTAGACACCTCAACCAAATTTTTATGCCTAGCTGTTCTCTCAATTTAGTGGAGACAGACAAAAACATGTATAAATTAATATATAGATTTTCAAACAGTGGTATAATGAAAAATTTCCAGATTCTTTTTTTTAATAGGAAGTTTTAACTTTAGTAGAATATTCAAACGAGAATGTGTAATCCTTCTACCTCCCTATTCAAAGTTAGCGCTACATGATATTTTTTCGTTAATCTTAGCTATGATTAAACTGTTCGTACATTATGTATATTATATATGACTTTTCAAAATTATTGGTGGTAGCTGAATAACTGATTCTCTAAATTTGGCAACACTGGTTCTAATAATAAATAATTTTATAAATTTAAGATCTTTTGAAATTTCTTTATTTCAACTCAAAACAAAATTTTTAATTAATAAGCATTTTTACTTTCTTCTATATGTAATATAGAGAAAGTATTGGATTCGTGAAAATTTTCGACCTCCGTTTTTTGATGGATTTACACGTTTTGGGATGTCCTGAACACGAATTGATAGTTTTTAGAAAATGTCTCTCTGTGTGTATCACGATTTTTGTGGACACTGTAGCTCCCGAATCAATAAATTAAATTTAACATAATTTGGTATTCAGTTGCACCCTGATATAAACTGGGGCTGATTAGATTTGGGGATCAATCGCTCAACAGATGGCACTGTGATCGCATTTTTTGTAAACTTTTAACATGGCAGTTTAGGACAAAATTTCGTATAAATGTACATATTGAGAGTTAATTTTAACTTGTGGTTGTAAAATTAATATGAATTATTGATAATAGTAGTAGTTAACTAGGAAAAAAAATCTGATCGTGTGGGGGGGGCATCGCTTCCCCCTTGGGGGGAAGTACCCTTCAGGGGGGGGAATTTTCAAGATGGGTATCTTTCGAAAGGTCTCGTCAATACCTTTAAAACGAATGGTTGAACTATAAATCTGTGATAATTTGAAAGAAAGTTATCGATTTTTTTTTTTAATATTGGTACTGAGTAAATTTGTATAGGAAAATATAGAAGAAAGTCTTGTGGTGGCCACAACATACTAGTTTTAATTTAAATCGCAATTTTGATGAAAAAATAATCTAGTTGTGGCATTTACACTTCTCTGTTTTGCATTGCTAGTTTTAGATATTGTTAAATATAGGATTTTTTTTTTTTTGTGTGTGTGTGTATGTAATAAGGAGGGTAACTACCCCCTCAACCTCTTGAAGTTCTTGTACCTACATTCATAAATCAATTAAAATTGTTATTAAATTAAAAATTTCAATATCAATTACTCGGAAACTTTTATTCACAGGCATTTAGACACTTAACGATCGTACAAGTGACCCTCACAAACTATGACACACCGATTGTGACCAATCTTTACACATAGTTAAAGGGTACGAAGATATACACTCCTACCAATTTATATTGGCAATTATTACTTCAGAACAGAGGTATTTCTGTCCAAAGTTAGAACTTTTTTTTTTTTTTTTTTTTTTTTTTTTTTTTTTTTTTAATATTGTGACGTCATTCAATTATTTTTCGGACATTTCCATTCCCCCCCACCCCACCTCATCACCACCACCAAATACGTGCTGTTGATTTAATTATTTAAAATGTATTTCAGATTGCTTGAAGAATGTAGACGTATTCGTATATGTTTGTAAAATTTTACCGAAATAGATCTGAAAATATCCATTCTCTACGTATTTTTAACTGCTTGATATGCATCATGCATCATGTCACTGTGTTATATAATAAAATAGGAATGAAATAAACTAGTATAAAAAACTCTAATTGAAATCTCTCTTATACAAAAACACAATGTTATTTTTCAAACCTTAGAAGAAAAAAGAAAAAAAAAAAAAAAAAAAAAAACACAGAAATTCCAGAGCAAGAAAAATATGTGTGTGTAGACGATTAAAAAAACAGCAATTTAAACAAATAAATAGCAGATCGTGAGCGTATTTGAAAAAAAAATAATCTGGTGTGTCACTCACACGACTTTCTCTTACCCTGAAATTTAATACTATAAATACAGGTTGCAGATTAAAAGGTAAGATAACGAGTACTGTTATGTAAACCTTTGTTAAACAATTCATATTAGGTTTCTGAAGAGTTTTATATGATAATTTGTTCTGTGTGAGGGGATCTACCGCCCCCCTCAACCCCCCGTTTCATTAATGCACCCACATTTATGTAGAATTTAATTCGGTTATTAAAAAATAATTCTGTTTTTTAAAAATAATTTAATAAACTTATTATTTAAAAAAATTATATCTTATGATAATGCAGACGATTTCCATATTAGAGAAGTAGTATAACTCCAAATATCCAAAAAAAAGTCCATTTTATTATCAATATTAAAAAAAAAAAAAAAAAAAAAAAAAAAAAAAAATCGATAACTTTGTTTTAAATTATCGCAGATCGATGGTTCAACCATTCGTTTTAAAGGTATTAGCGAGCTCTTTTGAAAGATACCCATCATGAAAATTTACCCCCCTCGAGTGGGGACTTCCCCCCCAGGGGAGGAGGCGAGGCTCCTACATGCACAAAATTTTTTTCCCAGTTAACTGTCTCTATTACAAAAAATATATATTCGTTTTATTTGGTTTAGTGCAATCTATAGACGTTAAACTATACTTACCTGCAATTTCCCCCATAGACGTAATGTATTAAAATTATCTTGATTGTCCCTGTACACGAACCATTTGCTTGATCGTAACGAAAAGCTTATTGTAGCATCCCTATATGATACACATTTAGAATACCAAGTTTGAACTTTCTGCCATAATTTGTTTTTCAGATATGCTGATAACAGACAGACACACACACAGACACACACACACACAGACATACACACAGACCATTTGCTAAAAACATGATTTTCGTATTTAGGGGACTCAAAACGTGTAAATATAACAAAATCTCGCGTTCGAAAATTTGACCCCAAAACAATACTTTCTCTACCTTATGGGTAAGAGAAAGTAAAAAAAAACAAAAGAAAGGGAAAAGTCAAATGGATAAATTGAATGACGTCACAATGTTGGAAAAATATAGTTCCTATTTCGAACACCAATACCTCTGTTCTGAAGAAACGTTTGCTGATATAAATTGGTAGGAGTGTATATCTTCATACCCTTTAACTAACCTTAAAATTTGATTACAACAGGTATGTCACAGTTTGTGTCTGTTTTTAGTAAAACTTTTAACAATAGCAACTGCATGTAATCTTCAGAATGCTACATTTAAAATTATCTCATTCCTTTTATATTTTATTTATTTATTTATTTATTTATTTAAGTGATGCTGATAACTCATGTACAGACTAACACTAAAAGCTTCAGTTCCGTTTCCTGGAGACATCAAAACGCATAATTAACGTAAAAGAAAGAAACTTTACATTAAACTTAAACAATCTTTATCATCCTCATCTTTAAACATTAGGCTGGGAGCCTGTTCCGGCTTTTTGATCAAACCAGTTTTCAGGGTCTGCCGCGGTCTCGCTTGCTTTTTGAAATGTAGTAATAATTAGCTCTCAGCAGTTTTCTGCGTGTGATACGTTGGACATGATTTTTCCAATTAGTGTGGTATTCATTGATATTTTCTAAGAGGCTAAAAACTTTTAATTATCTTCTAATATCTTCATTTCTGATTTTATCCATAACTGTGTAGCCGTTTAGAGATCGTAAGCACCGCATCCCTGCTGAATGAATTCTGCTTCTATCTTGGGCACTCAGGGTCCATGTCTCTGAGCCATCGTATGCGATCATATGAGAACTTTAAAAAATATTGTATAATGAAGATTTAGGATATCAAGTTTAAATTTACTGCTATAATTTGTTCTTGATATATACAGTTAAATGACTAATTGGCACATACTGATACACAGACCAATTTCTAAAAAAATAATTTTCTAATTCAGAAAATCACAACACGTTTAAATGTATATAAAACTTAGATTAGAAAATGCAACTCAAAAATAGTGCTTTCTCTATTATTACACATGGATAAGACACATAAACAAGCATGTGCTTATTTTTGACAAGTTGACTGACTATAATTGTTCAGAGATTGAATGTTATAATTTTATTGACCTTTCTCTTATGTACATGAGAAAATATTGGAAACTTAAAATTTTTCGACACATGGTTTTCGACAAATTTACACATTCTGAGATGCCTTGAACACGAGTTTTTAATTTTTATAAAATCTCTCTGCGTGTGTGTTTTAGCAAAAATTGCTGACGCGTTGTCTCACGAATCAATCGGCGGAATTTAACAAAATTTTATATTTGGTAGGAATCCTAGACATAAATTGGTGCTTATCGTCTTTTGTGATATATCACCTAAAAGTGGTGCTTCTATGTTACGATTGCCGCTAGTTAATTGAAGACTACATTTCGTCTTCTATAGTGTTTAAATGCAACAAACTTGAATGTGAAAAGTATATAATATAAAACTATGTCGATTGAATGTAAAATTCGCTGCTATGCAGCAATTTAATTTCGTTTACGAGGAGGCAAAATTATAGCTTCGGGTATATAGTAATGCAACAAATATAATATGTCGCTATGATAAATATTTTGAAAAATAATACTGCCCGATTTGGTTATGTTGATTTCGTTGCTATGCTACAATTTGCTTCCGTTTAAGAGGATGCAAAATTATAGCTTCTGGTATATAGTAATGCAACAAATAAAATATGTCGCTATGATAAATATTTTGAAAAATGATACAGTCTCAGTTTGGTTGTATATCAGCCGAAAGGTGGTGCTGTTATTGCTTTCTGTGATTTTTTATATGGTTGTATCTCAGAATATATTTATAAAATTGTCATAAAACTAGGATGTTAATAAAATACAAGAAAATTTTGTAATGGCTACCACAAACTACATTTTCTAATTAATAATAATTAATTGACATAATAAATAATGTTATTTAATATATATATATATAATTAATGGTAATAACTTTAATTATTAATTTTATTTTTATTTTACGGAAGGATAAATACTTTTCCTTTTCGTAACTTATTATTTTTCTACCATTCTTATGTGTATAAAGCTATAAAATTTTAACTTTATTTTACTAATAACAGTTTTTATCCTGATCTTTATTTTATTTCTAGAGCTTAAAATTATAATTTCGAATATTTATTAATGAGGAATCGGCCAATTTAAAATGAAGAAAAATGTTTATATTATAATCAATCTAAAATAATAATAATAATAATAATAATAATACAAAATAACATTTTTAATCATAATAATCGCAAAAAGGTGAAAAATATATTAAAAAGTAAATATATGTATAGATGCATATATGTGCGTGTGCGTCTGTGTGTTTCGCGTTTACTTTCCTTCATACAAGTGCACTCAGTAAGTTTAATGTACTTCTATATATAATAACAATTTAACTGTATTACTTTTTATTTATTTGCATGTCCATTCTTTAATCGATTTTAAGACAGATTTGAACAAAAATATTTACATTTTTAGCGCAATTTTAGCAAAGTGTAATTTTTTAAAAGCATTAATATTCTGTTGCAGGACAAGAATAACAAGTTTCATTAAAGAAAAATTTTATAAGACATAAAATAAATCATTTTGGGGGAAAAAAATAACAAGGATTAAAAATCATGCTGTACGCATTGATTACTAATACTTTCCAACTGTATTTACTCGTTGTATTGTACATCGTATAACCTTCAATACTCTTTGCCTACATATAATCAGAAAACGGACCGACAGAAGGGCAGAAAGACAGACATATATAGATTAATTGATTTCATAGTCACGAATAAGCGTTTTTTGGAAAGTGTTAAAAATGCTTAACACAAACGGAAATACAGCCCTTAATTTTCAATTACAGCCCTTATTGTATCGGAATATTTTTTTGTAGCCCTGTAAACAGAAATTTAAGCACATCATATGCCATACATAACATTATTTTAGCTTATTAGCAATGAATGTATATTTCTTTATGATTTTTGCAGTAGAAAGCTATTTGAACGTGATTTTTTAAAATGTCTTTCATAAAACGCAATGCATTGGACTTCTTTCGGGTGCCCCTGTACACAAAACAGTTGAAAGCATCTATTAATGCCATTTTAAATGGGGAACATTCCATAGTGAACCTGAATAGCATATATCATTTTTAAGAAATTTTGAAAATATTTACGGACGCTAGAGGTGCGAGAGATGGACAGTCGGGCAGACAGATATATAAACAAATGTAAAGTTATTAAAATATTGTTTATAGAAATACGTTTCTTAAAGCACAATGCTTTGATATAGTTTTGGGTGAACCTGTACACAAACCATTCATGGTATATACTCCATTTTCGATAGAAAGCAACCATTGATGAACTTGAATAACATATTTCAATTTTATTAATGTTTGTGCAAAAAAAAAAAAAGCAATGAAATACGGTTTATAGAAATACCTTTCATAGATCACAATGCTTTGAAATAATTTTCGGTGTCCCTGTACACAAACCAATAGCAGTATCTACTCCATTTCCAATAGAGAACATTCGATAGTGACCTTGAATAACATATATCAATTTCAAGAAATTCCATTAGTATTTGCGGGAGTTAGAGCGCGGACTGACACACGGACATATAGATAAACCAAAGTCATTAATATTTTTCAACCTTGTTAGAAAGTGTTGAAAAGAAAGAAGGAAAAGAAAATAAATAAAAAAATATACGATGGCACATTGCACATTATTTTAATGCAGTACACTGGCTAAGCTAAATTATTATCAATTTATTTATACGCATGGATTTCAAAGAAATATTTTTAAAAAGAATATATATATATATATAGATATAGATATAGATATATGTATATATATAATTATATAAAATTTTAGTTATAAAATAATTGCAGGCATTTTTCATTCATAAAAAGTAAATTAAATTAATTTGCTTTTATTCTACCTTTATATTATTTTTATACTTAAATATTACGTCATTAAAAAATGTTAATAATAAATAGATCTTACATTGATTGAAACAAGGAATTATAATATTTGTTTCAAAATGAGGTAGTGTTTTGGAGTGTAACCATTATACGTTGTATGATCTAATAATAAAATAATAATACTCCATTATCATATATCTATAAATTTAAATTTAAATATACATATAGAAGAAATAAATCTGAAAAAGAGAGAGGGGGGGGGGGTTGGCAGAATAAGCGACAGTTTCAAATGTCTAAAACGTAATTTCGAATAGCTCATATATAGATAGGGGAAGCCGGGGTAATAAGAGACAAAAGGGGTAATAAGAGACAAAAAATATTAATAGAATCTATACTATTAATCTAAATAACTTGAAATAAATGTTTCGTATTAATTTCATTAAATGGACTCCTCTTGATTTTTTATGTGATTTTTGAACTTAATTTTTTTGTTAAATTCTTTTTGTTAAATTTTCATTAAATCCTTGTCTCTAATAACCCCACGCGGGGTAATAAGAGACCAGGCTTGTAACTGTCCATATATAGCAATGCAAAATCATGTGAGATAATTAAAGATAGCTGGAAACAATTCTGAATCAGCCAATAGTTCTTAATTTTTATTATTTACATCCATTCAAAAAATATGTTTGCTCGAAAATTAACTGTCATAAATGTGTTTGTGAAATTCATTTCTTTTAATATTAGGTCCTAAATAATATAATATTGTACTTAATGATAGTTCTACATAATCAACATAACCTAGGGATTAACCAAAAACATGAATATAATTTCTAAAATGGGCAGAAAATATTTTACCCATTTTCTAAAGGGTAGTCGGAAATAGGCAAAAAAGCCGTATCTTTGAAGTGTATACAAGCGAACTAAATGTTATAAAATATTTTTCTAGTAATTATAAATGATCTTATTTATTAGGTAATGAAGTATTAATGACTAAATACTTACTTATACACATTCTAAATATAAATTTACATAATCATATCAACTAAATATGGTCTAGCCTAATGAATGAAACTGCTTTTTGATTTAAAGTGAAAAAAAAAAAATATATATGTTCTCTTGGTAAACTTAGACTGGGTCTAACACTAGGTAAACACTTCATAAACTAGTCAGGCAGAATTAACAGGAACTACAATTGGGGGGGGGGGACACATGAATTAACAGTGGGGGTAAGAAGAGTCTCATGTCTCTTATTACCCCCACAAAAAATAAAAATGGGGTTATAAGAAACATGCCTAGAACATGTAAATAAAGAATGCTTTCAAGGTTTTAAAAAATTGTACATCAAAAGTCATAGTCTTGGTCAAAAGGTTACACATTAATAAATCCCAAACATCTTACTTACAAAGAAAAATAAAGAAAAATTTAGAAAAATTCACGAACTTTCAGGGTAAGTTCAAAATGAAGGTTTTTTTTCGTCGTATAAAAATAATTCAAAATATGTTATAAACTTTTCATTAAGTGTATTGTAGTAAAGAATACACATGATACTTAATATTACATATTTTTAATGCTGTCTTAGTATATTTTTTGGTGGGTTTTTTGACTGCGTCTCTTATAACCCCTGTCTCTTATTACCCCGGCTTCCCCTATATATGTAAATAGTTGAGTCAATAAGTGATCATAGAAATTCAACTGACAGGTTAAATAATAAAAATAAATAAATAAAATCTAAAACTCTCATTTAGTAAAATATAAGACTCATTTTGTGGGATCCTGCAAATGAAATTACAGTGATAATATCATAACCCATAGAAAACATGCTTTTGCGTATATGAATAATATATGTTAATTTCATCAAATATTCTTACAGTACAAAAATGTTAAATATGCTTTATTAAAATTCCTTTAGAAAATCATAACGAATGGTGTTGGTGTTGGTGCTGGAGTTAAGCAAATTGTCTGCATTAGGGTCCTAAACGTAGAGGAATGGCATCTTGGAGGGTCTTTTTAATTGGTTCTAGAACATATTTACGAAATTTTCGAAAGCCTCCAAAAGGCTAGACCAACGAGCGCGTCGTGGTAAAATAATAATAATAATAATGTATTGAAATTATCTTGGGTATCCCTGTAGAAAATTCAGTGAAATTAACTGTAACTGACACTGATCTGTTTAAAGGTATTTTAAGAATCTTCACGGAACTGACAGTGCGGACAGACTGACAGGCAGACAGACAGACAAATAGAGAAACCTAAGTCATAAAAAACATTTTTGTTTTCAATTTTCTAAGAAATTGTTAAGAAAAGATTTGAGAAGTGACAATTACATTAAAAAGCAATTAATTCTAAGCGAATGGAACATAAATATACAATATACACATTTGTATGCGTCAGTGTCTGTAAATATTTCATACACAATGACAGTAGTAATTTAAATAATATGATAATAATTAATGAATAAAAATGTCTCTTACTTTTTTCCTTTACGCAACCATAGCTCGTTTTCCATGATGATATTAAATTTGTTCGGAAGACACAGATGTCTCTATTACACATATCTGTAACGTTATCCTCTTGCAATTGAACTGGTTAATCGAGTAGTAAAGCTATTTCAATTCAGTTCGATATGCAAAAAACCGGTCCCATGAAAACAATACCTGTATTCTGGGAAGTAGATCATTCTTCTAATGAAAGACTGAGATCACGTGTTTCATTACCGTGCGAAACACACGTTTTTGATGAAACAAGTCCAATGTCATTCATGACAATTATTTCCCAGCTGACTCATCTTGCAGCTCCACTGCGTATTACGCAATTCTTACTATTCATGCATAAGACTTAAAAATTAATGACAATTCTGATTGATTAAATTTTGTTTTGCGTGAATAAATATTCGATGTATAATTTTCAGTTAATGAGAAAAATGTTGATTTTTAACTTAAGTTCGTTTACGTTTTGAATTTTAAGAGCAGACGACTGTCGGTTTGGCGGCGGTATCGATCGTGGAATTTTCGGGAATTTCGCCAAGGATGATGTAATCTCAGGTATAAATAATGAAAGTCTCTCTACCGCAGAGCAATGATTTTTTTTTTTTTTTTTTTTTTTTTTTTTTAATGAAATATTGTATATTTTCTTTCTGTTTTTAAATTAATTTTGTTTATACTTTTCAAATATAAATTAAATGTAAATTATACATTTCAATGTTTTACAAAATAAACTTTTAAGAGAAAGGTTTGAGAATACATTTAAAAATAGTATTTTTTTAAATACGTATAAATTATATGGTCAAACTGTACTTTTTATGAGAAATTTTGTTTTTATTTATAGATATTTTAATGCATAACTATGTTGTTTCTCTTCCGAGAGAGCTTATTTCTCCAATAGAGAGAGAAAAAAAAATGGATCTCTTAAAGGCTATAGTTAATTAAAATTGTGAATACTTGAATTTTATTAAGATATATATATATATATATATATATAAACAGACGGAGAGAGAGAGAGAGTTTTTAGATAAGTAAATTAAAAGTTTAATAAACTACTTTGTATGTAACTTTGCGAAGGAGTTTTGCGGGCGAAAATTGTCTGAATAATTTGTAATATTTTTTGTTTATTTAATAACGACCATTAAATCAGTATAAATGTAGACACTGCATTGAATCTGGGGGTTAAAGAAGGCAGTAACGCCCCTCACACAGAATTATATGTCAAATAAAGCTGTTTATAATAATTTGAATTGTTTTTAACGCAAGTCTATATACAGTACAGATGCAGTTTATATACAGTATTGTTATATTGTCCCTTTATCTTCAATTTGTTTTTATATTATTGAAGAGCAGGTCAAGATAAGGTCATGTGAGTGTCACATCAGATAATTAATAATTATCTTGTGCACAGATATATGACGTAAATTATTTTTTCTATATTGCATAGTGCATATAAAAAATATGTCTTTAAAAAACAAAACAAACACACACACACACAAAAAAAAAAAAAAAAATAATAATAATAATAATAATAAATAAAAAAATAAAAAAAAATAGCTGAGTAAATCTAAATTAAAACGAAAAGATATGTAACATTAAAAAATTATGTATTATAATATTATAGTTTTAAAAAATTAAAGAACACGCTTTTATAGAAATGTGAACTAAAAAGCACAAAATATCTATCTTAGTATTAAAATGCAGGGTAAGAGAAAATCGTGTGAGTGATACACAATAATATTTACATACATTTAAATCTTTAATTAAAATAATTTAGAATTAAACAAAAACCATTTTTAAAAAATCTCCCCTTACTGGGCTCGAACGCTAGACGTTTAGGTTCGTAGCGCGGAGCTTTACCTCGCAGCCACAGCGTTCACGTAGGAAAAGTCTTTTTTTACAATATAGATTTTTTGTTTGCTCCCAGAGTGGTTACAAACATACATTATACATACAAACATACATACATACATACAAACATACATAAAGGTGAAGCTAATAAAAGCGTGTTTAATAAAAAAAAAGATGATATAGGCGATGATATTATTATTGGATGCATAACTTGATTATGATGTAAAAGAAAAACAAAATCAGCATATACAGAAAACTAATCGTAAACAAAATAATAAATAAATAAGATTGTTTTTTAGGCTTTGTCTGTGTCACATATTTCCTTCCGAACGCGTAATGGATTGCACAGCGAAACCGATTTTCGGGTCTCACTTCAAATATACAAGGTGATCCAAAACTCACAGATAAAATAAAATATACAGTATTCAGAAAGCATTGGCTTTAACATTCTGCGGTTCTCACAGAAATGCCCAGAAAAACTTGGGATTTTTTTTTAGGTAACAAAACATTTATAAAAAAAATCAGTTTAAATATCCTTCATCTTGTGACGCTTTAATTGTAAAATTACTTTTTTACAATGATGCAGTACTTTCAACAACGTAGCTAGGACTATAAATATTCAATGTGACAGCTTCCATTCATTATAATAACCGTCAGACGTTACGCAACGGGAAATTCTGCTAATAAAGCTTCAGAATTTGCGATATGGCGTCATTTGATAAAGCATGTCTGATTAAAATGTAAGAGGTTAAAACGAATACAGCGCGATGCGTTAGTGGAAAATGTAACTAATATTTTTTTTTCTTATATATATATATATATATATATATATATTATAATAATAATGCTATGTTTTTCTGTACATTTTAGTGAACACTGCATACAGCTACAGTTAGTACATTTTGAATAATATATATTTATTTTTTCTGTGACTTTTGTATCACCCAGCATATATATATATATCCAGGCCCCGATTAACCTTTGAAGCTTAGCATCATTTCGGGGCCCCCTTTCATTTCAGAAAATCTTGTTTTCCTGTTACATATTGTAATATAAAAATGCTATAGACCAAAAAAAATAGTGTGTGTTTATTATTACTTTTTTTTTCATACATGTGGGTAGTTTCTACACAGAATATTAAAATCATACAACTTTTTAATTAAGAGCATTCAGATTTTTGAGGTTAAATAATAGATTTTTCCCGAAATAGTGAGTGTTTTGTCTTGTTTTAGGTAACCTTTCTCAGAAAAAATTCAATCTCAGTGTGAAAATATGAAACAAAAAATTCAAGACCATGTTTTTAATCCTTATGGGGCCCCCTCTTAAATTTTAGAGGGCAAGCTTGTGCTTCCTGAGCCTTTTGGATAATCAGGCCCTGTATATATCTCCTAATATGCGATACATTTCTTTGTGAACTGGTAGTGTGCATACAGTATATAGCAACTATAACATAACTTCAGAAATTTAATTCATCAACCTGGAAATTAATTTTTTGACAGAATTGAGTAGAAGGCTGATTTTTACCAACTATGTGAAAAATACCAGAGCTGGGAATCGAACTCCGGGCATTTCGCTTAACGCGTGGATGCTCTAACCACTGAGCCACTCCCAGCTCTGGTATTTTTCACATAGTTGGTAAAAATCAGTCTTCTACTCAATTCTATGAAAAAATTAATTTCCAGGTTGATGAATTAAGTTTCTGAATTGAAATTTCGTGGCCGTTTGAAGTTATGCCATATTCAAATTTGTCACTTGATTTAGCTTCTTTAATGCAGACTCGGTGACCTTGCCAACGTAAATTATGTGAGAAGTGCCAAGCTGGTTATCAGCCAGGGTAGCTCAGTGGTTAGAGCATCCGCGCATAAAGCGGAAGGCCCGGGGTTCGATTCCCAGCTCTGGTATTTTTCACATAGTTGGTAAAAATCAGCCTTCTACTCAATTCTATCAAAAAATTAATTTCCAGGTTGATGAATTTAATTTCTGAATTAAAATTTCGTGGCCGTTTGAAGCTATGCCATATTCAAATTTGTCACTTGATTTAGCTGCTTAATGCAGACTCGGTGACCTTGCCAACGTAAATTATGTGAGAAATGCCGGGCTGGTTATCAGCCAGGGTAGCTCAGTGGTTAGAGCATCCGCGCGTTGAGCGGAAGGCCCGGGGTTCGATTCCCAGCTCTGGTATTTTTCACATAGTTGGTAAAAATCAGCCTTCTACAGAATTCTATCATATAACATAACTTATTATTAAATATCTTTTTTTTTTTTTTTTTTACTTTATAACTTTTAATATGATATTACTGTGCCATGTATTTTCAATACATATGAAATTATAAATTTAGTATAATGAAATCATAAAATCATTCATGGTACAAGCACAATTCATTAAAATGATACATTTACTTAAAATTATATTTTACAGATTAAGTACTTTTACTTAAAATTATATTTCAAGTAAAATTACTTAATCTGTAAGATATCCAACCGAAATATCAACTAAAGCGAAAATTAACACTGTAATTTTTTAAAATGTATATTATATACATATAGATGATATTTTTAGGGAGATAATCATTAGAAATATATTAATAAGTTTTTAACCAATGAATATCGAAGTAAAATTTAGTTAAGCCTCTATTTTCATTATAAGAAGAACAAAATGAAAATATTGTGATTTTTATATATGTGATTTTTCTAAAGTCACATACCTTTATGAAAAATTATATTATTTCGTTTATTTATTATAAAACGACCTCTCGTTGTAAGGTGTTTTGGATTAGTTTATAAATCAACGTTCGTAATGATTAATACTTCGATGAATTCTCCACAATTTCTCAGTTAAAATTTACATTAAAATTCCCAACCAACGGAAAAAACAAAATGGTTTAATTCAAATTTATTTATTTATTTACTTTTATTTAACTGTAAAAGCGCGCAAAAAAATAGTTTTTACCATGGTTTTGAATTGATTGTCTACAATAAGCTTCATTTAATGAAAATGAGGCAACAAGCAATATTCATGACGCATATAAGAAAAGTGGCTAATTCGAAAATTTTATTTTTTATTTTCTTTTGCACTTGAATGGTTTGAATTTCTTTTTTCAGCAATAGGTGACTTTTGTTTAACTTAATTATATTATTACTTGTCAGTTCAAAAACTTAGCAATCGGTTTTTGAATGCACAAAAGTTTTTTTTTTTTTTATAATTATGTACCCTTTACGTACGTGTCCCTCAATTTACATAAAGAATACTAGCCTTTCACGCACAGAACAATTGCGTGATAGTACCTTTATTCTACATAACTAACATGATTTTTTGATAAACCTCATTAATAAAATCACAAAATTTCAGTTTCTTTCTATTTATTTATTTATTATTATTATTTTCAATAAAATGTATTTAAATCTTTTACATTTACATTACAATTTCAATTTTAGTAAATATTTTTTTCCGCTGCTAAGTTAAAAATTCTTAGAATTAATTTAGATTTTTGTTGTATTAAAAGTAAAATATTTCATAAAATTTGATGTAATTAAACCATATTATCATACATAACAGAAATTCCATAGTTGATAAATGTATCTACAAAAAAATAAAAATAAATAAGTAAATAAATAAATAAATAAATAAATAAAAGAAATGAAAAGAAATAACGTTCATTCTATTTATAATGGAGAAAAAAATCTAAAATAAATATGCAATTTCAATATTAAAAAATTTGTATCTTAATAATATTTTCTTTTTCTATTTAGATCAATAGATGACACTACCACCACTGTGCCGAACAGACAACTATGAAAGCCAGTCCTAACTGACTTTAAAGTTTTCCAAATATATTTCTAAATATAAGATTTTGAGCATATGTTTCAACATAAAATGTTAATATTTTTTCAATTTTTTAAAGAAAATGTGCATTTCAAGTGTACTAGATTAAATTTTTGTAACATTTCTTTTCGTAGCATATTTGATCATTCTACTCTGGGTTCATTAATCAGATAGCATTTTACGTCACAATCGTATCGTTTCGACAAAATTTAATCTTAACTGGTCCACGTTAGAGAAATATTATATAGACTGTTATACTTCCATTTTTCTTTTTCTTTTTTTTTTTTTTTTTTTTTGGCATAAAAAGAAATATATTTAATATGCACAATCAAATAAATTTATTTCGTTTTATACTGGAAAATAAATAAATAAATAACTTATTAAATAAATAAAAGTGTTTTTTTTTTTCTTCTTTCTTTGATAATATGATATATTTTATTAATAATTTTAACTTTTTTTTTTTTTTATTATTATTATTATTTAATACCTTTTCAATCAATTATCCGATAGAATTAAGAAAGGTGGAGTTAGCTAGATTTTGACCTGATTAATAAGTGTACGAATTTTCGTAGCAATGGTTTAAACAGTGTATCTTTGTATGTCAGAAGACCTGACATACTCAAGGTGAAATACAGCAAATAATGACGAAGTGCAATGTCTGACTGAAAGCAATAGTCCTGTCATACTAACAAAACGATGATTTTAATGTAAAATATAAGTTTTAATTTGAAAAAGGAAAAAAAAAAAAAAAAAAAAAACGCATTGTTGATCAAATATCATGTACATCCATATTTCATTTTATTTTTATTATTAAAAAATAATTAATTCCTAGAACTTGTTTTTTGAATTGTAAATTAAGTTTATGGAAATATCCTTGACGTCACAAAAATTGTTTATAAGGTACTTGCCAAAATACTTTTTTTATTAGTCTGGGAATAACGGATGTCAACTGATTCTTTTCCCAAGGAAGCTCTTAAAAATAGCTTTCAGCTGAGAGTAGGAAGAGGCAATATTTTCCCCTTGACCTTTCCGGAAGCATCTGTAGGGTTTCAAGAGAAATTGTCGGCGGCTAAATGAAGCACGGAAAAAAAGAGAGAAAAAGAACACTAATGTGTGTTTAGCTTATATTTCATATTAAATTTATGGTAAAATTCGTACTTGTTCAAATAACATTGTTTTTTTTTTTTTTTTTTTTTTTTTTTATATCTTTTATAACTATTATTTGTATTTATTTGTATTTATTTATTCATATTTCTTTCAAGTTTACTTTATTATAATGTTAATGATAATTTTTACTTCCATTACCCTACTACCGTAGGTAGAGGAAGTATCGTATTCGGTCCAAAAATTCGACATCGAGTTCTCACCTGATTTACACATTTTAAGGTTCCCTGAATCCAATAAAGTGGTTTTCGGCAATTGGTCAGTGTGTGTGTATGATTGTATGTATGTACTTGCAGAATCTTCCGACTATCATATCTCCGAAGCTAATAAAGATAGAACGGCGAAACTTCAGAATTGACACAGGTCTGGTGTACAGATAAATTTTGCAAATTTTGGTGAAAATTGGAAAAACGGAACTGGGACGTCCGAAACAGGATATAAGTACATATCTCGAAAACGGCTCAAACGATTTTCTTCAAAGTTGCTATGTAAACACTCTATTAGATATCCTTCGAATGATATAATTGGTTAGTTCAGAAAAACTGATAGGTGTTTTGTATAAATAGCTCAATGCCAGGCTCGTAAGTGCGTTCCATTAAAAACGGCAGCACAGATTTTTTTCAAACTCGGCATAATAACTCTTTCTTAGATATCCTTTCATATGTAATTGTTCTTTTCCGGTCAACAATTGAGTTTGTCAAGTTTTGGTAAAAGCTGGTATCTCAAAAACGGCTCTAACAATTTTCTTGAAAATTTTTACATAAATCAATTTTAGATATTCTCTCTCATGCATTGCGTGGTTATTACAGGAAAATCAATACTCATCCTGCTTAGTAGGTTAATTTTAGATCTCGGAAATTGGTGTTTTAAAAAATAACGCAACCATCTTTTCTGTTATTTTGTAACTTGCCATGTAAACTTTGTTTTATATGTCTTTACACGTATATTAAGTTTCTCATACCGAAAAAAGTTTAGGTTTCTACTTCGTTAGGTCAATTTTATGTCTTCTGACCATATTATATCAAAAAAAAAAAAAAAAAAGAAAAAAAAAAACGTATATAATATACGTGTAATAGTGGGTAATGGAAGTCGTGTGGTTGTTTCAAACCAGATTTTTTACAAATGAAAATAATTCCTAGAGGAAGTTTTTTCGAGTGCTTTTGCTAATATATTTTTATGAGAAACATTGGTTAGTTTTGATATAAAATTCTTTAAATTTATTGATGATCTTATAGTGTTCAACTATAATATATATATATATATATATATATATTGAGGTTTCTGCTGATATTTATTCTAAGGATATAATTTTAAAACACACTAGAAATGAAAGTTCAATGTTCGCAAACTGCTAGAATTAGATACAACATCACTGCAACAATTAGTCTTGAAGATGCGTTTCTTAATTTGATCGACACTGTTAAAATAAATGAATGGTTATCTCTTATAATAACTGCTATCACTAACGCTAAGGTAATGTACAGTCGGTAACAAAAGTCTCCGAACACTAGCAAAAATTCCTATGTAAAAAAAGTACACTTAATACAGTTTTGTTAAATAAATCCTTGTCAAATCTTGTTTTTAGACTGACTAAAAACAGGATTCGACAAGGATTTATTTAACAAAACTGCATTAAGTGTACTATTTGTATGTAGGAATTTTGCTAGTGTTCGGAGACTTTTGTTACCGACTGTAAATTACACTGACCAAACGTCCCCATTTTCTGGGGACAAATGGGGACTTCTTTTTTTTTTTTTTTTTTTTTTTTTTTTTTTTTGAAGGCATTTTTCTAAGTTTTTAAAAATTGTAGAAAGTAAATTATTAATCAGTAATACTTTATTTTTAGTCCTTATTTATTAGGAATAAAAAAATACATCCATAATTGGATAATTGTAGCAATTTTTAACGCTTCTCTATTATAAAGGTACTTTGATCTGGTAGCCTACTGTAAATGCATATCAGTTGGTGTTAGGTGTTTCTCCATGCTAATGCTTTTTATACGTGATGTCGTCTTTCTTCCTTTTTTTTTTCTTTGAAGTGTTTTTAATAACATTTTATAAGTTTTTTATTCGTATATATAATATGATTAATAATTTTTAATAAGATTAATAAATTTTCATCTATATTTTAATAATTTCTCATCTAAATTTTAATAATTTTTCATTTGAGCTATAGTGGTCAGGTACTATTCTCTTAATAAAATGTAAGTAGCTAAGCTTATTTTGTTTTTGTTAGTAGCACTTGAAACAACTTATTGTGTCTATTCTGCATTAGGTGGCTCCCTTGATTATAGTCTCAATGTTTTTTGGTTTTAATTGATATTTTCTGTCTATTCATTTTTAAGATTTCTCCTTGTATCCATTTTCAAGCTTTTTTACACTACAGTTGACAGCAAAAGTATCCGAACACCAGCAGAAATCACTGTCTAAAGAAAGTACACTTAATAATGCTTTGTTAAATAAATCTTTGTCGAGTCATGTTCTTAGTCAATCGAAGAATATGATTTTAGAAGGATTTATTTAGCAAAATATTATTAAGTGTACTTTTTTGATATCGGAATTATTAGCTAGTGCTCGGATACTTTTGCTGTCGACTGTATAATTATGTTTGCATATCTTCTCCTTGCCACATTGCTATAAGGAATAAATTTATACGCATATGTTAACATCAGTTTTCAGTTTTTTTCTGGCTTTCGAAAATATTTTGAAGCATTTTTATAAATATATTAGGCATTTGGAACTAAAATAAAAATTGTAAAAGATTGAATTATGACGACGAAAATACTATTGCTTTTAGACAGCAAAAGTGTGTCACCACCTTTTTAGGGTAGACACCTATAAAATAGTAGGATATCTGACAACATTTAGTTTTTAAAAAATCTGATGTGAAACAACCACATGACTTCCATTACCCACTATTACATGTATTATATGCATTTTTGGAGATATTATGATCAGAAGACATAAAATTGACCTAAAGAACTAAAACCCTAAAATTTTTCTGATATGAAAAACATAATGCACGTGTAAAGACATATAAAACAAATTTTATATGGCAAATTAAAAAATAAGAAAAACAAAAATGGTAGAGTTATTTTTTGAAACACCAATTTTCGAGATCTAAAATTAACCTACCTAAGCACGATGACTGTTAATTTTTCTGTAATAATCACGTAATACTTGAGAAAGGATATCTAAAATTGATTTATGTAACAATTTTCAAGAAAATCGTGAAAGCCGTTTTTGAGATACCAACTGTTACCAAAACTTTTTATACTCAATTATTGACCGGAAAGCAATAATTACATTTAAAGGGAGTTAATATGACAAGTTTGAAAAAAAAAAGTACAACCGTTTTTAAAGGAACGCACTTGTGAGACCTGAAATTCAGTTGTTTATACAGGATGCCTATCAATTTTCCTGAACTAACCAACTATATCATTCGACAGGACATCTAAAAGAGTGTTTATACAGCGAATTTGAAGAAAATCGTTAGAGCCGTTTTTGAGATACGGATTTACGTTCCAACTTCTCGTTTTCCAATTGTCACAAAAACTTGAAAAATTTATCTGTACACCAGACAAGTATCAATTCTGAAACTTCGTAGTTCTATCTTTATTATTTTTGGAGATATGATAGCCAGAAGATTACGCACACACACACAAACACACTGAGCAGTTGTCAGTAGATATATAACACGGGTTCTGCGCCAGCGGCACCGCGGCACGGCACGGGCGAGCTGTGCTGCTGCCGCACCGTCTCTTATCAGTATCGTTCCGGTGACGCATGCCGACATGAAAGATAAGGAAGGTTAGAATTGGAATGTTATCTTGAATGATAAAGAATATTATTTTAAGAGAACTTTAATTATCGATTTTTCTCAAACTTATTTTTCTGTGGTGCTGACATCTATTGAGGAAGTATTGAACTCGTTTATTTTCAAAAATGATGCTTTACCGTCACTTAGGATCGAACCTGCTATCAGCGGGTTGCGAGCCCGCCGCGCTATCCACTCGACCATTATGTGTTGACAGCGTAAATTTTAATTACTTAGTGTAGCGTTTTGCGACGAAATTTATTTTAAATGTAAGTTATTTTTCAATTTAAGAAATGAATGTATTAATATTAGTGAGGATTTTTAGTGCATAATTAATATTTTAATTGTTTTCGTAGATTTTATGTGCATAATTATTATTTTAATGATAATTTGGGATAAAATATTAAGAAATTTTTTCTTATGTTAAACAAAATGAGTGATTAAAAATTTTCGTTCAAGGGTGTTTGATCAGTGGAAATATGTGATTTTTCTACTGTTATATGTTCAAACATTTTTTTTTTTTTTTTCTATGTGAACATATATTAAATTTCTTTTTTATTTAATCTTTAGAACTCTGCTAAAGAGTTACTTTTTTTTCTGTGAAATTCTCAAAAGAGAATTTCTTATGTATGTTCAAACAGATTTTTTAATCTGCGTGAACATATTTAGACAGTATTTTTAATTATGTAAAATATACGATTTTTCGCGAATGGTTTTCACTAATATTTTTTAAGGAAAAATTGTGGTATAATTTAAATGCGTACAAAATTTAATAAAATGATTACAAATTAAGGAAATTTTCTCACATCTGAAATATTACCATATGTGCTGCCATCTGGCGATTATTCATTGAAACAGAGAAAAAAAAAAAAAAAAAATAATATTATTGAAGTAGAGAGTTAGAAAAAATATATTCAGGCAGAAATAGAGGTATTTATTTCATTTACTAATAAAGGATTAGAAAAATTAACTAAGATTTTGTATATTTTAGTGCTCATAGAGATATGAATTTACATTAATTATCAATTTTAAAATTAATTTTAAACTTGGGAAAAAAAAAAAAAAAATAATAATAATAATAATAATAATAATAATCATAATATTGAAGTAGAGAGTTAGAAAAAATATATTCAGACAGAAATAGTGATAAAGGATTAGAAAAATTAACTAAGATTTTGTGTAACCAATAACATTTTACAACGCAACAGAGTTATAGTACATTTTATTTAACTTATCATAAGCTAAAATCAAACCATGTACTTATTAATCTTATATTCATGTATTTGCATATTTTGTATATTTATGCATCCTTAAGTATTTTAGTTATGTAATATTTTAAAATATTTTGCATTATAAATGTAATTTAAGTTTATGCACGCACACACATAGAAAAATTTAATTATTTATTTTTTAATCTTAATAGATTAAAACGGAAATATTTTTTTTTTTTTTTTGAACTTCCATTTTATAATAAAATAGTTATATTTCGAATAAATAGAGATTCTTCTAAATGAGTTGTCTTAGAAATTTTGCGAAAGAAAATTGAAATAATGTGGTAAGTGTGTATTTTCGGATATATGTAGAAATAGTGATTATCTTTGCATTACAGGAAATGTTTAAACATGAGATCTTGATTATATACTTTTAAATAGATAATGAGTTGTATTAGAAATTATGTAAGAAGATATTTTTATGTACTTAATTGTTAGATAAGTAGTTTTCGTTTAAAAATATGCACCTTAAAGTGAAAATACTATACTACAGAGTTACCATTTATTTAATTCATTAAAAAATATGCTTCTTTTCTACACTTCCAAAGAAACAAATGAGTGATAAGCTTATTTCTTATCGACCATGTTGATACTACGTAATACTACGATAAACTCATTTTGTTTGATTATCTTATATAGTTCTACTAAACTAGTTAAAAAACTTTTTGAATTATTCACCTTAAAATGAAAATACTATACTACAGAGTTACCATTTATTTAATTCATTAAAAAATATGCTTCTTGAAAAATAATGACCTATCTAGAAGTATTTTTTCATTGATATATTTATTTAATAATATTAATTTAAGAACTTTATTTTATAAATTAACTTCTATCAACCAATACCATTTTACCACGCAACAGAGTTATAGTAGATTTTATTTAACTTATCATAAGCTAAAATCAAACCATGCACTTATTAATCTTATATTTATGTATTTGTATATTTATGCATCCTTTAGTATTTTAGTTATGTAATATTTTAAAATGTAATTGAAAAAAAAAAAAAAAAAAAAAAATATTTCGCATTATAAATGTAATTTAAGTTTATGCACGCACACACATAGAAAAATTTAATTATTTATTTTTTAATCTTAATAGATTAAAACGGAAATTTTAAAGTTAAGCATATGTACATTGCGAAATTGATTAAGATTTAATATTACAAACTTAATTATATTGAGTGAAATTAGGATGTAGCTTATTAGAGGAACAATAGTTATAAATATTGCAAAATTTTGAAATACATTAAGGTTTATTACTTACTTAGTTATATTTTATGTGCATATTTAGTACTTTTGTGATGTAATGTAGCTTATTAGATATGCAATAGTTATAAATGATGCAAAAATGTTGATACACATTATGGTTTAGTAGTTATAAATGTTGAAATACATTAAGATTTATTACTTACTTAGTTATATTTTATGTACATATATAGTACTTTTTGTGATGTGATGTAGCTTATTAGGTGAACGATAGTTATAAATGATGTAAAAATGTTGAAATACATTAAGATTTCTTACTTACTTAGTTATATTTTATGTGCATATTTAGTACTTTTGTGATGTAATGTAGCTTATTAGATGTCCAATAGTTATAAATGATGCAAAAATGTTGATGCACATTATGGTTTAATAGTTATATTTTATGATAAACAATACTTATAAATGATGCAAAAATGTCGAAGTACATTAAGGTTTAATAGTTGCACAGTTATATTTTATGTGCATATATTGTACTTTTGCCATGTTATGTAGCTTATTAGAGGAACGATACTTATAAATGATGCAAAAATGTTGAAATACATTAAGGTTTAATAGTTATATTTTATGCGCGTATATAGCACTTTTTGTGATGCGAAACAAAATATTCTCAGGGGATAGTAGTTTTCAAAAAATTTAACCACAGGAATACACTCTATTTAAGATAGAAATAGGTGCACTAGTATTGAACATGGTGGCTTTTTGGGGTCACGTGATTTTTTTCGTCCAATCAGAAGCACGGAATTTTAATGAATAGTATTATAAAATTAAGTGTTTTTTATATACAGATATTTTTGAGGTTTCATGAACCAATCAAAACCAGGGATTTTTAATGAATAGTATTATAAAATTAAGCACTTTGTGGAATTAAGTGTTGATTGTGTACAAATAATTTTGGTGTTTTTTCAACCACATGGATTTTTAATGATTATAAAATTAAGTGATTTGTGGAATTAAGTGTTGATCATATTCAAATAATTTAGGAGTACTATGAACCAACCAGAAGCATGGATTTTTAATAATTGTAAAATTAAGTGATTTAAGTATGCAAGTTTCGGAAAAAACCATGAAAAATTCAAACGAATAGCCTACAAACTTTAAAATCTGTGATGCACAAATTATTTGTTTTAACATGTTGATAAACTAGATTACATTAAAAAGTTTGGGTATTAAAATGATATATATTTGGTGTGATTAATAGGGGTTCTAAAGAATTTGGTTGCTTTTCCTGGTGTATGAATTTAGCTTATATTTGGCGTGATTTCGCCAATAATTACAAATTTGGTGGTAAACCTGCAGTATAAATGCATTCGCAAAGAAAAGTTTGTCAGTTGCTGCTGTATTTTCGAGGAGTGCGCACGTTTAATTTATCAACTTGTATTTTTTTATAACACTTTACTTTTTAGTGAGAGAGATGGATTTATCTGCAAAAATGCCTATTTCAAATGAGGTGTCATCAAGCTTGGATACTAAGAAAGTACCAAAAACTTTTAGCTGTGTTTCTTGCAGTATGGTATTTAAACGAAAATGGGATTTGCTTCGTCACATGAAAATTCATTTCAACGAAAAATCTTTTATTTGCAATGTATGCCAGAAAGCATTTACCAGGTCAGATGAGTTAAAGAGACATTTAAAAATTCATGAAAAGACTTCTATTGAACATAGATGTGGGCAATGTGATGAATCCTTTAATCGCAAGTATCAGTTGCTGATGCATATTAGAAAAAATCATCGAAAACCTTTAACAGCGCATTCCTGTGATCAATGTGCAGAAACATTTAGACAGAAATATAAACTTTTAGAGCATGTTAGAGAAAATCATCGAAAACCCTTATCGCAAGCAACATTAAAGCGAATATCAAATTCTGACCGAGATTTTCTTAAGGAGAAAATTATGCATTTTAAAAGAAAAAATGCTCTTAATACATTTATAATAACCACATTTGATAATAAAAACAAAGATTTGGATTTAACGTCATTTTTTAATAATTTAAGAACTGACATTTTAAACGAATTAAACTTTCAATTAAATGATCAAGGATCATTAAAATGGTATATTAATGTAGAAGTTATTTTTAGTTGTATTTATGAAAATGGAGAGAAGGATTTTATTACACAAAATTTTAGGTCAAAAAGTATAACAACTCTTTTAATAAATGATTTGAATAATGATCTTGAAAACGCTTTTAACAAGATGAAAAAGTGTTTTGATGAATTTAGTGAACAAGGATCAGGTTGGACATTAACAGAAATTTTCAAATTAGAACTTTGTATGACTAAATATGGTTCTTTTCAAATGTAATATCTGATTTTACTATATATATATATATATATATATATATATATATATTGAAAATTGTTAGTTGAATCTTATTAAAATTATTGTAAACTTTGTATAAAAATGGTGCATGTAAAAATCTTATAATTTGAAAAATAAAAGTATGTGTACAAAAATTGTATTTTTAATTATTTATCTCATATAAAAATTTTATGTAAAAGTTTAAACTATTAATCGGATTTTTAAAATAAATGCACTTATGTAAACATGTTTAAATAGAAAGTTTTATATTTATTTTATCAAAGTAATTTTTTATTTTTTATTTATTTATTTATTTATTTATTTATTTTTTTTTTAATATGATTTTAAAACTATATATTTTAATATGATTTTAAAACTACATATTTTTATAAAACGTTATATCATAAATAAATTGATATTTTATAGTAAATATAATCTTACCAATTTTAGAGATTGTATCAAAAAATCATGAACTTTCCAATTTTAGCATTAACCATTTAACATATAGTCTAGGGAAATACTAACCTGCTTAAAAGTTTAACTTTTCTGCATGCTTGAAATTAGACATGAACAAATTATCTGTTTTAACACGTTGATAAACTAAAATAGTTTACGTGATTTTTTAATGGGATTGGGGATATTTTTCAAGATTTGGCTATTAAAATAACATATCTGCTAAGATTTGGCGAGATTTTTTAATATATTTGGCAATAAATACTAATTTGGCATTAAACATAGAGTATAAATTCAGTCTCAGAGGAAAATTTAATCAGTTGCTGACTTGTTTTCGTGCTTCATATAGCATTTTTAAAGTTTTACTTTGATTATATTTATAATGGATCTATCTGAGGAAGTGCAAGTTTCTGTTCATCAACAACCTTCTTCATCATGTTTCGAAGATGAGACTTTACACTTAAAGGATGAAAAACCCTATATTTGTAATGTGTGTAAGAAAGCATTTAGTAGATCGTACGGTTATAAAAGACACTTAAAAACTCATGAAAAACCCCGCATAGGATATGGGTGTGAATACTGTATGGAAAATTTTACTCGTAAACGGGATTTTTTAAAACATAATGCAAAAATTCATAAAAAGACTTTACATAATCACAGTTGTGATGAATGTAGTGAAGTGTTTAGGACTAAACAAGATTTATTGAATCATAAAAAAATGCTACATCGAAAGGTTTTACCTGAATATCTATGTGTAGAATGCAACGAAAGTTTTCGATATAAGTATGAATTATTACGTCATAACAGAAAAAATCATCGTAAAGATTCTTCTGCTTACGTATGTACAAAATACAATGAACGAAATACTCTCAACTTTGACAGTGAAAATATGAACTTAACGAATTTTTTGAATACTGCTTTTTTAACCAGCACCTATTCTTTAGCCAAAAGCTTTCATGATGAAAATAACAATACATATTTTTTAATATTTTTAAATCATGAAAATATGAATACCGAACGCATAACACAAAATATTGACTCACCAACCAACAACTTTGAGAGTGCAAATGCGAACTTAACGAATTTTTCAGATAATCAAAATATTGTTTTCGGTTCATCAACCAGTGAAAATGTGATCTTATCAAATGTTTTGGATAATAATGAAAATGCATACAACGTTTTACCCACTGCTACTGGAAATATGAATACTGAATGTTTGACACAAAGTAATATTTATGACTCACCAACGAACAACTTTCAGAATATAAATGTGGACTTTACGAATTTTAATGTAGAGTGTATGAGTAATCAAAATAATTTTTCACCGGTGAGTGTTGATAACGACTTGTTGACATTTTTGGATAATTTTAATGTAGAATGTATAACTCAATGTAACCTTAACGATTCAACAACAATTTAGATTTTTATGAACCTGTTTTTATATTGACAATAATAATGTAAATAAATTATTTTAATCAAAAATTGTGTTTTTATTATGAAATTACTTTCTACACACCATTTTATATTACAATAGATTCGTTAAGTCACGAAAAAAATCTAAACATGTATAAATATATTTTTGCTTTCTTATTAACTAAATCGTTTAATACATTTATATACAATAAGACTTGGTGATTTTAATTCGTTTTAAAGAAATTATTTCCCAACAAATTGGAATGGAACGAAGTGACTTATAAAAACCGTAAAATTAAGAACTCTAATATTGCTGATTTATTAAATATTTTCTACGAATAAGAAAGTGCCTATCAATGCACAGGGCGAATTGTTGCAAGCTCTTAATGATATGCCTAAAACCTTTATTAAAAACAAATTTTTGTTATCTTCTGTACCCAAATGTAGCCCCACCTATTGATTAAATTTTCTTTTAAAATGCATAATTTTCTCCTTAAGAAAATCTCGGTCAGAATTTGATATTCGCTTTAATGTTGCTTGCGATAAGGGTTTTCGATGATTTTCTCTAACATGCTCTAAAAGTTTATATTTCTGTCTAAATGTTTCTGCACATTGATCACAGGAATGCGCTGTTAAAGGTTTTCGATGATTTTTTCTAATATGCATCAGCAACTGATACTTGCGATTAAAGGATTCATCACATTGCCCACATCTATGTTCAATAGAAGTCTTTTCATGAATTTTTAAATGTCTCTTTAACTCATCTGACCTGGTAAATGCTTTCTGGCATACATTGCAAATAAAAGATTTTTCGTTGAGATGAATTTTCCTGTGACGAAGCAAATCCCATTTTCGTTTAAATACCATACTGCAAGAAACACAGCTAAAAGTTTTTGGTACTTTCTTAGTATCCAAGCTTGATGACACCTCATTTGAAATAGGCATTTTTGCAGATAAATCCATCTCTCTCACTAAAAAGTAAAGTGTTATAAAAAAATACAAGTTGATAAATTAAACGTGCGCACTCCTCAAAAATACAGCAGCAACTGACAAAATTTTCTTTGCGAATGCATTTATACTGCAGGTTTACCACCAAATTTGTAATTATTGCGAAATCACGCCAAATATAAGCTAAATTCATACACCAGGAAAAGCAACCAAATTCTTTAGAACCCCTATTAATCACACCAAATATATATCATTTTAATACCCAAACTTTTTAATGTAATCTAGTTTATCAACATGTTAAAACAAATAATTTGTGCATCACAGATTTTAAAGCTTGTAGGCTATTCGTTTGAAGTTTTTCATGTTTTTTTCCGAAACTTGCATACTTAAATCACTTAATTTTACAATTATTAAAAATCCATGCTTCTGGTTGGTTCATGGTACTCCTAAATTATTTGAATATGATCAACACTTAATTCCACAAATCACTTAATTTTATAATCATTAAAAATCCATGTGGTTGAAAAAACACCAAAATTATTTGTACACAATCAACACTTAATTCCACAAAGTGCTTAATTTTATAATACTATTCATTAAAAATCCCTGGTTTTGATTGGTTCATGAAACCTCAAAAATATCTGTATATAAAAAACACTTAATTTTATAATACTATTCATTAAAATTCCGTGCTTCTGATTGGACGAAAAAAATCACGCCAAAAAGCCACCATGTTCAATACTAGTGCACCTATTTCTATCTTAAATAGAGTGTATTCCTGTGGTTAAATTTTTTGAAAACTACTATCCCTTGAGAATATTTTGTTTCGCATCACAAAAAGTGCTATATACGCGCATAAAATATAACTATTAAACCTTAATGTATTTCAACATTTTTGCATCATTTATAAGTATCGTTCCTCTAATAAGCTACATAACATGGCAAAAGTACAATATATGCACATAAAATATAACTGTGCAACTATTAAACCTTAATGTACTTCGACATTTTTGCATCATTTATAAGTATTGTTTATCATAAAATATAACTATTAAACCATAATGTGCATCAACATTTTTGCATCATTTATAACTATTGGACATCTAATAAGCTACATTACATCACAAAAGTACTAAATATGCACATAAAATATAACTAAGTAAGTAAGAAATCTTAATGTATTTCAACATTTTTACATCATTTATAACTATCGTTCACCTAATAAACTACATCACATCACAAAAAGTACTATATATGTACATAAAATATAACTAAGTAAGTAATAAATCTTAATGTATTTCAACATTTATAACTATTAAACCATAATGTGTATCAACATTTTTGCATCATTTATAACTATTGCATATCTAATAAGCTACATTACATCACAAAAGTACTAAATATGCACATAAAATGTAACTAAGTAAGTAATAAACCTTAATGTATTTCAAAATTTTGCAATATTTATAACTATTGTTCCTCTAATAAGCTACATCCTAATTTCACTCAATATAATTAAGTTTGTAATATTAAATCTTAATCAATTTCGCAATGTACATATGCTTAACTTTAAAATTTCCGTTTTAATCTATTAAGATTAAAAAATAAATAATTAAATTTTTCTATGTGTGTGCGTGCATAAACTTAAATTACATGTATAATGCGAAATATTTTTTTTTTTTTTTTTTTTTTTTTTTTTCAATCACATTTTAAAATATTACATAACTAAAATACTAAAGGATGCATAAATATACAAATACATAAATATAAGATTAATAAGTGCATGGTTTGATTTTAGCTTATGATAAGTTAAATAAAATCTACTATAACTCTGTTGCGTGGTAAAATGGTATTGGTTGATAGAAGTTAATTTATAAAATAAAGTTCTTAAATTAATATTATTAAATAAATATATCAATGAAAAAATACTTCTAGATAGGTCATTATTTTTCAAGAAGCATATTTTTTAATGAATTAAATAAATGGTAACTCTGTAGTATAGTATTTTCATTTTAAGATGAATAATTCAAAAAGTTTTTTAACTAGTTTAGTAGAACTATATAAGATAATCAAACAAAATGAGTTTATCGTAGTATTACGTAGTATCAACATGGTCGATAAGAAATAAGCTTATCACTCATTTGTTTCTTTGGAAGTGTAGAAAAGAAGCATATTTTTTAATGAATTAAATAAATGGTAACTCTGTAGTATAGTATTTTCACTTTAAGGTGCATATTTTTAAACGAAAACTACTTATCTAACAATTAAGTACATAAAAATATCTTCTTACATAATTTCTAATACAACTCATTATCTATTTAAAAGTATATAATCAAGATCTCATGTTTAAACATTTCCTGTAATGCAAAGATAATCACTATTTCTACATATATCCGAAAATACACACTTACCACATTATTTCAATTTTCTTTCGCAAAATTTCTAAGACAACTCATTTAGAAGAATCTCTATTTATTCGAAATATAACTATTTTATTATAAAATGGAAGTTCAAAAAAAAAAAAAAAATATTTCCATTTTAATCTATTAAGATTAAAATATAAATAATTAAATTTTTCTATGTGTGTGCGTGCATAAACTTAAATTACATTTATAATGCAAAATATTTTAAAATATTACATAACTAAAATACTTAAGGATGCATAAATATACAAAATATGCAAATACATGAATATAAGATTAATAAGTACATGGTTTGATTTTAGCTTATGATAAGTTAAATAAAATGTACTATAACTCTGTTGCGTGGTAAAATGTTATTGGTTACACAAAATCTTAGTTAATTTTTCTAATCCTTTATCACTATTTCTGTCTGAATATATTTTTTCTAACTCTCTACTTCAATATTATTATTATTATTATTATTATTTTTTTTTTTTTCCCAAGTTTAAAATTAATTTTAAAATTGATAATTAATGTAAATTCATATCTCTATGAGCACTAAAATATACAAAATCTTAGTTAATTTTTCTAATCCTTTATTAGTAAATGAAATAAATACCTCTATTTCTGCCTGAATATATTTTTTCTAACTCTCTACTCCAATAATATTATTTTTTTTTTTTCTGTTTCAATAATTAATCGCCAGATGGCAGCACATATGGTAATATTTCAGATGAGAGAAAATTTCCTTAATTTGTAATCATTTTATTAAATTTTGTACGCATTTAAATTATACCACAATTTTTCCTTAAAAAATATTAGTGAAAACCATTCGCGAAAAATCGTATATTTTACATAATTAAAAATACTGTCTAAATATGTTCACGCAGATTAAAAAATCTGTTTGAACATACATAAGAAATTCTCTTTTGAGAATTTCACAGAAAAAAAAGTAACTCTTTAGCAGAGTTCTAAAGATTAAATAAAAAAGAAATTTAATATATGTTCACATAGAAAAAAAAAAAAAAAATGTTTGAACATATAACAGTAGAAAAATCACATATTTCCACTGATCAAACACCCTTGAACGAAAATTTTTAATCACTCATTTTGTTTAACATAAGAAAAAATTTCTTAATATTTTATCCCAAATTATCATTAACCTTCATAGGGTGTTCGGGTCTTTTTTGACCCAAATCGAATTTATTTCGCAGATATTTCCAACATTTTTGGGAATTTTTAAAAAATACTTTGTTACTTTGATTTTAAGGCTGCAGTGAATACGCACGTACTTTTTTTAAATTTTTCAACTGGTAGTTTTTTCGTAGTAAAAATAGTAACACATAAGTTGTTCGGGTCTTTTTTGACCCGAATGGACTGTTTACGGTAAAGCAATGATAGCGCTATACCTTTCAATAAATTATTCAATTATTATTGCTGTGAGAATGTATTTGTCTCCTCGCTCTTATCTAGTACGTATTTTTCGTTATCCGTAGCCACAATAGATGGCGCTACTAGATAGATACTACATCAGTAACTGTAAGTTTCAGAGAGCGGCATTTTTTCCCGCACTTTCTTTCCTGCTTCCGTATAGCACGTTGTTCTTTTCATAGTTCATTTTGTTGCGCATTTTGTTAGACACACAGTAAAGTCTATGATATGGCCAATCGTGGACTTACTAAAGAAGAAATAGATGAGTTATGGCCTGCGATGTCAGACGAAGAAGAAGTTGTTTCAGAAATTGAAGATCATGTTTCGGAAAGCGAAGAGACATCCGATAACGACACAGATGAAGAATCTGATCAGTCGATAATTCAGACGGAAACTTTAGTTAGCAAAGATGGTAAAATTGAGTGGAAATCTGAACCACAAGCTTTAGGTGGTAGGCGTAAAGCAGAAAATATTTTGAATATGACTCCAGGTCCTACGAAGTATGCTACGACTAGAATTCAAGATGAATACTCTGCATTTATGTTGCTTTTCCCACCATCAGTAGTTAATATTATACTAAAAAATAGTAACATAGAAGGAAAAAATTTATTTGGTGACCGATGGAAGAATTTAAATAACTCTGACTTGGAAGCCTTTATTGGCTTGTTGCTGCTGTCTGGTGTATATAAATCTCGTAATGAGTCCACAGAGAGTCTGTGGGATGCCACAACGGGACGGAGTATATTCAGGGCTACTATGTCCTTAGAAAAATTCAAACTGATATCGAAGGTTCTTCGATTTGATGATAAACAGACCCGACAAAGAAGAAGGGAAACTGACAAATTCGCAGCCATAAGAGAGCTTTTGGACAAGTGGGTGGAAATATTGCCAATGTTGTATAATCCCGAGATGTACGTTACTGTGGATGAGCAGCTAGTTGCTTTCCGTGGAAAGTGCCCATTTCGTCAGTACATGCCCAGCAAACCAGCCAAGTACGGCATAAAATTTTGGTTACTTTGCGATAACGCTACCAGTTATGTTTGGAATATACAACCGTACCTTGGAAAGAATCCTGGTTCTGCATCAGAAAAAAAAGAGGTCTCAGGGTTGTTAACGATCTTGTTCAAGGCTTGAAAGGTCACAATGTAACTTGTGATAACTTTTTCACGTCTTATGACCTTGGACAGCTTCTTCTGAAAAAAAAACTGACAATGATTGGAACAATCAGAAAAAATAAGACAACAATTCCTCCTCAGTTGCTTCTAAAAAAGGCTCCAATGTACTCCTCAAAATTTGCGTTCACGAAGGACATGACTCTAGTATCGTACGTCCCGAAGAGAGGCAAGTGCGTAGTCCTCCAAAGCACTCTTCATCATGACAAGAAGCTTGCTGACACAGATACAAAGAAACCTGAAATCATTCTGGATTATAACAGCACAAAAGGAGGAGTAGATACGTTAGATAAACTAGTATCTAACTATTCTTGTCGGAGGAAGACCAACAGGTGGCCCATCATTGTTTTTTCCAATATCTTAGATATTTCTGCATATAATGCATTCGTACTCTTCATAAAAGTCAATCCAACATGGAAGATGAATTCATTTCACAAAAGGAGGCTCTTCATTGAAAAGCTCGGCATGACTTTGGTTACTCAACAAATCGAAAAACGAAAACATCTGCCCAGAGCAAGAGCTGCCCGAGAATTAGCGATGAGTATTCAAAATTCAGAACGGACTGAACTCGCTCCTGAACTATCAGGAAGTTTATCAACTACCAATAAAAGGGGAAGATGCCACTTGTGCACACGGACTGATAACAAAAGTTCTGTAAAATGTTTCAAATGTGAACATTTCACTTGTAAGAAACATTTCATTCAAGTGTGCAACAATTGTGTATAAAAGGTAATCTCTTTTCTATATTGTTCTATTTTTTCAGTATTTCCTACACATAATTTTCTAGTATATTCCTGTTATACAAATTGAGAAATGTGTAGATTAAAAGATAAATAAATAATTGCATATCCATATTTAGAATTTTTTTTTTCAAATATTATGATGCAAATTCAACTTTTCAAAAAAGCAGTTATTTGTACCCTAAAGGGTTAAGCTATATAAAAATACAGAAAAGGGTAAAAAAATGATAATTACATAAAAAAATTGTATTTCCATTTTTATAATAGAAAATTTTCAAAAATTCTGTGGAAAATTTAACATTTCAAAAAAGAAATTCCTTGAACTGCAAAGGGTTAAATTATCATTTGATCTACCATTTTCTATAATTTTGTATAACTACTTAATTATCTATATTACCAATATTCATAACGTGTGCCTAGAATTCGAAAAAATTGAAAATTATAATATGGGTCTTTTTTGACCCGAACACCTTAGGTGTATGCTACATTGGAACACCGTATGAAGGTTAAAATAATAATTATGCACATAAAATCTACGAAAACAATTAAAATATTAATTATGCACTAAAAATCCTCACTAATATTAATACATTCATTTCTTAAATTGAAAAATAACTTACATTTAAAATAAATTTCATCGCAAAACGCTACACTAAGTAATTAAAATTTACGCTGTCAACACATGATGGTCGAGTGGATAGCGCGGCGGGCTCGCAACCCGCAGATAGCAGGTTCGATCCTAAGTGACGGTAAAGCATCATTTTTGAAAATAAACGAGTTCAATACTTCCTCAATAGATGTCAGCACCACAGAAAAATAAGTTTGAGAAAAATCGATAATTAAAGTTCTCTTAAAATAATATTCTTTATCATTCAAGATAACATTCCAATTCTAACCTTCCTTATCTTTCATGTCGGCATGCGTCACCGGAACGATACTGATAAGAGACGGTGCGGCAGCAGCACAGCTCGCCCGTGCCGTGCCGCGGTGCCGCTGGCGCAGAACCCGTGTTATATATCTACTGTTGTCAAAAACTCCTTTTTTGGACTCAGAAAATCTTAAAACATGTAAATCAGGTGAAAACTCGATATCGAATTTTTAGTCCGAATACAATACTTCCATTACGTACGGTAGTGATATGGAAGTAAAAAAAAGAAGAAGAAGAAGAAGAAAGAAGCGTCTCGTCGAAAATTCAACTATTTAAGAAATATTTTAAATTTGTAAATTTTTATAGAAAATACATTTTAACTAATTTGTCCCTAAGGTAGCAATATAGTTACATCTCACCGTACATATCACTAGCTGTATTTTTATTACAGCGTAGAGTACTTTATAAGGAAAAGTACCTTAGAAATTTTCATTTATTTTATTTTTTCTTTTAAACCATAACTAAATATTTGGTTTTTTTCAATATTAATTATTGTTTATACATGTAATAAAATAGATTCACTGTTTACAATGTTTATTAACATTGTTACTCAGTAGAACGTACCTGAGATCAATACTATCATAGACTGTATTTTTATCACTAGCTTTGTCATTTAATAAAGGGATTTCGTCTTCATTTGTGTTACTTTCAGATACCACAACGTTATGTAAACTCATGAGAGAGCCAGTGTCTGGAGGCATTTTTCCCAGAAAAATAAAGATGTGAATTAAATATATGCTGTAAATACAAAAACAAAATATTTGTACATTATTATATTCATAAAGCTTTTTAAAAATGTAAATAACTAATCAGTAATGCATTTATAAAAAGAAAATAATACTCTACCTTTCCATATATGATAGGACGCTTTTGATTTCAGACGTTTTGCCAAATTCCAAATGTATGCATAGCTTAAACGAACAAATCATCTTGAAACTTAAGGAGTGTACAGGGATCCCGGAAAAATGGGTAACGGAAAAATGGGTAACGGAAAGATGGGTAACGGAAAGATGGGTAACGGAAAAATGGGTAACGGAAAGATGGGTAACGGAAAGATGGGTAACGGAAAAATGGGTAAGCGGAAAAAAGGTTAATGGAAAAATGGGTAAACGGAAAAAAAGGTAACGGGAAAAAGGGTAAGCGGAAAAATGGGTAACGGAAGAATGGGTAATTTGCGAATTGCTACTTGCGAATCATATACTGAAATTGCCCCAAATTATGCCATAGAGCTAAATTATGTTTCGAAGACGTTTCATCTTTGTTACTGATTATTTATTTCACCGCCAGTTAAAAAGTTATTCTTTTAAGAGGGCTGAATATAAATAAATCATTCTCAGGATACTTTTTAGTAAAAAAAAAAAAAATTAATTAAGCTTTTATTTATTACTTTATTCACGTATTTACTATCTATGAGATTTTAATTATTTTTTAAAAGAAATCATAATGTTAAAATAATAATTATAATAATAATTGAAAAAAGATATTATTAAATCGTTCAGTTAAATTTAAATGCTAATTAGCTAGTTTCTGGTTAATTCATGAATAGATTTTACCTAAAAGTGTGAAATTTTTAAATTTTATACTTATTCACAAAAGGAAATTAATTTTTTTTCTTTAAGTAAATAAAGCCTAAAATGAATGACTAAAATATGGATCTCGGAAAAAAAGGGCACCCAGAAAAGGGCACTTTTCTAGTTCGCAAATCGCAAAATAATGAATATCAAGTAATGAACTTAAAAATTGACTTTCAAAATACATTTTTTAAATTTCAATTGGTTTGGTACAACATTCATTTTGTATGTAGTACCTGGGGGAAGAGGGGGAGGGGACCTAGCAGCAGATTGAAAAAACAACAACAACAATTGTTTTTATATCAACTCTTACCGATAGACATACTTGTGGGAGGGTAGGGTTAAAGGAAGGGGGGGGGGGGACTGGCAGAGAAAAATAAAATGATGTTTTATATCACAATTTTACCGACTTTAATGATATATTTTATAACTATCACTTACTTTTTATGAAGATCACAGTGAGTGTACTGTATATCTGGGGGGGGGGGGTCAAGGGGGAGCAGATGGAAATGAAATATATTCTTTTTTAAATTACCCTATTATTGATTAAAAAATTTTGTGTATAATCATGATTAATTTATGAAAAAATCATAGTAAGTGTCAGACAAACTTAGTGTGTGGGGCGGGAGGGGGGGGGGAGAGAAATAAAGTGATTCTCTATATCACCATTTTAGCGATTTTAATGATATATTCCATTACTACCACGTGATTTTTATGCAGATTACAATGAGTGTATTATATACCTGAAGGGAGGGGGGAGGGACAATGAAAGTAAAATATATTATTTTTTAAACTACACTATTATCGATTTAAACAAAAACTTTGTATAATAACGTACAATTTGTGAAACAAAACCACAGTAAGTGTCAGACGTACTTGAGGGGGGGGGTAAAGAGAGGGGAACAGGGGAAAATAAAATATTTTTTTTATCACCATTTTACCGATTATAATGACATATTCTATAACTGTCACTTACTTTTTATGACGATCACAATGAGTGTATTATATAATTGGGGGGGGGTCAAGGGGGGGCGAAGATAGAAGTAAAATATTTATTCTTTAAACTACCGCATTTTCAATTTAAAAAGAACGTTTGTATCTATGCAACTTTCTGCCAATAAAAAATTACAGTGAGTGTATACATATCTGGATGATTTGCTAAGGGAGGGGGGGGGAGGGCAGAGCGAAGAAAATTTTTGTTTTTTCATCACCATGCTACCTACTTATATGAAACTTTGTACAAGTACCACTTTTATTTTATTAAAATTATAGTGAAAGCTACCTATAGTTGATAAGGTGGGTAAGGGGTTCGGGGTTGACGGGGGGGGGGGGGGTTGGACAGATGGAAAATAAAATATTCTTTTTAAACAAAACTTATTATAGCTTGTTTATTGTTTTATTTACATTTTGTGTATGTATCAATTATTATTAATGAAAAAATTACAGTGAGGTATGCAAAAATTCAATGAATTATTTAAATCTGTAAAAAAGTTACTCAAAAATGAATTTTCTTCTTTTAATCTATCTCTTTTGTCCTCTCCCCGTGTAGAAAAAAAAAAAAAAAAAAAAAAAAAAAAAAAAAAAAAAACGTACACTCTCGTTGATGTTTAGCATCAGTTTTACAATGAGAAATTAGAAAAAATGCCTTTTTCCGCAATCCAAATATCCAATACATTGTTAATATAAATTAATTAAAAGTTAATATCAAACATTGGTAAAAGATTATTCTAAAACAAAATTTTTTTCTTTCATCTGTCCCCCCCCCTCCCCTCGTAGAAACAAAGAAAAAAATTGCTATCATCCATGTTTAGCAAATATTTTACAAGTAACAATTAAGAAACGTACCTTTTTTCCGGTACCCTTTTTTTCCGGATTGCGGAAAGAAGGGCATTTTTCTTAATTTCTCCTTGTAAAACTGATGCTAAACTAATTACACCAACGATAGTGTAATTTTTTTATTTCTACATTGGGGGAGGACAAAAGAGACAGATTAAAAGAAGAAAATTAATTTTTGAATAACTTTTTTACAAATTTTAATCATACATTAAATTTTTGCGTACCTCATTGTAATTTTTCATTAATAGTAACTGATATTTACACAAAATGCAAACAAAACAATAAAACAAACGACAATAAATTTTTCATCTACACCCCCCCCCTTTTCAACTATAGGTAACTTTCACTATGATTTTAATAAAATGTAAGTGATAGTCGTACAAAGTTTATAAATAAGTAGCATGGTGATATAAAAACAAAAGTTTTCTTCACTCTCCCCCCCCCCTTAACAAATCATCCAGATATGTGTACACTCACAGTAATTTTACATAAGCAGAAATTTGTAGATATATAAAGTTTTTTTTAAATCGACAATGCGGTAATTTAAAAAATAATACATTTTAATTTTATCTGCGCCCTCCTCCCCTCCCCCAGATATATAATACACTCATTGTGATATTCATAAAAAGTAAGTGATAGTTATAGAATTATTTAATTTTCCTCTCCCCTCCCCTCTTTAACTCCCCTCAAGTATGTCTGACATTAACTGTGATTTTTTTTACAAATAATTCGTTATTATACAAAGTTTTTGTTTAAATCGATAATAGGGTAGTTTAAGAGAAGAATATATTTCATTTCCATCTGCCCCCCTTGCCCCCTAAGTATGTAATATACTCACTATGATCTTCATAAAAAGTAAGTGATAGTTATAAAATATATCATTAAAATCAGTAAAATGGTGATATAAAAAATCATTTTATTTTTCTCTTGCACCCCCCCCCCCCCCCTTCAAGTATGGCTGATACTTACTGCAATTTTTTCACAAATTGTACGGGATTATACAAAGTTTCATTAAAATCGGTAAGAGTTGATATAAAAATATTTTTTTTTTTTTCAATCTGCTGCTAGTCCCCCTCCCCCTCTTCCCCCAGGTACTATATACTAAATGAACGTTGTACCAAATCAATTGAAATTTCAAAAAATGTAATTTGAAAGTCATTTTTGAAATTCATTACTTGATATTTATTATTTTGCAATTTGCGAACTGGAAAAGTGCCCTTTTCTGGGTGCCCTTTTTTTCCGAGATCCATATTCTAGTCATTCATTTTAGGCTTTATTTACTTAAAGACAAAAAAAAAAAAAAAAAATGAATTTCCTTTTGTGAATAAGTATAAAATTTAAAAATTTCACACTTTTAGGTAAAATCTATTCATGAATTAACCAGAAACTAGCTAGTCAGCATTTAAATATAACTGAAAGATATGATAATATGGATAATAAGATAATTTTGTATAAAATTATTTTTCAACTTGTGATTGCTGATTAAAAAAAAAAAAAAAAAAAAAAAAAAAGAAAGAAAAAGAAAGAGAGAAAGAAAAGAGAGAAATTAATAATAATAATCATAAAATATATACAATCATAGTATTTATTTGCTTGTTTATTTACTTGTCATTTCTTAAGAAACATAAATAACAGAAGTAATATAGCCCTTTTGAAAAATTACCAACCATGTCTAAAATTTCAAAAAGTAAAAAGTTACATTTCAGACACTCCGAGCAATTTACAATACAACTACAGGTATTCCTTCCCTTGTACCTTGTCCAATTTCCACGAAACCTGAAAAGTCGAAGACACCCCTTGTATTTCTTAAAACAGGATTTTGCAGATTTAGGCTAGAGGGGAGAGAAAGACATTCCGAAGCATGATAAAAACTAGAGAATGGTTCTAAGAAAAGGAATTTCAGTCAAACGCCTGCTCAAACAAAGCTTTTCTATTTATCTCTGTCCGAAAAATAAAAGTATTCTCCATTGTACACTGCTATCTGTCCAACATTTTCTTTCATTTCTTTTTCTTTTCCTCTTCTTCTTCTTCTTCTTTTTTTTTTTTTTTTTCAATTATTATTAAAATTATTATTTTAACATTACGATTTCTTTTAAAAAATAATTAAAATCTCATAAATAGTAAATACGTGGATAAAGTAATAAATGAAAGCTTACTTTATTTTTTTTTTAACTGAAAAAGATCCTGTGAAAGATTTTTTATATTCAGCCCTCTTAAAAGAATAAATTTTTAACTGACGGTGAAATAAATAATCAGTAACAAAGATGAAATGTCTTCGAAACATAATTTAACTCTATGGCGTAATTTGGGGTAATTTCAGTATATGATTCGCAAGTAGCAATTCGCAAATTACCCATTCTTCCTTTACCCTTTTTTCCATTACCCTTTTTTCCGCTTACCCTTTTTTCCGTTACCCTTTTTTCCGCTTACCCATTTTTCCGCCTACCCATTTTTCCGTTACCCATCTATTTTTCCCTTACCCATTTTTCCGCCTCCCAGTGTACAGAACATCTTATACCTCGCATAATTCAGCGAGAATTTTGGCCCGAAAGCAAATGAGAGACCAGTAAAAAAAAATTAAAGAAAAATGAAAATGTTTATCTGATCACCCTGTAAAAAATAATGCTTGAAATACGTTATGGTTATAACATGTGATTATGAGACTTCTTCTTTCTTATCTGTAAAATTTCAACGAGGCTACGACATATATTCATGGACACATAACGGTAATTGTAAAAAAAAAAAAAAAAAAAAAAAAAAAAAAAAAAAAAGCTCTCGTGTGTCGGAGAGTTTTGAAACTTCGAGAACTTTACACTACCATTGTCAACTCGCCAAGTTCGTCGCCAAGGCTGACCCCACTGCAAGTGAATGAACTGCTCTTTTATTTTCATTTGCCAGTAGAACTTCTTTCATTGCAACAGTACAAGTGATGCAGGGGAAAGACTTAATCCCTTGTAGCAATATGCTATGAGCACTATTTCTGTCATATTTTAGACGACTAATGATTTTATGGGTATATATATTTTCCATTAAACATACTTTTATTTTTATTTATTTATTATGACGGAGGACTATCACAAAGTTTTAATCTGTAATTTTTGCTGGCCAGTTTTTGATAACACCAAATTAAATTAAAGATACCAGTCCCATCATTGCAAATTTGGTACCAAATGAAAGGGGCGATTTTTCTGAATGCAGGGGTGCAAACAGTTTTCCGACATGACAATTAGATATTTTTAAAGTTAAAAGTATGAGATTTAGGTGGCAACATTTCATTTCAATTCATTACACTCATTTTAAAAAGTACTTGGCCGAAATTTACGGTCAAAAAATTAAATAAGAAATAAATAAAAATAAAAATAAAAAATAAAAATTTTACCGATTGAAAATAATAGTCCTCCGTACTAAACTATATTCTGTATTTGACAGAATTTTTTAAATATTAATTTGAATTAATCAAACATTTCTGCTCGACAGCGTGCAAGTACTGTCACACACAGCAGCTCATTCATTTGTATGTTAAATTAGCGTAGTGATTGGTATGCAGAAAATGAATAAATAAGTAAACTTTATCGTGCTACATAACTTTATTAAATCTGTCCCTTGGTGACTTTTGAATTTTCGTCGCCATATTAGCGATGGATTTTTTTTTTTCTGTACTTGTATTTTTTCTATACTGTACCCATCGTATAAAAGGGGAACCCTATTTTACTAATATTTTTATCGCACACCTTTCCGTTAATTTATAAAAATTCTTCATATTATTTTTACATTTTCAATGGTTTTTAGGTTTAAAATATTGTTTGCTGAAATAAATTTTCTATTTTTCAAACTGCATTTTTTTCTATAAAATTATCTACTGAAATAAAAATAGATCATTTATGTGACTGCTATCGGTTTAATTTTTTTTTTCTTTTTGTAATATTTTATAATTTATTTATATCTATGATGTACTACTTAAATTAAAATGGCTGTTGCGAAATTAAACTTCTTGGCGAAAAACCTTCGGTGTAATTCAATGTCAAAATTAAAGAAAATCGCCCAGGAGAATCTATAAATAAAATTTATAAAATAAATCTATACTTCATAAAATTTAAAGTAGTAAAAAAACGCTACGCAGTCGAATGTGATGTCATGGGCGTTTTTTTTTTTTTTTTTTTTTTTTTTTTTTTTTTTAATAATGACTTAACAGTAAAAAAAAAGAGAACATTTTAGAACAAAATATATTAGCATGAAAAACTATATTAGCAATTTATCAGAGTGTATAAATTTTTCAAAGTGATAATGACGTCAATTTTTGTGAGATGCATAATTTAATTTTGTATAATTTTTTACTGTTCCCGTAAATTAATGTATTTATTTTCCTGCCGAATAATAAGAACTCCTATTTTTTTTTTTTTTTTGGCAACAATTAAATTATGGATAAAATTTAAATGGTTAATTTTAAAGCTATTATGAGGTTATTATTTTCACATTTTAATTAATTAAAAGAAAATTAGTCAAAAATTCGAAAATCGGGTTTCGAGGTGCACTAGGACCTCTCAAGGGGCACCTTCGTGTCGAATTACGTGACAGTCCGAGCTACTGTCTTCAATATTCACCTGATTATTGTCCTCAAAATCCCTAATAGCAAATAAGAAGTCGATTTAAAAATTGAGTGATAAATAAAATTTTCACAACAAATAATTATGTCAGTCCGTATCAGACATTAACAAAAAGGAAAAACTTATTAAAAAATAGAGTAAGTCATCACAAATAAGAAAGAAAATTAGAGTGTCACTCGAGATCAAACTTTAACAACAACAACAACAACAAAAAAAAAAAAAAAAACAAGAAAAAGAAAAAGAAAAAGAAAAAAAAAAGAAAAAAAAGAAATCATTAATAAATTTATTAAAAATTGAAACAGTTAAAATTCACTTGTAAGCTGAAGAATTTAGTACTCAGGATCGTCCAACTCTTTAGTGACTAGAAAAATGAAAGATTTCATGATATAATAGCTATTTTATGAAAAAAGGTGCGACCAGTCTTTCGTAAAAAACAAATAAATTTGAAAGATGAAATGAAGAAATGAAGAAATATAATGATGATGACAGTTTGAAATTATCAAAAATGTAGTGATACGAAAAACCACAACACACGCACACACACATATAGTATATACTTATTTATTTTTATTTTCTTCTATATTCAGTAGAAGAAAGTATTGGATTCGTAAAAATTTCGACTTCCGGTTTTCGAAGGATTTACTCGTTTCGAGAGGTCTATAACACGATTTTACCATTTTTAGAAAATGTCTGTCTGTGTGACAAAAATGTTGTGGCAACTGCATCTGCGGAACTATTGCTCAGAATTGTATATAAATTTATATGTAGATGTACCTTGACCTAAATTAGTTTCTGTCAACTTTTGGTGTAAACGACTCAAGAGTTGGCGTTGCTATACAGCGGTTTCCGCAATATAGGTTATGCCTGAGGTTCTTTTGCGCATAATCAAACAAAAATTGGTATGTAAAAAGGTCATTATGAAACATTATGCTGATTCATTTTGAATGCTTATCGTCAACAGGGAGCGCTGCTATACAGCGATTTCCGCAATTTAAGAGAAGGCTATATCTCAGGAACTACTGCACAGAAATGCATATAAATTTATATGTAGATGCATCTTGACATAATTTAGTGCCTATCAACTTTTGGTGTCGACCGCTGTTACACAGGGATTTCTGCAATTTAAAGAAAGACTATATCTCAGATTCTATTGCATATAATCAAACAAAACTTGATATGTGAGAAGACCATTATGAGACCTTTTGCTGACTCAGGTTGGATACTTATAGGCCAATAGATGGCGCAGAAATACTGAAAATTTCTTCAACAACCGGAAGATTATATCTCAACTTGTATGGCATATAACTGCACGAAACTTGATATATGAGATAACCATTATAAAAACGCATTTTTTAAGATGTTATTATCGACAGTAAAACTGTTTTTCTGTGGATATTTAGTGTTAGTTTTCTTTAAGATGAAAATCATTTGCAATCATAATGTTAGATAATTTTAATAAATAAAAGTTTCAATATATTATTTACACTTTGTGAATTTGTAGAGGGAAATGTAAAAGTAAGTCTTGTGGTGGCCACAAGATACTAGTTTTATTTTTCTTTTATCCATTTAACTAAAGTTATTAAAATATCAGATTAAATAATAATAATAAAAAAAAAAAAAAAAAAAAAAAAAAAAAGAAGAAGAAGAAGACAGTTCTTGATTATAAAACGTACATAACACTTTTTTATTTTATTTATTTATTTCTATTTATTTATTAATTTTAATTTAATTTATTTATTGTGTATCCTAATGTTTAAAGAATAAACAGTTGTAACACTATAAAAAATATCTTACCTTGGTCAGTTTTTTGTGACATATAGCTGTTCAAGATACTTTATTAAGAAAACTAAAACCTACAAATATTTATTCAAAGTTATTGAGAGTAATTTTTTCCTACTACTCACAAAAATTGTCACATTCTTTAGAAAAACATTTATCAACATTAATTTATAAATAATTCTTAGCTATACTATTTGACTTTGTAAATAGATAAAAGATTATTCATTATCATAGGTTCACGAGTGCGTTAGTTCAAAGACCAGTCTTTAGATAAGAAAAAACGAATCTCGCACTAATGATTTTTAAACTATTCTTAAATATATATCCTAACATTTGTGTTTTATATTGCATGACAAAATATATTGAAAACCTAATACAAATTAATAAATATATAAGCCAGACGGGGAAATCCAATAACAAATTCTTTAAAAAAGAATGAAAAAATAGAAATTTTGTTCTAATGCAAGGGTGTTTGCTTTCCGGGATTTTTATTTTATTTCCCACCAGTAATTATGAATTGTATTTTTGGTTATATTTATTTGCTAAACTTTACTCGAAAACTACCAATAATATCACTATTAAAAAATTCTGGTAACAATTTCCGGGGACACAAGCACTCCTATTAATGCATTTTAAGCATCTCAAAATAGAAATCCTACCATTTGGGAATCTTTACATTCTGCGGCAAAATACAATGGAAATGCACAAACAAACAATTGTGTCGTTTAGTTACAAAATAGACGGGGAAGTCCAATAACAAATTATTTAGAAAAGAATGAAAAAATGGAAATTCTGTTCTAACGCAAAGGTGTTTGCTTTCCAGGATTTTTATTTTATTTCCCACTAGTAATTATGAATTGTATTTTTGGTTATATTTATTTGCTAAACTTTACTCGAAAACTACCAATAATATCACTATTAAAAAATTCTGGTAACAATTTCCGGGGACACAAGCACTCCTATTAATGCATTTTAAACATCTCAAAATAGAAATCCTACCATTTGGGAATCTTTACATTCTGCGGCAAAATACAATGGGAATGCACAAACAAACAATTGTGTCGTTTAGTTACGAAATAGACGGGGAAGTCCAATAACAAATTATTTAGAAAAGAATGAAAAAATAGAAATTCTGTTCTAACGCAAAGGTGTTTGCTTTCCAGGATTTTTATTTTATTTCCCACTAGTAATTATTAATTGTATTTTTGGTTATATTTAATTGCTAAACTTTACTAGAAAACTACCAATAATATCACTATTAAAAAATTCTGGTAACAATTTCCGGGGACACAAGCACTCCTATTAATGCATTTTAAGCATCTCAGAAAAGAAATCCTACCATTTGGGAATCTTTACATTCTGCGGCAAAATACAATGGAAATGCACAAACAAATTGTGTCGTTTAGTTACAAAATAGGCTATCTTCAAAAATAAAAAAAATGTGGGAAAGCTGATTTTTTTGCTACACTTAGCAAAAAAAAAAAAAAAAAAAAAAATGGAATCAAAATTCCTTAGTTTTATATTTATAGTCATTAGGGTAGTATGTTTAAAAACTCGATATAAAGTAGCAGTGACGCATGAAAAGAGAGGTTTATTTAAGTTTTTATTTTGGCTGTCACCACCTTTGCAACTTGCTTTGGAGTTGGACGGTTTTGCAAAAAAACAGAATTTCCGCTAAATTTAATGTGAATAATATATATTTAGGTTTACAAATACATAAAATGCTTTGTACAATTAAATTTTCTTTACAAAGAACTGATTTCTGTTATCTGCGAACAAAAAAAAAAAAAAAAAAAAAAAACTGATATCCATAACAAAAAAATAACTCTAGAAAATTATGAAAATGTATCGCAAAAGGTTTCAAATTCATTAATCACGAGTTATTCTTTAATACTGTAAGAAATCATTGGAGTTGTAAACAAACTTAGATAAACACGTCGTTACAACCTTCTGAATCATCATAGGTATGTTTTAAAATTATTAACATGTGATTAATTAATTCTTGTATGCTAACTATATGATGTTATTATTGCCGAAACGTCAGTGGAGGCCCACTGTTGAGATTCAAAATGATTTTGGGATCCGCCTGTGTGTTTGTTTGTTTGTCTGTCTGTCGCGCGATAGCAGCCCCAAAAATCACGCTATTGATTTGAAATTTGATACACATGTTCATGAGTCCCAAGGAATCAGCTGTACAGTTTTAGGTGTGTATTCCATTTGTAGTTCGTGTACAGAGATACGCCAAAGTTTTTCTTATCATTACGGCGTATGGGAAGAATTTGTATGTACCGCGATAGCGGCCCCCAAAATAACGCTATTGACTTGCAATTTGGTACACATATTCATGAGCCCAACGGAATTAGCTGTATAGTGTTAGGTGTATATTCCACTTGTCGTTCGTGTATAGGGACACGCCAAAGTTTTTCTTATAATTACGGCGTATGGGAAGAATGTATGTGTACCGCGATAGCCACCGCAAAAATCAAACTAATTGACTTGCAATTTTTGCCGAAACGTCAGTGGAGGCCCTCTGTTGAGACTCAAAAATATTTTGGGTTTCGTCTGTGTGTCTGTCTGTTTGTCTGTCTTTCGCTCGATAGCGGCCGAAAAAATCACGCTATTGACTTGCAATTTGGTACACATGTGCATGAGCCTAATGGAATTAGCTGTATAGTTTTAGGTGTATATTCCATTTGTAGTTCTTTGTAGACACACCAAAGTTTTTCTTATCATTAATTCCTATGGGAAGAGTTTCTTTGTATTGCGATAGCCACCGCAAAAATCAAGCTATTGCCTTGTAATTTTGTACACATATTTATGAGCCACTCGGAATTTTAGCTGCATAGTTTTGGTTGTGTATTCCATTTGCAGTTCGTGTACAGGGACATATCAGTTATTTTCTTATCATTACGACCTAAGGGCAGAATTAGTATGTACCGAAAAAGCGGCCGCAGAAATCTACCGATTGACTTGCAAATCGGCACACACATTCAGGCTCTTTATAGAAATAACTATATAATTTTTTTATGTCCATATTTTTTGTAGATTGTCTGCAGGGACACATCAAACTTTTATCATTGCAGCATATGGGGTGAATTCCGTTTAAACGCATTTTGACATCATTACTTTGCTACCAAAAAAATGAAATTAGCGTACATTATTGAGATGCTTAAACTTTTGTTTTCTGCAGAAAATATGTGCTCTTAGGCTTCCTAATTACAGGACCACACAAAAGTGTTCTGACAATGTAACGTAATCAGCCAAATTATGTCGAATTCCGAACAGTTATTCATGAAAAACGTAGAATAAGATGAATAGTTTTTACTGGTGTATACAATGTTTATAGTTTGTTTACGGAGACACACAAAAGAATTTCGTAACATTAGAACCTATGAACAAATTTTTATATAAGCGCACTTTAATGTGTTTATGCTGCATTGAACATAATGGAATTAACATACATTATAAATATGCTCAAAAGTATGTTCACTCTAAAAAAAGTATATGTATAGAATAAATAATTCATTTATGGGACCCCACAAAAGAATTCCGAGGACTTACTGTAATCATCCAAATGATGTCAATATAGATTGAAATATTAATGAGTTATAATTAATTAAATAGGTGTATTATTTTTGTGTATATAATTACTGTGGCTCCTATTCTGGGATACATAAAAGGATTTCGTACTATTACGGTCTATAGTCGGTATTTCTTAAAAGTGCTTTTTAACATGCTTACACCTCGTTAAATATAATGAAATTTTATTAGAATTTTAAAAGAATGTTTTTGAGTGGTGAAGTGTGGGCATCGAATAGGTAATTCATTTAAATTGTTGTACAAAATAATTCCGATATGTTATCAATTTACATGAAATTTGGTACAAGTGTTTATGAATTACAGGGAATTAACACAAGACAATCAGTTTTTGGAAAACATATATATACATATATATACATACATACATATATATATATATATATATATATATATATATATATATATACAAATATTTATAGAAAGAGAGATACAGCGGAGGATTGAGGGGTGTGGCAGCCCCCCTCAGAAACATTTCTGTTTATTTAGCAAATTAATCGAATCAATATATTATATTGTAAGGAATAAAAAAATGATCAGTTGAATAATGTGTGATGTAAATAGGACGTTGAGGCTCCTGATCTGCATATCCACTAGTGTTATCAATAGATATTATGTTGTTGCAAAGTAATAGTACATTAATTTTGAGCTGTACCTTTTTTCTTTTTCCATGTCGTAAAGTGGATCGAACTGTAGATGAAAAAGGACATAGGATTATTACGGCATTTTAAGATTATATGGACAAAATTGTTTGGAATATTTGCGTTTAAATTAGTATAATATATGACACTGAAAGGAATAGCATGTTTCTTTGCAAACTTTACAACCGAAGCAACATAAATATGTTTAGAAAACAATATAATACCTTAATTGTCATTTAAAATTCTCACTAAAATTATTTGTTCGATTTTCACTGAGACACTTGAATTTGCATATAAATATAATGTAAATGTTTGTTTTGATGTATTCTATTACTAATTTGTTTCATAAGTGTGATATAGAAATCCCATATTTTTAATGGATTTTTCCCATTTATTTAAATTAAAATCTATATTAATGTTTTATATAATAATATATTTGTGAATACAATAATAGTCTTTAATTAACCGCTGAATCCTTTTCCTCCCAATAAAATAAAATAAAAAGTATGTGGAAAAGAAAATCTTGCTGTAATCAAAAACCTCATTCTTTCATTTCGGTTTTAAAAGAATACCACATGGCCATTCTTATTTTCTGCGTAAATCAAAGTTTAACGGCTAACAAACTTTTAATCTGTTTCTCAAAATTATCCTTGAAAAAGAATTAATTACATTTCTTTCCTATGTATTTGCCGTATGTGGTTTTCAGTTCTCATTACTAAAGTTTGGCATAAAACTCGGGTTAATGTAATATGGTAAACCTGCTCGCTGCATTAAAAAATTATTAACTAAATGGATATACGACGGATCTAAAGAAGCCGTTGTTTGGGTGATCTTTGCGGCGAAATATTGTATGCCAATATGTGCATGATTTTCGATTTTGGCAAAAAAATTGGACACTCTCTCACTGATCACCGTCAAGCAAACATCTCTTAATAGAGGATTAAGATCGCTCTCTCTCTCTCTCCGATTTTGCGGTTCCCAAACAGAATGTACTGTTTCATTTATTATAATATTATGGAGACACTATACTAATATCTGTTGTTCAGCTATTTCATCTGCTAAATAAAAACTATATTTTTAGCTCTTCATCCAGATGTCAAGTATCTTTACGGCCAATCCAGTTTGGAAATCTTCGAACCGGGATGTTTCATATTCTATAAGCAATTTTAAATAGCTAATAATTTTCTATACTACAATAAGTTAAAAATTCTCTGTGTATATGTAAAAATGTTTGTTTTAATGCATTAAAAATGCATTAAAAAACGTTTAGAAATTTCATGCAAAATAGAGTTTTTCTCTGTAGCCTTCTATAACTTTTTCTTGTTGTAGCTTATCCATTCAGTAAATTTTGATAATATGCACGGATTTTTGATAGCTAGTTATTTGTATGTCAATCTTAATGTAGCAGATGAGTGTAGAGACCAATTTTATACATTAATCAGAAGAGTGACTAAAGAAAAGGAAATATAATATTTTAATAGAATTTGAATATAAATCAAGTTGAACAAGCGTAAAATAAGATTTATAGGAAACTCCGATTATGAATTTAATTAAATATTATTTTCCTATAAAATATGTAATTTTTAGACGGAAGATCTCTAACTCGCAACTTATAATACACCAACGCAGGAGAGCTATATACATACATACATACATAATATTATATTATATAAGAACTGAAAGCCATGTGTAACAAGGGCCAAATTCAAACAAATAAAATAGAAATACCATAACAAATGAAGATTAATCGATTAATCAAAAGAAATTAAGGAAATAAGAGAATTATTTTGAAATAATTTTCCTCTGACAACATCGTTCTCAAATTAAGTTAATGTAAAAGGAGAAAAAATCTATATTATATATGAGGAGGGTGAGCGGGTGTATATATAAATACATAAATCAACATATATATAATTAAGGTGTTGATAGAAAAACTTCGGGTTTGTGAAAAGAAAAAAAAATGTCAAATACTTTTATTAGTTGTTCAATTTATCTGTCAAAACTTTCTTTGTATATAGATATACATTTTTTTTTCACTGTCTTAAAATTAATACTTTTCCAGTTATTTAAGTAAGAATCAGGTAACTGGTTAATTTTATAGTGTACTATAATTAGAAAATATAATAGGCTTGAGAAGCAACAAACTTGTTAGATTATTGCTTTCTTATCATAGCAGATCTTACTTGTTTAAGCAAAGCAAGAATGAAAGAATCGTAGAATTGAAAAAGGTGATTAACTGATTAACTTCTGCTATCTTGGTTCGTCGAATTCTTTTAACGCAATAGCTAATCAAGTCTCCATATCGCCAAGGAAAGAAATAAAAATAACTATAGAGGGGAACGGGAGGAGGAATCATTCTATTGTGATTTGACAAGAGGAAAAGTAAATTAACCGTAACGAAAAGATATTTTTTTAAAAAGACGAGAAAAAAAAAATCCTAGGTAAATGTAAGCGTGTAATTAATGGTAACATTAATTACGGGAACAATTATGTTTCTAAAGCTTTTTTCTGAAATCCTTAGAATTGATATATCGCTCTGAAGACTTTATCAATATTTACTAGTTTTGTATTTTATATGCATATTGCGTTTTTCTTAGTGTTGTAGCAGTATTTACGAAGGGTATACCACACAGTACAAAGGAGCTTTTACACAGGAAAGCAAATTACCTTGTTATAGATAGTAATTTATTTATTAAATTTTATTGAAAAAAAATATTATTTTATCTTTACAAGCATTATTACATTACAAATTTATGTTTTATTTAATATAATAAATGAAATAATTTATTAAATTGTAATTTTAAAATGTGTCGCTAGTATTCTGTTATTAATATGCTGATCGATTTTTTTTTAATTATTTAAGTGAATTTAGTATTATTTTCAATGACAAAATGATTTCCATTTGAGAAAATTATGTCATGTTTAGTGAAATATGAATTTATTTTTATTTGTGGACCTTAGATTGAAAAAGAAAACTGATATAAAAAATGAAAATGGAAATTCATCATTTCTTTTTTTTTTTTTTTTTTTTTTTGCATAAAAAATGAAGAAAGTTTATTAATTTTTCATTCTATTGAAATCACACTTCCTTTTAGAAATTTTATTCATACAAATTAAACCAAATTGCATTAAAACTGAAAATTTATTTTCACCATTAATGAAATTTTACACCAAAAGAGAAAAGAAAAAGTTATGAAATTTTAAAATTAATTATACACGAGCAGTATTAAGGCATTAAATTATACATTATATAAGCAGCTCTCGCTGAAAGTAATATATTGGAATTATTTTGGATGTTCTTCCGCGTATTTTTTAAAACATGTCATATATTAACTCCCTCTAAGATGTCCTTTCATATGCAGTTGTTGATTTCAGGTGAAAAGATGTGTGCCAGTTTTAGGGGAAAACCAGAATTAGGACTAAAGGGGGGGATCTCAAACACCTATCAAACGAATTTATTTTTTAATTTACTAGATAAAACTCTTTTCAGTTGTTCTTTAACATGCATTACTGGGTTTTTAAACGAAAATACCAGGCGTTCTAATTTAGTATTAGGTCAGTTTTACATTTCGAAAATAGGTGTTTCAAAAAACGGCTATAAGGGCTTTTTTAAACGCGCTATGTAAACATTCTTTTATTCGTCTTTAGTTCCTATGTGTTAGTTTGCTCTATAAAAGATAATTATTTGGTGTATTTCAAGAAGAGCTCCAGCGTTTATCTTCAAATTTGCTACATAAACTTTTATTTAGACTAGTATCGCCCAGTGGTCGAAACTCGACCATTTTTTTTTGCAAAGCGAGGCAAAGCAAAGTTATTGCCTTGTCCTAAACGGAATGCAATTGCAACACAGCTGTGGCAATTGTTTGCCGATATTCACTCTAACTGAATCAGCAGAGTTTTACTTAATATAACTATTTCTCTCTGTAGATGTTAGCCTTTCCTGAAATGAGAGGAAATCGCAACGTGAAAACGCCCCTTGTTGTGTGATACAGCCCAGAAGCTAATAGGTACCATGTCAAACCAAGGCCCAACCAAGTATCAAATTCTCTTAAATGAATTCGATTGGTTCATAAAGTACAGTGTTTGAACAAAAAAAAAAAAAAAAAAAAAAAAAAAAAAATTTTCAAAAATGGTCGCATTGAGTTCGGGAAATTTCAAAACGTGTAACTTTATCGAAAACCGAAAATCTAAAATCTTTTCTGAATTTTATATTTTCTACTTATATATGCAGAGGAAAGAATAATAAATCCACTTTTTAAAAAATAAAAATAAGTAGTCAATTTCACTTAATTAAAATGCAACGAAATCTCAAAACGTGTAAATTCATCGGAAACCGGAAATCAAAAGTTTTTATGAATCTTCTACTTGCTTCTTCTACCCACAAAAGCTAGCAATAAAGACACTTTAAAAAAAAAAATAAGTAGCCAATTTCAGTTAATTGAAACGTAAAGAAAGCTCAAAACATGTAAATTCAGCAAAAAACGGAAATCGGAATTTTTTCCGTATCGTCTACTTATACATGTAGCAGTTAGTAACAAATCCATTTTCCTTTTATTTAGTATAATAGTTGAATATTTATTGTTTAAATATCACCCTTTGAAATGAAATGTTTATGTTTACATTCGAAACTGGAAGTTTGCCATTTTTTTTTTTTTTTTTTATGGAGTTTTGTGATTTTAAATTAAAATTTTATCAATTTTACAGAAAAAATAACTCAATCAAACACATGTAGACAGTAACTTATATATAACTCATAGACCTATTATAAGAGTGGACGGAGCATTCCATTATTAAGGGAATACAAGAAAAGGTGCAAAGATAAAACCACGTGAATGTTGAAAAAGGTTATACCTTTTTCTACATTTATCGCGTTATTGGCAATTTTTTGCTTTCAATATAAATATATATATATTATTAATATTATTAAATGATACAGCAAGTAAAACTAGTGCAAAACACTACAGCTGCTAAAATTTATTTTTACCTTGTTATTAACACAGTTTTTATAACTTTGTTTGTCTATACTCGTTTTAACTCTCGTAAATAATCATGCACATTTTTGAAATAATATAAGATATAATATAGTTAAACTAATTCAATTTAGAGAAATAAGTATAGAAATTATAAGCATTTTATAAAAATAATTACTTAAAAAGAACGAAATAATAAAATATTAAAAAGAATCTTACCTGTGAAATAAAATCCTTATTTGACATAACTTCTAGGGTTTTTAAAGTACATCTAATTACTATTTCTAGCTATAAAATTCTTTTTAAATTCAAAACAATCTAACTATTAAAATGAAATAAAAATTTTCAAAAGAACTTTCAAAGAAAAAGGAAAAATATCGTCTGCTTAATAAAAAGTAGAGTTTAGAGCATGGCGAGTAAATTTCAATATTGGCTAGCTTGGCTTCTGTAGATCAACAATCACGTGACCTTTTTATGAGTTATCTTTGCACTCAAAAAGGTTGCCATTGTCCCGTCCACTCTTATAATAGGTCTAGGATATAACTATACCCAAATATAGGAATTAAAATCGGCAGATAATTTCCGTTATTTTTTAATAATTTTTTTACAAAAAATCCAATGGACGATTAACATAGAAAATCTTTTTCATGACTCCATGGACAGACAGTAACGTCATCACTTCGCTTCCGTATAGTGATGCTACATTATACAAATTACTGTGTCTATGGTTTTATTTTAGCTTTATGAAATTGCCAGATTTAACAACTTTCTACTTTAGGTATTTTTTAATGTCAAGGAATACGTGTATAAAAGGGAAAAAATGGGGGAAAATGCATAAAAAATAAATGTATTTTTAAATACCTTCTTGACATCATAAGAAAATAATATTTGTATTCGCACCTTCCGGTTAACAATACCTTTCGAATGATACCATTTTCAACCCTCTACTCCCATAATTAATATGTTAAAAAGGGACTACAAATTTTATGCTTGCCTATTAATATATAGATGTCCATTCAACTGTACCACTTAGTTACTACAGGAAAATAAATATGCTTGTTAATCAGAAAATTCAGTTTTACATAACAGAAATTAGTGTTACATAAATCAGCTTAATTAAATTTCTTTAAACTCTCTCTATAAACTCTCTTTTATATGCCATTATGACGTATCTATCAGTTTGCTCTAACAGAAAAGAAATGTTAGTTGTCTAATTTGCTACGTCGGTTTTATATATTCTGACTATACTAGTTCCAAAAGAGTATAAAATACAGTTGGCAGCAAAATTATTCGAGTGCTAGCCACAATTCCTATATGAAAAATGTGTACTTAATACTGCTTTGTTAAATAAACCTTTGTCGAGTTATGTTCACAGTCAGTATAAGAACATGATTCGACAAGGATTTATTTAACAAAGCAGTATAAAGTGTACTTTTTTTATATAGGAATTATTGCTAGTGCTCGAATAATTTTGCAGCTGACTGTATGTCCAGTAGGGGGTAATGGAATACATGTAATTATTACACACCAGAATTTATTTATTTATTTATTTATTTATTTATTTTTTGGTTAGATTGATTTTTAGATTAAATTTTAGATCTCAAAAAATAGTGTTACAGGAAAAAAAAAAAAAGAGCTCTACCTTTTTTTTTTTTTTTTTTTTTTTTTTTTAGAGTTCCTATCTAAAGTCTGTATTATATATTAGTTTGTCACAATAGGATTATTTTTACAAGTTTGATTAATGAAATCATTTTTATATCACTAAATCCACACTATGCTGACACCTGTTTGTGTTTGAATGTGTGAATGTGTGAAATCTGTTGAAATCTGTTTTATATGTAGTTTATAACACGTGAAATAGTGAGTAATGGAAGTGATGTGATTGTTTGTTACACAACATATTTTTGAATAGTTTTATTTTCAATATCTTAAATATGTATTTTTATTATTGTAATTTGCGATATTTATTCTTCAATTACATTAAATCATGATTGAATGTGAAAGATTTTCATGTATTTTAACAGATGTGCGACAGCAAATAAACAATATATATACAGCCAGTAACAAAAGTGTCCGAACACTAGCAAAAATTTCTATGTAAAAAACGTAGGTTTAATACAGTTTTGCTAAATAAATCCTTGTCGAATCCTGTTCTTAGACTGACTAAGTACACGATTCGACAAGGATTTATTTAACAAAACAGTATTAACTCTACATTTTTTACATAGGAATTTTTGCTAGTGTTCGGACACTTTTGTTACTGACTGTATATTTAAATGAACTTGAGAAACTTCAAAATAAAATTGCTTACTCATTTTATTTTTAATTTATTAAACTTTTGTATTATAGTATATATTAATTTTCATAATTTTAAAATTATTTTCAAATAAAATTCATGTAATGAAATTGTTCAAATTTTACAAATGAATAGACACAACTTTATCATTATTTCCGTTAAATTCTGTATCCTTTCCATTTTTGTAAGACAATTCGTTTGGACCATTACAATGTGTCTTGGGTTCTTTTTCGATTTTTCTAAACAGTATTTTCTCCATGGCAAAAATGGGACTTTCGACCATGAGCACCAAAGCCAAGCTCATAAGTATGGATATTGATATGTCTGCAAACAAGTTCCAAATCTGGAAAAAAAAAAAAGAGAAGATAGTTTGTGAAATTTATAATACATATAATAATATCGAAAAGGATCTCAAGCAATTTTAATGCGGAGGTGATGTGCTGATTTACTAAAGGTATGTTATGAGGTTTCAGTACTCAACATATTATGTATCAAAACGTGATATGAGCGGTTTATAGGCAAGAAATTAGGATTTGTCTTCATTTCTAGTTAGTGTCCATCAGAATATTACAATACGTTTTGTAATTTAAATTTCCACAGCAGGTCTCCACAAATTTTTTGAATAATTAGCTTATGTTAATTTATGTAATTATTTCTAGATAGTGTATTCTAGAATATCATAAAAATGTTATATTAATATTTAATAACATCTACATAATAGTTAAGAATAAGTGTAAATTTTTTGTTTTTCAAACACAGTTGAGTTATAGTTGATATATAGATAGAAAATTTTAATAAATGTGTATATCTAATATGATTTTGATATTTTGAACTGTTGAAGATTAGAGTAAATTATAAATTGTACACACACATGTACATACAGAATGTCCCGTCTTTGATCTCAAAACTTCCGTATGGAAACCCCCCCCTACCCCTACCCCGAATTTATAGTTTAATTTGGTGACAAATGTTCATTATAAGTAATTCAGTTGTAGTCCCACCATATTTTGGGATCCCCTTAGTGAGGTTCATTTAACTTACCTCAAGATTTTTTTCGCCAATATTATTGCACACTATCCATTTCCAACTGCCAGTAATGAATCATTTGAAAAAAGAAGATTTTTCATTTCCTTTCAGGAAAGAATCATATGCTGAAGCCTGAGCAAGCACATTGTGCGAAGTTAAAGTATGAGCTACCATAACATCAAAGCATAGTACATACACATTCTTCTTCAAATGATCCTGCATTGTATTTTTTTTTTAAATGTTTAATCTATATGACAGATACTACATTGTATAATGTGGATTTTTAGCAATAGATTTTTTTAAGGTGTGTTTCTTTCCAGATGATAGTTGTCTACAGAAGGCATCATATTCAAGGCTGAAATTTTCGTGCCAAAACTATTAAAATCATTTTTGAACTGTGTTATCTAAAACAGCACTTTATCATACTGGACAAAGTTCATGGGCAGTCTAACCAACATTTTTACACACACACACACACACACACACATATATATATATATATAAGAATTTTCTGGATCTTGAAATTAAGGTGGAAAATGAGTGGTGTAAGAATTAACTTTCTTCCTCATGAATTGATCCCCAATCTTTTTTTTTTCTTTTTTTTTCCCTTACCAGAATTGATTATTGGCAGTGATGTATAGAGTCCCGCAATGCTCCATAATTCTTTGAGTTGTGATGAAAAGTCTTTCTTTCGAATAAGAAGATAATATGTTCATAATAATAATCATAAATAAAAGAAAACAGGATAATTGGAGTTAATGACAGACGGTCATCTAATTATCTTTTTTTGATTTTATATTCATTTCAGTTGTTATATTCTTTCTTTTAATTGGAAAATAATATACTCATAATAATATTCACAAATAAAAGAGAATAGAATAATTGGACTCAATAACAGACTTACAACAAAAAAATTCTTATCTTAGATTTATTTAATCCTATAAATTTAGCCTCTATTTTCTCTTACCGACCTTTTTTTATATTTAATGGGGGTGGCCACATAGGGGTGGGGCATAGCGGTCGGCCCTATGGGGGTGGCCACATAGAAATAAACCACGTAACCAATCTCACCTGAGAGTGTTGGTGTGATCAATACTGGATACTCGTGCATTTGGAGATTGTTTTTATACCTCTAGCTTCATGTTTTATACAAATTGCTCCTACAAAGGGGGAGGGAAGGATGGTCTACAACCATGCCATTTTCTGGCGATGCAATACGGTCCTCAGCTCCTTTCCTAGGTCCGGGAAGATGGTCTCCACGCTTGTTCTTTACTGGAGATGCCTCTGCGCTTTTCCGCAGAGTCCTCTTGTATTCATATTCCATAATTTGTTTCGTGGATTTAGAGGCTGTCTGCTCCGTCCGTGACAGGAAATCAAGAGAATCTGTTGCCTATCTCTGTTCAATCAGCAGTTTCTCTTTTTTACTTTTTTTTTTCTGTGGGGGCGTACATTCTTTTTTTCATTGGAAGACTTTTTAACTATGATTATTTATGCAGTTTTTTATTGGTAGAAGGGGGCAAGAGACATATATTTTAAGTGGCCATCAGTTTTTTTAATTAAGAACCATATTGTGGGGGTTTACATTACAGAGAGCTGAATTATTACTTTAAAATGTATTTTATTTAATATGAAGGCTTGTATGGGGGCTTATATTACAGGGGGCTAAATTATTATTTACCATCTTGTTTATTGAGAAGATATTGTGGGATTTATCTTCCCCACAATGTAATATAAAAAAACCCTAAGTACGTCTTTTTATATTAAGTTATAATTTAATTAATATATTCTTTAATAATAATTCCAATCTGTTCTTTTAATTCGGAACTACCATTTCCGCTTTCTTAAAAACTAAATCATTAACAAATTTAATCTTTTTTCTATTATTGTTTTAACGTATTTCTTTCAAATTGCTCCTTTTCCCGCCAGACAGAAATATTCCCAATAGCAGAAAAAAGGCCAACCCTGTCTCAGAATGAAACACCAATTAAATAAATGAAAATTACATTGCTACGCATATTTAATCACGTGACATAACGGCCGTAGGGGAAAAATCCCGTACTTTTAGTTCCCCATCATACTTATGGGGAACTTAGGTAATCGTGAAAATTTTCAACCTCGGTTTTTTGACTTTTCTACACTTTTTCAGGTGTGAGGAATCCGAAAATGACAAAATTTCTATGGTGTCTGTCTGTAGGGTATCTGTTAGTGTGTTAGTCTGTTAGTGGGTCAGTCCGTTAGTTTGTTAGTCTGTGTACACGATATCTCAAGAACAAATTGTCTCAGAGAGGTCAGATTAGTTTTAAAATATTACTTTCGACACTGGCAAGAACCCTATTCATTTGCAACATTCGAATTTAAAAACTTCGTAAGTTATTAGAAATTTACAATTTTCTTAACATGGGAGAATAGGACAAAAATTCACTTAAACGTGCATTAAATGGAAACTTTTTACTTTAAAAAGATAAGACCAGTTTTAAAATATCCGTTTTGATGCCGGAATGAACATCAGTAACTATAAATATGCAACTTTGAAAATTTCGCAAGTTATTGGAAATTTACGAATTTCTTAACATGACATTATAGGGCAAAATTTCACATAAGCGTCATTTTTTAGAGATATTTTCATCGTAAAGATGTCAGACTTCTTTTGAAATATTATTTAGGGCACGGGCATGAATATTAATGACTATGAATTTCCTAATATAAAGATTTCGTAAGTTATTGGAAATTTACGAATTTCTTAAAATGGCAGAATAGAGAAAATTTCACATAAACGTCAATCTTGAGGGATATTTTCATTGTAAAGATGCCAGACCACTTTCGAAATATTATTTAGGGTAGTGGCATGAATATCATAGACTATGATTTTTCCAGTTAAAAAATTCGTAAGTTATTTGGAATTTACGATTTACTTAACATGTCAGAATAAGGCAAAATTGAGCACAAACTTCCATTTTGAGGATCCTACATTACATACATTAGACAACTTCGAAATTACGTTTATGCCTTTTGTTTGAACATAATTGAATACAAATATTCTACTAGGAATATTTCGTAAAATATTCGTAATTTACGATTTTATCAACATAGCGGAATTTTAAATTTTTCATATAAATATGAATTTTGAGTATTATTGCATTGGAAATAGTAGCATGAAAACTAAACAACGGAATTGACCCTCATAAAATAAATTAATAGATTAGAATAAGATAAATATATCGAAGTGAACGGTGGATAGCCTATTAGGCGGGGATTTCATTCTGTCACTGTATCAAGCTTTGGTCAAATTCATTTCTTTTAACATGATTATAATATGTCTCGCACTAGAAATTTCTGAGAACATAAATATGATGGGGAACTCCCACCTATGCCAGAGTCCACCTATGCCAACTAGTTTTTTCAATTTCCCTAATATAAAAATGCATGCATCCCTAGATGAAGTGCCTTTCTGTTATTGTCGTTGGTAATTAAACTATATGTTGTCCTATTAAGTAAAATTCAAGATTTATGCTTAAAATATTGCACTGGCATCTCCTACGCTGGAAAACCTCGCAGTATTAATAAAAATAAATAAGACCAGTTAAATTGCTTCTCTTAATTATTGAGTCCATTTTAATACGGATCATGACTGCTTTATAGAAAAAGGGCGATCAGTAATGGCCTTATATATATTATATATATATATATATATATATATATATAATGAAAATGAGCATTTTATTTCTCTATTGTTAGCGGTGAACTGAAACAAAATATATGTCATGAGTGAGAATTATATGAAGGAAGCAAAAAGCCAGAATGTTCATATCTCTATAATTAAAAGTCATTCATTATCAGCAGTAGTAAAAAAGCTAGATGAAACCGCTCTTTACTTCGAAAAATCACTGAACTCTCTGAATGGTTCAATGTATTATCAAAGCCAAAGCTTATATTAAATAATAATAATAATAATAATAATAACTTACTGACTTTATATATCAGCAAAGATACGAACAGATTGCGTAATATGAAATTGCTGTTTAATAAGCGTTTCTGATTCGATGCAATATTTTCCTGCATGCTCAAATACTCCCATTATCGTCGTAAAAGTAGTGGCTTGTGTTTATAAATATTCAAGACGTGGCATATGATATGTGTTAAATCAGATAGAGTAATAACGTACAATTATGTTTATACTTACAAGTCTTATTTCTGAAAAATCTTCAGGAAAGCTGATATGAGAGTAGTAATGACCTTGTATAATAGGGGAAACCAGGTAAATCATATAAGTAATTCTTGATAAAGGAATCCATAATTTCAAGGATAAAATATAGTTAATTAAAGCTGTAAAGGAAATTAGAATATGGTTAAGATAATAAACATTATATAACATTAAGTGCTGAAGGACAGTTTCAAATCATTTATATATGTCAAAAATTTCTGTGAAAGTTAAGTAAATATGCAAATAATGTTGAGACTATCGAAAACAAGAAAATTCAGAAAATGCAAATGAATAATTATGTTATTACATATACAGTCGGTAACAAAAGTCTCCGAACACTAGTAAAAATTCCTATATAAAAATAGTACACTTAATACAGTTTTTTTAAATAAATCCTTGTCGAATCCTGTTTTTAGTCAGTCTAAATACAAGATTCGAAGAGGATTTATTTAACAAAACTGTATTAAGTGTACTTTTTTTACATAGGAATTTTCGCTAGTGTTCGGGGACTTTTGTTACCGACTGTAGAAAGATATAATTATGTTTCTTTTATTCAAATTATTATTTTTCATTAAATCAGAGAGTTTATTATTATCACTTGCACAATTTGAATCAGAGAATAATAGAACGTATGAAAGTTTGAAATAAAAATACTTTTTTATGCATCCTAAATTTGCCATACAGTTACAGTGTGTTGTGGCTGTGTTAAAATCAACGAGATATATAAATTAGAGTGCTGATTCAATGGATGAAGGATTAGCTTTCCGTGGTTCAAGATGAATTACGTGACATGCTCCAATAGGTTGCTGCGTTTGACCCTTTACCGCTATTTTGGCATTTAAAATATCAGTTCGACAAATTATCATTATTATTAGGTAACATGGCAGTCCTATGACCGAAATAAATTGTTTTTAAAATAATTTTACGCATATTTCCCATTTTAATAAATAATAAAACACCTTTTTTTTAATCGTTTCCCAACAAAGTTTAAAAGTGTTAAAAGAAAATTTAAACTTTTAAAGAGCTAAATTTAACAACAAATAATAATTTTTCAACTATTTTTCAGCATTTTGTCAGTTAAAGTTCACTTACACGAAATAAAAAAAAAGTAAAATAAAAATCAACAGGATTTAGAACAAAAGAATATTAAACTACGTAAGTAAACAAAAACATTGGCGGTTCTGGCTTATGCGAAGAACAATCTCCAAATCGTAGCCATAGAAATTTACTGAAAATAAGCTGTTACCAAGGGAACCACCTAATACGCAGGTGCAAGGAGAGCATGTCACATGACTCATCTTGGACCTTCTCAAGGGTTACCATTTATCACTCTACTTTATATATCTCGTTGGATAAAATGTTCTATATTACACACACATACAAATTTAAAAAATACAGTTTGGCGCAACTTTTATCAACAAATTCTGAGATCTAGCCATACGGAAAATGAAAAGGGTGAGTAGCAGTGCCATTTTTCGGCTGATATACATCGAAATTTGCCTGCTTCACTATATTTGATCAAAGTTTCAGAAAAATGTTAAAGGTCTGTTTTATAATCACTTATTAAAAAAAAAAAAAAAAAAAAAAAAAAAAGAAGAAGGAAAGAAATAAAGAAAATTCCATTAAAGTCATTTAAAGCCTTGCTTCGTGTCTCCGATGCATTCCTCAACGTATTTACCGCTGTGGCATATCGGTTCCGAGTACCAACTGCTTGCATTTGCATGCACCTTAAACAGACATTTCAATTAGGCGCTAACTGGACTTTAAGAGGCGATTCTATCATACAAGAACTACGGTTTTTAGAGAGACATTTTTCGGACAGATTATCACCTTCACTCTAGGACAATAGATGGCAGCACCAGACAATATTCTTTACTGTAAAAAATTTAGTTAATTTAAAAAAAATTAAAAAATTGAAAATCGGATTTCGAGGTGCATCTGAAGAGGTCAAAAAAGACCTTCATGCAAAATTCTGTGACTCTGCAATAAGGCATTTGCTTACAAAGCAATCAACACATTTGTAAGTTTAATTTTATTTATTTATTTATTTTTTTTTTTTTTTTTGCCGCTTTCTCATTCTCCATACGATTCAGGATACTATGAAAACACTGGAAGATTTTCTTTTATAGATTGACACGTTTCTATTAATAACACTCGGCATGAAAATTGCCCCAACACTATTTTTGCAAATTTTTATGCAAAAAAACCTCCTGAAAACCGAATATGATGGTCATTTTGCCCTATCATCCACCATTTTTAGGGGACGTCCCTCTATTTTTTCCACTTTTCGGTAATTTTGTGGCTATAAATTTGATTTATGGTGGAGAAATAAAATAATTTAACTGATAAGTATCTTCTGAGGACCTAAAGAGGTGAAAAATTCTATAACATGAACATTTGCATCAAGGGGGAGGTTTATGGGAGGATTTTTCACTGAAATTATAATTTACATTTATAATATTTTATTAATAAGTTATTATTATCGCTTATTATACATTATATTTTATGTATTTTTAAAAGTTAAAATAGTTATTTTCCATTTTCCAAATGAAATTCACGGCCATAAAATTACAGAAGAGCGATAAAAATTGAGGAAGGAAATCACGTCCTGAGAAAACGAGGGGTGATGTGGAAAAATGGGAATCATATTAGGTTTCAGGAGGTCATTTTACATGAGAATTAGCAGTAATGGTGTCAGGGCGCGAAAAATAAATTTTTTTTGCAGCGTAGTGTTATCTGCAAAAAGGAACATATTAGACCTTCGAGGATGGAATCCACGACCTTCGAGTTATGAGCATGACGCTCTAACCAACTGAACTAAATGGCCATGAATGATATTCTACATTCACGTTCTTATCTTCAAAGTCGATCATTTAAAAAAATTATGTTTAAATTAATTTTTATAAACTAATCAAAAATTAGGAAATCGAGCTTCGAGGTGCATTGGGAAAAGTCGAAATGGAATTCTGCGCAAAATTCTGTAGATCTGGCTTTAGCCGTTTGCCAATAAAGGACGGATATACACACACACATACCTTCTTTCGTTGTATGTAAAGATTCTTTTTGGTAATTCCTATCTATTATTTCAAGTTTGATGAATTTATATGCTGCAGAAGCTGAGATATAGCATTCTCGCACAGGGAGAAATCTGCAGCATAGCTGCTCAACCTGTTTGCCGATATATACTGACATTTAGCAGAATTCTGCTTCTGACAGCCATCTTATGCACCAACTTTGGTGCATTTATTTACTAAAGTAGTTGAGGTAGTTGAGTAGCCTTTATATGCACAGGAAAAATCAAATAATAACTTAACCAGCTGTCGGATGATAAATTAAATCAGTGTTGATTTTCATAATGATCCTTTCACCTATGAAATTTTGCATAAATTTATACAGAATAGAAACTGGGATACAGTTTCCTCTTAAACGGGAAAAAAAATTGCATATTACCGTTATCTTTTAGGCGATTGGCACCATTTTATGTGAAGGTGCAACTAAATATAAATTTCTATGAGAGTCTATGGATTAGTTCCTTGCAAGCACTTCTACAAAATTTTGGTCACGCAGAAAGACAGACATTTTCTAAAATAGTCAAATCATGTTCAGAACACATCAGAACGTTTAAACTTATGCGAAATTGGTAGTCAAAAAATTTTCAGAATACGTTAATTTCTTCTATGTATAGAAAAAATCTGGAGTGACTCCACTCGACTTTCCGAACATTGAGTAATTAACAGTTTTGTAGATAAAGTAAAGAAAGAGGAGTTGTTAAACAAACAAAAGGGAGAAAACCATAATAGAGTGTTTGAGTATTTTTCTCCATATATCACACGATGTTTTATTTAACGCTACTGATCTTTGAGCCCATAGATCATAATGATAAAGAAATTTTCGTTGTGTCCCTGTAAAAACCTATAAATGCTAGATTCTCCAAAATGCTTATAGTTAGTGCAACAGTGATTTATAATATTCATATAAATTTTCAGCTCAATTGAATAAAACGTTTAGATGCTATCGCACTTTTAAAAATTGGGTCCCATAGGCCATAATGATGAAGATTTTTTCTTTGTGTCCCTGTAAAAAATCTGTAAGTGCTAGATTCACCAAAATCTATACAGTCTGTGCAACCGTGACCTATAATATGTGTACAAATTTTTTGATTATATTAATAAGGCGTTTAGACGCTATCACACTTTTAAAAATTTGGCCCCATTGGCCATAATGATAAAGAATTTTTCTTTATGTTCCTGTAAGAAAACTATAAATCCTAGATTCTCCAAAATCTATACAGGTTGAGTATCTGTGACCTATAATATGTGTATAAATTTTTTTCTCAATTGAATAAGGCGTTTAGATGCTATCGCACTTTTAAGATTTTGGTACCATAGGCCGTAATGATAAAGAATTTTTCTTTCTGTTCCTGTAAAAAAACTATAAGTGCTAGATTCATCAAAATCTATAGGGTTCGTACTATGGTGATGTACAATATATGTACCAACTTTCAGCTTATTCGAACAAAGCGTTTAGACGGTAGCGTGTTCACTCACAGACATACACACAGACATACACACATACATACACACATACATACACACATACATACGCACATACATACACACACACATACATACATCATCGCAAAAATAGTGAAAACGGACTCATTGTACCTTGAAACGTATAGAAACATCAAAATCTCAAATTCGGATTTTTGACATGATTACAATACTTTCCTCACTATAGTGTTCGGAAAGTAAAAAGTAATAAGAGATTTTCATTAGGGTTCAGTGGGGTACGTGTAGGCACGTTTTGGCATAGTTCGAATTTAACGTAGTTTTCCTTAGTTTCTGTTTAAAAAAAATTTAAGCATAAACTATAACAAATTAACTTTTTAAAAATATGAGCTTTTTATAACCTAACCATGTGACACTTCAAAAAGCGATGAAATTTTTGTGATTCGGGGTTTTACCTACCACATGGTCTGGGATAAAATAATAAACATCAAAGTAATTTCATTACTATTATTATTATTATTATTTAACTTGAATATAGGGTAAGTGCTCCAGTGATAAACACTTTTAAAGTAATTTCTGATGTTTTTAATGTTTTAGACATCAAAAACAATTTTTTGGAATTCTTAAGTTAATATATATGGTATGAAAGACTTTCAGAACCACATATATGTTAAAATGTATACATTTGACAATTATTATTTTTTAATGAATTTTTATTTTACACACACTGAATGTACTAGTAATTGACACTGTCAGTTTTTCATTTTGCCAGTAATTGGCTGCGTATGCTCCAGTGTTTGACACTGCTAGTTTTTCATTTTATCAGGAATAAAGCACCTTATGCTCCAGTGTTTCACATAAAATGTTTAAATTCTTAAATGAAAAGCATTTATTAATTAGTTCGGAGAAGGTGTCAATTACTGGAGCATGACAATCACTGGAGCACCTACCCTATTTTAAATTGTTGCAATAGCAGATAATTTCAAAAGTAAATGTTGTCGAAACTTATGATATTTCATCTAATATTTCTCAAATGGAAAATAAAATAAATAATTAGCATGAGTAACTTACTAGCATTGCCAGTTGAACAACAGAACACCAACCATGAAAAGCCTAAAATCATTATTGTTCTTGACCATGCACCATACAATGAACTTTCAATTCGGGTATACGGAATGCCGGAATTCCATCTTAATGTCATAAATATCATAGATATAAAAAGAAAACTTGCAGTTATCCATCCGAAGAATTGAGGCATCTATTAATGTAGATTTGATAAAATTTATAATAAAAGGATTTTAAAAGAAATAAATAATGAAAAACAAAAATCAAAAGAAAATAAATAAACTTTTATTTATTTAGAAAAAATTACATTTATTTCTTGAAAAGTTCTCAGCTTACAATTTTAACTATGCTAAACAGACTAATTAACAATCATATATTTATCAAACATGCATTATTGTATCGCTATTTTTACTTTTTCTTATCCATAAGGTAGAGAAAGCATTGTTTCGAAATATAGTTTTTCTTATACTTGCATGTTTTGAGGTTCCTTGAATCTAAAAATCATGTTTTTAGCGTTTGGTCTATGTGTGTGTCTGTGTGTGTGTCTGTTATCATCATATCTGAAAAACAAATTATAGAAGAAAGTCCAAACTGTATTCTAAATGTGTATAATATAGGGATGATACACTAAACTTTTAGTTGAAATGAAGCAAATGGTTAGAGTACAAGGACACTCAAGATAATTCAAATACATTACGTCTATGCGGGAAATTACAGTTTAGCATCTATAGACTGCACTAAACCAAATGAAACGAATACATATTTTTCATATGCATAAAAACATGATTTATGTAGAATAGGGTATAGAAATCATTCACTGCTCGTTTACAGGGCTACACAAAATAACTAGATTATAGTGCAACAAAACTTGAAAATTGATAGAAGTGTATTTCAAGTTGTGCTCTGTGTTATTAATATAGGATTTTATTTATGTGCACCATGTGATGTGTACAAAAGTTTCAGAAGATATACAGAACTGCCAATATATAAGCCATAACATTCCTTTATTGTTAGTGAAAGTGCTTTAATATAATATTTTACTGTGTCCAGGAAAGCTGCTGAGAAATTAAAATTAATTCATCATAGCCATATGGTAAATAATGTATTTTATTAAGCTAAATATTCATCGTTTGGTTTTTTGTATATTTACACATTTTGAGGTTTCCTGAATACCGAAGTCAAGTTTTTAACGTGTGATCTTTGTCTTTGTTTCTTAGAGTAAATTAAAAACAAATAATTTCAGTCGATCCAAATGTTGTATTTTAAAGTTAATACGTTTGTTACTAAAAAAGTTTGATCAAGATTGAGACGTTTCAAGGAATGTTGCGTGTGAAAGTTGTCAGAAAGATAATTTTATATGAACTTTTAAATTTAATCACAAGTGGGAATTCTATACAAATTCAGGGGGTTATATATAATAAAATGGAGGATTGTTACATACGTTACAAAAATCATATAAAATCGCATATATCTCGAAAAAGATTCTTTCAAGACCAGAGTTGGAGATATAAAACTTGACTTCATGACAATTACAAGTATCAGTTTACAACATTTAAAGTTGAGTTATTTGAGAAACAAATCACGTTTCGCACATCAGTATTACCATAGACCTTATATAATAGACCACGCATCCCTCCTCCTTATCTGTCTGCGACTTCCCCAGCGAAATTATCACGTGATGTAGACCAGGAGATAGAGACAAGAATGAATATTATGTGATTTTTTCATAGGAAAGAAAGTAGTTTAGAGTTTTTTAATTTCTGTATTGTACACATATTTTTTATTTAAGCTTTTAGATTTACGCATCGTTGGAAAGCTAAAATGTCATAGATTAATTATGAAAAAAATTCTTTTGTGAGAAACCATTCTGAAGGGCATAATTTTTTGTTTGAATTCTTACAAAAATAAGTGCTTTCTTTTGGAAGAATCGCCCTCAAATCCATGTCACGTGACATACGGTGCTGACCACAAAGGATGAAGGTTTCTTCAGATTACACCCTCATGTTGAAGACATTCGCTATAATGGGAAGTCCTATTGATGGCGTAGTCTATATATATAAGGTCTATGAGTATTACAGTACTTCCTTTACTTAAGGAAATGGAAAATCTGATACGGACACCACATGAATTCCTTATAGTCACTTTGAAATATATACATGACTATTATGGAATCTTAGTAATTTTCGAATGTGCTAAGTGGTTCGTAAATAAACAGACATGTCCATGAATATTTCCGAAAACAAGACAAGAAATCTCGAATCATATTGGTCAAGATAACAGGATTAAACATACACCACATAGGACAAATATCGCTTGACCAGGAATAGAATTCCACAGCGTATTAAAGATTCTCTCACCAGTAAATTCAGAGATAGAATTCACTCGAGTTCAGATGATCTATTTTTTTTTTCTGCAAAAGTTAGTCGCGAGAAATGATGTATTATACCAATAGGTTTAATCCTATGCACTAGAGGCTTATTTCGCTTCTACAAGTCAACAAATTGAGATGATTTTTTGAGAACTGTTAAATTACTTAACAGTTACATAAAATGATTTCACACACAATTTAACGTTTAAAACATTTTGTATCACTATTTTATGTAACTGTATAGTTTAAAGAATGAAATTTTTTTAACATATCAAACATTACCTTATCAAATGTAGTGGCGAATGACACACTGACAGTCATGTCAAAGGGTTAAAATTGAGAAAGGGCTAACTGGTCTATTATTTTCTGCCAATTTTCGTCGATTATCTCGCCAAATTACCAAATTTGTCGTCAAAGCAAACTTATAGGCAATTTTTCCGACATTGCGAAAATTTCAAAGATAAGGAACCAAATTTGGTGAAAACACAGTTTAGGGTTGCCAAAATGTGGAAATTTTAATGTTAATAATAAGTGAGTTATGGAATATTCTGGAATGATCCATTAATTTTTTGCACAAAATTAACTATAAATCACTAACAAGACAGTATAAAAGGAAAAATCCCTGACTTCTACACGGTTGGGGCTGGGTTCGAATGCTAGATGAAGCATAAATATGTCGTTCCTGTTAGGGGTAGCGATGACAACCATTGCTTTCCCCTTCACAAATATTTATCAATTCGGCGACCCCTTCGGCCAATGCTTAGTCGCAAGTGATGCGCCATTGAAAAAAGTAATAATAATAAAATGAAGAGCCATTATTGATGAATATCCAATAGAACATGCTTATTACTTTACTTAGTATTCTCACACAGTAATACAGTTAAAGTGGAAACATACGACATTTTTTCCACTTTTACGAAGGTGAACACTAGTGGCTTTTAAATTTGGAGTAAAATAGTAGTTTAGGGTTGCCAAAATTTTTAAAAACATTAATAAGAGCTGATTTAAGGAATTTTCCCATATTTTCCATTGCGTTCTAACACAGACCATGAAGATTCTGGATGAGTTCAGTTTCTGTTTAATCTTAGAGTTAAAGGGTCGTCACTGAGAGACTATGTTTTAAACTGGATGATCATTGCTCCCGAATTAGCGAAATTCTTCATTTTGAATCTCACATAACTGAAAATCAAATGGTTGTAGAATATCGCAAATATATATTTGTGAGTGTCATGACATCTAGTTACACAACTCCAACATTTGTTTTAATACAATATATCTCTATCCAAAATAGGGGTAGAGCCAATAGTTTATGAATTTAATTTCTCATTCGTTCCAAACCATGGATAAAATTTGGTTTCTTTTATTTGCGACAGTGTTTTAACTCCGACGTTAGTCGAGAGAAGAGTGGTTTAAACTGTAACGATAATAGCTGTGAAATTCTTATTACGAAGACGCTGAAAGATTTAAATTTAAATTTAATAAATTAAGTTGAAAAAAATGACCGTATTCAAGACAAACCACACCAAAATGGATTATCAATATATACCAATCAATATTATAATTATATATAATCAATATATATAATATAATCAATTATATATGAAAATATGGTTATTTATGTTAATATTAATAATATTATTATGTTAATATTATATTATATATAATATAATAATATATAACCAATTATATATAATCAATACAATCAATATTACAATATATATTTATAAATAAAATATATAAATATATATATATATATATATATTTATATATATATATATGCATATTTCAATAAATAAAATATCAATCCAGACATACTTATTTGGTACATTATTCACATATTAAATATTAAAATGAAATAAACATACCTTTGCAATTTTAATTTCTTTCGTTGTCGCCAGCATGTAGCCCAAAATTATTCCTATAAAATACGATCCAACGTGCACAAAGGGAAGACAGTAGAGATATAAACGTTTTTTTGCCTCCCTAAAGAACATTTTTTAAATTTAAATGCATTATTATTTATAAAGGGAAATAATGTATTTTATAAAACTTCGTGAAAAAATAAATAGACAGCATATAAAAAGAGACCACAATTAGTTTAAGTAAAGGTAATAATAGAAAAAGAAAATCACAAGTATAGAAATACATAAATTATTGGGAAAATATATTTTAAATAGGTATGAAACCGTAAACTTGTTAATTGTCTAAACGTAATAAACTAGGCTACTACTTCGGGCGCATATATAACAACGATGGATAATAAACGCTCTTGTTAAGAAATATTCAAAAATTATTTGTGAGATATTAAAAAAATTTTCACAGGAGAAACCTATAACGATAATATGGAATTTCTCCTATTTGTTTTGAATCCTTTTACAAATGCGACAAAAACAAAGAAGCTGTATTAAATATTTAGTACTGTTATTTTTAGAAGAAGATATAATAAGACATTTCGCGTTGTCATTATTTGCTATGTTTCACCTTGAACCTATCAAGGTGTTTTTTCCCCCTTCGGCAACAAATTAAGAAAATTTTAAAACTTGCAAAAGAAATTTTACTATATGAATATAATAACTGTAGCTAAGGGATATAACTTTATATTTTGAGGCAAAAAATCGGTTATTTATTTTATTTTATTTATTTATTACATTCTTTTGTAGGACAATCTAAAAAAAATCCTTTTTTCTCTTACATCAAGCTAAAAAAAAAGGCTTTTTTAAAAATAAAATTGAGAAAAAATGAAAATTTTGGGGAGGAACTTTTAAGAAATGAATTTATTATCGTCGCTAAGGAACGCAACACATTTACTGCGTGGCTTTATATGAGAAAATAAACTTAAAAAAAAAAAAAAAAAGTCCTACCATTCTAAATTGAATTGTGTTGTTACAGAATGTCGCATGTATTACTTAACTTAGAAAAGAAATATAGTCTTCAGTTTATTATATTTTATCTTGCACTTTCTGAAAGTTAAATGCAATAAAATTGATTAGAATATAATTCAAATGTGCTAAAATATAATATTGATGATAAAATGATAATAATGATAAATTATGAAAGACATCTTAAAATTATATGTGTCAACTTTATACTCTAAGAAAAGAAAATTTCGTAAAAAGTAAAAATTAATTATAAATATGATACAGATTATTCAATTTTTTTTTCTTGTTTACTTACTCCTTATTTAACATTGGACCATCCAAAGTCGCAGGGGGTACATCTTGTATTAGCCACCATGACATAGAACAAACATTCACAACTAGAATTATGCCAACATGAAGAATGATGGCTCTTTTTGGATTTCTGAAAAAAAAAAAAAAAAAAAAAAAAAAAAAAAAAAGTACTTGAAAATTTATTTGCATAATATTAAATGATATGATCTACATTAGATATTTACAATTTACTAGTACATAATTATTAGAAATTTCATTATTTACAAAAAAAATCAGAATTTTTCATTCTGAAAACTGCTAAATATTCTTTACAAAGAACAAGATCTCATTTATGTATATGAAAACCATTTTAAACATATATGAGGAATTAATGAAAATTCGAATAATATATTACTTTGAAAGAAGTATAAATCCCGTTAATGAAACAGGAAAAAAAAGACTTATAAAAGTGAAAGCATACAATGATTAATACTTCATCTGGGCGTTAATTGAACTATTTCATGAAAATATAGGTAAATTTCGATATAATCTGTAATTATAAAACTAAAGAATAACACATTTTAATGTCCAAATTGCATATAAGACAAACAAAATTAATGGAACAAGAGAAAAAAAAAATCTATAAATTATATCAAATACTTACCGAAAAGAAAATCCAATTTATAAATTACAAGATTGAGGAAGAACGTTGTACTGAAAACTGTCACAAAATAGTTTGACCACAAAAGTTGCAGTTAATTTAAACGTTATTTAGTACTATTTAATTTTGAAAAATGGTAAAAATAAATAAATAAATAAATAAATAAATAATAAAGTAACATCAAAAAATAAATTACCTTACAAAAAAAAAAAAAAAAAAAAAAAAAATATTTTCCTATTCATATTCAATCAGTAACAAAATTAAAAAAAAAAAAAAAATACGATTTTTTTTCTAAGTTTTTTTTTTTTTTTTTTTTTTTGTTAAAAGTAATACATATTCAATCTGTAACAATATTAAAAAAAAAAAAAAAAAAAATTACGAATTTTTTTCTATTTTTTTTTTTTTTTGTTAAAAGTAAAAAAAATCGATAACTTTGTTTTAAATTATCACAGATTTATAGTTCAACCATTCGTTTTAAAGGTATTGACGAGATCTTTCGAATGATACCCATATTCAAAATTTACCTCCCCGGGGGGGTACTTCCCCCCCAAGGGGGAAGCGATGCCCCCCATGCACAAATTTTTTTTCCCAGTTACGCACTAGTATTATCAATAATTCATATTAATTTTACAATCACAAGTGTGAAATAACTCTTATTATGCACATTTATACGAATTTTTGTCCTATACTGCCATGTTAAAAATTTAGATAAAATGCTATCACAGCGCCACCTGTTGAGCTATTGATCCCCAAATATAATCAACACCAGTTTATGTCGGGGACCAACTAAATACCAAGTTTGGTAAAATTTCGTTAAAAAAAAAAAAAAATCCGATTTTTTTCTAAGTTTTTTTTTCGTTAAAAGTAAAAAAAATCCATAACTTTGTTTTAAATTATCAGGTTAAATATTTACAATCACAAGTTTAAAATAACTCTCATTATGCCCATTTATACGGAATTTTGTCCTATGCTGCCACGTTAAAAAATTGCATAAAATAAGATTACAGCGCCACCTGTTGAGCTATTGATACCCAAATCTAATCAGCACCAGTTCATGTCAGGGTGCAACTAAATACCAAGTTTGGTTAAATTTCATTCATTGGTTCGTCAGATACAGCGTCCACAAAAAATGATACAGACAGACATTTTCTAAAAACTATCAATTCGTGTTCAGGACTTCCCAAAACGTGTAGATCCATCAAAAAACGGAGGTCGAAAATTTTCGCGAATCTAATACTTTCTCTATATTTTATATAGAAGAAAGTAAAAAATTATTACGCTATATTTTATAAAATAAGTATACTAATTCGTAAAGTGCTTTTTTTAACAAAATTATTTCGGTTCTAAATTAATACATTAGTGCTTATATATATATATATATATTTGTTTAATTTTAATATGAGAATAAAAATAAGAACTGGTATGTTGTAGCGATCACAAAACTTTCTTCTATATCATTTCATATAATAGCGACATTAACTGTTTAACATGTATACAAAAGTTTAGCCATAGTTTATCAGAATAAAAAGACCCCACGAGTGGGGTCTGCGCTCAAAGCTGATAGACGGGAAGTACCGAGTTCGATCCTAGATCGTGATCGTCGACCAAGCTGTTCGAAGTTTCAATGATTTTCTCTGAAATTTACTTAAATACGAGCTAGGACTCCTTAGAAAGACATTCCACCTGTAGACCCAGGACCCTAGCGTAGTCTATCGACCTTAACCCACACAACAAGAACAATAACGAACAATAAAAATCATAGCTATGGAATTTTATGAAATTTTACTCGATGTCGAGATGTAGCCATGTGAAATATCACAATAACCGCTCCACCTATCGACCAATATATCGATCTATTGAGCCTATATTAAGTCAGCATTCGTTTTCATAATTGTTATCTCATATATCGAATTTCATGCACTCTCATGCCATAGAAGTTGAGATTTAATTTTCCTATTTACGGGCTAAACGTCAGTGTTGTAGCCCCATCTGTAGGCTGATATACACTCAGATAAAATCCGTACAGTGTTTCATAATGTTTAATATATGGCTTCTCTCATTTATCAAGTATTTAGCATGTATTTAACAAATATATATAATAGAATCTGAGATAAAACCTTCCCGTCCTCGGGGAAAATTTCTGTATAGCACACATCTATCGGCCGATATGCACCAAATTGTGTCAGCATAATATCTCATCACGGTTTTCTCACATATCAAGTTTTGTTCGATTATACACAATATATCTTGAAATATAGCCTCCACAGAAATCATGAAACTCACTGTATAGTAGCGACACCTGTTGAGTGATTGGCACTAAAAATTAATTATATCACAGGGTATCTACATATAAAGTTATATGCAATTCTGTGCAGTAGTTTCAGTTGCCTGCAATTGTGAAATCGCTGTGTAGCAGCGCTACCTAGCAAATGCTTTGCAGCAAAAGTTGATACGCACTAATTTATGTCATGGTGCAATAACATTTAAATTTATATGCAACTCTGAGCAGTAGTTCCAAATATACAGTTTTTTGTTACACACATAGACATACAAAGTTTTTGTCATACACACCGACAGATATTTTCTAAAAATGGTCAAATGGTGTTCTGGAATTCTCAAAATGTGTAAATTCATCTAAAACCGGAAGCCGAAAAATTTTTACGAATCCTATTACTCTTTCTACTGAATATAGAAAAAAGTAATAAATTACTTTTCTTTAACAAAATATATATTGAAATATACCATTATACACCTTTTTAATTAATAACTTTGCTTTGTTGATTTTAATGTATAAAGGACTTCTTAAGATTAAATAATTGTGCGTGACCCGTCAAATAAACCCAAGACAAAACGGCCCCGACAAAAAAGCCCCGACAAAATAGCCCCGACAAATGATCCCAAAGGACAAAAGAGCCCCGACAAAAGAGCTCCGACAAAACAGCCCCGACAAAACAGCCCCGACAAAATAGCCCCAGACAAAATAGCCCCAGACAAAACAGCCCCAAGTCAAAATAGCCTCGACAAAAGAGCCCCGACAAAATAGCCTCCGACAAAATAGCCCCAGACAAAATAGCCCCCTGACAAAACAACCCCGACAAAACAGCCCCGACAAAATAGCCCCCGACAAAATAGCCCCGACAAAACAGCCCCGACAAAACAGCCCCGACAAAATAGCCCCAGACAAAATAGCCCCAGACAAAACAGCCCCAAGTCAAAATAGCCTCGACAAGACCCCGACAAAATAGCCTCCGACAAAATAGCCCCAGACAAAATAGCCCCCTGACAAAACAACCCCGACAAAACAGCCCCGACAAAATAGCCCCCGACAAAATAGCCCCGACAAAATAGCCCCCGACAAAACAGCCCCGACAAAATAGCCCCGACAAAACAGCTCCCGACAAAATTTGTATGTATCTTTCTGTGTACATAGAAAATCTTCCGACTATCATATCTCAAAAAAAAAAAAAAAAAAAAAAAAAAAGAGATAGAAGTACGAAACTTCAGAATTGAGGCAGGTCTGGTGTACATATGATTTTTCGAACTTTTGGTGAAAATTGGATAACCGGAAGTGTGTCAGATAGTTTTTTCAGAATCAAAGAAAAATACAGCTTATTAGCGCCACCTATCGGCCTATACACACAAAAACTTAAACATCAGTAGGAAAAAAATGGTGCACTTATAAACAATAGATTTTGATGTGTAGTATTTCATAGGCAAGGAAAATTCAGAGAAATTTACAACATAAAACGCTACCTTCCGACCGATAACAAACAACATTTCGTGTAATATTCACAGAATTTAAAAAATGATGCAGTTATGACTATTACATTTTAAGATAAACTTTTTCATAAACAAAGAAAATGACAGCATATCAGCATCAGCGCTACCTTTCGGCGATATAAACACAAAAATTTAAACAAAATTTACAACGTAACTACACCACCTTTCAGCCCTTTTTTTTTTTTTTTTTTTTTTCGTTGTTGTTGTTGTTGTCGCTTAAAATTACACAAGATTAAATTATTTCAGCGAAGCATAACACTGACGTCTGCCGTCGATGTACACATAAAGTTGAAGTGGTTGCTGATTAAATCATTTTTATCTTAAAACAAAATTATGCAATTTTTTTTTTTTTTTTTTTTTTTTTTTTTTTTTTTTTTAAATTATGAAAGTGTAAAGTTATTTGGAGGATAGATTAAGGGACAGTAGGCCCCAAATGGGAGTTCGCCACGGTCTTAGAATAAATGAGTTTAATCGCTGGATGAAAGCTCACCTGTTTGGCGATGTATCACAAAAGTTAATCAGAACACATTTAACTCAAGATGAAAAAAAAAAAAAAAATCAAGTATTGTTAAATTCTGCTTATTGATTTAGTTACAGCGACCAGAACTTTTGCTGACACACACAAACAGATATCTCAAAATGTGTAAATTCATAGAAAACCTTAAATCAAAAATTTTCAGGAATATTTCATTCCCTATTTAGGTATATAAAAGAAATTAACAAATCCACATTTAAAAAAAATAGTCATTTACAATTTATGAAAATGCATTATGTTTTTCAATAAATAATTACAAGATAAAAAGAACTTTTTATATACCATGTTTTTAAATTTTTCTGTTGAATCATATAAACATACAGTCGGTAACAAAAGTCTCCGAACACTAGCAAAAATTCCTATGTAAAAAATGTACACTTAATACAGTTTTGTTAAATAAATCCTTGTAGAATCCTGTTCTTAGTCAGTCTAAGAACATGATTCGACAACGATTTATTTAACAAAACTGTATTAACTTTCCTTTTTTTACATAGGAATTTTTGCTAGTGTTCGGAGACTTTTGTTACCGACTGTACCTGGTAACTTTTATAATTTATTCCGGAGTACTGGTAACCTCGCCCTTTATTCATACCAGTATATTTTAAAAGCACTTTACTTCTTATTTCATCGTAATTACATATTGGAGAAAATTTCTCTACAATCATACTGGTGTGAAAAAAGGGCGGAGCTAACAGTACTCTGGAATAAAATATAAAAGTTACCAGGTATGTTTAAACGCTACCGAAGGCAGCGGGGACCCATAATAATTGGCTGAAAGTAATAAAAAAAATGCATTGTCCTCGTGATCTGAGCTTTTCTAAAAGTTTCAAATTTCTAGATAGTCAAGATAGAGGTCTGCACGGGGTGAAATTTTGAGGCCCAAGCCCCTCCCGGCCCGTTTCAAAAATATGTAAAAAAAAAAAAAAAAAATGCATATTTTTCTATGAAAAAAAATTTGTAGTATGTGTTTTGTAGAGATTTTATATTGCCAATTAACAGAATGTCCTTTAACAAAGCTGCTGAACTTTTACAAGATAATTATATATAAACAGAAATTCATTATTACAGACGTACAAAAGACTCAAAGGACGACAGAAAATCGAGTCGAAAATATTAGCATTCATCAAACAATATGGGAAAGTATTTAAAATAATTAATACTACTAAAGTGTGCTTTCAACCATTTCCTCTTATATACCGTAATGTATATGAATTTTTCATGTGATCCGATAAACAAAACTTTAATGCTAATCCAACCATATTCAATAGAAAAGATGCTTTTGCACATGCTAGAAATGGTGCTACTTTCATCCAGTGCACAGGAGATAAGAAAAAGGAGCTTTCGCGAAAAAGTTACTGTGGAATGATTTTTACTGCCTTTATACAAACTATACTCTTCAGACCGTAGGACATAAAGCCTTATACACAGTAACGTATCTAATTTCTTTTGTTTGTACATGTGTGCAAATTAATAATGAAATGCATACTATTTTGAATAAGAAACCATCTAATATTACATTAAATAAAATATATTAATTTCGAGACATGCTAAAAATATTTGCGGAAAATTAAATCTCAAACAGGCACACTGATATTCATTTTAATTGAAGTTATAGACATTTTTTTAACAAAATAAAATTTTATGTGCTACACAAGCCTGTGAAATTATGTAAAATAAATGACTGAAGAAATATTTTATCTTTTTCATTTTCCTTGATTAACGAGGAAACTAAAAAAAGATTCGGGCTGACACGGCCCGGAATAAATATCATCCACGCCGGCCCGGCACGAGAAAACACAAAATAACTGAGCACGAGCCCGGCCCGAGCGCAAATTGAAAAATTCGCCCCGAACCCGGCCCGCGCAGACCTTTAAGTCGGGAAGTTATATGATTATTGAATCATAAAAACGCTACCGAAGGCAGAGGTGACCCGAAAAAATTGGCTAAAAGTATTAAAAAAATGCATTGTCATCGTATTTTGAGCTATTCTAAATATCTTGCTAGTCGAGAAGTTAATTAAATAAATTTTCTGTTAAATCATATAAATGATTCCTGTCTATTTTGTTGGGGCTATTTTGTCGGGGCTATTTTGTCGAGGCTGTTTTGTTGGGGCTATTTTGTCTGGGCTATTTTGTTGAGGCAATTTTGTCTTGGGCTATTTTGTCGGGGCTATTTTGTCGGGGCTATTTTGTCGGGGCTGTTTTGTCGGGACTGTTTTGTCCTGGGGCTATTTTGTCGGGGCTGTTTTGTCGGGGGCTATTTTGACCTGGGGCAATTTTGTCGGGGCTATTTTGTCTGGGGCTATTTTGTCTGGGGCTATTTTGTCCTGGGGCTGTTTTCTCTTGGCTATTTTGTCGGGGGCTATTTTGTCGGGGCTCTTTTGTCGGGGCCGTTTTGTCGGGACTATTTTGTCGGGGCTGTTTTGTTGTCAAGGCTCTTTTGTCGGGGTTCTTTTGTCGGGGCTATTTTGTCTTGGGCTATTTTGACGGGGTACTATAATTGTGATATTGAGTTTCAATAGTTATATTACTATATATTTGAAATTTAGTTGATTATTATTTATTTATTTTAAGAATTGAAATGAAACATTATAAGATAAAACAAAATTCATACACACACACACACATATACACACACACATATATATATATATATATATATATATATATATATATCATTAAATTAACTCATCCCTTTAAAGAGTTAAATTAATGATAATGTAGACTGTAGTACTTAATAATATATATATACATATATATCCTTAAATTATCATATGAATATATTTCTATAAACTTGGAGTAAAAGGCAGAACTAGTAAAAAAAAAAAAAAAAACCTATATTATTTTTAATACATGGAAATGAATAGGCCTTGTAATTTAAATGAGTGGTCATGATATTAAATTCGTAAAGTAAAACATAAAAAATAGAACACTTCATGTGCATAAAACATATCTTCACTTCAGTGGAAAAGTTTTCTCTTTATTAGAAGCTTTATTTACCCATCTGCTTCCTCTTTATTAGAAATTTTACATTACATTTTTGAAATTTTGCTTTATGAGATATTTTTTTCTTTTATTTCCCGACCTCTGTTTTGAATTAAAATTTCAATCTGATATCAGTAAAAATAATGTGCTTATAACTTTTTATTATACAGTCGGTAACAAAAGTGTCCGAACACTAGCAAAAATTCCTATGCAAAAAAAAGTACAATTCAAACGGTTTTGTTAAATAAATCCTTGTCGAATCCTGTTCTTAGTCAGTGTAAGAACATTATTCGATAAGGATTTATTTAACAAAACCGTATGAAGTGTACTTTTTTTTTTACATAAGAATTTTTGCTAGTGTTCGGATACTTTTGTTATCGACTGTACATATTTTTTTTAACATAAAAAGATTCAGTTAGGTACACGTGAATAGTAAAAAGAAGAATGAAAAGTGAAATCTGTATCATCTAAACTTTCTGATAAAACTGACGTCATAACAGTTTTTGAGTAATTAAATATACTTACAGTTAATAATAATAATAATAATAATAATAATAATAATAATAATACAATTTTCCTTTTAATATTTTATTTTTATTTAATTATAATTTCAGCTAATGAAATACTTTAATATATTTTTTCTTGATTTTAAGACTTTAAATTAATGTTAATGCATATTTAGTTTATTTAAAATTAAATTGTTTCTAATAAACATAATGAAACTCAAATACATAAATGCTATTTAGGTTTCATTAACGGATCTCTATCGCTGATTTTGGACATAGTTTGGATTTTACGATGATAATTGTCAATAGACATATACTTATTTAAACGTTTCCATAATTCTTTATTTTATTTTTTTATTTATTTTTGAAAATTCGTTGAAATACAGTTACTAACAATGAGGGCAAAGCCTGCTAGTATATACACTGCTGTTTGTAAAAGTTGCAACACCATGAAAGAATGCGAATATCAGAATGATATTTATTGGACACATACATTATTGTAGGAAGAACAATTAATTAAAATTTCAAGAAATTTGGAATAATACGTACTGAGAAAACAGTACATAAAGCAGCGACCTCTGTGAGCAATAGCAGCACTTATCTGCCTAGGCATTGAATCAAACAGCGATTGGATGACATTTACGGGTAGAGCACTTCATGAAGCTTCAACACGATGCCACAAATCATCGATCGTAGTTACTGGTGAGTGGTGGAGGAGGGCAGTCGCTTTTCAACGATTAAACAGTCATTTTCATTGGTGCGAGATCAAGAAAACGCGCTGGCCAGAGCAACAGACGAACATATTCTGCATCAAGGAATGTCCGGACAATACGGACAACATGCGGTTGTCCATTGTCCTGCTTAAATATTGCGCTTCGGAGGCCTTGAATATGGGGCCGAGCGACGTGCCTTAACTCGTCAGAAATGTAACGGCTGGTATTCAGAGTGGAGGGAATGAAAACAAGAGGTGATCGAGACGTGTATGCGATGGTACCGCGTACCATCACTCCGGGTGGTGACACACTATGCGGCTACCAAAACTTTGATTACCCTCAAAACTGCATCACTGATAAGGGCGCCTTTAATGTGTGATCAACGACGAACCTGGTCGCAGGAATGGAGTGAAATCACCTTTCAGACAAATCACAATCTAGTTTACAGCACCAAGATTGCCTTATCCGTTTGTTACGGCATCGTGAATAATGCACATTGCCAGCTGGGATTCGATATCATCACGCTGTCCATCAGCTGCAGTGATGGTATGGGGTCCCATTGGATACACGCCTCGATTACTTCTTGTTCGCTTTTCCGGCACCCAGAACAGCAACAATTAAATTTGTGGTGAGTTAATGCCCGCCCATCTACCCTATATTCAAGGTCTGCGTAGCGCAAAATTTAAGCAGAATAATACACGACCGAAAGTTGTCTGTATTGTCCGGATCTTCCTTTATACAGAATGTGTTTAACCGTTGTTCCGGCCAGCGCCTTCTCCTGATCTCGCACCAATGAAAATGACTGTTTAATCTTTGAAAAGCGAGTGGCCCTCCGCCACTCACCAGTAACTACGATCGATGAATTGTGGCATCGTATTGAAGCTTCATGAAGTGTTCTACCCATACATGTCATCCAATCGCTGTTTCATTCAATGTCTAGGTAGATAAGTGCTACTATTGCTCACAGAGGTCGCTGCTTTATGTACTATTTTCTCAGTGCATATTACTCCAAATTTTCTGAAATTTTAATCAATTGTTCTTCCTACTATAATATATGTGCCCGATAAATATCATTCTGATATTCACATTCTTTCAAGGTGTTGCAATTTTTACAAACATCAGTTTAATAAAAAGACAAATTTGTAGATATTCTATTCTATTATAAAAATGAAAAATCACTTTTAGTCAATAAATGGAAAAAACTTCTTTTTTGATTATGTTTTCTGCATTTTACAATATTTGACAAAGTTTTTGATGTGAACTGAAATACATATTTAATTATTATATTATAAAAAAAAAAGTATTTTTTAATCATTATAATCTGTAAAATTGAAGCATTTCACACAGACATACTTATATTTCATGATTATTTAAATTAATTGCAACGAATTATAGCTAAGCTGGTTTGTCATTTTATATATAAGAGTGTACAATTTTGTTAAAAATTCTACATACTAAAAAAAAAAAAAAAAAAAAAAAAAAAAGAAGGAAAGAAAACTGGGAAGTAGTTTATGTTTTATAAAAATCGCTTTATATAGTTTTTCTTTTTAATTTCTCAAGTTATTCTTACACAAATTCATAATAAAAATATACAAAGGCTATAGCACATTTGCACATTTTAATGTAACAGGGTGATTGCAAACACTATTAATTCCTATTGAATTTCTTGTTGCCCTTAATTATTGTAGTAAGTAAATCTTCACTAAAAAGTATGATAATCCTGTTTTTTGCGTTTCCAAATTTTAACTACAATTTATCAAGTTGGTAATTTATATTTTTATATATTTATAAACAAATCTTACATACAATCTTAATTATAAATCTTACTTAGCTTTAAAGCAGTTTAAGGTTGAAGTTCTGCTGATTATATGTCGATCTATAATCAACGCCAAGGACAGTTGTTGACGATCTGATATTCAACCCAATGGGAATTACGTTGACATGCCATCATAATTTTGATCAATTTAAAATGGAGAGTGGATAGCTCCCCCTTTACCGCACAAGACACAGAGGTGTTATTTTACTTATCATACAGGACACTGATTAACTTCTTTTTAAACAAATTGTATATGAAAGACTGTTTTGCTTACCTCATAAACATTGGAACTGTAAATAAAGTCAGAATAAACAACTGCATATCCACGCATAAGAACCAAGTTTGTACCATACACTGTTAGAAAAAAAGTAATAATAATTATTAAAAAATACATTTTTTTTTTCAATTTATAATAATTTAATTTAGTAGTTTTTGTAAAAATCGCCTTAAGATAATTAATGTCATTCAATAAAACCTATCTAAAACTTTGTTCTATATTTTCTTATAAGTATTCACGTAGTGGAAGAAATTATTAAAATTGTATTATTTATTAAAGTACTTTTTACGATGAACGCAGGTGAATTTCATATTAGAGAAGTGCAGTGTTAAATGTTGAAAGTAAGTCTCTTTTATCTCCTACAGATAGCGCCTGACGAAATAATTTTTGTTATTATTATTATTTTACCCTGTTTTTATTGTTCTATTCTTGTTTGTTTGTCCAGTGCAAATCTTGCAATCGATTTTTAACTAACTCCCCTACTTTAAAACTTTCAGAAGAGCTCAGAACCCGATGCCAAAACAATACTTTGAAGCACGATTTTCGAATTTTTGATTAGTTTTCTTTTAATTAATTAAAAATGAAAATAATAACATACTAATAGCTTTAAAAATAGCTTTTAAAAAATTAGCTATAGTTTAATTTTTGGCAAAAAAATTTACCAGTTCATTTCCTTTCAACAAAAAAATAAATACATTAAATTAAACGTGAACGTTAAAAATTTTTAAAAAGTTAAATTATGCCTCTCACAAAAATTGACGTCATTATAACTTCAAAAATATCATTCACATTGATAAAGTGCTAATATAGTTCTATAGATAAGATTCAACAAGAAATTTAAAAATATGGTATATATAAAAAGATTTTTTATCTTGTAATTATCTTTTTATTTGCTTTAAGTTACCACAGATCTCTTATTCAACCATTTGTTTTAAAGGTATTAATGAGTATATCTGAAAAACATTCATATAAAAATTTTATAGACGCAGGGGTAGTTTTACGTAGTTGGAGGGGAAAGCCATGATCCTAAGAAAAAAAAAATCTAGTTAACTATTACTTTTATAAATAACATTTTTTTTTCATTATTATTTAAGAAAAATTGGTTATAAATAAATTGCATTGTGCATAATTATACGAAATTTGTCCCATAATGGCAAGATTAAAAATTTTGAAAGAAAAAAAAAATAAATAAATGAGATGACAATGGCACCTGTTATGTGATTTTAAATAAAAACTGATCAGCACCAAGTTAACTGATCGAATAAATATGAACATGCCGAATTTTGCACATTTGTTCATGAGATAAAGTGTCCGCAAAACTTTGGTTACATACACAGATAAAGAGACATTTTTTAAAAGTGGTCAGACAATGTTTAGGGAAGCATATAAACGAACCAAAAATTAGAGGTCAAAAGTTTTTATTTTATTTAATCAGGGAAATCTGTAATACAGGTATATAAGAAAAAGCACTTCTGTTAAACTTTTTGGTAGTCAAGAATGGCTGAAGATGGCAACTATGATCCTATTCGGTCCAATTACGAATCTTCCGTTGCCGATGATGCAAACGGGTGGTTAGTAGTTTGAACAATGGGATAATCGTAATGCAATGTTTTCTATATCTGTGAAAATATGCTGTAGTGGTGTAGGCCATCTTTGCGACTTCTGCAATTTTTCGCCTTTCTTCAATATTTGAAACAAAATGGCCACGCATAAAGTAGTTTAGGTTTTATCGGATAAACACGTAAAAATTTCAATTTCATGAATGAAATCTTTCCAGTAAAATTTTTTCTTGGAACAATAACAGCCCCCAAGCATAAAGTCCTTAAAATCTCTTATAAACAATCACGAAATGAATAGTTATGCTAAAGAAAAAGCTGAATATACAAACTTCTTACTGTACGACGCACGTATTTCTATTTGACAAATTTTATTAATTTTATTTTGTAGTTACCATGAGCAATAATGTCATATGTTGTTAGCAAAAGCCCAGCATTTTATTTATCTCTAATATTATTAAAATCTTTTATTTATATATATATATATATATATATATATATATAAATAGTGATTGCTTGCTGATTTCTTTTTTTTTTTTTTTTTTTTTTATCAAAGCACAGATTTGCGCAAGTGCACAAGTGCAACATTTAACATGAATGATGACTTTCATCTTATTTATGGCTGCAGACATTAGTACAACAATTCTGATATTTTATTTTAATTTTACACGTAGATAAATTTGCAGAAATAAACATTTCTCACCCGAAATGATTAATAACGTTCTCTAACACATTTACGTTTACTTTATAGATTTTCGAATCCTTTCTAACATTTATAATCGGATATATCATTTTTTTACCTTATGTATATTCATTTATTATACAAAATTTGTTTCCCATTATAAAAAAATACACATTTTGGAAAATAACATTTTAGAATTTCTTTGATAATCATTTAATGTAGTCAAAATATTTTCAGTATTATTTATCCTGTTTTATGGTAAATCTCTAACACGATGTTAAACCTAAAAATATAAATCTCATTCTATTAGTGTATAAAACTTTAGTCAAACTTGTTGATTATCTTTGGTCGTTGAGCTAATATGTAAATTTAGATTATTTGAAATCAAAAAAAAAAAAAAAAAAAAGTCATACCCTAAAATTTACTAACAAAACTTAAAAAAATAAAAAATAAAAAACCTAACAAAACAAAAATGAATTTTAAAACAACATTAATAAATATAATATTGGAGTTTTTGTTGGATAAAAGATTATTTAGTTACATATTGTGTCTATTTTTACAGGGCTTTACAGAGAAAAATTATAGGTTCTAGTTCTAATTATAGGTTCTTCTAAAAAAAACTGACCAAACGTCCCCATTTTCTGGGGACAAATGGGGACGCCTTTTTTTTTTTTTTTTTTTTTTTTTTTTTTTTTTAAGGCATTTTTCTAATTTTTAAAAAATTGTGGAAACTAAATTATTAATCAATAACACCTATTTTTAGTCCTTATTTATTAAGAATGAAAAAATATATCCATAATTTGATAATTGTATCAATTTTTAATGCTTCTCTATTATAAAGGTACTTTGATCTGGTCAGCCTAATTATAAACAGCATTTGCTGTTAAAACGGACTACGGACAGCCATCAAATTTTGTACGTGAACGATTAAATCAAAATACTTAAGAAAAAACTTTTAAAATGTTCACCAGCTGGTGTTTTATCTGAAAAAACGTCAATTTAATAAAACGACTGGCCCTCAAGTGATCAAAAACTAATCAATAAACGATCAAATTGATTATGCATTCTATATGAGCCACTTTCTTTGTAACAATTCTTGAAAATTACCCGTTAGTAGATGTTTTTGAACATTTTCTTTATAAAGTTCTTGATCGTAAATGAAAACCTCTTGAAAATTGTAAATGCCAAATTTGATGGTAACCCACCAACCTGTTTTGGCAACAGAATGCCGTTTAGATTGAAAATTTAAATATAACACCCGATATTCATATACAATGTCTGCATAGGTATTAGGGGGTCTAAATTAGCTCAAGTAAAATTCTATTTAATTTTTTAAATTATTTTTTTTTAAATCTGGAGTCTTTTTTCATGAAAATGTTAGTGATAAGACGAACAAAATTTCATTATCTCGTTGCGTTCTTAATACATGAAAAAACATTTCATATTTTATATTATTTATGAACGATAACTGATTCGAAAGTTAAATCTGATCTTACCTGGTTTAAAATGTCGAAGAAATTGTTGATAAAAAGAAAATTAGTCCACCAGTATAAATCACAGTTTTTTACGGCTGGTTCAGTCCATTTGTACGTAATAGCTTGAGGCTTAGTCAATAGATAGAGAAGAAGCAAAGCTGTTATAAGGCCTGGATAAATTCTGAAAGAGATAAAATATTTAATAACATATACACAAGTAAAAAAAAAAAAATTAAAACCATACAAAAAAAAAAAAAAAAAAAAAAAAAAAGTTTAAACAAGTTTTTTTAATAGTTTTATGAAAATATTTATAAACTGAAAAAATAAATTCATATTTTGTAAATTAAGAGCCACAAGAGTCATTATTTAAATTAATTTTGAAAATTATTGTGAAAGACGTATTTTTACTTTCTCTTATTATACTCTTATCTGGTAAAGAAATTGTTTTATGGTCGAATTTTTCAAATTCAGTTGTAGTTATTGTTACACGTTTGGAGGTCGTCTAAATCTTAAAATATGACTTTGAGCTACAGGCATGAGTGGCGGTGTGTTATCAGGATAACATAAAAACATATATTAGCAGAATGTCTAAATTCGGTGACATCGATCTGTAAAAGATAGATATTAATTAAAACATTTTGTTGGGAATGAACAAATTGTTCGTGTACTATTGAAATTTATCATCATTATATTTTAACACTAGCAGTCTACGCCAGCATCCCATGCTATTCCTATGGGTCACTAAATTTTAAACGAATTTTCAAAAGAATTGAATCACTATTTATTTTATATATCACATTATCAATAAAAACGAAAAAAAAAAAAAAAAAAAAAACTACATTGAAATTGCTCTAAACCTCGCTTCGGGTAACCGATGCCTACGACAGCTCTTTTTCCGCCCGAAATGCATCGGGTCCAGGTTCCCACTGCCTGTAGTCTTTCCTGGGCTCTTCAACTTGGGTATTTGTCGACGACAGGTAGATCTGCTATTATTTAAGAACTGCGATTTTAAAGATGACTCTATCTCAGCATCTATTAAATATTTTAATTTTAACCTTGTATTTTATAGCCCCCACTCTTAACACTATATTATCATATCATTCCGATCAGTATAATAAATAAAATAAAAAGAAGATTTTCTTTTAAAAGTAATTAAATACATAAATAAATAAATAAATTTTAATTAAACTTAAATTTTAATCAGTTTAATCCTTTCTACTATATACTACCATTTCTTTCTGAAAAATACTATCAATAATAATAATAATAATAATAATAAAGCTGTTTTAAATACGTTTTTAAATTTAAAATTTAATATGCTTAACTTTTTCTATTGCATTGCCATTTGATTTTCAATACATATAATGAATTATAAAAAATAAAAGCGTAATAACCGTTGCCAAGATACGCAGATGATTAAAATGAAAAAATGAGTTTTAGAAAAATGAAACATAGAAGCCAATATTTCAAATTGAAAAATAAATAAATAAAAAGATTCAAATTCAAAATTCGAAAAAAAAAAAAAAAAAAAAACATAAGATGCACACCTATAGGGTCCCAGGTATCCACCTGACAAGTTTTGTAGCTGTATGATTAGTAGTGGAAGAACACCAGAGCGCAGACAGACACACAGACATATATTTATCTTTATTTATATTGATGTTTAGACAACACTAAACATAGTCAAATTAATATATATTTTTATAAGCACAAAAGTATATTTCGTATAGATCGTGACATGTAAATCATTTGCAATTCGTTATCAGGTGACACAAAAGGATTTTGATATATTTGGGCTGCAGTTAGAAATAAATGGAAGTTTATTTGAAGTTGCGTTAAGAGTTTTATTTAAGTTATGAATTTAAATGCGTTATGTGGCTTGTATGTACTGTACAATTTACTACGCAGGATTTTACAGATTTAGCAGAATACGTTTCCTTTTATAATATTATTATTTTGTTATTTCATTAACGTAGGTCCGAAGTTGAAAGTGTTCTGGAAAATGACCCTTATATGTTCTTTATTTTATATATTGTTATATCACACACACATACGTACGCACGTACATACATACACACACACACACACACACACACACACACACACACACACACACACACACACATATATATATATGTATATATACGGTGTCCTTTAAAGACAATTTTAACACATTTAAGTTCGGAACGACTGCAGCTGTAGTTATAAAAGTGGTTTCGTGTGCAATAACATTATATTGTGTGTAAAAGATGTTACAGCCTTGTTACAGCTAATTGTTTTTCTTTCGAAAACAGTTTCCTCAAGTCACAGTGATAGAAATCTCGAACAAATAAAAGCACATTTTAGGCATTCATGTTTACAACTTGTCTTTGCTTAATGAATCGATGATGCTCTTCGTCGTTGAAATTCATTTTGCCCCAATCTCGTTCCGTTTTCGCAAGAGGAACGCTGGCTATGCCATTTTGTACCAGGTAATTCTGTAGGCTGTTGCATCTGATAGCGCGAAGTTACTTTTCTATAACTAGACACCACTTTTATGATTATAGCTGCAGACTTTCTGCAGTTAAGGACGGTTTTTAGTGGGCACCTAGTTTATATCTGTGTATAAAGAAAACGTCACTGATCAAAACATAATATATGTATAAAAGTACTTTACCTCCATAATCTGTGGAAAATTATACTAAAAACATTTGGTTGTTTTCTTCCTTTCTGTTTAAGAAGCATCCTTGAATAACAGTTTACCAAACCACTGTAGATAAAATAATAATAATAATAATAATAACAATATATATTCAGTGTAGTGACAAAAAATACTTTATACACAAATCAGAATAAACTTATATTCCACGTAGATTTTCTTTAATTACAGATATTTTTCTATGATTTATATATGATAGGATGAGTCTAAATGTTTGGAGGGGGGCCAAATTGTTTAATACTGAAAGGTTATCACGCAAGAAACAGACAGATTGGGATTTGATAAACATCCAGTTATTTGGTGTTCGCTTATCACTAATTTTCTCTCACCGACAAAGGTTATCACCCCTGTTTTAACAATGGAATCGTTGAGTTAGCACGTTCGACGAGGCACCTATGGTCGCAAGAATATTTGGTTAAATGGTATATTTAATTGTTAATTCACAACAACATCGTTCAACAATATAGAATTGTTGATTATTAAAAAAAAATATATATATTATTATTATTTCTTATTTGAAAACAATATGAACTGTTATATATACATAACAGTAAATGTAAAAAAAGTAAAATAAAATCGGAAGCAGGTGAACTAGTGATGGGAGTGGTGAAGTGGTGAAACCGAAAGCGTATTCGAAGGAGTATCAAAAAGAAAAAAAAAAAAAAACTTTTTACAGGTGAAAAATAAAAACAGAATGTTAAATATATATAAAAAAAAAAATGTTTAATTTAGCGAAAATATAACTTAGTTTAATGTAGCAAAATTGATAATTTTGTAATATAAATTCCCAAAGTATTTTTTTAAAAATCCGTTTTTGATGGTCAGAAGTGAAAGACATGATTAATTAAGAATCTTCAAAAACATGAATAGGGAAAAAAAAAAAGATCCTGCAGCTAAAAAAAAAAAAAAAAGGTTTTCCCCCCTTTTCTGTGTTATTAACCCTGCTGCTCTGTTCGGGTAAATTTCGACTAAAAATGAACATACATGAAAATTTCTTTATTATGTAGAATATGTTTCGTAAAAGAACAGTAGGAGTTATTGTATAAATCTAATTAAAAAATATAAAATGAAAATACGGTTTTATATTGAGATTAAAAACATTAGAACTCTTTGGACTCCATTTTGTACATTCAAAAATAACTGTCCATTTTGTCCATTCCAAATGAAAAGAGCAGCAGCATTAAAGTAAACTGGTGTGACCAATTTCAAGATATTTAACAATATTAAAAAAAAAAAAAAATCTCTACATTAGAAAACAATTAATTTTTGAAACATGCATTTTATGTTATAATAGGTGCATGAAAAGTTATGTTCAGTGGTACCTTGATTTAAATTGCTGCCTATCATGTTTCGATGCATATCGCTAAATAGGTGGCGCTGTTGTCCTTTTTATCTGGGAATTTTTAATATGCCTATATAGGGTAAAATTTCGTGTAAATTAGATTATTTTTAACTAATTATTAAGTAACTGAAAAAAAAAATCTAATGGGCATCTAGGATAACTATATATATATGTCGAAGAAAAAATCTCTCTCTCTCTCTCTCTCTTACTATACATATATATATACTTATATATATATTGTCCCATAAGTCTCTAGACATTTTAAAATTTCATAACTATTGAATGAATTTTTAGAATTGATCGCGGTTTGCGAAAAAATCATTCTCATGAAGAGAGGATTTTTTTTTTTTTTTTTTTTTTTTTTGGTCAAGAAAAGAATATAGTTAATTTTTTTGTCAGAGATAGTTAGACAAATAGTTAAATTTTTCGCACGGATGTGAAAGAAAAATATGCAAATGAAAGTCCTATAAATTGTACAATTTTGCTATTAGAACAGTTTATTTCCTCTTTTGCCTCCTACTTGTGCACGCATGAAGTTTTAATTGCGATGCTGACTTGGTGGATAAAGCGTTATTGGGGAAGATGTTTTTCCTCAGGTAAGAGCCGACGACGACTGAAGCTGAAGTTAGCAGTATTATAACTCGTTTTCAAACTGTAATTTGTGATGACGACGGGAACTTAGAATATTATTTATATACCTGTAAACATTTCCCTTCGAAAAAGTACAGCTTTTCATGAAAATATGTGATTTGATTACTCACAGAGTCCTCTGTCGATAAATAGCTTAATTAATATTTTTTCTTCACAAAAAAAAAAAAAAAGGAAAAAAAAAAAGTATCTTTCACGAAAATGATGTTTTCGCAAACCGCGTTCAATTCTATCAATTAATTCAACAGTTATGAATTTTTAAAATGTCTACAGACTTATGGGACACCTTGTATGTATGTATATATGTATATATATATATATATATATATATATATATATGGAATATTAGTATTTTCGAAAATAGTTTATCGGTGTCTTTAAAATGAATAACAGGATCATTTATTAGTAATAATTAGTGAAACAAAGTTATAGAATTTGTTTCATACGGATTTCAAGTATTTCAAGGATATTTCATACGGATTTCAAAGATTTGCATACTTTTTTCTTTCTTTCTTTTTTTTTTTATTCAATAGAGATTTTTATTTAAATTATCAGAAAATATGGAAAAAAAATCTGTGGTGTCCTTTGTTAAATATTTATTACTTACCGTTTATATATATTGTATATATATATATATATATACAACGATAACGTTTATTTATTTTTTCTACTGTTATTTATTTTTTATTTTTATTTATTTATTTATTTGTTATATGAAGTAAGTATATACATATGGAAAATGTGTGAATAAATTATTCGACTTTTTTTTTTTTTTTTTTTTTCGTTTTTTCGTTTTTTTAAAAAGTACTGGACATAATATCAAGAAACTTCAGACCATATCCTCCTAAACTAGATGCCTTGCTCGGAAACTTGGCAACAGTTAAAGCGGTAGACAGCGCCACGTGGTACAGACTGCGCGACTTTTTTATTCAACTGTCACCAATAATTTTAATAAGTGATATAAAATATATATAATCGATGTTTATTCGATTCTATTTGCCTTTTCTGTATATAAAATCCCACTTTAAAAAATTTTTGGTGGCTGTTGAATGAAAAAGTCGCGCAATCTGTACAAGGTGACGCTGTCTACCGCTTGAACTGTTGACAAGTTTCCGAGCCACGCGGAAGGCATCTAGTTTAGGAGGCTATGTTCAGACATACAAAGAACATTCAATAACTAACATTTCCTGCTATCAGTTTAGCTCAGAGTGCAATTAGGAGACTAACTGCAAATTGAAGAAGAGTGCAAAAACTTTGGATCACATTGTATCATATAAAAGCTATAAATAACTTCTAACTTCAACACATTGGTGCAAATCCCGTGTATAATAGTGCTATGTTTTGTTGCGGAAATTGCTCATTTGTTTATATAAGCATATATATATATATTTTTTTTTTTTTTTCAAAAATTATTAAATTTTCTTTAAGTGTTTTGCTTACGACTAGAAGAGATTTCCGTAAAACATGTAATATTCGAAAAGATAGGAGCATTTTTATTCTATATTAGTGAATATTATTTTACAGCGCATGCACGAAAGATAGAAAAAAAAATTATTGCATATATTGAAAGCTTGATCTATTGGACAGTTTTTGTCGAAAGTTCATTTGAATGAAGTAAAAATTTAGCAAATTGTCGGAACAAGAACGAGCCAGATTTTAGGCATCTTCCTCGGTTGAAATTTCATAAGGGGTTTTTACATGCACGTATTTAATTTGAAGATCCTTTTTTTTTTTTTTTTTTTCAATAGCGTTGCAAAAGGCCTTTTTTGTGAAAAACCCCTTATATGCTTGTGATTCTAGCAGATTTTTATTTGCTTACTAAAATTTGTGAGTTCATAAGGGTTTTTTCCCAAAAATAATTTTTACAAAGTAGTTTAAATAATTGGATCTTCAAATAAAATAGGCGTGAAAAACCCCTTATGAAATTTCAAGTCTGGAAAATACCTAAAATCTAGCTCGTCCTTTTGCCGGCAATTTGCTTAATTTTTACTTTTTTTATATTAACTTGTAATAAAAGTTGCCCAATATATGTAGCTTTTTCAACCTATGTAATAAAAATCTTCTATCTTTTGCGCACGCGCACGCTGAGTAAAATAATATTTACTAATTTAAAATGTAAATGCGCATATCTCAGCGAATATTACACGTGAGAATTTTATGCTTCAGAATAATGCTTATATAATGTTTTTTTTTTCATTTTTTCTGCAAGTTTTGTAAACTTTTATGGAAATCTGTTCTAGTTATAAGCAAAAAACTGTTCTAAAATTTTAATAATTAAAAAAAAAAAAAAAAAAAAAAAAAAAAAAAAAAAAAACATCTTCCGAAATAATTGAGCAATTTCCACAACGAAATATATAAATATTGCACATAGTATGTGCAACAATGTGTTAAAGTTACAAATCATTTGTAGCTTTTTATGATACAGGGTGATCCGAAGTATTTGTGCTCCTCTTCAATTTGTGGTTGGTCCCCTAAATACACTCTAAATTAAATCGATAGTGGAAAATGTGAGTTTTTAAATGTTCTTTGCATGCCTGAAGTTCCAGACAATTTAGTCCAGTATTTTTTTAGAAAATCGAAAAAATGTTTAAAAATAAAAAATATATATAATAGTAATAATAATTTGATCACCCACGGTATTATTAAAGAAAAGTTAGAAAAAATATTGAATTTTCATGTTGAATAAATACAATTAATTTAGACGATATAGAAATATCTTTAATTTCTTACCCCATAAAGAAGAACATATCAACACTGATAAATCCATTCAAAGCAATTTGGGGAAAGAAATTCGATAACTGTTTCTCATAATTTGTTGAATGATCTAAAAAAGAAGGAAAAATGTAAAAAAAAAAAAATAATAATAATTTATTTATGTATCCGAGATTGTAATAAAATGCTCGCCCTCTGGTGGGCTAAGGGGAAATTACAATAAACATGCTTTAATTCGAATTCCATCAAGCCGCCATTGCTAGCCGATGTTTAGTTTCACATATATTTATTGAATAAAAATGAATAAATCCGGTTAAAAAGATAACACATACTGTTGTGTGCTCCAGTGTAACTCCAAAGGACCAAGAAATCCAGAATTAAGCTTCCATTTATTTCCAAATGACAAATTTAAAATTTCAGTTGCTTCGACTAATGGAATTAAAGAATTAATCAGATGATTTGAAACTAATATTTGTTCAGCTTCAGTTAAAAATCTTCTTCCGATAGAACTTTGAATAAACTGAAATATTTTTTTCCAAAAGCAATCAATTTTCCATGATGTAATAGCGGAGAAATTATAGTACGAATATTAAGTAGAATAACAAAAAGAACAATAATAAATACACGTGGCTACAATATTTACTAACAACAAAAACGGAAAAAGCGCCATCTATCGATCATTATAAACGCGGATAGTGACCAGTGAAGCGGAAAAAACTGTAAATATACCTGTGCATGTGTACTGTCGAAGTACATCGTTTTGGGCTAATGAAATGATTTGATTAATAAAATAGTGATCTTAAGCATATCTTAAACCCTTAAATGCTGTGTGTTGCCTTTCCTAATACATACCCAATTCTGTCTTCTAAAGTATTATTAGAATAATATTGAAGCTCTAATGCGTCATATTTACCGATTGAAAACTACTTGATTTTTTGCTGTAAACCATAGTTAAAATAGAGTATGATTTTTTAAAGTATTTTTCTTGTAATTTATTTAATAAAGGTAATAATATATATATATATATATATATATATATATATATATATATATATATATATATATATATATATATATATGAAATTATAATATATGTTTTCAGTGATAATAGTTGTAAATAAGTAACAAAAATAACTAAAGAAAAACTTACGAGAAAATTAATTAATGTGAAACAATTCATAAGTAAAACTAACTGCAAAAACATAAAATAAATGATTTAAACTGTCAAAAAATGCCCCATATGACTTGAGACATATGTGTGGGGTTAAAGCATGCTTTTATTGATCAATCTCTCCCACTAGGCAGACAGTTTAATAAAAAAGCACATATATAACTAAATAATAGATCGATAAAATAAAATGAATAAAATAATATGGAAAAGATAATGGAAAAAGATATGGTAAAGATATGGTAAAGATATGGAAAATAATATGGAAAAAAATAATATGGATACATATACATATATATATATATATATATATATATATATATATTAATTTAAAAAAGAAACAGGCATTTAAGTGTTGAAATTGCAGTGCGTTGTAAAATAGATAAAGAATTATTGAATAATATCAATTGAAATATTCTGAAAGGTAGATTTCAAGAATATTAAAATTAAAATTTTTATAAATTCCAAATAAGATATAAAAGACATAATACTAATTTCAGCCGGGTGAAAGGGAACAAATATAACATTTTTAGCAGTGTTCGATTTTTACCTCATTTTGTACAATTGCTATTATAGTTTACCTATACTTAATTGGCTTTTAAAAAATATAAGCTGTTTTAAATTTAGTAATATGTTATTTAAAGAAAATAATGATGAAAATTTTCTGTTCCGTTGCTCTGTTTTCCGCATGATTTGGGGCAAGTGTAACATCAAGCTACTTTACCCGTATGAAGTGCATTCAAAGACACGAATATAGAGATTCCAGTTAATAAAAACTTTCATGAATTTAAGAATACTTTCATTTTTAAAATATCTAATCTCCTTACAGATTTCCGAATTTTTCTGGATGCCATAAACCTTAAAAAATTTAACACTCAAGCAAACTTAGAAACAGATTTAATATATTGAGACTCATTGAAAATTAAAAGATAGAACGGTGAAAATAAGTGAAAAAAAATCATGATGCAGTTTAAGCGCTTGGAACATGCGTAAACACCCTGGTTGCATTTGCCCGAGGCACAGAATTCCTGGGGCAGGTATAATCACGTATGACTAACAAGAAAACTCAAAGAACAACAACAACAAAAAAAAAACAACTGAAGTTATTTTACAAATCTACATACAAAAATTAGTTTCTTTACCAAAAATCATGACATTTACTTTAAAAGTATAACAAATTTAAATTTTAAAACCTTGGGGGGGGGGGGGGGGTCACTCAAGGGAAGATAGAGATTTAAGATTTTGAATCTAAATCTATCACTTTATGATAGTTCATTTGGTTTTCCAAGGTTTACTTTTGACTCCATTGTTTTTCTAAATATAATAAATAAACAAGCACATATGATTATTGTTAAGTAATCGAAATTCAGTTCATTAGTTGACGTATAAGTCGAGGTTACTCTTACACAGTGGTTAGGTTTATCACACGTTAACCGATTAATTAAAAATATATAAGATGATAATTTTAAACTTAGATTTGCTAGATAATACTAAATTAAACGTTAATTACTAGAAAATACTATTTTTTATAGGTGCGAAAAATAAAAAAATATATAATAACATTTGCAATAAGATCAAGTTTGTTAAATACATCGCAATTTTCGATTACTTTAAAAAAAATATTTTGTTATATTTATTTTATTAGTACGACAGGACTATTTCTTTCAATCTAGGATTTTGCGTCGTTACCAGTTTAGAGTGTTCCACTTCGTAAATGCCTGCCAATAACCATATAATTTCTTACTCTATCTTAAAATATTTTGGGAATTCCATAAAATATTTTACATATATTTTTTTCACTTTCTTTCGGTGAGGATCGAACTTACAAACTGTGGTTTCGTAGGTGCGTTCTCTGACCACAGAGCCGGCGGGCTTTAGCTGAGTGTTTCCTGATTATTTATGACTCGTGTTTTCAGATATATATATATATATATATATATATATATATATATATATATTCACTTCCCATCGGTGAGGATCGAACTCACAACATTCGGATTCCTAGTTGTGTACTCTGACCACAGAGCCAAATTTCCTACTAAATTAAATTCTGTCATAGACCGAATTTCATCCATTTTTTTTTTTTTTTTTTTTTTTTGTTATAAGCGGGGAAATGGTCATGCACCAATAAAAATTATAAATATATAATATACAAAATTCTATTAAGTGCATGAGAAAAGGAATTTTCATGAAAGAGGGTCGTGCGTACATCTAACAGACATCATCAAATCATTTAAATAAACAAGGACAAATATGATGCATCAGCGGGGGTAATGATATTCTTGCATTCAACCACATCATCAAGACACAGAGATACATAAGCATACTTGCACACATTTTTATTTTACCATGTTTTTATTAATTTCTATTCTTATTTGTCAGGTACAAATCTTGCAATCGATTTTTAACTAACTTCCCTACTAGTTAGACATCTGAAACTTTCAGAATAGCTCTGAACCCGATGGCAACACAATACTTCGAAACCTAATTTTCGAATTTTCGATTAGTTTTATTTTAATTAATTAAAATATGAAAATAATAACCTACTAATAGTTTAAAAGTAGGCATTAAAATATTAGCTATAATTAAATTGTTGTCAAAAAAATATTACGAGTTCATATTTTTTCGACATAAAAATAAATACGTTCAATTAGACATGAACGTTAAAAAAATGAAAAAAGTTAAATTATGCATCTCACAAAAATTGACGTAATTATCACTTTAAAACTTTTGTACACGATGATAAAGTGCCAACGTAGTTCTATAGTTAAGGTTCAACGGAAAATTTAAAAATATGGCATATAAAAGTTTTTTTTTTTTTTTTTTTTTTTTTTTTTTTTTTTTAACTTATACTTATTTAAATTAGATTTATCCCCACTAAATTTTAATAAAAGTATAGCCGATTACTTTTCTACGAATAAGTAAAGTAAAAACTGCTGTAGAAAATTTCTAGCATTAAGTCTGCCGCCGAAATCGAGAGACTTAGTAAATATGCAAAAGATTCTATCTAAAGGTGGAAAACAAATGTTGTTTGTTGTGGAAAGCATCATTTTTCATAAGAGAAGATGGTATATTCACAAATTTGTAAATTGGAATAAGCGTCCGCTAAAAATCAGAAAACTCGCAACATTTCTTTAAAAAATTTAAAGAATTTTTTTGTCCACAGCAAAATCAGAAAAAGTCTATATTTTCCTTTACTAATTACCATTTTCTGGGATTTGACTGGGAATTTTAAATGCAAACAGATGTTGTGAAATAATTATGCAGTCTGGCATAATTAAAGCCAGTTTTAAAACCTCGTTATTGCTTGTTAAGAAATTCTAGAAATTCTTGTATGAGAAACGGACAGAATTTTTAAAGCTATATATACATCTACTGCTCTATAAATTATTTTTTTAATCAATTATTTACAGAAAATAACTAAGGTACTAGTACAAATTACTTATTTCAAAAATGACTAAACAAATTCTTCACACTTCCCATTAGATGATGAAAAAATCCCTAAATGACCAAACATTAAATTTTAGCCATTAAGAAAATTTCTTGACGAATTACCCTGAATCTTTAGACGTGTAAAGAACATGTTATTCTTGATAAATTATAAGCAAATGTTTTATTCCGAAGATATAAAGGTGATTAGTACCAAATAATATATATATATATATATTTGGGAACACCCTGTATTAAGCAATGCTTCGAATGCGTTCTGGCTGTAGAACGCTATTATGAGGCTTTAGATTTTGATAAAAAGAGTTAAAAGCAAAAATCAATATGCTCTTCCAGGAATTTCTAATAATATTCCCAATGAAATTTGAAATTATCTTGTGACCCCCTTAAACTTAAAACTAATCCTATGACAATTTAAAGAAAGCATGCATATGAATATTAATTGTTAATAAATACATAACTTTGAATAAACACCCTTTTATGGTATTTATTCGAAGTTTTGTATTTATTTTCTGTGGTGCTTTCTTATTACTGTTAATCGTCCATTTTTTTGTTTTTTTCATTACAACAGTATTAACCTCTTTGCATCACAAAGGAAATACGAAAAGAAACTCATTCTATTATTTCCTTCACTTCTATTATTTAACTATAAGAATAATATTGGTGACCAACAAAGCTGAGCGTGTGGATACAGCTCCGTCTATAACGACCGGGAAAATTAAGTGTATATTTACGCTTCGGTGAGTGACCAGGAAAACTGAGCGTATATATACGCTAATTATGCAATAGGGTTAAAATATGCTTTATAATACCTCTTATAGAACCTAACGTATTGTATACTTTGGGTGTCCCTATTAACAAACTACCCTTATATTTGTTATCATGTTTGATAGGTTGTATGAAGCCAAACAATGTGAATGGAACCACAGTGAACATGAATAAGTCTAAGCAACTTAAAAGCATTTAAAAAAATCTGGAGTGACTCCACTCGACTTTCCGAACATTGAGTAATTAACAGTTTTGTAGATAAAGTAAAGAAAGAGGAGTTGTTAAACAAACAAAAGAGAGAAAACCATAATAGAGTGTTTGAGTATTTTTCTCCATCTATTACACGTTGTTTTATTTAACGCTACTGAACTTTGAGCCCATAGATCATAATGACAAAGAAATTTTCGTTGTGTCCCTGTAAAAACCTATAAATGTTAGATTCACCAAAATGCTTATAGTTAGTGCAACAGTGATTTATAATACTCATATAAATTTTCAGCTGAATTCAATAAGGCGTTTAGATGCTATCGTACTTTTAAAAATTTAGTCCCATAGGCCATAATGATAAAGAATTTTTCTTTGTGTCCCTGTAAAAAAACTGTAAGTGCTAGATTCACCAAAATCTATACAGTTAGTTCAACTGTGATCTATAACATGTGTACAATTTTTTTGCTCGGATTAATAAGGCGTTTAGACACTATCAGATTTTTAAAAATTTGGCCCCATAGGCATAATGATAAAGAATTTTTCTTTGTGTCCCTGTAAAAAAACTATAAGTGCTAGATTCTCCAAAATCTATACAGATTGAGTATTTGTGATCTATAATATGTGTATAAAATTTTTGCTCAATTGAATAAGGCGTTTAGATGCTATCGCACTTTTAAGATTTTGCTCCCATAGGCCATAATGATAAAGAATTTTCTTTGTGTCCCTGTAAAAAAACTATAAGTGCTAGATTCACCAAAATCTATAGGGTTCGTACTATGGTGACTTACAATATGCGTACCAACTTTCAGGTTAATCGAACGAAGCGTTTAGACGCTAGCGTGTTCACCCACAGACATACACACATACACACATACACACATACACACATACACACACACATACATACATCATCGTAAAAATAGTGAAAACGGACTCAGGGGACCTCAAAACGTATAGAAACATCAAAATCTCGAATTCGGATTTTTGACATGATTACAATACTTTCCTCACTATAGTGTTCGGAAAGTAAAAAAAATACGCAAATTAGAATACGGGCAGACAGGAAAAACGAAACCATAAACATTTTTCTGCTATGTTGGAAGTGGTTAAAAAAGCTAATAAATTGTTAAATTTAGACAGATAAACAAAATTTAAGCATTTTGAAAAATATTTAAAAAACAATATTTTAAGTTAAAAAATCTTTAATTTAGAAGAAAACTGCATTAATAATTAAAAACAAACAACGTGTAGAAAAATAAAAAACTCTTAATATAAAATGTATACGTTACTTGCAAATAAGCCGGCACCATGAATAAAATACTCATGTCCTAATATGATCCAGAAAATTGTGAGCACACGAATACCATGTAAACATGAGATGGAATTTTCAGGCAGATTTGTGTTCACCAAATTCGGAAAGTTTCGTGTCAACGAAAAACACTGCAGTATTTTAGATTTGAAACCTGGTGAAAAAAAAAAAAAAAAAAAAAAAAAAAAAAACAATTGAGAATTTGACTTTAGCAATTTTTTGAGACTTTAAAAATTATTAACTAAACTGCAACATGCAACCTTTTAAGGTCAAAAAGTCAAAATAACATATTACAAATTAAATTAAATAAAATATTTCTTCCGTTTTGCACTCGCTTTGCAACAGTGCTCTATAGTCTTATGTGAACGATTCTCCAGAATGAATCAACAATGGACAATATTCCTGTGACGTCACCGTAGGTAAAATCGCCGAACACGTGGCCGATATTTTGTAAACAAATTAGATTCAAGATGCCATTTTATTGTTACGCATAACATTTTCCTAATTATTTCTGCAGTGAAACTTAATAATAATGTTTAAACAAGAACAAAAGAGAAATGTAAACAACTGAATCGAATGATAAAGTTAAGACTATTCCATATCGTAAAATTACAGAATATTTTATGTATACACACACACACATACATATATATAATGAATAAAAGATTAATAAGAACATTTTATACACACACACATATATATAGACATCAGAGATTAAATAATTAGAATTTCAATCACTTTAATAAAGGAATTTACTAAATGGAACATCCATTTAAATATGTTAACATAGCCACAGTTCACACGGCAACTTTTAATATTACATATGTGGATTAATATTAAAGTATATTACTAAAACTGGATTAAAAACAAAACAAAGTTATCACTATATCTCTCTTACTTCAATTTCATTTAATTTGTAACTCTTAGAAATAATATTGCAAGATAAAAATTTGCAAGCCATAATGCTTTGTTATGGTAGAGTTGAGGATTGTTTCCCTAACCAGCTGATATTCTTGTAGCCTCGAACCCAAAGTGGGAATATGGTCCATTGTTTACAAATTTAATGGATTATGTATGGGGAATAAGTACGCTGTAATTTAAAAATTGCAGCTCTTCAAAGTTCAAAACTGATAATTTTTAAAAATCTATTCATTATTCTTTAATATTAAACTGTTTTTTTTTTGTTAAATATTAGACTCTTATTTTAAGATAAAAGCAATCGAATGATATCGCGTTGTGAAACTTTGCAACGTAATATCTTTAAATCTAAGAACTTGATGTATATAGTGTCCTCACAAAAAATGAAGAGTTTTTAGAGCTCTTTAAAAAAAAAGTATAACGTCTATGCAATATATTTTTAAAAAATTCATCAGTTTTTACTAAAAACAATGGCCGACCTTCATCAAAAGCATTTGAATGATATCCGTTGCGCAACTTTTCAACGTAATATCTTTAAATATAATAACTTGATGTATATAGTGTCTTCAAAAAAAAAAAAAACAGTTTTTAAGAGCTTTTTTAAAAAAGTATAACACCTAAGCAGTATCTTTTAAAAAATTCATCAGTTTTTACTAAAAAGAAATGGCCGACTTGCATCACCAAAGTAGTTAAATCTAAAAGAATCAAAATAAGGAGTGGTCCGCCCTGATGTATGCCGCCGACAAACACTTTGTTTTATTTATATAGAAAACGAATGAGTACACAGACGAATATATTATGATTTGTTTCAGCTTCTGATATGTTAAATAACCCAAAGAATTAAAAGAAACTTTATTCTTAAGACAAAAGTTACATTTTATTAGTTCTCAATACCGAAGTGCTAAAATTTTATTTATTAGATAATGTGCAAATACTGTTGAAAAAATATGACTTGTCAATTTCGTCAGTTATATTATGAAATATCATATAATACACAAATTTTCTAAAGAAAAAATATATTCGAAATTAAATAACATATAAAAAGATTTTTTCAATAAAGCATTTAAATCAAAATCAATATCTGAATTTTTAACCATTTTATAAACCAGGATGGGATTTACCTAATTCATTGTTTTTCCAAGATTCTAAAGTATTGTCTATCCATGTACTAAGAACAACTGTCATTCCCAATAGAACGAAAAAAGAACTGGAAATACAAGAAAATTTATTGAGTGATTGAACACTAAAAAAAAAAAAAAAAAAAAAAAAAAAAAAAAAAAATACAGTAGCTTAATTTTAGTGAAGAAAATTTTAATGAATATGGTAGATAAATTAAACTTGAATCAATAACATTTATTCAAAAACGTTTTTAATGATAAACCTTAAAACTGTATAGTTTATCCAGTATAGTTTGTAATAAGATTTTAAAACTAGTCATGCATATTTAGAAAGCAAAAAGAAACAATAAGAAAAAAAAAAATCATTTTTTAACATAAAAAAAAAAATAATTAAATAATAAAACATGAAAGTACTTGTATAAATAAATTTAAGATTTCTTTTCACTTTTCACTTTACTTTTATTTTATTTTATTTTACTTTATTTTTAATTGGCACACTTATAGCATCGGTAACACGAATTATCTGTTGGAATTCCATAATAATTTGTAAGTATATTATTAAAAATTTAGTGTTAGTTTGAACCAAAACTTGGTACTGAAGTATCTGCAACCACCCAACTTACCATGATTTGGCAATTTTATGTTTAACCAAATATTAGTATTATGTTACAAAAAAAAAAAAAAAAAAAAAAAATAGCAAAATTCGATCGAGAAGGGGATCGAACTGAAGACTTTCTTGTCTTCACGCTTGCACTGTGCCATGCTTTATAATTTAAGCTTGATTTGGTTTCATTAAGAATTTTATTGATTCATACTTCGCTTGTGAGTGGATGTATAGCAGATCCAATTTTTGGTGCAACTTAATTCAATCACAAGAAGTAGAAAACTTAAAAGTGAGGTTCAACCATATTAAGGTATTGCTTATAACTTTACTCCATATAGTGATTCAGATTTTGAACTGAAATTTTTTAACAGTGTAGAATACTGGCAACATGAAAAATAATTTCTGTAAAAAAAAAAAAAAAAAAAAAAGAAAAGAAAGAAAGAAAAAAGGAATCCTACAGTACTCACAAGTTAGTGATTTAGTAATCTGTGCAGTTGAAAACTTGAACCAAACAGAAGTAAAACTTCAAAACCGAAAGTATTGAAAGTGATAAAAATTTATAAAAAGAAGAGAAATGAATAAGAAAGGAGAAATTTTAGTATTTTATTTATCAAATATTACCTGTTAGTGGGGTTACAAGAAAAAAAAAAGTTTTAAGTATAAAATTTTAGTGATATGTAGAATTTTATTCTTCAACTTGTCATCCCAGTATTGACTTCATTCACCTCTTTTAATGTGACAAACTTTTTTGCAGACCGCGCATTCCTTCCTGTACGTAAGATGCTTAATAGTCGAAAGTATTGTTACGCCAGGAATGGTTATTACTAACTGTGTATTGTTTCCCTTTCAAGTGACTGAATGGGACTTTCAACCATGTCATTTGCAACACCAGTAAATGTTTCTCATGTGATACCACAGAAAGTGGAGAAGTAAAAATGCACAGGTCTTTTTAGATTTTTTAGCCAATTATTCAATATACAATTGCAATTCATACAACCAACACTTGTAAATATAAAAATAGAGCTAGCTTTAACCTTTTATTACACACGTCTGCAATAAAATGCTTTTCTCCAAAGTTTTTTTTTTTTTTTTTTTTTTTTTTATTCCTTATTAAGGAAAAAAAATATTCAAAAATTTCCATCACGCGCAGTCTTAAAAGAAAATGGAATTTTTGTTAGAAATGAGCTTAAAGTTCTACTTTCTCAATATATATCTTAGTTATATCCCGTAAAATCGAGGTGATGTGAGTGAAGAACATACATAACGATTTCATCAAGATATTCAAGAAATGGAAAGAAGGTACCATGGCCTATGGAATTTTACCATGTTAGCAGATTATTGTAAAATGCTGCCTTTAATGCACAAGAGAAAATCTCTAAAAAAGCCAAAAAGAATTTTATTAATATGCTCCACTTTCTGTGGTTTCAGATGAGAAATAATTACTGATGTTGCAAATGACATTGTTGAAGGTCCCATTCGATCAGTTGAAAGGCGAAACATTACGCAGCAAGCAATAAATATTCCTGGCGACACAATACCATGGAAGGTGTTGTCTATGAAAAAGAAGTCACTGTTGGATGACAAATTGAGTGATAAAGTACTACGTATCACTGAAAGTTAGTACTTGAAATTTTTTTTTTCTTTGTAACCTCACTAATAGTTCATATTTGTTTGATAAAGTACTAAAATTTCTTCTTTGTTACTAATTTCTCTGCTTATTGTAAATTTTATTATTCTCATGACTTTCAATTTTGAAGTTTTACTTGTGTTTAGCTCAAGTTTTCAAATGCGCAGATTACTAAATCACAACCTTGCCGGTAGTGAAGCATTTTTTTTTTTTTTTTTTCTTAACAGAATCTATTTTTCATGCTACCAATTATTGTGGTATTCCAACAGATTGCTCATGTTACAGGTGGTATAAGTAGTGTCAGTAAAAAAAAAAAAAAAGAAAGAAACTTAAAAAAAAATTCTTGTTTGTTAAAAATAGAATTTTTGATAGAAATAAGCTTAAAGTTCCACTTTCTCAACATCCATTTCAGCTATTTCTTGTAAAATCTAGGCGATGCGAATTTTAGAATATAGAGAACGATTTTATCAAGACGTCAAAGAAAAGGAAAGGAATTATCAAGGTCGATGGAATGTTAACATGCTTGCAGATTATTGTTGAAAGCTGTCATCAACGCACAAAAGAAAAACTGTAAAAGGAGCGTCAGTATAACGAATCAGAGACTTTTAACAACTAATATGTAAATAATATCCTATTTTAATGTATTTTATACATCAAAAGTTTCAATTTTGTTTTAGCCTCTGAGTTAATTTCGTTATATCTTTATACTTACTTGATTTTCATGTCATAGGAATAGAAGACAAGAATTTCTTAATTCAGCGTATTAGGGAGAAATATGGAACCAAAAATAATAGTAGAAAAAGAAATTGAAATGTACTACTTCGCTAATCTGTGTTATTTTTTTCTCTTTCAGTAATATTGAATCCATATATATATATATATATATATATATATATATGATTTATAAATTTATTGTTGCACTGTGTAAAAAAAAAAAAAAAAAATGTTCTCTAAAATAATTCAATAATAACATATTTATTTATTTAATTCTAGCATACCCGTGCGAAATTTTTGCCCTTTATTTCTTTTCTTATTTTTCTTTAAAATTTGAAACTCATAAGTATTATACAAATTTCACCATCTAATTAAAATTTTAATTTACCAGAAGCCAAATTATTCTCATGACCAAATAAATATTATGCAATAGTGAAGCCAGAATAATTCAAAGAAAAGTTTCTAAAAAAAAAAAAAAAAAAAAATCATGGTTGACGACCCAGTTTTCACACTTCCGCAGGCAGTACAGTTTAAGTAAAGGACACCCATAACGCCATTTTAATTTTTGTTGCCGAGAGTGCGATGACATTTTATTTATTTTGGCATATATATATATATATATATATATATATATATATATATATATATAATTTTGTAAGTCCTATTTTGATTATAAGTTTCATGATTGTGTTTTTTAGTCAATTTATGATAATAATTTATATTCTCTATATATCTTTAATATATTGCTCGGTTTAAAATTTTAAAACGGCGTTTTCCAAGATTCTGAAGAACCAACTTTTAAAAATACATTTTTCTATGAAAAAAATGTCATCACACAAACATCGTTATTTTTTCTTATTAGTTCATTGAGCTGAGTCCACGTGCTTAAATATTGTTCATTTTTAAATAATAGTTTTTATCCTCGCGTATTTTACAGAGTTGGGCAAAATCGTAATTCAATTAATTTGTAATGAATTACATTTCAATTGACAGTAAGCAATTACAATTATGATTACTTGTAATTGTAACTGAGCATATGCAATTAATCATTACTTTAATCGTAACTAAAAGCTTTCAATTATAATTACTTTACTGTAATTATAATTGAAAAAATTTAGTTACAATTACATGTAATGTAATGAATAATCATTTTATAAAATTGAAATGTAATTGCAGTTAAAAACATTATAATTATAATTATCTGCCTGTAATTATAATTAAATTTTGCAGTTACAATTATATGTAATGTTAATGGGTAATCATTTTATAGAATTGGAATATAATTGTAATTAGAAACGTTATAATTATAATTACTTTTCTGTACTTATAATTAAAAATTTACGATTACAATTATATGAAATTTAATGGTTAATTATTTTACGCAATTGAAATGTAATTGTAATTACTGACGATATAATTATAATTATAATATTGTAATTGTGACTTTGGAATTCAAATTACATTTAGGTAGAGATCAATTTAACTTCTTCGCTGATGTTCTGACGAAAAGTTATGATTCGATCCACACGAAATTTTGAATTTAGAGTTAAGTGTTAGTATGACAAACATTGCATTCCTGGAAGGGTGAGGGTCTGATCCCAATTTGCCTTATCTCAAAAAATTATGGTCCGAACTTTTCAGAAACTTTAAGTTTGGTGTTAGTATGACAAAAATTCAACCGTTGGAAGGGGATGGAGGATCTTACGTCGCACGGAACTTCATCTCGAAAAATTATGGTCGAAACTTTACAAAATTTTTAATTTCTGGTTGGTTGGCTATTAGTATAACAAAGACTGCACCATTGAAAGGAAGGAGAGTTTTATCTCTTTCAACCTCACCAAAATTAGGGTACAAATTTTACGAAATTTTAAATTTCGGGATAGTCGGTATTAGTATGGCAAATGCTGCACTGTTGGAAGGGGGAGGGGGAGGGTCTTACCTCTCCCCCCTCCTCCTCAAGGAGCCTTATTTCGAAAAATAATGGTCCGAACTTTACAAAATTTTAAATTTGGAGTTGTTTGAGTGTTAGTATAACAAAGACTACACCGTTGGAATGGGGGGGGGGAGGAGTTCTTACCCCAGCATGTCTTATGTTGGAAAATTATGGTCCTAACTTTACGAAATTTTAAACTTGGAGTTGGTTTCGTGTTATTATGACAAAGAGTGCACCATTGGAAGGGAATACGGTCTTACCCCCCATAGTGCCTTATCTCGAAAAATTATGTTCCAAACTTAACGAAATTTTAAATTTAGGGTTGGTTTAGTGTTAGTGTAACAAGGATTACACCGTTTTTTATATTTGGGGTTGATTTAGTGTTAGTATAACAAAGATTACACCGTTGGAAGGGGAAGGGTCTTACCCGCCACGTTGCCTTATCTCGAAAAGTTACGATGTTGGTGTTGCGGAATGCCGATTGAATACTCTTGGGTCCTAGGCTAGAGTGGGGAGTGCCTTCCGTGGAGGTCTTTCTAAGGGATCCAAGCCTGTATTTACGCAAGTTTCGGAGAGAACCACGGAAAACTCCGAACGGCTAGGCCGACGAGCGCGACCTTGGATCGAACCCGGCACTTCACGTCTACCAGCTTTGAGCGTAGAACCGCTCGGCCGCTGGTGGACCGAACAGTTACGGCATTAATTTTATGAAACTTACAATTTGTAGTTGGTTTGGTGTTAGTAGGACAAAGACTGCACCGTTTGAAGGGGAGAGGGTCTTACACTCCACGGAACATTATCTCGAAAAATAATGGTCCGAACTTTATAAAATTTTAAACTTTCAGTTGTTTGGGTGCTATTATAACAAAGACTGCACCGTTAGAAAGAGAAAGTGTCTCGAAAAGTTACAGTCCTAATAACTTTAAAGAAATTTTAAATTTGGTGTTGGTTGGTTGTTATTATAACAAAGATTGCACCGTTCGAAAGAGGAAGGGCCTTACCTCCTTTCTCCCCTCGGTGCCTTGTCTAGGAAATTTATTATCCTAACTTTACAAAATTGCAAATTTGGAGTTCGTTTGGTGTTAATATGACAAACAGTACATCGATAGAAAGGGAGAGGCTCTTACCCCTACGGTGTCTTATTTCGAAAAAGTATGAACCAAACTTTACAAAATTTTAAATTTGGATTTGGTTGGATGTTATGTTAACAAAGACTGCATTGTTTGAAGTGGGGTCTTACACCCCATGGTGCCTTATCTCGGAAAGTTTCTATTCCATTTTTTCGAAATTTTAAATTTGGAATTGGTTTCGTGTTACTTAGATGAAGAATACTGTTGGAAGGGGACAGGGCCTCCCCCCTCATAGCGCCTTATCACGAAAAACTATGGTCGAAACTTCACGAAATTTTAAATTTAGAATTGGTTGGGTATTAGTTTAACAAAGACTGTTTGAAGAAGGGGTCTTACTTCCCACGGTGCCTTATCTCGGAAAGTTACCGTTCTAATTTTTCGAAATTTTAAATTTAGAGTTGGTTTGGTGTTACTATAATAAAGACTACACTGTTGGAAGAGAGGAGGGCCTTCCCCCCCCCCCCCCCCCACATGGTGCCTTATCACTAAAAATTATGGTCCAAACTTCACGAAATTTTAAATTTGGAGTTGGTTTGCTGTTAATATGACAAAGAGTGCACCGTTGAAAGGGGAAAGGGTCTTACCCACCCACGGTGCCTTACCTTAATTTCCCCCCCCCCCCTTCGGCGGGGTGGGGAGAGGCAAAAAGACTGAGGTTTTTGACAAGTTTCAATCAATCATTTTATTTTATTTTATTCGCGGGTGGGTGGATTTTAATAATTTATATGTAATTTTAAGTCTTAATTTAAACATAGTGGCCTGCGAAGCATGCAGCACCTGATAGTATAAATGAACATATAACTATATTTCATTTACCTTTTAGAAAAGCTAAAAAAACGAAGCACTAATTTATCATCTGATAAAGTTAAAGAAATGAAATTTTAATATATATATACATATATTTAATACATTTTATTTCTTTAAAGGAAAAATTAATATTTTAAAATTTATCAAAACATTACAAATATAATATGTCGTTTGTCATTTTCGGTTTTTATGTGTTTATATTTTAAATATACTTGGAGTATCTCTATTAAACTATAAGGAGAATAAAACTTTCTGTTTTTTTTTTTTTTTTTTTTTTTTTTTTTTTTTTGACATTTGAAAAAATGAAAGAAAGAAAGAAATAACTCCACATATATATAAAGGTATTTTATTTATTTCAATTTTATATCTTAAGATGTAATCTTACTATTTTTAAGAAAATCCTTAACCAGCTGAGGTTATCGTAGGTCCATAGAGACCCGAGTCATTTTTCTTTGTCTCATTTCTCAGAGCCGACACATAAAAGAATACCTATGCATCAATTCCGTGATTTTTTTGGTAAATATACCATTCTTAAGCTTTATTATGCAATTTGAACGTTTCAAATACCTTAATTTGTGCAAAAGTTATGAATTTTTTTTGTCAATACCTACAATTTTGGGAAGTGGGTGTGTTCCTGATGAAAAGTAAAATATTTGTTTATTTTTTATTTATTTATTTATTTATTTATTTATTATTATTATTATTTTTTTTTTTGTAATATTCTTTGTCTGCCCTTAAAGTAGAAGAATTTAAGAGTGTTCAAAAATTTTATCAGATTTTTTCCTTAAAAATTATGTATTCTAACATGCCTCGGATCTTCAGCGACCCATGGTATTCTAACAAAGTGCCGAAAAAAAAATGATAACCTAATCGGGTTAGTATATATATCCCTTAACTAGAAACATGCGAAATTGTTACGAAAACAGAACCGTGCAGTCTGTGAGACTGCTAACATTCAAAAATTTACTATAAAAATGAAAACAAACAAAACTTTAAATAGTTTACAAATAGTAAACTTAAACACATATTCTTTTATATTAATGTATTAACATCACCATATTAGGTGAAAGATTAAGTGGAATGATAAAAACTGGAGACGTTCATTTTTGCGTAGAGGGTAGGTACGTAGACACAGCAGCCTCACAGGGCAAGTTTCCGGTTCAGAGTTAATGAAGAATAACGATCGCTTACCATTTTTAAAAATTTGCAGTGAGTGCTACGCATACTTGGGAGGGGGGAGGTTAGTGGGGCAGAGGGGAAGAAATTGTTACCGATTTTTATGAAAATTTGTAAAACTATCAATTACTATCTATGAAAATTACAACGAGAGTTACATATAGCTCTGGGGTTCGAGGGGGGGGGGGCTGTAGCGTACAGAAATAAAATAATCTTATAAAAAGTAACTTAATACTGATTTTCATGAAATCTTTCGTAAATAACTACTTAATTTACAAAAGGTTTTACATATATCTGAGAATGGGGGGGAGTCACGGAAAGCAGTGTTGAAAAAAATGATTGTTTTATACCACAATGTATTCGATTTAGTGAAATTTAGAGTAAATGTCGCTTGCTGTTAAAAAAACAAACAAACAAAAAAAAAAAAAATCACAATGAGTGTTACATATATCTGAGTGTAGGGAGCCATTAAAATGTTGCTTTTATTTAATATCTTTTGATCCAATTACCGAATAAGCTAATAATAATAATAAAAAAAAAAAAGGCGTTAGCTATTTTTTTTTTAATGAGTAATAAATTAGGGAAAAGGATTGTGCTTCGTTTATCGCTTGTTGGAAATGGAGCGGGTGTGTGTGTGTGTGTGTGGGGGGGGGGGATTACATGAGGGAACGATCCTGAACAATTAAAAGACTTCTGTGTAGTGTGTGATCAGCAATCGTTAGCGGAAATGAGAAGGACCATCAAAAATTATGAGTGAAAGATATTAAAGAATTTTATTTCTTTATAAATTCTAGAATTTAATAAAACAAGTTTAAAATGAATATTTACATTTATGATGTGGATAGGGAAAGATTGGAAATCATGAGGCTTCTGTCGGACAAGTGATCACCAATCGTTAGCGGTGGCAAGGGCGGGGATCCAAAAATTATATGAGTAAGAGATATCAAACAATTCTACTTTTTTACAGGTTGTAGAATATAATAAATCCTTATTGAATCATGTTCTTACACTAAGAACAAGATTCGACAAGAATTTATTTAACAAAACCGTATGAAGTGTACTTTTTTTTACATAGGAATTTTTGCCTAGAGTTCGGACACTTTTGTTACCGACTGTACATATAGCGTCGGGGGTAAAAGAGAGCGGGGGGGGGGGTGGAGAAAAATATTGTTTTTGTACGACCATGTCGTCGACTTTAATGAAACTTTGTATAACTATCACTTACTCTTCATGAAAAATTACAGTGAGCATTATATATAGTTGCGGGGGGGCGGGGGAGGGCGAAAGGGAGCAGAGGGAAAAGCAGTTACAAAAGTTCTCTTCAACATTACATCATTTCATATGCATAGAAAACTTGGCTTAAATATTGATTATTGTCTATATAAAAAAAAATATTGTGACGGCTAGATATACAGAGATGGCATGGGACACACTGAGATAAAATGGCTTTTTTATACCGCCTTATTACCGTTTTTAACTGAACTTTTCAGAAATATAACTCCATGTTTGTGGAAAATGAGAGTGAGTGTTACATATCACAGTGATTTTTCTTTTCTTAAATTAGTATTCAAAATTTTTCTTCAAAATTTGATTAAAAACTGTAAAAAGTTAAAACAAAAACCTTTTTCTTTCTCTCTCTCTTTCTTCTTCTTCTTTTTTTTTTTTTTTATTAATCTGTCCCCTTTGTCTTTTCTCCAGGGAAAAAAATATTTACGAATTTGTTTATGTTTAGCATGTATTTTACAATTAATAATTAAGGAAAGCGACCTTATTTTTCGACGTCGGAAAAAATGAGACTTTTCACAAATGCTACTTGCAAAAGAAAAAAAAAACTTGGGACTTGCAAATATATTGGGGGTTAAAGTACAGTCGGGATTTTTTTTTTTTTCTATCATAAGATCTTTTTTCTTTTCTCACCCTATAGCCCTTCCAAAGTATTTTTCAGGACACATATATTTAACAAGTAGCATTTATTAAAAATGCCCTCCGCCACTCTTTCTTCCGGATCGTGGAAAATGAACACTTTTCCTTATTGCCCCTTGTAAAATGCATGCTACAAATCTACGAGAACGTAATTTTTTGTTTCCTGCGATAGGGTACTAAAAGGACAGATTAAACGAAAAAAATCTCGTTTTTGAATTACCTTTTCGGAGATTTAATCAAACACTGAATTTTTGAGTATTAGGAAGATAAAGACACTATGATACGTAACCCTCATTGTAAATTTTTCATAAACAGTAATATTTAACACTTTGTGGCCCGCTGTCCTCGCTGCGAGGACGCAATTATTAAGCTCCAGCTGCAAAAACTCATCTCTGAAATTTTTTTATCAAAAATTTTCTTTTATAACGTAGCAGAAAAAAGCCGTTTCTACAAACTTAAAATTTCTTCTATTTTAATTTTGTTCGTGAATTCCGGGGGCAGTCCAATCTAAATGATCTCGATTACCTTGCGCCGCAAAGGGTTAAGCAAAGTTTTATTAAATCGGCAACAGCGTGGTGCAAAAATATCCTATTCTTTCCGTATGCTGCCTATCCCCTGGATATAATCTTCTCTGTAATTTTTCATGAACAATAAGTGATATCTGTACAAAGTTTCCTATAAATGTAAAGAAGGATGCGTAAAAACAATCATTTTCTTTCCCTCTGTCTCCCCTTGGCCCCTAGATATATCTAACGCACTCTCTGATTTTTCCTTAAAGGTAGATGATAGTTGTTGAAATTCTAATTAAAATCGGTAACACGATGATATTTAAGCAATCATTTTCCTCTTCTGCTCCCCCCAGGTATAGATCAGTATAAATTTTCCTAATCAGTAGGTGGTATTTACAATAAGTTTTATTAAAATGAAAATCATAGTGATATAAAACAACTTTCTTTTCTTTTGCTGTACATTATCCCCTCCCCCCTCAAAAAAAAAAAAAAAAAAAAAAAAAAAAAAAACATATGTAACACTCACTTTAATTTTTCATTAACAATAAGTAATATTTACACAAAATGTCAACAAACAATCGATAAGGGGGTCGGTTTAAAAAACATTTTATTCCCCTCTGCCTTCCTTAACCCTCCTCCCCCCTTCAACTGTATGAAAAACTCACTTTCATTTTCATAAAGAATAAGTGACAGTTATACAAAATTTCATCAAAATCGGTAACACGGTGATATGAGAATATAAGAACAACAGTTTTCTTTCCCTCTGCCCCCTCCTGCAGATATACGGAACACGCATTTTAATTTTTCTTAAATAATAAGTGTTATTTATATAAAGCTTCATTTCAACTGTGTGATTAAAAAAAAATAATAATAATAATCGATATGCACCCCTTGTGCGCCCTCCCCTTGCCATATATAATACTCATTCATTGTAATTTTCAATAAACAGTAAGTGATATATTATATAAGATATCACTAAAATAGCAACATGATAATATAAAAAATAATTTTATTTCACTCTGTCCCTCTCTCTTATCTCCATCCCTTCCAAATAAGTGTGACACTTGCTGTAATTTTTCATAATTAATAAATGATTTTTATACAAAGTTTCATTAAAATCGGTAAGAAGGTGATATAAAAACAATTATTTTCATTCAAACTACCGCTAACCCGAAACCCCTCCCGCAGATGTATATAATCCTTACTGCTTATTTTCCATTAATACTATGTGAATGTTGCACCAATTTAATTGAAATTACCTATATATATATATATATATATATATATGAAAGTCATTATTTAAATTAGTAAATATTTATTGATTTTGAATATTGCAAAAGTATTCCCTTTTTTAAATCCCCCCCCCCCCAAAAAAAAAAAAAAAAAAAAAAAAAAAAAAATCTGATGTATAACAACCACACGATTTCCATTGTCCAACACTAGGCATATTGTACATTCTTTTTGGAAAGATTATATTGATTATATTTAGAAAACACAAAATTGTTTCAATAAATTAGACACCTAGCAAATTTCCTGTAAGAGCAAACTGATGCATATGTCGAGAAGATATACAAAAGAGAATGTACATAGTAAATAAATAAAATAATAATAGTAATAAATAAAAAAATAATTAGAGGCCGTTTTTTAAAGCACGCATTTCCAAAATCCTTAACTGTCCTGCCTAATCAGGACGCTCGTGAATTTTCTTGTAGTAACCAAGTCTCTCCCTCCCTCTTTTAAAATTCAAAAATCGCAGAAAAAAGTTTTTTGTGCTCCAGTCTAGTCTCCCCATGTGCAATTCTTTCACCGTGAAGTAATTTGAAGTCGAGTTATGCTTACAAACGTGTCTTTGTGGAAGTCAGGGTCCGTAAACTAATCTACGCACCAAAATTTGTGTCTTTATATCCCACAGAATCGCCACAAGCTGTATTTTGCTAGGAAATGAGGGTCTCGAATTTTCTCCCTTAAACTTCCCCTTCCCACCAAAATCGAAAATCGAAAAAAAAAAAAAAAAAAATATGTATATATATATATAGGTTTTTGGAAATATCCTCAAGAAGACGAACGGCTGTTGTAAATATTTTTGTACTATTATTGGACGAGTTCTACTCAAAAATCAGGATTTTGCTACATTTCCCATAGAAATTGTCTTTCTCCCTTCCCCCTTAAAAATTCAAATTTCCAGAATCGCAGAAAATGACTTTGTAGTATCAAGTCTAGTCTCCCCATCTGCAATTTCTTCACCGTGAAGTAATTTGAGAGCCGATTTATGCTTATAAACGTATTTTTACTTTCTGTCCCCCACAGGGGGAGGGGGGGGGGTTAAAAAAATTCTGTCTTAGTGGGGGTCAGGGTCCTAAAACCAACCTGCACACCAAAATTTGTTACTATATCTTGTATAGAATCGCCATGGCTGTGTTGAATCGAAAACCATTCCCCCCCCCCCCTCCCTCCTCCTTTCTGCTTCCCAAGAATATCTAAGGAAATCAGAATTGAATAAGTGTACTTAGTTGTGCTTAAAAAATAAAATAGAAAAAATAAATAATACTTACACACACACATATACATATATATATATATATATATATATATATATATAACCTTCTCCATTTTTTATTCACAGCCACCCCTTGCCTCGAAGGCGGTTAGCATCTATTTTTCTCCCCAGAATTTTCCCAAAATACAGCTTCATTAATTTTGCAGCAATCGAAGAAAAAGTGATAAAAATGTTTTACATTAATCCCTCCACCTTTTCGTCAGATATATCTGTTACTCGGATTTTTTTTTTCGACATTAGTAAGAGGAATTGTGAAATGTTTGTTTGTAAATAGCAAATATATATATAGTATATATAAATCTCTTTTTTTTTCTCCTTTATTTCCCAATCCTTTTATTTATTTATTTATTTATTTATTTTTATTTTATTTTATTTTTTTTACTGTTTAGAATGCATTTCTAAAGTAAAAATTCGAAAAAGTTCCTATTACAAATACTTTTTATTATTCTAAGTACACTTTCTTCCCCGAGATCGTTATATTTTGTTACGTATAATATAATCTTTTTATAGCTCGATCCTTTACATATCCACTGTTACAAACAATCATAACCGTTAAACTTCTAAACTTCTATTTTTTTTTTTTTAATTATGATTTTGCTTAGTGAAAAACTTAATGAATTTATGATTCTTGATAGGCAATATTAACGCAGGGGAAGGGGGGGGGGAGATAATTAAGCTATGCTTTTCAAATTTAATATATTTTATTTAAATGGAAATATATCTTTTACTTTTATTATTTATTTATTTCAAAAAGTTGTTCACTTGTTTTAGTCCCATATGCTACCTTGTTTAAAACTTATTTATATAAATACAGCCTTTAATAATATCACTGAATTGAATTGTCTTCTCAATTATTAAATGTTTTCCTGGCTGCAGTTTGAAATAAGTTTCTCATTGCTGCTCCCCTCACCGAAAATCCCGTAGATATCTAAGATGCTACAGTTCAAATTAAAATTTGTGTTTATATTTGAAACCTTTAGTAGATAATCTTTTAATTTCAGTGGTGTTTTCAATATTTGAATTTGTGTATATTAGTATTATCTAGTCTCAATTTTATATCTAAGTACTATAACTTCTAATATTTATTAAAAGGCTCGACAACTTTTATGGTAAATCTATAATGAAGAATTAACTAGATATCGTTTTATTGAAGTTATGTACTTATAAATATGAATGTTTTATCGAATAACATGATCACAATATTATATTAGAGCGTAAAAATTGTCTTAAATATATATATATATCTGTACTGATAAGTATAAATGATTTATGTCCAAAAATGTCGATTTTGAGTTAAGTACATAGTCAGACTCAGAAAAAAATTCTCTATCGATTGGTATAAAGGATTTAAATCCATGTCATTTAGTCTTTGAGAAAATCCATTGGTAAAAAAAGATTCAAGTCAGAAATTTAGCATTAATCTTTGGTATAAAATATTTAATTCAATTTTTTCCTTTCATTAAATGAAGGTTGACAATCACTGAATGGTATAAAGGGTATAAATCAACATAATCCCTTTTTCCTAATCGATTCTTCTGATTAGTTTTTAGTTAGTTTAACTTTATTTTTCGTCTCCTGAAAAATCAAGAATATGGACTTAATCCTTTATACTTATCAGTACAGATATGTACTAGCAGACCCGGCCACGCGTTGCTGTGGCTATGTTATACGTTGAATTATAATGTAGTAAAATATTCAATATATTAAAATTATTATTTACGAATAAAGACCATCCTTGATAACATCCTTGATCTTAGCAGACTTAGCCCGCTTCGCTGGTCCCTATTTTTAAATGATTCACTATAATTAAAGAATTCTCAAAATTGCATTAATTTTTAACATGTGAAAAAAAAAGAGAAAAAAAAATCTGATCGGGAAAAATGTTCGACACTCATAATGAATCCATATATTATCGAAAGGAAAATGATATAAAATACAAAAATATCTTCTCTCATCGGTGGAATAATCTGTCCGGACCCCCACTGCCTGCGGCAGCGTATACCTGTGCAAACCGTGCGCACCGTTTCTTCATCCACCGTTCCCGCCCTTCTTAATAACTCTATACTTTCGAAAATATCCGCAATCGATTTATCGGGCCTTAAAACTTAATAATACTAATTTTCAAAGCTCTAACTCTTATTTCTATTATTTTGCCCCTTTGCCCTCCCCCCTCCCGACTATTCTAAATAATTTTACAAATTCGAAAATATCTACAGTTTATTTGTAGGTGTCAAAAACCTGTATGCACCAATTTGAACGATCTAACTATATTTTTATTTTTTGCCCCTCTGCCCCCTTCTCGCCCCTCCTAATAAATTTACAAATTCGAAAATATCCGCAATCGATTTGTTGGTATCAAAAATTCTATGCACCAATTTTGAATGATCTAACTCCATTTTTATATTTTGCTCCTCTGCCCCCCCCCTTTCCCGCTCCTCTTAATAATTTTACAAATTCGAAAATATCTGCAATCGATTTGTAGGTATCAAAAACTTCTATGTACCAATTTTGAGCGATGTAACTCTATTTTTATTTTTTTGCCCCTCCGCCCCCTTACCCGCCCCTCCTAATAACTTTACACTTTCGAAAATATCCTCATTCGATTTGCAGGCCTCTAAAACCTATCTATACCAATTTTGAACAGTCTATCTGCATTTCTATTTTTTCTTTTTTTTGTTGTTGTTTGTTTGTTTGTTTGTGAAATCACGTTTGGCCCCTCCCCCCCCCCCTTTTGGGAGGCGAATTTTGCAATAAAAACTATCCTATCTCTCAAGTTGGACCAAATTGCACACAGTGTCCAAATTTCATTAAAATCGGCTCATTAGTTTAGGAGTTCATCGCGGACAAACATAGTAAATTTTATATATAAAGATATATATATATATATATATATATATATATATATATATATATATGTGTGTGTGTATGACTTTTTGGCTGTATAATTACGCTCTAAATAATGATAACAAAATTCTTCTAAACAACCGAAGAAAAATTCATTACATAATAAATGCAATTAAAATTAATTTTTGACGGATTTCGGAATAATTCAATTCCATTTAATGTTATAATTTAGAAATCATAATTGAATTGACCTGTAATTCAATTTTAGATTAATTAAATTATATTCTCGAAAAATGTAATTTGATTAACTTGTATTCAAATACAAATTAATTGAATTACATTTTATAAGGTGTAATGGGAATTAATTTGTAATTTCGTTACAGGTTAATTTAATTATTTTCGAAAACTTAATTGAAATTAACCTGTAATTGTTTGCGAACACGTAAAATTACAATTTGGAAAATGTAATGGAATTAATTGTCAATTGCATTACAAGTTAATTGAATTAAACTGTAAAGAAACGTAATGACATTAATTTGTAATCCATTACAAGTATTTTCAAATACTTTTGTCAATTGTAATTAAGAGTGATTTTATTTTCATTACAAAATAATTGAATTACAAGCTGTGCAAAAGTAATTCAATTTATTTGTAATCAATTATTCGTTAATCGATTGACAGTAAAATAATTATAATTGTAATTTAATTGTAATTCAATTACTTTTTAATCAATTATGCCCAACACTGGTATTTTATTAATTTCACCACTATCGTATCGCTTCGACAAAAAATAATTGTGACTGGTCCACGTTAGAGAAATATTATACAGATTGTTCGTTTTACTATTGAAAAAGAAATAAATATAGATAAACAGCCTAATTCAAGAATTAATAACTTACACTATGATGATTCTTTTTGTAGTCCAGAAATAGATATCTCCTTTCTTAAAGCAATGAGAGACACTAGTGTTGAGATAATCACCTAACGCTGAAAATTATTAAGAAACAAGCAGTCGTTTTTATGAAAAAAAAAAAAATAATAAACTCTAAATATAATAAAAAGGAATGCGTAATCACAAAATGTAGCATTTTACATTGATAAAATAAATTTATAACATTGACATATTACATAATATTATTTGTCATTCCGATAGGATAATAATTTTATACATAAGCTGTTATCTATATATATAAAAGAGTACTTCCACTCACTTACTCACTCACTGACTCATCAGCGCACAGCAAAATCTACTAGGGCTACTGACTCGAAAGTGGGTCAGATTTTAGAACATGTAGTGTAAGCACCCCCTAAGAAGCGATTTTGCGAAAATCGTTCCCCAAGGGGGGTGGGAGGGCAACACGTGATTTTACAAAAACCGTCATATCTCCAAGAAAAAAACAGATATCTGTAAAATTTTTGCATTAAAACATGGCTAAAACAAATGCCTAAAAATCAATTTCTGGAATTTCAGAAATTCGGTCTACAAAAGGGGATGCGTGGCAAAATGTGATTTCACATGCGTAAAAAGGGATTTTTTTAAAAACCTTTATATCTCAAAGAAAAAAACAGATATACGTGAGATTTTTGTTTCAAAATATAACTAACATAAATACCTAAAAACCAATTTCTGGAATTTTAGAAATTCGGCCCCTAATGGGGGGGCAGGGGGCAAAACGTGAATTCACAAAAACCTTTATATCTCAAAGAAAAAAACAGATATCCGTAAAAGTTTTGCTTTGAAATATAGCTAACACAAATACCTAAAAACCAATTTTTGAAATTTTTGAAATTCAGTTCCCAAGGAGAGGGGGAGGAAGCAAAACGTTATCTATATTTTATCTTCTATATATAAAATATAGATATGTCTTCTATAATAAAGTTTTAAAAATAATTATTTAAATTTTTAAATGTTGCCAAAAGATATTTTCGAGTTGATTTATTTTACGACATATAATAAAAAATATTTTCACGCGAATGGTAAAAGAAATATTAAATAATAAATTTTCTTAGGCAATGACAAAATGACGTCATTATCAAAACTAAATATAATAATAATAAAACTCCAACATATTTCTCAAATTTTGTTTCATAATCTTTTTTAACATACCTCTATTTTAGGTTTCTTTTTAACAGTGTTTTTATTTATTCATTTATTTATTGGCACGTATCCGCGTTTGTAATGATCGATAGATGACGCTTTCTCAACTGCAGTTGTTAGTAAATATAATAGCCACGTGTATTTTTATTATTGTTCTTTCTCGTTGTTCTATCATTGTTTCAGCGTGAAAGCTATCAGTGGTGTGATAATTTCACCTTAGCCCACCAGAGGGCGAGCATTTCATTACAATCGCGGATAGACATGAAAGCTAATTCAGCATTATATTCAGATTTACTTATTCATAATGCAGGGTAATTTTTTTTAATTTTAATGCTGAAGTAGAGACGACATTTTTCGCCAAGGAGTCTACTTTTGGGAAAGCCACTTTAAGCCAAGTATCCCATAAACAAATAAATTATAAAATATTGAGGGGAAAAAAAAGCTAGAAAGAAAGAAACAGAAACAATAACCTCATAAATTATGTATTTTTGTTTAAAATGGTGACAAAATTCAAAAGTCACCAAGGGGAGCTATAATAAGCCTGTACCATGATAAGGATAAATATTTATTTATTTATTTTTCTGTATACGAACGAACCACTGTTAACTAACTATGAAATACATATAGCTACAAAAAGTGAGTTGTCTCATATTGTAATATTATATTTGACATGAAATTGCTGTCAGTTTATGGTCGACCGGAAAAATCGAATAAATATAGAAAATAACGTAAAAGTAAATATTATGTACAGTATGCATAGTGTTGTTCATATGTAATTAATGTTCAAATATAAAAGGGCTACTTCAATTTTTTCGATACTGTCTGTTTCGAAATTGTTATCTGATAAGCACAAAAGTGGAAGCCCACTGGTATGGCATTGTTCCGTGCAATAACGATACACACCCGAAGCGAGCTTTTGAGCAATTTCAATGAATTTTATTTTTATTTTTTATCTATAAAGCGATATAGAAAAGAATTTTCTTTAAATATAGTAACCAGCCAAGCTGGTAAAATTTGTCGGAAGAAATCCATAGGAGCTGAGGCCACAATTGTTAGTGTGTGGCTTTTTTACGTGTATCCAACATCCATTGCAGCTGGATTTTGAGAATTTTCCCCATCCCCCCCCCCTTCTTAAGGAAGGGAGAGCAATAAAGACGTTTCCAAGCATAACCTTGCTTAAAATTATTACAGTAAGATTAATTTTTATGTGTGGGTTGGTTATGCGTTCTCAACACGCACTATCAAGTAATTTTGCGAAATTTCTCTCTGACTCCTCCTTTAAGGGCGGAGTGGGGGCAAAAACACGTTTTTGAGAGTAACTCTGTTCCAAAGTACCTCAGGAAAGCGATTTTTTGATATGTCGGTTGGTTACGCGTACTCACACACTACAAAGGGGTTTTGTGAATTTCCACCCTACTGGTCTTGGGAGGTAGGGACAAAAAGCATGTATCCATGTGTAGCTCTGCGCTAAATTATCTTAGGAAGGAGATTTTTGATGTGTGGGTCGGTTATATGTATGTCTAACTCATAGTATAAAGAGATTTTGCAAAATTCCCTTTGCTGTTCCTCCTTCATGTGCGGGGGGGGGGGGAACACGTTTTAAAACATAATTCTCTTTCAAATAATCTCAGGATCTCGATTTTTTTTTATGTCTGGTTAGGTATGTGTATGCAAGATGACCTATAAAGGTATTTTGCGAAATTACCCCCACTCCTCTTCTGTGGCTGGCGGGGGCAAAAAGCAAGCTTAAATATACTCCAGATTACCTTGGAATGATGAATTTTGATGAGTGGGTGTTGATTACGTGTGCACTTTGATGGGAGTAAAGTTTGCGAAACTTTCAACATTACCCGTAAGGGAGGGGGAGTAAAAATTACGTAAGGTACTGCCGAAGGCATTGGGGCTCGAGATTCGAAAAATGTGGGGTGGTGGAAAACCGCTTTAACTTACATTTTGACTGATTTCTTTCTTTCTTTCTTTCTTTTTTTTTTTTTTCGAGATTTTTTTTATTGTTAATGATATGAAATATTGAGAATTCATTTCGATATAATGACCAGCGAAGCGGGCAAAGCCTGCTAGTTAATAAATAAAATAACACTTGGAAACAAAATAAAATACCTTATATTGTTCAGAAACTGTTTCAATATTAAAATAATCTGGTATGTCAATCACACGATTTTCTCTTACCCCCTAAACGATTTTTCTTAATTTTATTTTCTTTAATTAAAATATATATTTCCATGTTCTTTTTTTTTTCTTTTTTTCTTTGATATAAAAAGTAATATATCCAGTTATTTATTTATTTTTGGCATCTTTTTTTTTTTTTTTTTTAATAAATTTTAAGTTAAAACTGAGTTTTAACATAAAATTTTTCAATCAATTATCCGATTAAACTAAAAAATACAGTGTTAGCTAGATTTTACCTTTATTAAAATGTGTACCAATTTTTATAATCAGGAGAGATATAATGTCAAACATTCATATTTATATATTTTAAATGAAAACGAAATGTTTTCACATTCGTTCAAATCGTTATACAATAAATGGCTACAACGCAAAATTCTTGTCCGAATGAAATAGTAAGCCCGGTAGTAATAAAGAAAAAAAATATATATTGACGTAATTTGAGTTTATATCGACTAAAATGTGGCGTTATTATGATACAAATTTTTCAGTTTGAGAGAAATTTATATCTCAGCTTTCATGACAAATAAATCTACGAAACTTAATATGCAAGAACAATATTATAAAAAAATATATACTAATTTAGTTTGAGTGCATATGTAACGACAGATGGCGCGGTCATTACTCACGTTTCCGGATTTTTGATATAGTTTTCTTAGCACATCTTCGTTAAAAGTACACCAAACTGCTCATGTAAAATCTTTGTATCAGAAACTATTTGATTTAATTTTGTGTATGTTAATGAATAGTTAATGGTAATATAAAAAACAAACTGCTACAACCTTTTTTTTTTTTTTTTTTGCTTTCTTCTATATTCAATAGAAGAAAATATTGGATTCCTAAAAATTTTTGACCTCAGATTTTCGAAGGATTTACACGTTCTAAGATGTCTAACACACGATTTGATCATTTTAAGAAAATTGTCTGCCTGTGTGTATGTGTGTGCATGCGACAAAATTTTGTGGCAACTGTATCTCAGGAACTACTGCACATAATTTCAAAAAACATTATATGTAATTGCACCTTGATATACTTTAGTACTTATAAAGATAATAAAATTGATTTTTTTTTTAAATTATATATATATAGTATTATACTATTTTTCTAGGATGGAAATGATCTGGATCCATCATGAAAGATTTATTAAATAATAATTTTAATAAATTATTTTTACTAAGTGAATTTGTGTAGGAAAATATAGAAGAAAGTCATGTGGTCATTTGAAAGTCAATTACAACATACTAGTTTAGTTGTGATTTTTACTGTATTATTTAACATATATTTCAGTACTATTTGAATTTTTGGTAAAAAAAAAAAATACATATTTCACAAATTATATTGAATGGTGATAATTTGTTGTTGATGAATTTTTAATATATATTTAAGCTGAGTATTTTACATTTAAAATTAACAACAATATACCCCAGTATTAAAGTACATGTTTTTAGAAGCAATTGAATTAAATATCTTACTTACAATATTGAGCTATTTGAGATATATCTTGCTTCGAGCAACCGGATGGAACACATAGTCCTACATTTATCTCGAATGCATAAAATATGTGAGCTCTTGCTGCAAATTCTTTCATAAAACCCTGAAGACAAAAAAAAATAATTACTTGCATTTTAATTTGTATTATGAATATTGCTATAAACAAAAAAGTCTAGAGTGGTTAAAAAAAGTTTTTTTTTCTTTAAAAATTTCCGTTAATTAACAGGCAGGTTCTATTCGATGAATGTAATTTCGTCGAATACTATTCAAAAAACTGCCGGATAAAACTATTACTAATAAGAATAAAGTCACCAAAACAGAGTTCTCTGAAACGCAGAGTATTAATGGTGTTTATTCAGGAACAATAATCAGCAGCAATAATGATACATGTACAGTTCTGATTTCAATAGAATTTAATTGGAGGCAAATGTCCTCCTTCTTTGACAAAGGTTAATGATGAGAAATCGGTATATCGTTCCGAAAAAAGTAATTAGCTGTGTTTCAAATTAATGTTTATTGTTGGTTGGTTGGATTTAACCAGGGGTTGAGCCAAGCAAAATTTGGGTCTCTTTTCCTGCCTCTTCATAAAATTCCACATCGAAAGAAGGGACCTTTCATAAAATTCATATTTTCAAAAGGAGCCCTTTCACAAGATTTTGCTTAATAAAAATTATCCTTTCATGAAATATTCCCACAGTTGTAGAAATTATTTTAAAGTAATGCCTTAGTTTGGCTCAACGAAATTATTAACTTGATATTAAACATTATATACAATGTCTGTAAAGATAGAAGGTTTTACACAATATTTCATTTATTCACAAAAATAAATAAAAGTTTCACAAAAGTGTTTTGTTTTCCACGTAAAAGGGAACCCAAAAATTAAAACCTGGATCGACCCCTGTTAGCGTCGCACTAGTACAGCGCAAATGGGTAATTAGCGACGGTCTGGACGCAACCCTAATGATGTCCCGGAGGCATGCCGTTACATTTCTGATCCTCCACTGAGGGGATGTCTCCCCCGCTTTGGTGACCCCCAGACCCAGAGGTCAAATTGATGTAGAACTTCCAGAATTCGGTAACACTAAGCAACATTTTTTCACAAAATTTTTCGTAAATCTTGCTATGTCATTAAGAACGATGTGAAGTTTGGCACAAAAGTCGATCTTAGAAGAAATGAATAGACTGTGCTTTTTTTTTCTTTTGGTTTCATCTAATCACTGTAAAAACAGTTTTAACCCTCGGACCGCCTTTGAAAACGGCAAAAATGTAATGCTAGTTTCACTGCACTGTTTTTTCAATATATTAAAATAAGTTTAATAAAGAAGCATCAATAAACTGGCGTTGTAAAAATATTACTTACAAACTTTGAATAAACACCATAAAATACAATTCAAAGTTTGTAAGTAATATATTAAAATAAGGCTTAATTCAACTTGAGATTAAAAATATAACTGTGTACATCAAAATAACCTTCATGATTATTATAAAAGAACTTCAAACTTGAAAACAAGCAAAATTTTCGTAATTATATAATTTTGATTTATAAGGGAAAATATTAGAGGGGAAATTATACTATTCGAAAAAAAAAAAAAAAAGAAAGAAACAGCTCAGTAACCGGATATATCCGTCAGCGGTGGTCAGATGGTTAAAACAGGAAAGGACTATTTTGTAAAAATATTATTATATTTATAATCCTGTTCAAATGAAATATTTTAAACGGGATATCATGTAATATAGGGATAGTACTCCCCGCCCTTTTTTCAGGACACTCTCATGCATGAGAAACTTTCAAAATTAATGCTACCACTAATTTTATAAAATGATCTCTACTATGTGTAATCATGGCGCATTGCTATAAGTATACCAGTATTTCTGCATGAAATTAACGGTGGCAAAAAAAGGCGTAAATTTCCTGTTTCTGAGAGTGTCCTGAAAAAAGGGCGGAGAGTACGATCCCTGTCTAATGACAAATAATAATTATAATAATTAAAATAATACTAATTGAGTTTTTTTTTTTTTTTTTTTTTTGTACATCACAAAAAAACTTAAGTTCATTTTCAACGTCCGTAAAGAAAGATGTAGAACTATAATATTATGGCAACCCGGAACAGAAAATTTCAACGTTTTACAATTTTGGACTTATGAAAAGCACTTATACACACTCCTCCTTACATACGTACGTACGAAAGAAAAAAAAAACTTAAAAATAAGTTAATATATCTAAACTTGTATTAAGGCTAAAATTGAAAGCGAACAACTAGATGTTGTAACTAGTCTCCGTAGTAAAATTTCATGGTTCTTAAATTAACATTTTTCGAGTAATACTTCGTTTTCATACATCGTTTTCATACATCGTTTTCATACATTTTCATTTTTTCGAGGATCTAAAATAAACGTATCGCATGAGAATAATTTCAAATTATTCGAAAATATCAATTTATGCATTAGATATGCAGACCTATACGCAAATACACGTATGCAGGCATTGTTATTATTATTATTATTATTATTATTATTATTATTAACTTCTTACTATTTACCATTTTCTTGATATTTTCTAAAAAAAAAAACACTATTTTAATGATCTATTGAAATACATCAGAGAATTTGAATAGTCTAATAAATAAATTAATGTTTTAACGTTTATGAATAGATAAAGTTACTAAACGCATTGATTTTACGAATAACAATAAATAAATAAATAAATAAATAAAGTGTTATGAGGAATTAAAAATCTAACGTATACTTAATTCAAATCTAATACAAATGTACATATATATGAATAGCATTTGACTCGTTTAAGCCATTGTTTTTTATAGTTATGTATTTTTAGAAGCTTAGTCTATAGACACTTTCATAATAAAAACTAAGTTTAGGCTTCATTTTTTTTCCATAATTTGGAAAGTTTAGAGTTTACACCTTCCTATTTAAGAAATGAATCCTTTAACATTATACAAAAACTGCACCTATATTGACATAATATTTTACTTAAAACATATACTTACGGAAGTATTTCTTGTGGCATATACCAATCCTTCCAGCTTAGATTGTAAACTAGGAATTTTCTTAACTTTCGGTAGGAGTGGCTTCACTATTAAACTACAGTATTGTCCCTGGAAATTAACTTTCCCTTTTTTCATCACTGTGGTATCAATGCATTCTTCATATTCACCAAACATTTGAATATTGCCAGTTTGTATGCCGCTCTGAATTTTTCCCATTGAATCTAGAACTAAAAATAATTGGAAAGGGAAATATAAGATGTCTATTAAAAAAACGGATTTTATTGCAAATTCAAAGTTGCTATACATACGCTTTTTTTCCTGGCTTTTCCATCAATATATTAATACAGTGATATTTACCTTAATTGAATGATTGTGGGAATATATTATAAAAAACACTATAAGAAAAATTTTGGTTCTTGAAAATACAGACCTTAGCAACTCTGAAAGTATGCAATATACAGATTCTACAAAAGTATGTGGTTTTTTTCTTCATACTAATCATTATAATCATCATTAACAAAAACATTTGTACAAAAGTTTCATTAATATTAATTAATTCAAAAAAATAAAATATATATTTTATAATTTTGATTGACATATGACAAAATTTGTATTTTTTTTTTTTTTTTTTAACGCCGAATGATAATACTTTGAATATTAATCTCAACGTACATTTCAGTATCGGGTCTCAATTGCTATATGAAGCATTTTTGTAAAGTTATTTTATATCAGATATCACATGAAATTTGCCACAACTAGGCGAAATAATATCGCAAATGAGGTATGCGTAATTTCTTGTACATTTTTAGAAAATCATTTGAAACGGGCTAAATGTAATTTTTATGCATTAAACCCTACTTTCGTTTACAGTAATTCTTGTTAATCTCATCGGTATCTTAATACACTTGCGATATAATTTTAATACTTATTATCACATTATTCCCTCTCATACTCAATAAAGATTTTCATGGTTAATTTGGATGTAATCAGTTTTCCCTATTTTTTATAAAAAATAAAACATTTCATGTTATATTTCATATCCAAAAGAGCGATTTTATTAAATTATCGAATTTTTTTAATTTTGGACAATAACTAGTATCTTAAATGCGAATTTAATTATTGAAATCGCGATGTTAAAAACAATACATTTTTCTTGATTTAGCACGTTGTTTCAACTTCAATGTACTTTTCTATATAAATTTAAAACTTCTTTCTTTCTTTTGAAACATTTGCTGATTAGTTCCCTAAACATTATTAATTTATATATATATATATATACATAGTATTATCCAAATATGTAATTACATTTTACTTCTACATGGTATTTCTAATTTTGAAATATGGTAGTTTCGTAAAAAAAGAAAAAGAAAGAAACAAATAGAAAAAAGAAACAAGTGATATACTGGATAAGGAGCTCATGGATTTTAAATACAAGTAAAATTTGTTACAACATTCACCAAAAGAGGGTGCTACGATCTTAGTGCAAAGTTTTTGATTACGAATGGAATTATTTTTTGCGATATGAATCAAATCTTATTAACCGTGATTAGAAATACCGTAACTCATTCGAAGTTTGAAGACACCTTTTGAAATGTTTCAAGTTATAGCTTACAACTGCATTTAGAAACAACATTCATTTAAAACATTATTATGCATCAACCCCTCTAATACTACTGCTCCTTGTCATATAAGACATTGTAGTTAACATTTAAATGCCTCAAAAAATAACTTGAGGCATACAAATATTATTAAATATGAATTAAGACAGAATAAAAATGTGATACAGGTTTATATCCATATATATTTTGAAGCAACGGACATTAAGGTAAAAGCACCAGTAGTGGACCCTCTACCAGTAGTGGGCACTTTTAAATTTAAACTTGGAAAATGAGCTTTCTATTCTGTCTGAAGGTTCGACCAATGCTCAGGAAGGAAGTTGTGGACCACAGCGTCCTTCCTGAGCATTGGTCGAACCTTCAGACAGAATAAAAAGCTTATTTTCCAAGTTTAAATTTAAAAGTGTCCACTATTGGTACAGGGTTCACTACTGGTGCTTTTACCTTATACTATTATTAATTGACATATATATAATTTGGATAAAACATCCTAATGTTACATATATATATCGGATAAAATTTAATTTGTTTAATCGAAGATAAAGTTTTGAATTTTCACGATATTTACTTGAAGATTTCATAGATTATAGGGTTTTGGAATAACTTTGTTTGACATATAATTCTGGGTAAGCTAATACAGTCGGTAGCAAAATTATTCGAGCGTTAGCAATAATTCCTATATAAAAAAGTATGCTTGATACTGTATTTTGTTAAATAAATCCTTATTGAATCATGTGCTTAGAGTGACTAAGAACATAACTTGACAAGGATTTATTTAACAAAGCAGTATTAAGTGTACATTTTTACGTGGGAATTATTGCTAGTGCTCGAATAATTTTGCTGCCGAAGTACGCTAGAGAAAGTATTGCTTCTGGGTCAAATTTTGGAATGGTGTTTTTGTTATATTTACATGTTTCGAGGCCTTCTGAATTCAAAAATTATGTTTTTAGCGGTTGTTCTGGGTGTGTTTGTTATTACCATATCTCAGGAACAAAAAAGAGCAGTAAGTCCAAATGCGGTATTCTATATATGTAATAAATAATTATGTCACACTAAACTTTTCTTTGAGACAAATCAAAAGGTTCGTGTACAGAGCCATTAAAGAGAGCTCAAATGCATTACGTCTATGGTCGAAATTTCTATAAAGTACAGTAAAATATTTATAAGCTGTCATAAACAAAATGGAATTAACATATTTTTTATATGCTCAAAAAGTATGTTTTGTGTAGATTGTATATGGAAATCGTTGACCATTCGTTTACAGGGATGCCCAAAGTGTTTGAATATATTTGGCTACTCGAAAATTGCTGGAAGTTTATTTCCTTTTGTATTATGTGTTTTTCGTATAAGACTAAATTTAAGTGCACTCTGTGATGTGTATATAATTTATAGACAATATACAGGGCTGCCGAAAATTAAGCTAAACGTTCTTTCCTATTAAATATAATTGTTGGAAGTGCTTTGCTGCATTTTAATATGTTGTCGAACACTGTTCATAAGGGAAAATTAATTTCTTATACCCATACTGTAAAAAATGTATAATATTTTAAGTTTAATTTTTAACTCTGGTTTTTGTATAATATCACGTTTTGAGGTCTGTTGTATACGAGAGTCAAATTTTTAGCGTTTGATTTGTATATAGTATTGTATATTTATTGCATAACATATAAATGAATACCAGCAGACATTGAAGATTGAAGTTTATGTTAGTTTGCTACTTGAAGAAACTGATCGAAATTGGCAAGACTGAAAAGCAAATTAATTACAGCGTTGATTAAAATAATAATAATAATAATAATAATAAAGTGGGCACTGTAGTTAAGTGGAGGTTTGAATTATATGTTAAACAAAACTGCTCTTAAACATATTTTAGATTATTTTAAAAGTAGATTGAAATTTATTATCTTATGCTATTGATCTTACGACTTAATCTGCAGTCTACCTTTAAAGTACTGAAATTCAGAGTAAAAAAAAGTAGTGTGAGTGACACATCAGATTTTTTTGTTCTTTTTAACAATTCCAAAGTTAAAAAGGGGGTAGTATATAGTATCTTTTGAACTAATTACTCAGTTGAACTAAAAATAATAATAATAAATCAAATACGGCATTAGCTAGATTTTACCCTGATTAATAAGTGTACCAATTTTCGTAGTGATCGGTTGAATAGTGTAACTTTTACAACAAACTAAAATCTGCGCAGGTGCAACGACAAACTTTCAACTATATATAGAATTATGTCACATAATTCTGGTACGAATTCAATACAAAATTAGTTGGCATAGATGGACTCTGCTGAGTTCCCCATCATATTTATGTTCTCACAAATTTCTAGTGCGAGACATGTTATAATCATGTTAGAAGAAATGAATTTGGCTAAAGCTTGATAGACTGACAGAATGAAATCCCCGCCTAATAAGCTATCCGCCATTCACTTCGATATATTTATCTTATTCTAATCTATTAATTTATTTTATCAAGGTCAATTCCGTTTTTTAGTTTTCCTTCTACTATTTCCAATGCAATAATCCTCAAAATTCATATTTATATGGAAAATTTACAATTTCGCTATGTTGGTAAAATCGTAAATTACGAATAATTTACGAAATTTTCCTATTAGAATATTTGTATTCAATCATGTTCAAACAAATATCATAAATGTAATTTTGAAGTTGTCTAACGTATTTATGATCCTCAAAATGGAAGTTTATGCTCAAATTTGCCTTATTTTCACATGTTAAGTAAATCGTAAATTCCAAATAACTTAAGAATTTTTTAAATTGGAAAAATCATAGTCTATGATATTCATGCCAGTATCTTAAATAATATTTTGAAAGTGGTTTGACATCTTTACGATGAAAATATTCCTCAAGTTTGACGTTTATGTGAAATTTTGCTCTATTCTGCCATGTAAAGAAATTCGTAAATTTCCAATAACTTAGGACATTTTTATATTGGAAAATTCATAGTCATTAATATTCATGCCAGTATCCTAAATAATATTTCAAAAGTAGTCTGACATCTTTACGATGAAAATATCTCTAAAAATTGACGTTTATGTGAAATTTTGCCCTATACTGCCATGTTAAGAAATTCGTAAATTTCCAAGAACTTGCGAAATTTTCAAAATAGCATAGTTATAGTTACTGATGTTCATTCCGGCATCAAAACCGATATTTTAAAACTGGTCTGACATTTTTAAAGTAAAAAGTTTCTATTTAATGCACTTTTAAGTGAATTTTTGTCCTAATCTCCCATGTTAAGAAAATCATAAATTTCTAATAACTTACGAAGTTTTTAAATTAGAATGTTGCAAATGAATAGGGTTTTTGCCAGTGTCGAAAGTAATATTTTAAAACTGATATGACCTCTCTGCGACAATTTGTTCTTGAGATATCGTGTACACAAACTAACAAACTAACGGACTAACGGACTAACGGACTAACAGACACCCTACAGACAGATACCATACAAATTTTGTCATTTTCTGATTCCTCACACTTGAAAACGCGTAAAAAAGTAAAAAAAAAACGAGGTCGAAAATTTTCACGAATACCTAAGTTCCCCATACCTATAGTATGATGGGGAACTAAAAAACCAAAGTAGCTAATACCACGTATCAGTACTTCTTTTATGATAAAATTTATACATTTTGTAAATATGCTGCACTTTTTTGGATTTTTTTTTTCTGTGAAATTTACAATTTTAAGATTTGATAATTTAAAATTATATATAAATGCTCTCGCCATTTTAAATCTTATAGCATGTGCACAGAATAATCTTTTTCAAAATTTATAAGATAAATAAAAACATTTAATAAGAATTATACAGGAAATAAATAAACTTTTATGAAATTTTTAATAGTTAATCTAAAAAATAAAGAATCTATAATTACTCACAATTAAATGACCAATTGGTTAATTTTCGAAATCCATTTATAAAGTCGAATAAATTGTTTGTACAATTCGCAGACACTTTCACATGTTCCCGAGCTTCTAATAAATAAGGAAGCAAACGTTTTACACTTTGTTCTGCCATTGATTTTAATTGTTTGTCCATTATTACATATTTTCTATAAATATCTTCATTGAAATCACTAAAAGTATCTTCAGGAATATTTTGTAAAGTATCTGCTGAAATATTACTGAATAAAGAAACCAGGATAAAAATCCATATGATAATATTCATTTTTTTCTTTGATTTTCAATTAAAAAAAAATGAAATAAAGATTTTTAACCAAAAATATTGGTATCGGTAGTCTTCCACTAATATTTTAAAACTGATTTGAACAAAATATGTTACTCGTTTTTGTTTTCCCGGATAAAAATAAAAATAATACATCAAATGGCGTTACTAGAATATATATGTATACACAATGTAATGTTTATCCTACAAGATCAAAATCTTCTAAATTATACGTGCCATTAAAGTCATTAATATTTTGAAGACATTGTCGTTAAGAATTTGCATATATTAGTAAAACCTACAATTACGCGTCATTTGTATCATCATTAACTCTTGCTTAGTTATAATAAGTGTTTTATCTTCCTGTTGAAAATTTGGCATGTTCTATTATTTAAATAAGAAGGAAAATGTATTTTACATAGATTATTAACACTTTCCAGCTGTACGTACACTTTTCATCGTTTCATTTTCTATGACCTTTGCTTACGTTATCACGCAATGGATATACAGAAAGACAGAAATACTGACTGATAAACTGACTACTGATTTCATAATCACTCGGAAATAGTGTTGTAAAGTCTTAAAAACGCTTACCACAAACATAAATGCGTGCCCAGCAATTTTCAGTTGTAATCACTGGTGTATTCCTGTAAAGATTAACGCTAAACATATCACATTCTTAAAAAAAAAAAAAAATAAATAATAAATAAATAAAATAAATAAAAATACTGTCATTTGCAAAAGTTTAAGACCAGTAGCCGATTTTCAGTATTTTAAAACATTCCATCATTTGCGCAGATTATTGCGTCATCTCATGTGCTGATTGCATCAGACGCATTCTACTGCTATAAATAAAGGTGTCCGGCTAGTTTATCACCGGTTGTTAACTGGATTTTGTCGTAGACAGTGCTGTTGTGTAATTATTGTAATAGGTAAAAAACATTCACTTACTGTTACAAAAAGTACAGAAATAGTGACTCTGAATAAAATTAGATTTTGTGAACGCCAAATAAGTTTGAGGGTAAATGTGAGCAAGACAGCTGTGCTTCAAGCTATTAGTAAATTTTTAATTTCTGGAAAATTTGTAGACCTTAAGAGTCGTTTCTTTTTCATACTTCGTGTAAGTCGAGGTTTCCTTCCTGGTTTATTGGATGATAAATCAAAAGTTTTGGCCAAACATCTTGAAATAGTACTCAAACTGACGTTGGTGGCTTTTGCAGTCAGAGAATGTCTAATTGTATTTCAGGAGGTTCTTGGAACGCGTACGACCATCCTTATCAAATGATCATCCCGTGCATTCGTTTTTCTAGGGCGACCGCTTCTCGTAAAGTCCGTAAATGTTCCCGAAATTTTAAATTTACTAATACATTCATGCACAGCTGTCTTGCTCACATTTACCTTCGAACTTATTTCACGTTCAGAAATCCAATTTTATGTAGGGCCAAAAATTCTGACCTTTTACACTAAGTGGAGGTTTTTTACCCATTACAATAATTACACAACTGCACTGTCTACGACAAAATCCAATAAAAGACTGGTGATAAACATGCCGGGCACATTTATTTATAGCAGTAGAATGTTTCTGATGCAATCAGCACATGAGTTGAAGCAATAATCTACACAAATGATGCAATGTGTTAAAATACCAAAAATCCGTTACTGGTCTTAAACTTTTGCAAATGACTGTAAAGCATATATTTGACTAGAAAGAGCATTCAATACCAAAGTCCTTATTGAATCCCCTTTTAATATAATAAACATTTTTTGGAGCCTTGTAAATTTAACCCTTTGCGACGCAAGACAATTCGGATCATTTAAATTATACTACCACCGGAATTCATGAACTAAATTAAACTAAAAGAAATTTTAAATTTTAAGGTTAAAAAAAAAACAGCCGTTTCTGCTATGTTATAAACGCAAATTTTTCCTAAAAATTTTCCGGGATGAATTTTTGAAGCTGGATCTTAAATTTTGCGTCCTCGTAGCGAGGACAGCGGGCGTTAAGGGGTTAAATATCATACAATGTTCTACAGAAAGCCTTTTTTTCTGCGTATAAATAATAAATGCCAATTTCCTTATGTTTTGTGCAAAATAAAGGTATTAAAACATGGTTTATGGAAATACCTCTCACGGAACTCAATAATTTGGAATTCTCTCGTGTGTACACAAGCCAATGGTGATATTTACCACACTTTCAATAGAAAACATCCCAAAGTGAACTTAAATAATACATAGAATTTTCAAGAAAATTTAAATACCTGACACTTCTTTCCTGTATATAAGAGCCAGTGGTGGTATTTATCCCATTTTCAACAGAAAACATCCTATAGTGAACTTGAATAATATACACTAAAGGACAAAAAAAAAAAAAAAAAAAAAAAAAAAAAAAAAGCCGCATTGCAGAAAAATTGACTTATACCTTTTCTGCTTGTAATAACTTAAAAACTAATGATTGAAAAAATAAATAAATAAATAAATAAAACTCTTATGTTTCTATAATACGGAAGTCATAACATGATACCTATGTAAATTTTTATTTAATAATTCGCTTTAGTACACTCTACGAAGTATTTAATAAAATCTACTAAAATTGTCTTTTTAAAGATAATATAATAAACATATTATTTTGTACTCTTTTATGATTTATTATATGATATAAACACGTTATATTTTAATGTATGAAATAAAAAAAATTATTTGTCAGATCTAAACAATTACTTAATAAAAATATGTATTCTGCGTTGGATAATTCCACCTTTGTGTGGAATTATTGCTTTAATGCGCAATGGCATAGTATTTTACAGTTTTTTAACATGAAACTCAGAAATTTCACTGTGTCAAATATCATAAACATTTTTTTTTTCATAAACATTTTTCATTTTATCATAAACATTTTTCTTGCAAAGTTGTAGGCTACAAATTTCGAATCTCCACCTTTTTTATAGACTAAACATTTTCGAGTGGATTGAGATTAGGACTATTTTTACATCTAGTAAAGAAAAAAAGTCTACGATATTCTTTTTGGGATGTAACTTTCAGTAATAAAAGTTATGGTAACCTACAAAATTATAGATGCTCACGGGAATGGATAAGTAATTTTAACAACTTGAATCAAATAAACGCACCACAGGCGTCATGTGACAAGGTGCATTATCACCTTGAAATGCTGATTGTAAAAAAGTCGGAAATACTTCCAAAATAGTCGGTCAGGCATCTATTCTTTAATGGCCAAGATGTATGTCTGGTTAATCGACCCCTTAAACAGGAAAATTTGTCCGACTCATTGAAAAATTATGCACTTTTAATTATAATTACAGAAGAAAGTAATTTTCAGTCCACATTTTGGCTTAATTCAATATTTCATTAGAAAATATTATGAATATACTGCAGGAAAATACATTACATTTATATATTTGAATTAATTCCCTTCGATTTATTGCATTCTTAATATATTCACAAATTACTTTTGTGTTACTTTTTTTTCCAGCTTTTTTTCGATGCCTTGCACTTACTAAGCAAATGCGTCTTTTCACTTCGGTGTTAGCACAAAACTGCGTACTGTCACATTACAAGTTTGACAGTACAAAAATTCACCATATTTGCTTTTTTTTTTATAAAGATATGGTGGGGTGCTCATACCCGGAGAATGCCCAAAACAGGAGATATTCCCCTAATAATTTTTAACACTAGTGTTGCCTCTACATGATGAAAATTGATTTATGAGTACTATGAGTATGTAATTTATTGGTAACATTAGCCACTAGGTATTCAAGATTATTCTAATAGTAATTTGGAAGACAAAATTGAATAAGTTGCCGAAAGGCAGCACACGACATTTAATGGATATTATTTGAACAATTTTGACAGCTGAGGTTTATTTTTTTAACTGTTGTTGAAAAGAATATTATGCAGAAGTAACGTACATACTGCCAAATATTAAAAACAAACCAACTGCAAGTGTGCAATTCGGTTTAAAAGTCCGTTATAAAATTTGATACTTTGGGCATTTAAAGGTTATTATTATTATTTTTTTTTTATCATTGGTACCTCGATGACGGATTTCACTCAGACTCGTAGTAAAAATCATAGGATGTGTTTTGTTTATAGAAACATATTTATCATTTTTTGTATGCCCCAGATGGAGCACGTGATACCAGTGAAAGCGAATTTCCCTGTACATACAAAAAATTCCAATCAAAGTATCATTTCAAACCCATAACTACTTTTTTACTTTCCGAACACTATAGTGAGGAAAGTATTGTGATCATGTCAAAAATCAGAATTTGAGATTTTGATGTTTCTATACGTTTCGAAGTCCCCTGAGTCAGTTTCAACTATTTTTACGATGATGTATGTATGTATGTATGTGTGTGTATGTCTGTCAGTGAACACGCTAGCGTTTAAACGCTTTGTTCGAACAAGCTGAAAGTTGGTACGTATATTGTAAATTCTAATAGTATGAATCCTATTGATTTTGGTGAATCTAGCACTTATAGATTTTTTACAGGGACACAAAGAAAACATCATTATCATTATGGACTATGGGACCAAAATCTTAAAAGTGCGATAGCATTTAAACACCTTATTCAATTGAGCAATAAATTTATACACATATTATAGGTTACAAATACGCAATCTGTATAGATTTTGGAGAATCTAGCACTTATAGTTTTTTACAGGGACACAAAGAAAAATTCTTTATCATTATGGCCTATGGGGCCAAATTTTTAAAAGTGTGATAGCGTCTAAACGCCTCATTAATCTAAGCAAAAAAATTGTACACATATTATAGGTCACAGTTGCACCATTTGTATAGATTTTGGTGAATCTAGCACTTACAGTTTTTTTACAGGGACACAAAGAAAAATTCTTTATCATTATGGCGTATGGGACCAAATTTTTAAAAGTGCTATAGCATCTAAAGGCCTTATTCAATTAAGTTGAAAATTTATATGAATATTATGAATCACTGTTGCACTAACTATAATCATTTTGGTGAATCTAGCTGTTATAGGTTTTTACAGGGACACAACGAAAAATTCTTTATCATTATGATCTATGGGCTCAAAATTCAGTAGCGTTAAATAAAACATCGTGTAACATATGGAGAAAAATATTCAAACACTCTATTATGGTTTTCTCTCTTTTGTTTGTTTAACAACTCCTCTTTCTTTAATTTTTCTTAAAATGACAATACATCTAATCAGTTTTGAATCCCAAAAAACCCTTAACCCTAAATTTTAATAAGAATCGTTACACTTATATCTGAGAAGACAAAATTCCTGCGATATGTTACATACGACAGATGATGAGTTAACCACGAACTTCAGTTTTCATGAAGATGAGGATAATTCTAATAGGTTTTACACCCAAGAAAATACTCCAAACTTTTGTAGATAAAATAAAGAAAGAGGAGTTGCTAAACAAACAAAAAAAAGAATACCATAACAGAGTGTTTGAGTATTTTTCTCCATATGTCACACGAGGTTTTATTTAACGCTACTGAACTTTGAGCCCTTAGATCATAATGATAAAGAATTTTTCGTTGTGTCCCTGTAAAAATCTATAAATGCTATATTCACCAAAATGCTTATAGTTAGTGGAACAGTGATTTATAATATTCATACAAATTTTCAGCTCAATTGAATAAGGCGTTTAGATGCTATCGCTGCTCTTATAGGCCATAAAGATAAAGAATTTTTCTTTGTGTCCCTGTAAAAAAACTCTAAGTGCTAAATTCACCAAAATCTATACAGTTGGTTCAAATGTGACCTATAACATGTGTACAAATTCTTTGCTGAGATTAATAAGGCATTTAGACGCTATCACACTTTTAAAAATTTGGCAAAGAATTTTTCTTTGTGTCCCTGTAAAAAAACTATAAGTGCTAGATTCTCCAAAATCTATACAGATTGAGTATCTGTGACCTATAATATGTGTGTAAAGTTTTTGCTCAATTGAATAAGGCGTTTAGATGCTATCGCACTTTTAAGATTTTGGTCCCTTGGTCATAATGATAAAGAATTTTTCTTTGTGTCCCTGTAAAAAAACTATAAGTGCTAGATTCACCAAAATCTATAGGGTTCGTACTATGGTGACTTACAATATACGTACCAACTTTCAGCTTATTCGAACAAAGCGTTTAGACGCTAGCGTGTTCACTCACAGACATACACACATACATACACACATACATACACACACGCATACATACATCATCGTAAAAATAGTGAAAACGGACTCGTTGGACCTCGAAACGTATAGAAACACCAAAATCTCGAATTCGGATTTTTGACATGATTACAATACTTTCCTCACTATAGTGTTCGGAAAGTAAAAACATGCAGTGTCAATATCCCAAAGAAAAGAAAAAAAAAAGTGAAAAATTTCGTGTTTTAAATTAAGGCAACAACATGATAATTATTATATGTTAAATAAATATATTTCTTGATATTGTTTCTTTTATAAAATACATGTTTATATGCTTATTTTCTATTCATTACAAAGTGAAATCTAAATTTGAGAGAATGGCCCTGTCAAATGAGATCTGGCCCCAGGTACAATAAGGGTGTTGTACCTAGGGCCACGAGTGAAGTTTTTTTAAAAACCTTCTATTTGTCGGAATTTATTATTTTAGGTATTTATATTAATCCCGATTGCAAGTAATTAGTCTTAAAGATATGTACATATCAGTTTGATAATTTTAAACAGGTCAAGGGACATCGATATTGGGCATCGATTGGGCATTTTTGGGCATCGATAAAAAGTGGCCCTAGGTACACGGGTCTCCCCTACACTTAACACAGTTTTGTTAAATAAATCCTTGTCGAATCCTGTTTTTAGTCAGTCTAGGAACACGATTTGACAAGGATTTAGAAAAAAAAAGTATTAAGTGCATATTTTTTATATAGAAATTTTTGCTAGTGCTGGGATACTTTTGCTGCCGACTGTAGAGTTTCACTGGAGTGATTGGAAGTAAATAAATGGTTTTTGAGAATTGCTGGAACACATGAAGAAAAAATACATGTTGAGTGCAAAAATGAGAGGAGACATGTCCACACTGCAAAAATGATCGCAATGCACATGTGTATTATTGAATTTTGATTAAAATGTGGTATTTGTGATAGGGATAGCAATAAAAATGCTGTGTATTTTTTTCGGAATTTTAAATTCACACAAAATTTCTAAAAACAGTTTTTTTGTGTGCCCTGTAAAATTAGGTTTTGGGAGATGTCTCGTTTCTCCAATCAGGGATTCATATATACTGGGTGAACCAAAAGTCCGTTAACAACGTAAAATTCATTAATTCGTGGAATAATGTAGGTATATAGTTAAAATACTGACACACTTGCGAGAAATGACACGAGGTTTCAATGAACCTAAGAAAATTGCAAAAAATGGTCACCAGATTGCGCTGGTCAGAAAAAAGATGTTGAGTATCATGTATAAAATGAACTGTAGTGAGAGAGGGAATCCGATGCTCCATTAATCGTGGCATGTTGACTGTACTAGAAAATCTACTACAGTAAAGCACCGTTTATACAACGCCTGTCCCGAAAGTAATGCACCCCATTTTCTTCTGCCACATCTATCCGTCGTACAGGTTTGCCGCTTGCACGGAAGGACTGGTGGAGTCTTGGGAACACAGCGCCAGTAGCGCCAGTCGGCTCCGAGCTACTGCAGAGTCACAGTGTCTGTTTCAGTGAACCCTTGTGTGAGTGCTCGGTCGAAATCAAGATGGGAAAAACTCTCGAATAGAAATTTTGCAGTGTTGTGAGGATTATCCGACTTTTCTGGACAATGTGGTAGGTGGTGACGAATCTTGAATCTTCTTGTACGAGCCAGAAACAAAAAGACAGAGCGCAGAGTGGCACACGACGTCCTCTCCCCGCCCAAAAGAGGCAAAAATGAGCAAATCGCATGTTAAAGCGATTCTCATTTTTTTTTTTAATTCTAAGGAGTGGTCCATTTTGAATTTGTTCCACCTGGCCATCCAGTCAACGAGAAATGATACGTCGAAGTACTGAAAAGGCTAAAGCAACGAGTCAACCGCGTAAGGCGCGAGATCAAGAATTCCTGGAAGCTGGACCATTATAATGCTCCCAGCCTCTGAACGCTCCCCCAGCCGCTTTACAGTCCTGATTTGTACCAACCCGACTTCTTTTTGTTCCAGAAGATTAAAAAATCCCTCAAAGGACAGCATTTGGGGACCCTGGAAACATCAAGGTGGGTACGACGAGGTTACTAAAGGACATCTCTGTGACGGACTTCCAGGACGCATATAAAACATGGAAATCACGTTGGAACAAGTGTGTTTAAGCAGGAGGGATATGTATTTCGAAGAATATTGAGTAATTGTACGAATCGGTTCAATACTTTTTTTAAAAAAAATAAAAATGGGCGTATTACTTTCGGGACAGACCTTGTACGTCTTTTACATTTATACGTCCTTTTACTGAAATTCCGATTAATTCCTATTCATTTTAATGCAAAAATTCTTCGTTTATACGCCGCCGCTAATATCGGTTATACGTCTTTTCCACTTTACTAAAATTCGCAAAATTTCTCGACCTATCATTATTTTCCATTCTAAATAAGACGGATTTTTCCTAGAAAGAATCTTAAATGAAGGAACCCGGGAAAAATCGAAGAAAAGTGATAAAAAAAAACAATTGAATCCACATTAGAATTTTTAATATTCATAGACAAGCAGCAAATCAGACAAATATTAAAGATTTTAATGTTATTAAATCACTATCTATATGGGCATAAATCGTATGCTTATTATTGAAGATATGCCAGATGTATATCTATAATTAATATTCAAAATGTGTTCATATAGTTCTTTAAAAATGTAATATAATACTCAGTATATGATATATGTAATTAGTACCCATTCATGCATTAATATTAGGTTTTTTCTCATTTTTTATAATAAATCTTTACAGTATTAGAGAAAATGTATTATCAGAATAGAGAATCTGCTTTGTTAAGACGATCGGCCCGTAATGGGCGACCAGATACAATTGCTGTTTGGACAGATCAGGAAGAAATATAGATTTTAGCCAGTCTATAAAAAAAAATGGGAATTCAACACTCGTGAAGTCGCACTTCGCACCAGCATTCCACATACTACTATTTGGAGTATCCTGCAATGACATCCGTACAAAATCTAGTTTCATCATAAACTGTTAAACGATGATTTCACGAGGTTCGATTTCAATAAAACCTCATGTCTTTTCTAGCATGTGTGTCAAATTTTACCTCACTACCTATATTATTAAGTGAATTTTTGTATTTTAAAATGTTAGCGGACTTTTGAGTCACCCATTGTATAATACAAATTAGATGCCACAAAGTTGATAGAAGAGACAGTGTAAAATCAACAATTACACTTTGAAAGAACGAATTCAAATTCAAAAAATGCGAAATAGAGATTTAAGAAGCAAATCATAAGGAGAAACTCATACAGACAATCATTGCTTAGTAATAACCCTATCATTTGGAGTCAAAGAACAAATAAAAGAACAATAAAAATAATAATTTGAAATTTATTGATACTCTTTGGGTATACCCAAAGATTATGTTTGTTTTTCCAGACAAATAGTTTTGTGTATAGTTTATAAAACATTAGTAAATGCTTAAAATTTTAACTCTAGAGTGAGCATTAGCATATTTACAGTATTTGAAAGTACGCAGCCATGATGTCGAAATTATTATTTTGTAAAATTTGCAAACTAACTTACATGTCAAACATACTTACAATAGTTATAGAATTATCAATGTTGAAGTTTCATTGATTTTATAGCTGTAATAAATATGCATCACATGTACACTCTCAGAAATAATATACTCAATTTTGACGATTCATACATCCTCGGGCTTAATTTCGTTGTTTTTGACAACCATTTCGTCAAGCGATCACGTGATTTCTGTAGAAAGGTGAACTCTCAAATATTTGACGAAACTGTTTACTCACAATAGCACGTGGTAGCTTCCATTACCACCATACTGGTTTTTTTTCCTGTGTTGTTTGGACTTTACGTTACAAGGACTTTTAGCTGGCGGCCTTGTAGTTCGGTCGGTAGGGCGCTGCCCTCTGGATTCCCAGGTCTCGGTTTCGAATCCCGGTGCGGGCATGTATGTTTGTGATGTCCTATGTCTACAAAATATTGTGTGTGCTTTTTTCTATGAATTTCTGTAAAAATATGGATCAATTGAGACATAAGTCATTGTAACTATAGGTGTCAAATAAATGTCGAAATGACTTTTATTTGTTTGCTCTTTTTTATTTATATTTTCATTAAATATAATTAGGATTTAATGTCTAAAGCAACGAACTTGCAGGTAATTTTATAATTTGTATTTTATTCTGTATCACGAAACTAGGATGGAAAAATGTATCTTTACTTGTGACGAAATTCTTATGTTGAAAAAAGTGACGAAAGTAATTTTCTCAATTTGACGAGATATTCACTCGGAGTATATTTCCCTGGAAACGGTTTCGTGAAAATTAAAGGAAATTTCGAGATCCATTTCTGAGAGTGCATACAAGGTACTTAAATTTCTATAACTTATATATGTATATATATATATATATATATATATATAGCAGCTCACTTTTTTAGTAATCTACACAGTCTTGACTACTTAATTTGACATATAAACGCCATCCCAACATTTTTTATTTATTCTATAGATAAGAAACTAGTATGTTGTGGCCACCACAAGACTTTCTTCTATATTTACCTATACATATTCAATCAGTAACAATAAAAAAAATGCGATTTTTTTTTTTTTTTTTTTTTTTTGTTAAAAGTAAAAAAAATCGATAACTTTGTTTTAAATTATCACAGATTTATAGTTCAACCATTCGTTTTAAAGGTATTGACGAGACCTTTCGAAAGATACCCATCTTGAAACTTTGCCCCCCCCCCCGGGTGGGAACTTCTACCCCCCCGGTGGGGGGGGAACCGATGCCCCCACATGCACAAAAATTTTTTCCTAGTTAACTACTACTATTATCAACCTGATCTTTCGAAAGATACCCATTGTGAAAATTTACCCCGGGGGTATTTCCCCCCTATGCCCCCCCATGCAGAAAATTTTTTTCCTAGTTACATACTACTATTATCAATAATTCATATTAATTTTACAATCACAAGTTTAAAACAACTCTAATTATGCACATTTATACGAATTTTTGTCCTATGCTGCCATGTTAAAAATTTAGATAAAATGCTATCACAGCGCCACCTGTTGAGCTATTGATCCCCAAACATAATCAGCACCAGTTTATGTCGGGGACCAACTAAATACCAAGTTTGGTTAAATTTCGTTAAAAAAAAAAAAAAAAAAAAAAAAAAATTTTTTTTTTGTTAAAAGTAAAAAAAATTGATAACTTTGTTTTAAATTATCACAGATTTATAGTTCAACCATTCGTTTTAAAGGTATTGATGGGACCTTTCGAAAGATACCCATCTTGAAACTTTGCCCCCCCGGGTGGGTACTTCCCCCTGTTCCCCCCACATGCACAAAATTTTTTTCCTAGTTAACTACTACTATTATCAATCATTCATATTAATTTTACAATCACAAGTGTAAAATAACTCTCTTTATGCCCATTTATACGGAATTTTGTCCTATGCTGCCATGTTAAAAATTTGCATAAAATACGATCACAACGCCACCTATTGAGCGATTGATCCCAAAATCTAATCAGCACCAGTTTATGTCAGGGTGCAACTAAATACCAAGTTTGGTTAAATTTCATTCATTGGTTCGTGAGATACAGCGTCCACAAAAAATGATACAGACAGACAGACAGACAGACAAACAGACATTTTCTAAAAACTATTAATTCGTAATCTAGACATCCCAAAACATGTAAATCCATCAAAAAACGGAGGTCGAAAATTTTCGCGAATCCAATACTTTCTCTATATTACATATAGAAGAAAGTAAAAAGTATCAGATTAGGGAAAATTTTATTTCTACAATTTTTGATGGACTTACATGTTTTGAGATTTTCTGAATGTGATTTTATAAATTTTAAAAGTATCTGTCTACAGTGCAGCCACATATCCGAAAACTAGCAGTGAGGACACGTCCAAAATGTTGGAGGGATGCCATTTTCTCCGACAGTTTGAAATTTGGAAAACAGCCAGTAATTCCACTCTCTGTTGTTGCTCATTTTCCCTGAGTCAGATGACTATCACTCCTATTTTAGCATTGGACTCGCTGAGTTAGCACTTGCGCAGATGCTTCCATGGTTTCATCAAATGTGGTCGAAGAATATACGGGTGAATAAAAAATGTGAATTTTTAAAAATTGTACGATCTGGCGAACCAGTAGACAGAAATTAATTAAACTTGATTTTTAGATAGATCTTGACTTAAATTGGTGCTAAATGCATATGGGGATCAATCCCTCAACAGGTAATGCAAACATTTCACTTTTTATAATTCCTTAATATTGCAGTATAAGACAAAATTTCGTACAAATGTACATAATCATAATTACTTTAAATTTTTCAGTGTGATCTGAAAAAATGCATACGTATCGTAGTAATAGTCAACTAGGAAATAAATAATTACATATGTAAAATGAATTAGTTCCGCCAGGAGGGTATAAATTTTCAGTATGGCTACCTTTCATAAGAACACGTAATACTTTCATAAGTATGTGAGAATTTAAAACAAATAAGTGGAATTTAAAAAATGATCTTAGGAAAATAATAGCATTTCCTGAGATGTTCGCTTCAGATTGACTTTCTTTCGACATTTAATGCCATTCCTCTCTGAGAGGAAAATTGTAGGTATTCATCACGGAAAATAAATTTAATAAATAATTTGTACTGTGGAAATTTGTATAAGAAAATACAGAAGAATGCTTTGGGATGGCTGTAACATATTATTTTGTGCATATTATTTAAATTTAATATCTGTTTTCTAAATTAAACATAACAACAACTCAGTCATTTTAGAAAACGTTACGCAGTTTGAAAAGTGTTAGAATATTGAACAGAAAGATTTAATATTTTCGATAACAATATCAGGAAAATTATTAGACAATTTTACTGACAGTAATATCTTTGTATATGAATTTTGTTGTCAATTTCCCCAAACGAAAGTAATTTATAAAATTATAGTACATGATAATGCACGAAGAGATAATTGTTTCCCGATTTAAATAAGGAAAAATGTTATGCAATAGAAAAAGATTCAACAGCTCATATTTCATACAGATAAAATTATGCAATAAAGATAATGGTGGGAAAGTTTGAAAATATTTCCTAGGTTGATAAAAAAACAAATCAATTTTTATAATTACATCTCAGTTTTAACAATTGTTCGAGAAACAGTTTTAATATACACTCAGAGATTTTTTATTCAACAAAAATTTGGTTGATGCAATAAATTTTCTATTTAAAATTTGCAATTTTGTCACGATTATTTTGTCGTCGTGAGTGATCTGACTCTAACTTTCTCTTACACATATGCGGAAAAAAACTTTTTTTTTGTGAATTTTTCAAAATTTTCGGATTTGTTATGCATATATAATTTGATATTTCCCTTGAATCTGAAAACAACGGTCATTTGCGGTTGGTCTGGTTGTGGCACATAACCACACATAGGTTGACAGAGAGAGGGAGAGAGAGAGACTTTTGTGAACGTAAGTAAATAAAAACAAATATAAGTAGGAATTTCAATCTCGTTATTCTAAATCTGTATGATATAGATATGGTACTTGATATATTTTCCTGAAAACGGACAAAATAATTCTTTTACCAGGCCATACAAAATTTTCTAATAAATATTGTCTTAGGAGTAAATTTTAAAGTTGGTATAATTTAATTCACTTTACATGTCCTAAACAAGTTTAAGTTGTAGTACATTTTTATACGCAAAAATGCATATTTTAAATCGAATACAGCATGAAAATATTAATCCTTCATTTGCATGTTAAAAAAAAAAAAAAAAAAAAAAAAAAAAAAGAAAAAGAAAAAAAAATGATAATTTAGTGTTGAATTTACAAATGGATCGAACTATGTTTTAAGAGGTCTCATGTTATTATTATTATTATTATTATTATTATTAAGTATATATTAAATTTAAGTACATTTTTTGGATCACATATATCTTATACACATCATACAGAGCTACATACAGTTAGTCGAACAAGTTTCAGAAAGCTGGCAAAAATTCTCTAAATAATTTAAAAATAAAATTTTAAACTTAGTAATAACCTAAGATTTTTACGAATAAAGGGATAATATTCAAATGGGTGACTGAGAACATTACTAAATAGTAAAGTATTTAGTAATAGTAAAGTATTTAGTAATAAACATTTGCTCAAATAGTAAAGTATATGAAAAAAAAATATATATACAAAACTATTTGAAACTGCTCTTTAAAAATCACTAAAAATGTTCAGATGCAGTGATTCTTATAGTGCGCCATAAACTGTAAAAATATGACTACATTGTTGATACAGGATTATTTAAATTTAACAAACATTTAATATAAAACAACGAAATGAAAAGCTTTTTGTAGTTTTAATAACTTTTTTTTTTCTTTTTTTATGCAGCTGTAAAAAAAATCGAGCAATCTAAAAAGTTTGGGAATAGCTTTTAATTAATTTTTTTCCGAATAATAAAATCATGCAAGTAAGTAAAAGGATAAGGAGAAAAAAAAATATTTATGTATTATAATAATGCTTTTGATATTTCATAAGCTACTTTATGTGACGATAATATGTTCACCGTACTTTAGAAAGTATAAAAGAAAGAAAAAAAACTAAGGGGAAAAACTAAGAAAAAAGGCTAAGGGGGGAGAAAGTCAAAAATCCTTAAAAAATACCACAGGATGAAATGAAAAAAAAAAAAAAAAACTCACAATAACAAGTGAGTTCAAATAAATAAATAAAAATAAATAAATAAAAATAAATAAATAAAAGAATAAATAAATAAATAAATAAAATGAAATAAAAGTCCAACACCGGAAGGAATAAAAGGTCAAAAATAGACATGAAAAAATAACTAAAGCTGGGAAAGAATTGTAAACTTAAATCTATCGTCGAGGGTTATCTACGCCATCCAATCGTATATTATTTAACTGAACAATATTATGATAATATTATATTTGTTTATTATTTAACTAAAAAACAAAATATGTATATGTATGTATGTATACAGCAAATTTAAATTTTTGAACTCCTGGTAGATGATTTTATCAATACACTATCTACCAATAAGTATTTGGACACTTTTGAATTTAGTCATTTTGTCAAATATCTAGAAAAATTCTTTGGAAGTTATCTTGCAACTTTCGGAGTATAAAGAACATTTTATACCTTTATATAATTCAGCAAAATTTTTGTCCTGTAGACGAAAAGGGGATTATAAAAGTACTAAACAAAAATCAAAATATTTTGAATTATCCTGTAAAAGTATTGCTTGTAATGCGTTTTGGTCGTATAGCATACGATTGTGAATATTCTAGTTATCTGTATAATTGTTTTTTAGTTTACCACATATATTCATGGAGATAAAAGCCTTTCTTTAAAAATTGAGAAAAAAAAAAAAAAAAAAAAAAAAAAGAACGAAGAACGAAAAACGAAAAACGCATTGATTGTTAACACTTTCCAAGTGTACGAAATCGTTGTATCGTATTTGGAATCGTATTTGCCTTATTTTGAATTTTTTCAGTGCTATTTGCCTACGTAATCACACAACGGCAAACATTAGTTCTGAAAGACATACGCATAGACTAACTGAATTCCTAATCATTTTTAAACATTGTTAGAAGTCATGCAAAATGCTTAACACAAAAGAAAACGTAGCCCTTATATTATAATTGCAGCCCTTAATGTATCTGAATATTTTAGTGTAACCCAGTAAATCTGAAGGCTAATGTTAATATATTCTATACAAAATATTAACAATAAATGTCAATTTCTTTATGATTTCTACAATAGAATGTAATATAATTTATAAAAATGCCCGTCTTAAATTCGATGCATTGGCATTTTTTTGGGGTGGCACCTACAATAACCAGTTGCACAGGACCTATTAATGCCATTTTAAATAGGGAACATTCCATAGTAAATTTGAAAAACATATATAATTTTTGAAAATTTTTGAAAATATTTACGGATGCTGGGGGCAGGTAGACGGACAAATAGACAGATGGACAGTCGAACGAATAGATACACAAACTGAAATCATATTCACATTTTAAAAATGTTAAAAAGTGTTAAATCGCTTAATGTAAATGAAAAGGTAATTCCAGCAAATTTCCATTAAAAGCCCTCAATGTAAATTAATATTTTGTGTGGCTCTGCAAATCTAATGCTAATTATACTGCGTTCTGTAGATAGTATTCTTTTGTGTATATGAATAACATATTTAAATTTAATTAAGATTTGTTTAAAATAATGTTATTAAAATTTGGTTTATAGAAATACGTGTCATACAACGAATGCTTTGGAATTCTTTCGGGTGCCCCTGTACACAATCTAGTGATGGTATTTACTCCATTTTGTAAATGAAACATCCGATAATGAACTTTAATAATATATCTTAATTTCATTGAAATTTGTGTGAATAATGGCATTAAAATATAGTTCATAAAAATACCTTTCATAGAACACAGTGATTTTGAATACTATCGAGAGTCCCTGTACACAAGCCAGTAGAGGTAGTCACTCCATCTTCCTTAGGGACAATCCGAAGTGAACTTGAATATCATATATCAGTTTCAAGAAATTCCATGAATATTTACGGGAGTTAGACTGCGGATAGACGGACAGACAGGCAGTCAAACCGAAGTCATTAACACTTTTCAGCCTTGTTGGAAAGTGTTAAAACGGAGAAATGCTTTTTTTAATTGTAATGCCTAGTGTATCAGACTCAGCGCAACGCCATTTTTAGGAAGCTTGGCGTACTAAATTAAACACTGCGTATTACACTCAGAATGCAAACATATTGAATGTCTTACGAAATATGAGCATTTTTCCTAAAGAAGTTTTAACGACGCATGGGCAATATTTAGAAAAAGTAAATTTAGACAATGTAATAGCCAAAAGTATTGAGCAAATTTATGAGAGATAGAATGAACAGAATTTTAATTCCTCTCAAAAAAAAAAAAAAAAAAAAAGAGTAAGATTATAGGGTTTTATATTTATTTATAATTAGTGAATATTGAAATACCATTGATTGAATCAAAGTAAAAAATGTGAGTAAACCCCTTATAGTTTGTCCTTAATTTTGAGAGAAACTGAAATTTTTTTCATTCTATCTTTCATAACTTTTTGAATTTACGCGATGTTTGTTTGGCGTTTACATATAAGTAGCTCAGCACTTTTGCCTATTAAATTATGCAAATGAAATTATTTAAAAGCTTGCTCATGCGTAAATAAAACTATTTAGTAAAAATGCACGTATTTCGAAAGATATTGAATATTCTTGCATTCTGACTTCAATATGCTGTGTCTAATGTAGTATGGCAATTTCTCCAAAAATGGCTTTGCATTGGGTCTTATACCTTACGTCTTATAGGTAAAAAAGTGGATTTTTTTTTTCACTTTCTTAAAGAAGCCATTATATCTCCATGAATATATCGAATATATATGGTACCCATACAAATAATTATAAGAACCCTCATAATCACATGCTACAGCCAAAACTCGTTTCAAGCATTATTTTTTATAGGGTGATCCAAAACATTTTGATTTTTGTTTATTTTTTTACTGGTTCCCTTTTCCTTTTCAGGACGAAACGTTTGCAGAAATAGCTGAAGTATAACATTTGTTTTATACTTCCAAAGCTTTAATATAATTCCTAAATAACTATTTTAGATATTTGACAGAGCATCTAAATTCGAAAGTGTCAAAATATTTAATATTGGTAGATAGTGTACATATTAAAAATAAAGGGATAAGTTTCCCGAAACTAATTCTGAAAATAGTATTATCGTTAAAACACAATGTATTAGAATTAAAAAAAAAAAAAAAAATGGTTTCGATAGGTGCATTTCAACTTAGTGAAATAATAAATAATGATAATTTAAGGGGACTTTCTACTTATCGTCGCTAGAAACCAAAGTCAACGTTATTCGATGAGGAATTTAGCTCCACTGTAATTCATTACTTATTTTTAAATTCTGTTTCCACACTCAGGAAATTCACATCTACTAGAATGGTTAACGTTTTATGAAAATGGATTTTTTTTTCCTTTCCTAATATATATATATATATATATATATATATATATATATATATATTTGTTATTTAAAGTTGTAAAATGCGAATTTCCTTTATTTTAAAATTTCGATATCTGCGTTATAATTCAATTGCTTTAAAGCTACAAATATATATATTTTTTTTCTAATTGTTTCATTGAACGGTAAACTTAAACCTTTGAATAAACGAAACTTGCCTAGAGGGGTAGTGTAATAAAAAAAAAAAAAAAGAAACGTGATTTTTTTTTTTAATATACATATCTCTAACGGGTAAAGAATTAAACCACGTTTGAACTTTTTTGGGACTCCGTATATATGGCTATGCTAACAAACTTTTCCCGCTTCGCTGGTCACCAGATTTAAATTAATTCTCAAATTTCCATATCATTTAGTAATATAAAAAGCTCTAAAACTAAAAAAATGTATCATTGAAATCAGTTAAAATCTTGGCTTAGGTTTCCATTACTTTTAACGGAAATCTGTTTGCCTGTACCATGCGGAATCCAGATCCCGTCTGTTTGCGGCAGTACTTTACCCGAGCGAACGAGCAGAAAACAAACGTATTAACTTAATCATAGTTGGATCCTCAATGTCTCAGATAGCTCTTTCCACGCCAGAACTATGCCTTTCCCCTGTCCCCAATGCATGTGATAGCGACAGACGCCTCTACAAATTTATTTTTGTTTTATACCCATGATAGTAATGCAATCCCAGTCCTGAAAATAAACCCACACGAAAAAGTGTCTTCCTGAGGTAATCTGGAATAGAGTTGTGCAGAAAACTGGAGTTCCTCCGGATGAAGTTGGGTTTTGCAAAATCCCAAATTAATTGGGAATTTTTTTTTTTTTTTTTTGCAAAAATCCCAATCTACAATTTAATTTGAGCATTTAAAACTTTTAAAGCTATAATGACGTCAAATATTCACCGCGCATATACATTGTTTGATAAAATTCACGTAAAAATATACTGTTTGTTTTCATAAAAAAAAAAATAAATAAATAAATAAAATAAAATAAATAAATAAAAAAATCTATAGCAGCGGTATTAAACGAATTTTAACATCAGATTTTATTAAATCAATTATATTTACAACGTTGGACTTTAAAAATTTCTACTTAAGTGAGAAGATAAGTAGAATAATATTTTATTCAAAAAAAAAAAAAAAAAAGTAGAAACAATATTATTAGAGATTTTCGTCTAATATTTTCCCAAACACAAATTGCTTTGGATTTTCGGATCGGCAATTTATACTTAGCTAGAAATTGGTCATAATTTATCAGAATGAGTGAATTCATTAAAGGTTTATTATGCACATCAAAAATATGATTTCCCATTTGGTTTTAATAATGTAGCAATATAAATTTTTGATTGTAAAATTACATTTTTGCAGTGGAGCAGTATATTTATTCAACAACGAAATTAGGACGAAAAATGTTAAATGCGACTGCCGTTAGACATTGCGCGTCGCGAATTATCATAATAAACCTTAACTAACAATGCTTTATCTCTAACCCATATCATGATTTTTTTTTTTTTTTTTTAGAACGATCAGCGGGTACTATCCGCGTTTGTAATGATCGATAGATGGCGCTTTTTCAGTTTTTGTTGTTAGTAAATATTATAGCCACGTGTATCTATTATTGTTATTTTTGTTATTCTACTTAATATTCGTACTGTAATTTCTCCGCCATTACATCATGGAAAATTGATTGCTTTTGGAAAAAAAATATTTCAGTTTATTCAAAGTTCGATCGGAAGTAGATTTTTAACTGAAGTTGAACAAATATTAGTTTCAAAACATCTGATTAATTCTTTATTTCCATTATCCGAAGCAACTGAAATTTTAAATTTGTCATTTGGAAATAAATGGAAGCTTAATTCTGGATTTCCTGGTCCTTTGGAGTTACACTGGAGCACACAACAGTATGTGTTATCTTTTTTACCGGATTTATTCATTTTTATTCAATAAATATATGTGAAACTAAACATCGGCAGTAATGGCGGCTGGATGGAAGCCGAATTAAAGCATGTTTATTGTAATTTCACATTAGCCCACCAGAGGGCGAGCATTTCATTACAATATCGTTACCCGGCTTCCCCTACGTCAGAAACTAACCAGAATCTATAACTTCTTAATGCATCTTTCCAATTTGACCAACTAATTTTTTAATCTTCCAAGGAAGTTACCAACTTTTCTCTTAGAGGTCCATATATTTTTTCTTCACAAGCTTTTCCATGCGAGGGATCAAGGCTCTGTTCTTCTTTTCATATTCTTGTTCCTTGTCGCCCGCTGTCGTGTGAAAGCTCCGCTTTGGCGACCTCTGTAACCTTTTTTTTTCTTTCTTTTTTTTTTTCTGTTTATGCAATAAACAACGCAGGAGGTTTAACCTTTAGACACGGGCTATTTTGAATCACCACAGTGCCATCGGAGTCCCTCTCTAAAGGTTAAAATCGCTCAAAACCGCTGCATAGTGGTGAGCGGCCACCTTCCGTCTTACAATCTTAGAATCTTAGAATCGCGGATTGATATAGTGCCATTTGTTAATGAAAAATGTAACTAAAATTTTATTATTCATATATATATATATATATATTATATATGAGAAATTCCAAAGGTTTTCTGCTCCTTTCAGTGAAAACCGCATAGTGCTACGGTCAGTACTTTTTGGACAATATATTTTTTCATGTGACTTTTGGATCACCTGGTATGTACTTATTATTGTTTACATTTGAATTTTATGCTACCTTCCATTCATGTGCAACAAGGTTGCTGTATCTAATGTTACTATCATTTTCTTTCTTTTTAATATACGGGAAAATTCATGATAATGATAACTGCGCAACTGGATTTCCTGCATTTTGGGATACATTCATATCGAGGATACAGTAACCAGTAATGTTTTTGTTTTGTTTTCATTTACGAAATTCGTAGGTATGTGAGTAATAATCAAATTTTTATTACAAGTAATTTCATACATTTTGAGATTCGTGCGGAGCGAAACAGCATTACCAAGTAATGTTTATCTGCTTAAGTACGCGCGGACGCGCGTGATAGCACTATAAACGTAAACGTCTTAAATCCAGTTAAAAAAGTGTCTTATACGAATGGTCACATTTTAAGCAAAAAAAAAAAAAAAAAGGTCTTTTTTTTTTATTAAGATACCTTTTCACATCTACAATTAAGACATTGCAAATGTCTTAAAACGCCACCATCCTTTTTAGGCTTAAAAATATTGCCATGTTAGGTTTAAAAACACTGTTATTTTTAAAGCTTTTAAAAAATGTATGTAAATAAACTAATTGGCATAGGTAGACTCTGCTCAGTTCCCCATAAATTTTTAGTACAAAACATATTATATTCATGTTAAGAGAAATTAATTTGACCAAATGCTTGACACAGTGACAGAATGAAATCCCCGCCTAGTAGGCTACCGACCGTTCATTTCGATATATTTATATTATTATAATCTATTAATTTATCTTATTGGGGTAAATTTCGTAGTTTAGTTTTCATGCTACTATCTTCAATGCAACAATCCCCAAAATGCATATTTGCATGGAACATAGCCCCATTTGGCTATGCTGATAAAATCTTAAATTTCGAATAACAAAAGAAATTTTCCTGTTAGAATATTCATAGTGAATCATGTTGAAACAAGAATCATATATATTATTTTGTAGTTGCCTGATATATTTATGATCCTCAAAATGGACGTTTATGCTCAATTTTGCCATGTTAAGTAAATCGTAAATTCCAAATAACTTACGAAATTTTTAAATTAAAAAATTCATAGTCAGGTACGTTCATACCATTATCTTAAATGATATTTTAAACGTTTTCTGTTATCTTTAAGATGAAAATATTTCTCAAAGTGGATGTTTATGTGAAATTTTGCCCTATTCCGTCATATTAAGTAAATCGTAAATTTCCAGTGACTTACGAAATTTTTAAATTGGAAAATTCATAGTGAATGAGGTTTATACCAGCATTTTATATAATATTTTAAAAGTAGTTTGACAACTTTACAATGAAAATGTCCCTCAAAAGGGACATTTATACGACATTTTGCTGTATTCTGCCATGTTAAGAAATTCGTAAATTTCGAATAATTTGCGAAAATTTCAAAGTAGCATGTTTCCAGTTATTGATGTTCATCCCGGCATCAAAACTAATACTTAAAAGCTGTTCTTAAATCTTTACAATAAAAATATTTCTTTTCATACACGTTTAAGTGAAATTTTGCCGTATTCTCCCATGTTAAGAAAATCGTAAATTTCTAATAACTTCTGAAGTTTTTTAATTAAAATGTTGCGAATGAATAGGATTCTTGCCAATGTCATAACTAATACTTTAAAACTGGTCCGATCTCTCTGCGATCATTTGTTAGTGAGATATCGTGTACACAGATTAACATATAAACAGACTAAAGGACTGACTCACTAACTGACTAACACACTAACTGAATAACAAACTGAATAACAGACGGACACCATACACATTTGGATATTTTAGCTTCCTCATACCTGAAAACTTGTAAAAAAGAAAAAAAACGAGAACGAAAATTTTCACGATAACATAAGTTCCCCATACCTATAGTATCATGGAAATCTAATGATGCTGGTCGGCGATTTTTTTTTTTTTTTGGTTAAAATTAGATTTTAATTTTTTTAGAACATAAAAAAATTATCAATAAACTTTAAAAAAAAAATCATTACCCGGGGTTGGAAACGAATCTATGTCGGACTGTAAATCTGGCGCTCAAATCATGTGTCTTACCAATCATACCGCAACAAAAAACACGGTGAAATCTGTTAATAGTATATACAGCAGTTTTATGTTTAAGGTTATTTGGCCCCTTTGACTTTGCACTATTGAAGGTTTCGCATGAAAGCTCATATTTCAATTTAATATTTATAAATGGAACTATATTAGGATTGTTCAATAAAACTAATTGGCATAGGTGGACTCCGCGCAGTTCTCCATCACGTATTTGTTTCCACACAATTTAATTATTGTTAAAAACTATCAAAGTAAAATTGACATATCGCATCCCAGCAAGAAAAATGACAAAACTTAAAAATGCAGTATTTGGAAGAATCAACTTAAAGATGGTATATAAAGAACGCACTTGGCTATAATGGACCATATTCCCGCTTTGGGTTCGAGGCTACAAGAATATCAGCTGGGTAGATAAACAATTCTCAACTCTACCATAGCAAAGCATTGTGGCCTACAAATTTTTATCATGCAATATTATTTATAAGAGTTACAGATTATATGAAATTGAAGTAAGAGTGATATAGTGATACCTTTGTTTTGTTTTTAATCTAGTTTTAGTAATATACTTTAATATTAATCAACATATGTAATATTAAAAGTTGCCATGTGAACTGTGGCGATGTTAACAAATTTAAATGGATGTTCCATTTAATAAATTCCTTTATTAAAGTGATTAAAATTCTAATTATTTAAGCTTTGATATCTATAGATATGTGTGTGTGTATAAAATGTTCTTATTAATCTTTAATTCATTATATATGTATATGTGTGTGTGTATACATAAAATGTTCTGCAATTTTACGATATGGAATAGTCTTAACTTTATCATTCGATTCAGTTGTTTACATTTCTCTTTTGTTCTTGTTTGAACATTATTATTAAGTTTCACTGCAGAAATATTTAGAAAAATAGTATGCGTAACAATAACATGGCATCTTGAATCTAATTTGTTTACAAAATATCGGCCACGTGTTCGGCGATTTTACCTACGGTGACGTCACAGGAATATTGTCCATAAAACTAACATGAATGCCTCTCAGGTAGATGAATTGAGAGTTATAGATGCGTCATTTTCCGTGCTCTTTGGGGACATTTTATACGCATTTTTCCCTAACATAAACCCAAAATTGCCATAGGTTGATTTCTTTGGAAATCGAAATATTCCAATCACTTCGTTTATCTCTCTCTCTCTCTCTCTCTCTGTGTGTGTGTGTGTGTCTGTATATATATATATAAATTACGTGTCACGATGTTTGTCCGCGATAAACTCCTAAACTAAGAAACCGACTTTAATGAAATTTTGCACACTGTGTGCAGTTTAGTCCAACTTGAGAGATAGGATAGTTTTTATCTCAATTTATTGTCACAATATTTTTTATTGCAATTATTTGTTAATTATAGACCTCTGTTACAGTTGCTCCAAAATATCTGTGAGTTCCATAAGTTTAATTGTTGCCAAAAAAAAATAAATAAATAAATAAAATAAATAAATAAATAAATAAATAAAAAATACGAGTTCATTTTCTTTCGACATAAAAATAAATACATTTAATCAAACGTGAACGTTAAAAAATTATAAAAAGTTAAATTATGCATCTCACGAAAATTGACGTCATAATCAATTTAAAGATTTTATACACATTGATAAAGTGCTAATGTAGTTCTATTAGATATAGTAATATATGTAGATCTATCATCCAAATGTTATAGTACAAAGATTTTTGATGCCGAAAAAAATGTATCTGGAGCTTTTCATTCACCTTTAGTAAATAAATTATTCACAAATTTTATTTGTTGAAATATTCATATGTATTCCCGTGTGTATTCACTCGCGCAAAGGCGGCCATACTTTGGTAAAACATCGTCTTTTCCCAAGTGAAAAGGAATCACTTTTTTTTCCGAATGATCACTGTATATACTATACTATATCTATGAGTTCTATAAGCAAGCGAAGTATAACTCACTGACCTTCTGTGCAGCCAAGAAAAAGATTTCCTATGTTAATCGCTCATTGGATTTTTTGTAAAAAATTATTAGAAATCGAGGAAATTTATTTCCCGATTTCAATCCTTATATTTGGGTATAGAATATAGATATGTATTAATTATCGCGTGCGTTAGATTGAGTTATTTTGATTTTTTTTTGTATTTGGCGATCAAAAACATAACACGAAAATATACATGCCAGATGTATGTATTGTACGAAATGTAATATGTATTATTCATTGTACGTATGTATGACATGTAATATGTATTGTACGAAATATTATTTCTTATTATTCATTACGCTTTTAATATAAGTTGTTAAAATAACCATGACTTTTGAAAGGAATTCAATATTTTCGCCAGAAAATTTGGCGATATTCTTTTTTTCGCCAAGGATCACAGAAATGAAATCTATTCCGCTGCAAAATATTACTATCATATATCCGATATTTTATTTAGACATTTAAAAACAAATTTGACTTCAAACTGTGATAGAATATTTATCATTTTCCTTTTAATTAGTATATTATTAGTATATTAAAATTTAAAAGCATGGTATTATATAAAAAGTCTTTTTTTTTTTTTTTTTTTTTTTTTTTTTTTTAATCTTATAATTATTTTTATCTTAATCCTCAATGTTTCCCACCTTTATTAACTTGAATTTAATATTAAAATTTAACATACTCAAAACCTTCTCATCACTTCGTTAAAATATACTAAACTTTTCCAAAATCTTTTCCTATTTAAAATGATATATATATTTACTTTAAGTGTCCAATATTTCATAAAATGTCCTATTTTAAAGTTTTAAAATACTTATCAAATGTACTTATTTTTCTGGTTTACTCATATTATTTTCCTTTTTACAACTACAGCTGTTGTCATCTTTAAAATATTTAAAATGATGAGGTCATTTTATAGTAAAATTATCCATTATAACATATATTATATTTCACTCCTCCATAAAAATTGATTTTAAAATCGTTTGCTTCTTTTATATTTTTATTTTAATAGAATTGCAATATAATTTAATTTATATATTAGTCATTTTAGCATTTTTATCCTAAGTAGCATTAGAAATAATATGTATCACTTCTCCATTAAAATGTAAAGACCCTACTATAAAATTAATTTGTGCTTAATATCAACTCTACGAAAATTTTTATCAATCGCTTCCAAATTTTGACCTAAGGTTCAAATCTCAATCCTGTGAGTATTTACATCAGCTACAACGTTTTCGTCTTTATTCGTAAATAATGATTTGACTGTATTAAATAGTTTACTGCAATATAATTCAACGTATAACTTAGTCACAGCAACGCGTGACTGGGTCTGCTAGTATATGTATATAATCGAAATCTTATCATCACGATAATGCCCGAAACAACACTCCAAATGGAACCAATTTTGGACAGCGAATTAATATTATAAATATGTTTTATAAGTTCATTAACCAAGTTGCTCCACATTTTTTTTTCAAGTGGCGATGTATGCATAGACCATATAAGTGCCTAAACCAAGTTTATAAATGAACTTTATCCGCCATGATATTTCCAATCATTTTTTCTCTCCAAACAATCCGTAAATCTAAAGTTTCATCAAAATCGCTCTGTCCATTTCCGTGTAAACCGAAATTCTGCCATACATTGTAATTGGCCTTTAAATGTTTAACAGGAAACGCGACATTTTCTGAAGATGAAAATATTTCGAATCGTTTATGCACCCCCAAACTTTCATGAAAATTGCTATACCCCTTTCCAAGTAAACCCAATTTCTGCCATATGTTACAACTGGCCGATAAAGGTTTAGCTGCGAATGCGAATTTTTCTGAAGATGAGGATAAGTCCAATCGTTTAAGCACCCCGAAAAGCCTTTAACCCCAAACTTTCATCAAAATTCCTGTATCCATTTATAAGGGAATCCAATTTCTGCCATATGTTTTTTTCCGAAGAAGAGGATATTTCCAATCGCTTTTTCTCACCAAAAAATCCTTAACTCCAAACTTTCATCAAAATCGCTATGTCCAATTTCGTTAAATCATATTTCTGCCATATGTTGCAATTGGCCTTTAGAGGTTTAACAGCGAACGCGAAAATTTCTGAAGAGGAAAATATTTCCAATCATTTATGTACTCCTAAACTTTCATTCAAAATCTCTATATGGATTTCCGAGTAAACCCAATTTCGGCCATATATTGAAATTGGCCGATGAAGGATTAACTGAGAATGCATTTTTCTTTGAAAATGAGGGTATGTCCAATCGTTTTATCACCTCCCCGAAAAAAACTTAATCCCAAACTTTCAACAAAATTGCTATACCCATTTCCGAGGAAACCCTATTTCTGCTATGATTTGCAGTTGGTCAATAAAGGGTTAACTGTGAACGCGAATTTATCTGATGATGAGATCCAATTGTTTTTTCTCATCAAAAAACTCCAAACTTTCATCAAAATTACTTTCTCCATTTCCGTGTAAACCCAATTTCTGACATACGTTAACGATAACCTTTAAAGGTTTAATTGTGAACGCGAATTTTTCAGACATAGAGGACAATTCCACTCGTTTAAGCGACCCCAAAAGTACTTATTTCCAAACTTTCATCAAAATCCCTATAACCATTTCCGAGTAAACCCAATTTCTGCCATATGTTGCCATTGGCCAATAAGGGGTTAATAGCGTACGCAATTTTTTCAAAAGATGAAGGTTAATCCAAGCACCCCGAAAAACACTTAACTACAAACTTTTTTGAAAATCGCTGTATCCATTTCCGAGTAAACCCAATTTCTCCTATATGATACAATGGGCCAATAAATGGTTAACAGCGAACAAGAATTAAAGTCGCATGTTTATAGTTAATGATGCTCATCCTGGCATTAAAACTGATATTTAAGAGCTTTTCTTACATCTTTACGATAAACATATTTCTTTTCATGCACGTTTAAATGAAATTTTGCCCTATACTACCATATGTTAAGAAAATCATAAATTTCGAATAACTTCTGAAGTTTTTTATTAGAATGTTGCAAATAAATAGAGTTCTTGCCAGTGTCATAAATAATATTTTAAAACTGATCTGACCCCTCTGCAATCATTTGTTGGTGAGATATCTTGTAAACAGTCTAACAAACTAACGGACTAACACACAAACGGACTAACAAACTAACAGACACCCTACAGACGTACACCATACAAATTTTGCTATTTCTGGATTTCTCACACCTTAAAACGTACACAAAAGTCAAAAAACCGAGGTCGAAAATTTTCACGATTACCTAAGTTCCCCATACCTATAGTATGATTGGGAACTATAATATACTTGGACAATAATTCTTATGGATTTTGATATGTACAATATTAGTTCTCCATCATACCATAGGTATGGGTAACTTAAGTGATCGTGAAAATTTTCGACCGCGGTGTTTTGACTTTTTTTCACGTTCTAAGGTGTGAGGAATTCTAAAATGACAAAATTTGTATGGTGTCCGTCTGTAGGGTGTGTGTTAGTGTGTTAGTATGTTAGTCTGTGTACACGATATCTCACGAACAAATGATCGCAGAGAGATCGGACAAGTTTTAAAGTATTTATTATGACACTGGCCATATTCTTTCTCATAAACATTCTAATTAAAAATCTTCAGAAGTTATTCAAAATTTACGATTTCCTTAACATGGGAGAATAGGGCAAAATTTCGCTTAAACGTGCATGAAAAGAAATATTAGTTCGCCATCATACTATATGTATGGGGAACTCAGGCAATCGTGAAAATTTTCGACCTTTTTTTTTAATTTTTCACTCGTTTTTAGGTGTGAGGAATGCGAAATTGACAAAATTTATATGGTGTCCATCTGTAGGGTGTCTGTTAGTTTGTTAGTCCGTTAGTGTGTTTGTCCGTTAGTCCGTTATTATGTTAGTCTGTATACACGATATCTCAAGAACAAATTATCGCAGAGAGGTCAAATCAGTTTAATATTTTAAACGTGGTCTGTCATCTTTACGATGAAAATATTCCTAAAAATTGACGTTTTTATGTGAAAATTTTTCCTATTCTCCCATATTAAAAAAATCGTAAATTTATAATAACTTACGACTTTTTTTTTATTCGAATGTTGCAAATGAATAGAGTTCTTGCCAGTGTCGAAAGTAACATTTTAAAACTGATCTGACTTCTCTGCTACTATTCGTTTTTGAGATATCGTGTACAGAGACTAACAAACTCACTAACGTACTAACGTACTAACGGACTAACAAACTAACAGATGCCCTACAGACGGACATCATACAAACTTTGTTATTTTCGTATTCTTCACACCTGAAAACGTGTAAAAAAGTAAAAAAACCGAGATTGAAAAATTTCACGATTACCTAAGATCCCCATACCTATAGTATGATGGGGAAATAATGTACTTGGTAATAATTCTTATGATTTTGGATATATATATTAGTTCCCCATCATACCATAGGTATAGGGAACTTAGGTGATCGTGAACATTTTCGACCGCGGTTTTTTGACTTTTTACACGTTCTCAGGTGTGAGGAATTCTAACATGACAAAATTTGTATGGCGTCCGTCTGCAGGGTGTCTGTTAGTTTGCTAGTCCGTTAGTGTGTTAGTGTGTTAGTATGTGTACACGATATTTCACGAACAAATGATCGCAGAGAGATCGGACAAGTTTTAACGTATTTATTATGACACTGGCAAACAACCTATTTTTTCGAAACATTCTAATTAAAAATCTTTAGAAGTTATTGAAAATTTTCTATTTTCTTAACATAGGAGAACAGGGCAAAACTTCGCTTAAACGTGCATGAAAAGAAATATTAGTTTGCCATAGGTATGGGAAACTTAGGTAATCGTAAAAATTTTCGTCCTGGGTTTTTTTAATTCTTTTACACGTTTTCAGGTGTGAGAAATCCGAAAATGACAAAATTTGTATGGTGTCCGTCTGTAGGGTCTCTGTTAGTTTGTTAGTCCTTTAGTGTGTTAGTCCGTTAGTATATTAGCCTGTATACACGATATCTCAAGAACAAATTTCAACGATTCAAAAATAATAATTTTGATCTTGGAGTTAAAAAAACGCTTTGGCGCGCTGAAAAGATTTGAAGAGGAAAGATTGGAGGAATTACTTAATGAAGACCCATGTCAGACGTTAGTGGTACTTGTAAAATCATTACGTGTAGATGATACAACTGTTTTGAAACGTCTGAAGCATTAGAAAGGATTCAGGAGCAAGGACATTGTGTTCCGTACAAAAAAAGAGAAAAAAACAGCGAGAGCTTATTTAAGTTACTAATACTTTCGTTTTCGTGTACGCAAAGCGAACATGTGTGTATGATAGTGATTGCTCGGTTCATTATGTAATTTCTGTTTTATGCGTAGCAATTTCGTTGTATTAGCTAATATAATAATTCTTTTATATGATGCTTTAATTTTTATTTATAATATTCAAAAACAAAAACACAAGCTTGTTTTTTATTTTTATTTATTTTTATTTATTTTTAATTTTTTTAACTTATTCGTACATTTAGATAAACACCCTCGTATTATTCATATATATATATATATATATATATATATATATATATATATTTATATATATATATAATCACCTTAAAACAAATATATTTTCCTAAGATCTCTGTTTTTTAAAACAATACAGTTAAATAGCATCTAATCAATACTTATGAATATATATATATATATACATATATTAATTCAGCTTGGTGGAATTAAGTTATCCTCTACATTAATATGCTTTATTGGGAAATTCAAAGAAACGTGTTTTCAGTTTTCCATGTGGTAAATCTGTTCTCTGGATATCATATCGAATGTAAGAAATATCGCCAAAAAGAAATAGCACGCAATGAATCTCAGTTTTTAGATTATTTCAAATTATTTTATTAGACTAAAATTCTTCTAAAATTTCTTTATTTATTGAGACGGGAAAAATTCATTTTTATTATTTGCAGTTAGGCTACCTTGAATCTCATATAATAAAGATTGTTTCAAACTAGATGCATCATCATCGTTTCTATTGAAATTTCTTTGATCTGGCTTTTTAGCTACTGTTACAGTCGGTAGCAAAATTATTATTGAAGCACACATGCATGTTTTTCCTTTCCCTTTATTTTTTATTTTTGTAGTTTGGTCGCTAATTTTTATCATTAACATATTTTTTTTTATACATAGCATAAGACTAAGATCATGACTCGACAAATATTTACTTAACAAGACAGTATTATGTGTCCATCTTTTAGTAAGGAATTATTGCTAGTGCTTCGATAATTTTGCTGCCGAATGTATTGTGAAGCATCGCCACACACGTATTTTGCCTATAACTACCTTCTGCGGTGATAAATGACATGAAAAACATGGATTTCTTCAAAAATTTTAAACTCTTGAAGAAACATTAAAATAATGTCCTTGCAAGAATTTATTCACACTTGCGCGTTGTGCGCCGCAAGAAAGGGTAGTAAATTATCCATTATTGAAAAGTGACCCTTGAACTTTTGAACAAGTTTATAATGAAGGGCATTATTATTATTATTATTATTATTATTATTGTTGTTATTGTTATTATTTTGCCCTTTCAAAAATATTACAAATGAAATTTAAGCTTTCCGGGCCAATTATCACCACAGGAGGGGACGATAAAGTTGTCAGAAACAGAAAACCCCCTTGCACACGTGTCTGCTAAATACCCAGATCAATAAAATTTTCAATTGAACCGAATTTGTGCTTCTTTTCCGCTCTAGTGTGAAACAAGCTGTTAACATTTTCAATTGGTCAAGGGTCACTTTCCGATAACGAGTAATCTACGACATTTTGCAGCGCGTTTCCGCGCAAATGTGTAGACTTAGCTTAAGAAATAATTTATCGCAGAATAAAAAAAAATCAGAGTGAAACTGGAATTCTAGTGCTAATTTCTTACATCTTATTTCTGTTTAGGATATATATACAAGCACAATTTTACAATTATTTAATATAATACTAACCTCTTCATTTAAAAAATAAATAAATAAAATATATGGGTCATTGCCAACATAAGGGGTAGAAACCATGTCCCTTAGCCCTCAAAAATAGAAAATATTTTCAATCAGAAAAAAATTTACAACTAGGCTATTTCTTACGATTTTCTCTAGTTGAATATTATTATAAAAGTTTTTAATGTTATTTATTTTTCTTAGAACTCGATCAATAAAACCTGGAATGTCCACTCCGTGGACTGTCCCCAAGGGAAGTCTGCAGAATATAGCATTATTTTCAAGCTTAATATTAATGTTTTTTAATTACATTTTGATTTAAGCAGGACATAATTATCCTTAAAAATATATTTATTAAATTATAGAGTTATAAAATGAATCTTGTTTTTTTAATTAATTTATAACAAATGTCCCTAATAAAATGCGTCCACTCCGTGGACAACTATTTAATTTCCCATAAAGTTCAGCAGATGGCACTGTCTGTCACCAGTGTGTAACTGAGAAGAAAGAGGGTGAAGCCATCTTTGTTTTTACCTACATGTGCTGAACTCAATGCTTTATTTCGTTCTGTTAAAATAGATTTCATCTGTGATACCTCTGTTTGGCTATCTCATCAGTCCACTCCGTGGTCAGAAGTATACAAGTAATTATAAGGATTATTTATTATCTAATTATTATTACAATTAATGATTATAAGACTTAATTCAACACTAAAGTTAAATTGTTCCTGACGTTGTTGCTTTGTTCCTTAAAATTCAAAATCAGACATTCTGTCCACTCCGTGGACTTCCACTCCGTGGACATCATTTGATCACGAAGTGGACACTTCTTTCCACGGAGTGGATACTTTCAAAATTAATCTTAAAAATAGATACATTTGAAAAATAATCTAAATAAATTTGATAAATAAATTTTATCCCTTTATTTATTTATTTATTTTTTTGTTAGCCTACTGATTGCTTAAGGTGCAATGGAAATATATTTTCCCCCTAACTTTTATATTTTTATTCGTGATTTTCTAAAAATGTCATTTCAACGTCTTTAAAACAGTATTTGCTATTTTTTACTGAACTCTTAAGCATTTCTCTTCATGGTTTAAATGTAACAACAGAATTCGTATTAATATAATTTTAAGAACAGTTTTATGAGTGTTGTTTACAGAGTAATTGCAAAAGGATGATGTATACTACATGTCTTTTTTTTTTTTTTTTTTTAAAGGTAAAATGTAGAAAAGGGGACATAACACTTTAGAAAAATAATTGCAAAAATATAATTAAATTTAGTTTCAGAAGAAAAAATAAATAAAAATATTTTTGTTTTACAGCAAAACTAAAATTGTTTTGTATTTTTATTAATTGAATAACTTTTTTATATATATATATATATATAAACAATACTTAAAATATATATTTATTTTCTTTGCAGAAATTTATTATGCTGTTCAAGAAAAATGGAAATTCGTATGTAACCCAATGCAGGACAAACAAATGTGCACAAACCTTCGCTCAAACTCAGTCAAAAAGAAAATTAGGTGGAGTTGAAAATCAAAAAGATAAGAAAAATAACAAGAAAAGGAAACTTCCTAGCCAAACTACAGAAAAACGTAAAGAACAAAAAAGAAAAAGTATGCAGAGAGCAAGAGACAGACTAATTCTCCTATTACACACAACACGTTTTCACACAACTTTTGAGATAATTGTAAATTTGGCTCAAATCACGTCAATGAACAGTGTAATAGGAATTGGGAATACGATCAATTTTTTCTGGCAAGTCAGACTGTGATAAACCAGTGAGAAGAAAGCTCTTTATGTACCGATAAATGACAGCGCCGGCGGGAATTCATTCACCGTTTTCCTCTTCGCTCTCCCATGTCGTCCCCGTTAAAACAGAGATAAATAGGTGTGACTTGACATGTACTGTACACCGTGTAAACCAGTTTTTCGAACAATTTTTGATTCAACTATTGTAACCTTCTTTCGGTTTACAGCTTTCGAAAATTGGAGCAAAAATTGGATGAAATAACAGTCGCGTGAAACATCTTTGTGTATAATAAGAGCATAAGAAATGAAATAGCAAGGAAAAACAAGTGTCTTCAACATATTAGATCAATCACATAAAAAAAAAAAAAAAAAAAAAAAAGAAAGAAAGAAAGAATATGCGGAACCAACAATTATTTTCCTGTTATTTTCATTTTTCAAAAGAATTAAAGTAAAAATATTTGTTGATTATTTTCTAAAACACAAGTAAAACAATAAGGATGAAAAGATACAGCTGCAAAATAACTTTCAGGTTTGGATATTTATAAGTGTCCACTCCGTGGTCAGTGATGTCCGCTCCGTTGACACATTAATTTTGAAATTAATTAATTACCAACCAAAAAATAGCTAACGAGATAGCTCATCAAGTAATTTAGATTCATAGTTGTCAAAAAGGAATTAAGGAATTTTTTCAAATTTTTTTGGTAAAATTTTTATATTTTCAAATTAGTCTTCGTTTTCTACCCTTTAGATTGGCAATCACCCATATACATATATATATATATATATATATATTAAAAATTATAAATAAGAAGTTCTTTAGCAATGTTTCCAAGTTCCTTTAAATATAGACATAACAGACTGTCAATTTTCTTTTTTATACAAGTTAATATTACTAATTTTTACTTTCTCTTACCCATAAGGTAGAGAAAGTATTGTTTTTGGGTCAAATTTTCGTACGCGAGATTTTGTTATATTTACACGTTTTAAGGTCCCCTGAATACGAAAATCATGTTTTTAGCAAATGGTCTGTGTGTATGTCTGTGTGTGTGTCTGTATGTCTGTGTGTGTGTCTGTCTGTTATCAGCATATCTCAAGAACAAATTATGGCAGAAAGTTCAAACTTGATATTCTAAATGTGTATCATATAGGGACGCTACAGTAAGCTTTTCGTTAAGATCAAGCAAATGGTTCGTGTACAGGGACAATCAAGAGAATTCTAATACATTACGTCTATGGGGGAAATTGCAGGAAAGTAGAGTTTAACGTCTATAGACTGCACTAAACCAAATGAAACGAATATATATTTTTTGTAATATAGATAGTTAACTGGGAAAAAAAAATTGTGTATGTAGGAGCCTCGCCTCCCCCCCTGGGGGGGAAGTCCCCCCTCGAGGGGAGTAAATTTACATGATGGGTATGTTTCAAAAGAGCTCGCCAATACCTTTAAAACGAATGGTTGAACCATCGATCTGCGATAATTTAAAGCAAAGTTATCGATTTTTTTTTACTTTTAACGAAAAAAAAACTTAGAAAAAAAATCGCACTTTTTCTTTTTTTTTTTTTTTTTTAAATATTGAGAATAAAATGGACTTTTTTTGGACATTTGGTGTTATACTACTTCTCTAATATGGAAATCGTCTGCCTTATCATAAAAGATAATTTTTTTTAATAATAATTTTAATAAATTATTTTTTTAAAAGAGAATTATTTTTTAATAACCGAATTAAATTCTACATAAATGTAGGTGCATTAATGAAACGGGGGGTTGAGGGGGGCGGTAGCCCACCTCACACAGAACTAATTATCATATAAAACTCTTCAGAAGCCTAATATGAATTGTTTAACATAGGTTTACATAACAGTACTCGTTATCTTACCTATTAATCTGCAAGCTGTATTTATAGTATTATATTTCAGGGTAAGAGAAAGTCGTGTGAGTGACACACCAGATTATTTTTTTCTTTTCTAGTTCTAAATAAAAAAATAAATAAATAATAAAAACAATTGTTTAAATGTATTTAACTGTTAGATCGTCTGAAAAATTTGCTATTTCAGGATTTTAATCCGGTTATCTAATTACCTATGAAATGTTATGGCTGATGAAAATGACATCACTAACTTTAGTCACACACGTAACATAATATTAGTTCGAAAATATAATTGAGTTTCTTTTTTTTTTTTTTTTTTTTTTTTTTTTAACCTAATTCTAAAATAGTTTAAATTTTTCCCCTTTCCAATTAGGAACACTTAATACACCTCCTGAGAAATTTTTAACGAAATCTAGCAAACAATTTTTGACTTTTTCTCAACGAAAGGATTTATTATTCATCGTAGAGGAAGATAAACCCTAGGTAACATCCATGTATATCATTTTTGGACGCTTAGATAACAAATTAATAATATTTTGTGATATCAAACAAAGGTATTACGAAAGCTACTGAAGAATATTTTTCGTCTATCAAGCTATAATAAAGAACCAATTCAAAAAGTATTTTGTTGTCTATTCATAATATTTGATACTAGTAGATCTATAGAACAGAAGCCTCAACTCTCATTCGCATTACTCGTTACTGACATGTCAATTTTATTTATTCCATAATATATATGTTTGTGTGTATGTATATATATATAAGAGTACATCACTATTACAATGATTAAACTCCAGAAAGGAAGACTTCGATTAATGAACAAAGAACTACATATGAAAATGAAGCCTTATACAAGTCAAAAGATGTTTAAAGTTTACTACGAATTGTTTCTGAAACATTGGTGGATGAGTTCATATATAGCAAATATGATCAAAGTATAAGAAAAAAAAAAAAAAAAAAACAGAAGATATATGCCGGGAGCGCCAAAAATTCGTTAAAACTTTAAAAATTCATTAAAAAAAAAAAGAGCAAATCATGATAAAAAGGTGCGATTTGCACGAATGGCATCAGAAAGAGGGCAGCAGATTTTTTTTTAAGAACATAAAAAAAAAAAGTTCAAAAATGACCGATTATTGGCGCTGCGGTGCATACACGAATCTGATTTATGCAAATCAGGTTGTTAATGAATCACCTGAATGCAAATGGACTCTTCATTCAATGCCGGAATTGTGCTATTGCTGCAGGATCAAGAGCTCCAGTATCAAGTGTGGGAGTCGTCTTTCTTGCTCCATAAAATGTGGTGTCGGAGATGTCACGTTGAGCAACTTCAGCTTAAATAAATCTTTGAAAACGTAGAAATGGATTGGTATTGGGCTTCTACTCATTATATTTTAATGTATGACTCATTTACATTAATTTCCTTAAAATAGTCAACATCAGCGCCACCTATCAGCCATTTTTTAACTTTTTTTTTTTTTCTTAAAAGAAAAAAAGAAAGAATCCGCCCTCTTTCTAATGTCATTCGTGCAAACCGCACCTTTTTATCATCATTTGTTCTTTTTTAATTCATTTTTAAAGTTTTAACGAACTTTTGGCGCACCCAGTATATATATATGTGTGTGTGTGTTATATCATTTATATATATACATAATTTATTAGGTTTCTGAGGTTGGCTAACACCTTCCTAAACTCACCATTTTATGTAACTGTCTGTATGTTTATCTAAACTTCGTTGTAGCTCATAATATTGTGTTAATTCTTCGTAATTTAATTATGCCAATTTTGAAGACAAATGATTGAATAACGTATCAGAATTCATTTGTGTAGCTCTGTAAGGTAATTAATAACTCTGTGTTTACCATTTTCTACATGAAAAGTCCTTTTAAACATTTTAATAACGTATGATAATTTTATTATGCTGAATAGAGTGTAACCATTTTAAATTTCTCTTTAAAAAATTTCTGTCTATAGACCATAGTGTCGCAGATTTCTTTTGTGTATCCCTATGCACGAGCCACAAATATTACATACACAAATAAAAACTATATACCTAATTCCATGTAACCTATAAGTATTTGTACCAAATCAAATTTCATATAAAATATCGTGTAATATTATCACAATTCTTGTGAGGGAATCTGTGGATAATTAAGCATCTTAATAATTTATGTTAGTTTCATAATACTAAATGTATTTTAACCGCGTTAAAATGCGTTTCAATGAGATTATGTCCATAGGCTGTAGTAAGTTATTTGAGTAATTTTTAGGCAATGCATTAACTACAAACGTAATACACATCTAAAAATATACAGTAAATTCTGTGTAGGTAAAGAATATGTGTACCAATTTTCAAACAAATCAGATAATTTTAGCGGCTGCTATCGCAGTACACTCAGGCACACAGATATAATCCAAAAACTCTTTTAGTTTCTACATCGGAGAGTCCTCCATTCACGTTTCAGCAATGATAAATATTCTGAAAATTAATCAAATACGAATACCTGACATAGAGAATTTTACTCAGTGCAATTAATCCATCTAAATTTACTTTAAAACAACAGAGTAATAATCAAACCCACAGGTAATTATTAAATTAAGAAATTTTGCCAAGTCCCATAACTCAGAAACGTCGAAAAATAAGTCGTTGTCGATCACAGCAATGTGGTATATGAATCAATATATTCCAGGTATAACTGGCAAATAAAAATTGAAATTATCAGTCGAAGGTTTATTTTCTAAAATTAATGGTACGAAACGCGTATTTCATTCTTAACATTTCTTCGTTAAAAAAATTAAGTTTGTTGAACTGTTAAAGGAAAATCTCCAAATAACTTTGTTAATCATTCTTATTTTTGCCATTTTTTTTTCTTTTTCTTTTTAGGACTGAGGACTATTAGTCTCAATCTGGGATTTTTGCGGTGTCATTTTTCGATAGTTGGACATTTGTCAAATCTAAAATTTAGCGAAAATATAACTGAATAATTTGAAAACAATGCTATAATTTGAAAAGAAAAAAAAAAAAAAAAAAAAACTAATAGTCCTCCGTCCTAAACTAAATTCTGCTTTTGCCAGCATTTCATCAAAATAATTTTTTTTTTTTTTTTTTTTAAGGACTGAGGACTATTAGTCTCAATCTGCGGATTTTTACGATACCAGTTTTCGATAGTTGGACATTTATCGAAATCTAAAATTTATCTAAAATATAATTGAATAATACGAAAGCAAAGTTATAATTTGAAGAAAAAAAAACTAATAGTTCTCCGTCCTAAACTAAATTCTGCTTTTGCCAGAATTTCACCAAAATCTTTTTTTGCTTTTTTTTGAAAGAAAAAGAAAAAAAAAATAATTATAATCAGTATTGAAACAAACACTATCGAAAAAGTTTTTTATTATTTTTCATCTGAAAATGTATTTTATTATTTGTCGAACAGTAAATTAACTCTCAAAAAATTTTTGACAACAATTATAAATAAAAATATATAATTTAATAAAAGTTTAGAAGTTAGAATTTCTAATTTTATTTTTTTAGTACAGATGAATATTAGTCTCAATCTATAAATAAAACGGCGTCATTAATATTTTATGATGAAAAAAGTTGGACATCAAATTTAGTCATTTTAAAAAGTCATTTGAAGAAGTATATAACAAATATTGATCGTGCGTTCGGGTTTTAGATGTGTGTTCATGTAATATGTCAGACAATATACGACAAAGCATTAGCTCTCTTTATTCTTCTAATAATTTGTCGATGAGAGATATTGCTCATAAATTGAGTATTCCTAAAAGTAATGTTTCTTATCATATTAAAAAATACCGGAAGGAAGCGCTTGGTGAAGGTACTTCTGTATCATCTGATAATAAACATGATGCTCTTTTTCTTATTTTATTATTATTCACGCGAAATTAAAAATATTTTAGTACTTTATTTCCGTGGGGTAAAATGTACTTTATTTATTTATTTATTTATTTATATATTTTTTTTTTTAACTACAGATAAACAATTTTCACCTAAACTAACGTATAACTGGGTTTTTTACAATTGTAAAGATTAAAAAAAAAATCATAAAGAACATTAAATTGGAAAAGAGTAATTCATTATCATATTTAATTTAATCCTATTTCTGAAATATATTCAAAAGACTAAATTTAGTCCTATACATACTTCTGACAAAATTTTGTAGTTTCCTTTATCAGTAAAATAAGCTGGATTATTACAGAAGTATTTTTATTTTATATTCATTTTTTAGGAATTAGTAAACGAACATTTTTCACATCATTTTGTTACATAATTTGTCAACAGAAATGTATGAAGTTTTTGCTTCCGTTAAAGATGAATAGTTGTAATTTTTCCGTTTTCGTGAAAATCGCTTCCTTTTACATTATTAAAAGTAAGATCGTCTGCTTTCTCTGAAGTTGCTTTATTTTCGTTTTGCTTTTGTCCGAAGATTACTTTTTCCATGGCAATCATAGGACTTTCCACAACCAACACCAAAGCAATGCTTAGAAGTATAGATATTGATGTATTTGCAAAGTAGTTCCAAATCTACAAAAAAAAAAAAAAAAAAAAGTCAAAGTTGAGAATTATAAACGTTATCGGTCTTTCAATATACAATAATAATAATAATAATAATAATAATAAAAACTATGCGTAAAAGAATGAATTTTAAATATTCGTAATATTTTTAGAAAATATTTTTTTTTTTTAAATATTAACCAAATTTTTGAATTATTAATAGTATTTACAATTACTTTCTTATAAGTTTTGATTTATCTTGGTACATTATTTTTTTATGTGTGTCGGTGAAATACAAAACTTTAGTTTTTATACTTTTCCAGTCATACAATGAACCTGAAATTTTGCACACATGTATAACTCCGATGACAGTATACGCTGAAGGAGAAATAGATTTTGCGGAAAGCCAGGGGCTCCTTTGCCCTGAATCCTGACGTTTATAAAAATGTAAATACATATTATAAGTACAGTCGGTAACAAAAGTGTCCGAACACTAGCAAAAATTCCTATGTAAAAAAAGAACACTTCATATGGTTTTGTTATATAAATTCTTATGGAATCGTGTTCTTAGACTAACTAAGAAGAGGATTCGACAAGGATTTATTTAACAAAACCGTATGAAGTGTACTTTTTTAACATAGGAATGTTTGCTAGTGTGTTCGGACATTTTTGTTACCGACTGTATCGTGAAATAAATATACTCTAAATTTACGAAAATTTTTCGTATTTTTATGGTTTTTAGAAATGAAATGTATATATATATATTTTTCTTCTTTCTTTTTATTTATTTATTTATTTATTTATTTTTCTGTTCAAAGTTGGTTGGTAGTTAATGAATTAACTTATAGCTGAAATGTTACTGGAAAGTGGGATTTTATTTTTACATTCTTCTATATATATAGAGAGAGAGAAAGGTATTCGATTCATGAAAATTCATCGAACTCAATTTTTCGATGGATTTACATGTTTCAGGATGCCCTGAACACGATTTGACTGTTTTTAGAAAATGTCTGTCTCTATGTGTGTATGTATCACAAATGTCGCGGGCGCTGTATCTCACGAACGAATGAACGAAATTTAACCAAATTTGGTATTATTTGGATCCTGACATAAACTGGTGACTATTAGATTTAGGGATCCATCTCTTAACGGGTGGCGCTGTGATCCCATTTTCTCTAAGTTTTTAACATGGCAGTACAGGACAAAATTTCGTATAAATGTACATAATGAGAGTTATTATTAACGTGTGGTTGTAAAATTAATATGAATTATTGATAATAGTAGTAGTAGACTAAGAGAAAAATGTGTGTGTATGTGGGAGCATCGCGTCCCCCCTGAGGGGAAGTACCCCAAATTTTCAAAATGGGTATCTTTCGAAAGATCTCGTCAATGTCTTTAAAACGAATGGTTGAACCATAGATCTGTGATAATTTAAAACAAAGTTCTTGATTTTACTCATTTCTTAACGGAAAAAAACTTCCATATCTTCTGACATTGGCTAAAAATGGATTTTCTTTCAGCAATTAGTGATATATAATTCTGTCAGATAAAAATCGTCTGCATTTATCATGGGAAATAATTTAAAAATTTAATAAATAATTTGTATGACATGAATTTTGTGTAAAATTATATAGAAGAAAGTCTTGTGGTGGCCACATCATACTAAATTTTCTTTCTTTTTCTTCTTTTTTCATTTTTCATTTTCTTTCTTTTTTTTTTTTTTTTTTTTTTTTTTTGTCTTAAATTACGAAATATTTATCAGTATTTATGTGCATTTGATTTTTTTTGTCTTAAAACTTATTTATGAATGATAAAAATTTTACTCATTTTTTACAAACTATATTTTTTTAAAAAACCTACGCAATGTTTTTAAATAGATCAAAATTTACATTTTTACGATCCATGAACGCATTTAATTTTTTTAAGAATGCCCGTGCCTGTTTTTAAAACGTATTCTCAAAATAATTTCAAGAAACTAGCAGCCACTTCTTGTTTATATGTTTCAAGAGCAGCCTTCATTATTCTCATTCATAATTTTTTATATAAATAATTTTTCTATTTGTGTAGTCCATGTGCATTTATAAATTCTAAAATAACGTATGTGTTTCACTTCTAAACACACACACACACAAAATAATTCCAAAATATTATTACCTTCCTAATGTGTAAAACGGGCATTAGTCTTTCATACATTAATATCTCTAATATTTATTTATTTAAAGATAAATATTACTAAACAAAAATTTCAATTTAATTATTTCTAAGCTAAACAAAAATGTTAAAAATTAAACTTAATTTTGTGTGTCTCAATTCTTAGACAAACATTTTGCATAAAAATTAAAAATTAACGTACAGTTGTTCTTGTTGAAAACTCTTCTGGAAACCTCATGCTATTGAAGTAATGGCCCTGTATGAGAGGAGACACTAAGAATAACATGTAAGTAATTCTAGACAATGGGATCCATAATTTGAGGGAAAGAATATAGTTGATTAAACCTAAAAAGAAAAAAAAAAGTTGTTCAAATGGTAGGAACCTTAGTCTATAAATAAATGGATAAAAAAATACCCCTTTTAATTTAATTTTCTCTAACGCATACATGGTATAAATAGAACTGTTTCAGATTTAAGTTTTTGAAACAAAGTTTTTTCTACAATATTATGTTTACACATCCCTGATTCTGAAGTTGAGTCTACTGTTCTTGGTCAATATGTGTGCATATATATATTATCATATGATATATATGTGCATATATATATATGTGTGTGTGTGTGTGTGTGCATATATACATTTTATCAGCAAAACTCAAAAATAAATATGAATACTGTGTATAAATATTCTAATTGCGTGTAATTGTAGGGATATTAATTTAATTTTTTTCTGAATTTGAATAAATGGTCCCTGCACTTCGGTATACTGTGTCTGGCTTAAGACAAATGAGTGTATTTTTATAAATGAACTGGAATAACTGAACTTAGAGGATATGTCTGAAATTAAGACTATTGCAGTTCATACACTTTGAAATTAAGTCATTTTAAAATTTAGACTCCTTATAATCAAAACATTTTACAGTTCGGACACATAGAATATCACACACTTGTATTACTTAGTAAGGGGGTTTTATATGATAATTAGTTCTGTGTGGGGAGGTAGCCTCCCTCACACAGAACTAATTATCATATAAAACTCTTCAGAAGACTAATATGAATTGTTTAACACAGGTTTACATAACAGTACTCGTTATGTTACCTATTAATCTGCAACCTGTATTTATAGTTTTAAATTTCAGGGTAAGAGAAAGTCGTGTGAGTGACACACCAGATTATTTTAATTTTAACACGTACGGTGTTAGACCCAGAGCAAAGACATATTCTGAAAATTTGGCATACTTTATTAGACACAGCGTATTGCAATTTGAAAGCAAAAATGTTAAATATCTTACGAAATATGAGCATTTTTACTAAATAATTTTTATCTGTGCATGCGCTTGCTTTAAAAAAAATTCATTTCCGTAATTTAATAGCCATTTATTGTATTGAGCAACTTACATGAAAACCCCAAACAAACATTGTGTAAATTTAAAGAGTTATGAGAGAGAGAATAAACATAATTTCAGGTTTTTTTTTTTTTTTTTTTTTTTTTTTTTTTAATAAATAAATAAATAAAGGAAGATGATAGGGATTTTTATCAATATTTATTTATAATCTGCGAACACTGTAGTACCATTGGGCTTTGATTGAATCAAAATGAAAATGTGAGTAAACCCCTTTATAGTTTAGCTTTTATTTTGATGGTACTGAAATTCTGCTCATTCTATCTCTGATAACTCTTTAAATTTACACGATATTTGTTTGGGGTTTTCATATAAGTTGCGCAATACATTTGTCTATTAAATTATGCAAATAAAAATTTTTTAAATTTAGCACATGCGTAGATAAAAATTATTTAGTAAAAATGATCATATTTCGTAAGATATATTTTGTGTTCAGATTGCCGTATGCTGTGTCTAATGAAGTATGCCAAATTTTCTGAAAATGTCTTTGCTCTGGGTCTAATACACTATGTGTTATAATGGATTTTTTTTTTTTATCAATGTTTTAAAAAAAACGTTATATATCCCTGAATGTATGTGGTAGCCTCTTAAAATTTATACAGATAATGAGAAAAAATTTCTTAATCGCATGCTACAGCCAAAATGCATTCCAAACACTACATTTTATAGAGTGATCCAAAACATTTTGATTTTTCTTTAATTTCTTACTCGTCACCTTTTTCATTTCAGAACATAACTTTTGCTGAAATATATGCGGTAGAACGTGTCCTTTACGCTACAAAAAATTCAAGATGATTCCAAAAAAAAACTTTTATATACAAAATGTCTAAATTCGGAAGTGTCCAAAATACTTATTGGTAAGTAATGTATATGAATATGTGAACATTTGAATTATGTTGTACATCTAATTATGATTGCTGCCAAATTTGTCATATGTAGAATTCATAAAATTTAATTAAAATGTCTTCTAGATTACTGTTTATTTTTTTTTAAAATGTTGATTTTAATAAAGGAAATATTCTACATGAAATGAATAAAGAATTTGACATTTTACTGAATAAAATTTTATGCCATGTGTTTCATTCCCTTGCTTAAATTTTCGTTTTGTATTATGAAACAAAACAAGTCACCTGGTGAACTTTTGCTGAACCAAAGGATTTTTTCTTAATTCCTTAACTGCATTATGAGAATCGTCTCGATGTAGAATTTAGCATTGTATATTCATCTGCACTGTAAAAAGAAATGATGCAGAACTTGGACCAGTATATGACACGTAATTTTCATTGTTGGTAAATAAACCTTACATTTTTTCAGACCAAACAGAAAAATAGTGATATTTACTCATTAAAAACAAACAAAAGCAATTGTTTTTAAATTATCCCTCACTATAAAAATAAATAAATCAATCAATGACTAAGTTCCTGTCAAACTAGTTTTAATTGTTGTTTCATCACTTACTTAATCGGAAGATTAATGATTGATAAGAAATTAACTGTATTTTCATGATTACAATTTGATCGAACATTGCTTGCTTTATGAGGAATATTTAATAATTAATTGCAAAATTTGCAGGAAATGATTAAACAATCATCAATTGTAAAATTTGCGATTAACGACTGACTAATCGCCAACCGTCCAATCGAATGCTTTTATCTCAACACTGCCGTAAAATAGTGGTATATATACTTTATATTTACTGGAATAGTTTTATTTTACGGTAAATTACTGAATACGAATAAAGCGATACATATGCCGTATTTTTATGTTTAATGTACCGTAAAAGTTCTGTGTATATACCGTTAAGAATCAAAACACCACAAGCGACCGCCTTGTACCGTAACATTTACGTTATTTACACTGATATTTTGCATGATTTTTTCAGTGTTTTTTACCTGTTTTCGCTATATGATGCTTTTTATGGCATATGTTTAATTTTAACCATATAGGTATTACAAATATATTAAATAATTTAGGATAATTATATTTTTATAAGTTCATAAAAAAAGAAAATATATGTCGCATATGTTTACGTAATATACCTGCGTGACCTGTCGAGCAGCACAAAACCAGCCACGAAAATCCTAAGACCAATATTGTCCTATTCCATGCACCATAAAATGCACTTTCAAGTTGTGTGTATGGAATTCCAGAATTCCATTTTAGCGTCATGAATGTCATGGAGATAAAGAGAAGACTTGCGATTGGCCATCCGATAAGTTGAATTACCTGTTTAAATTACAAATAAAAAGAAAATTATTAATAAAACAACAAATAATCAATAAAGGACAGGTTTGATACATAATATAACTACTATTTTAATGAACACTAAAATTTCACAGTTTGCTTTCGTAAGCATACAAATTAAAATTTCTCTACATTTTTTTTTTTTTTTTTCGTATTTTTAAATGTTCTTGAAAATTTTCGATTTCCGATTTTCGATGAATTTCCATGTTTTGTGATATCTGTATAATATTCTATCATTTTATAGAAAATATCTGTTTGTATCTTTGTGCGTTTTATCAAAATGTAATATTTATGCACGTTGTATCTCACGGACCAATTTTTAAAATCTAACCAACTTTGGTGGTTCAGCAAAAGAGGTGGTACTGATATGCCGCGGTTTCTTCTATTTAAGGGAAGGTTCATTTCAATTTCTATAATGTACAAATGTACTAAACATATTATGTGATATAAATATTATCTAAATATATAGTGATTCAATTTGGATACATATCGGACAACAGGTGGCTTTCCTACGCTGAAAGATTTTGCATTTATTGGAAGACTATCTCAACTTCTCTGTTATATAAATTCACGAAATTCGGAATGTAAGATAAATATTATGAAAAATTATATTGATTTAATTTGGGTGGGTATCATCCGAAAAGTGGCGCTGTTATAAAATTTTCAATTTTGCAAATGGATTTATTTCAGCATCTGTGAAAATTGCACACACACACTTACACACAAATACGATGTTGAAAAAGTAGAGTAGTTACTTTTTCTGAAACGGATAGATTCATCTAAGTTTTAATATAAAACATAGTTTATTTCAGATATGCAGCGAAACCAGCCTTTTGGTAATAAAAATTGTCGTTTGTGAAATATTTCAATACCAAAAAGGTTAGCTTCATTGCATATAAGGAATGAATTGTGTCATAAATTAAAACTTAAACGAATTGATTCGTTTCTGAATTTGCAAGTGAAAATTTTCTCTCAAAAGAGTATTGGTTATTTCATTCTCCAATGTACTCTTTCTAAATAACAAAGAAAAAAAATAACAAATAATAATAATAATTATTATTATTATTATTAAGAATTAAAAAGAGCAATAGTTCAAGAAGTTGAGTGTTTATTTTAAACTACTTGGCTTTTGCACGCTTAGCGGTAAATAATTCCAATAATAATAATATAATTATTATTATTATTATTTTAACTATTATTATTTTAACTATTATTATTTTATTTTTAGGTTTTTCCTTTTAAATTAGCTGAAAGTTTGACCATAAATTTGGTGCTTTTTAGTGAGGCTGAGGCAGAAAACTGTAAACCGCCAAGTGGCTGTCATAATATAGCATAGCATCTATTCCTTAAAATTTTCTTCTAGTTTTATTATGTTTATTTCAAATTACGAATACGATTTATTTTCTCTGAAAACATTGTTGCTATTGCACTGTCACATTTTTTCTTTCTATTTTTATTACTATACTCATCTCTAAAATCTAAGTATATATCTATATATAAAAAATTGATCGTTTGTTTGCCCCGACTTTTAGTTCGCTATACAAATCTACACCTTTCAAGCGACCGCTACGAAAAATGACACACTTAATAATCAGGACAAAATCAGCGAACATGGTACTTTTTAGTTCAGCCGGATAATTGAAACAAAAGTTATTAAATAAAACCCCCATTTTAACTTTTAAATGATTAATAAAATAAAAAATAATAATAATTAAAGACAATTTTTATTAGCTTGATTGGCACTAAAAAGTATGAAAAGATTAAAATGAAGTGTTGCCGCTTAAATTTAATACTTTAGTTTATTTTTAAAAATCTAATTGTAGTCTCGAATATCTCTTTGCACCCCTGGATTCAGAATAATCGCAAATGTCATTTGGTACCGAATTTGTAACGATAAGACTGATATTCGTAGTTTATTTTCCCCTTTTTCCGTTTTTAACCCGGATTCGGCAGAAATCGGCAAACGGTTTATGACAGAGAATGTAAGCTAAAAGAAAGTCTTCAATTAAAAAGAAAGAAACATTTGATGTCAAAATAAACTGATAAAATACACACTTTATTTTCCCGAAAATAAGATAAAATATTTTTAATTTTACATGAATTCAAATTAAAGGGCTGATATAAATCATTAAAAAAGAAAAAAAGAAAAAAAAATAGGTCATGTATAATAATAATAATAATAATAATAATAATAATAATAATTAATAATAATAAAAACTTTCATAAATTAAATCCTTTTTTATTTCGTGTATATCTTCAGTAGTATAAAATTTCGAGCCGTTGCTATTGGCACGTAGACGATTGAAATGAAACAAATTTTAAATACAAAAGATTACAGGTATAAAATGAAAGCGTATAACAAATAAAAGTATTTTTTAATACCTTCTTGACATCGTAAGAAAATTATTTTTAGATTCTGGAAAATTGGCTAATCATAAACAGGAATAAACTACTACGTCAGAAACGCCAAAGAAAAATTATTGAGGTGCATACAGCTGTTTCGGTAGCCTAAAGCGTACCGTCATCAGTGCAAAAAAATAATTCTGAATCTGGAGAAGTACTCGTATATATAGGAGAGGGACCGGATTTAGTTCAACCAATAGGATTACGGAAGAGGTGGGGAGTGTGGCCAATAGGAATTAAGGAATGTGTAGCTGTGTAAACAGTAGAAAAATTAAGGAAATGTGGACTGAATGTAAAATTTCCAACAATCAGACAAATAGGGAACAGCGAAATCACAATTTACAAGGTTTTTAAAATTTTTATAAATATGAAAAGCTTCAAAGAAATCGAGTTCATGAATGGATTTAGGTCTGCAAATTATTTTAGCTGAATTAAATTTAAAATTATGATTTTCCTCCCAGCAATGTTTAGAAATAGCCGATTTATTGGTTTCTTGTTTGCGGACGTAATTCATATGTTCTTTTAGACGAAATTTAAGACTGCGTTTAGTTTGGCCAATATATGATAAACCACACTGACAGGATATACTATAAATGCCCCAAGAATTATGCATATCAATAGGATCTTTTAACTGAGAAAAGGTGAGTTTATTGGAAGGCGAAAATATTATTTTAAAATCATATTGTTTGAGAATTTTAGCTATGGTTTGACTGGTTTTAGAAAAATAGGGTAAAACAATACTGATATTGGAAGTGACTGATTTAGTAGACGAAATACGAGGGAGTTGTAATTTTTGGATAGCTTTGTCTATAATGGAAGGGTCATAACCTCTGTCAATTGCGATGGCTTTCAGGTATTTAATTTCAGATTTAAAAAAAATAGGATTTGAACAAATATTAAGGGCACGGTTTACAAAAGTATAGAAAGCAGCCATTTTTTGGTTAGGTGGGTGACATGAACGCGCATGGGGAGGAAGGGAGACTGCAAAATTTTTACGATAGACAGTGGTTGAAAATCCATTTACAGTACGAGAGACGAGGGTGTCAAGAAATGGAAGGGAGCCATTATTTTCTATTTCATATGTAAACTGGATATTACTGTCAATTGAATTTAAGGTTTCTAAGACATGGTCAATATTGTGAAGAGATGTGTCAATAAGCGTGAAGGTGTCGTCAACATAACGGGTCCAAAAAGGAAAAGATATTTTCTTAAAAAGCTTGCTTTCGAAATAGTGCATGTAAATGTCTGCGAGAATTGGGGAGAGAGGGGAACCCATGGCTAAACCTTCAGACTGACGATAGAATTTATTTTGGAAAGAAAAAGTGGTTTGTGATAAACAAATGCAGGTAAGAGAAATTAATTCTTGTATTTCAAAAGAGGTGAAATGAAACTCTTTTAATCTATTTTCGAGACAACAGAGGGCGCCACTTATTGGAACATTAGTGAAAAGAGATTTTACATCAAAAGAAACCATAGTGAGATTAGTGTGAGGGCAATTTTGAATATTTTTTGCAAAATTTATGGAATTCTTAACAGTATAACTATTAGCCGCAAGAAGTGGAGCAAAAATTGTGGTGAGAAATTTAGCTAGATTATAGGAAGCAGTACCGATATTAGAGACTATTGGACGAAATGGAATATTGGGTTTGTGAACTTTTGGTAAAGCATAAAATCTGGCACAATTAGCAATAGAAGGGATAAGATGGGATTTAGTCGAGTTCAATAATAAGGGGCAAGATTTTATAGCAGATTTAATTTTATTTAATTCTTGGGGAGAGGGGTCACGGGGCAGAGGAATGTATGGGCCATCATTAATTAGTTCGGTAACACTTTCGATGTATTGTTTTTTATCCAATATAACAATCTGACCACCTTTATCAGCTTTAGTAGATAAAGGTGGTCAGATTGTTATATTGGATAAAAAACAATACATCGAAAGTGTTACCGAACTAATTAATGATGGCCCATACATTCCTCTGCCCCGTGACCCCTCTCCCCAAGAATTAAATAAAATTAAATCTGCTATAAAATCTTGCCCCTTATTATTGAACTCGACTAAATCCCATCTTATCCCTTCTATTGCTAATTGTGCCAGATTTTATGCTTTACCAAAAGTTCACAAACCCAATATTCCATTTCGTCCAATAGTCTCTAATATCGGTACTGCTTCCTATAATCTAGCTAAATTTCTCACCACAATTTTTGCTCCACTTCTTGCGGCTAATAGTTATACTGTTAAGAATTCCATAAATTTTGCAAAAAATATTCAAAATTGCCCTCACACTAATCTCACTATGGTTTCTTTTGATGTAAAATCTCTTTTCACTAATGTTCCAATAAGTGGCGCCCTCTGTTGTCTCGAAAATAGATTAAAAGAGTTTCATTTCACCTCTTTTGAAATACAAGAATTAATTTCTCTTACCCGCATTTGTTTATCACAAACCACTTTTTCTTTCCAAAATAAATTCTATCGTCAGTCTGAAGGTTTAGCCATGGGTTCCCCTCTCTCCCCAATTCTCGCAGACATTTACATGCACTATTTCGAAAGCAAGCTTTTTAAGAAAATATCTTTTCCTTTTTGGACCCGTTATGTTGACGACACCTTCACGCTTATTGACACATCTCTTCACAATATTGACCATGTCTTAGAAACCTTAAATTCAATTGACAGTAATATCCAGTTTACATATGAAATAGAAAATAATGGCTCCCTTCCATTTCTTGACACCCTCGTCTCTCGTACTGTAAATGGATTTTCAACCACTGTCTATCGTAAAAATTTTGCAGTCTCCCTTCCTCCCCATGCGCGTTCATGTCACCCACCTAACCAAAAAATGGCTGCTTTCTATACTTTTGTAAACCGTGCCCTTAATATTTGTTCAAATCCTATTTTTTTTAAATCTGAAATTAAATACCTGAAAGCCATCGCAATTGACAGAGGTTATGACCCTTCCATTATAGACAAAGCTATCCAAAAATTACAACTCCCTCGTATTTCGTCTACTAAATCAGTCACTTCCAATATCAGTATTGTTTTACCCTATTTTTCTAAAACCAGTCAAACCATAGCTAAAATTCTCAAACAATATGATTTTAAAATAATATTTTCGCCTTCCAATAAACTCACCTTTTCTCAGTTAAAAGATCCTATTGATATGCATAATTCTTGGGGCATTTATAGTATATCCTGTCAGTGTGGTTTATCATATATTGGCCAAACTAAACGCAGTCTTAAATTTCGTCTAAAAGAACATATGAATTACGTCCGCAAACAAGAAACCAATAAATCGGCTATTTCTAAACATTGCTGGGAGGAAAATCATAATTTTAAATTTAATTCAGCTAAAATAATTTGCAGACCTAAATCCATTCATGAACTCGATTTCTTTGAAGCTTTTCATATTTATAAAAATTTTAAAAACCTTGTAAATTGTGATTTCGCTGTTCCCTATTTGTCTGATTGTTGGAAATTTTACATTCAGTCCACATTTCCTTAATTTTTCTACTGTTTACACAGCTACACATTCCTTAATTCCTATTGGCCACACTCCCCACCTCTTCCGTAATCCTATTGGTTGAACTAAATCCGGTCCCTCTCCTATATATACGAGTACTTCTCCAGATTCAGAATTATTTTTTTGCACTGATGACGGTACGCTTTAGGCTACCGAAACAGCTGTATGCACCTCAATAATTTTTCTTTGGCGTTTCTGACGTAGTAGTTTATTCCTGTTTTAATATTCCAACGCCAAGTCTCCTGCTATTATTGGCTAATCATACCTTTCGAATGTTACCACTTTCAATTCTTTACTCCCATAACTAATATATTAAATGTGTACCACAAATTTCATGTTTGCCTCTTAATATATAGATTAGAGGTGGGGGGGGGGGTTGTTACGCTACGAAAGTTTATGCTTTTTTTTTAGATCAGGAATTCGCATGTGAATAAATGTTTGATAGAGATATTTGGCATTAGCTTAACATTTTTATTTAATTAAGTAGTGTAGCGCTCTAACGCTACAGTACAAGCGCCCCCTCGGGCTCCTGTTAGGAAGAGCCAAAGAACATTCGAGACAAGTGACTGTGGATATGAAGTGTGGTCGAAGTTTTGCCGATATAGCTGACAGCCAAAAAGTCACATTATGTAGGATGTGGGACTTTGGCATTTAATCTATACAATTTAACTATTCCCCTGTAAATATTCGTTTGTTTATTTCTCATGTGTGTAATGTTTAATGTTTAATAAATATCGTTACACTAAATTGGCATTATTATTGAGTCCCCGCCCCTACATCTGGCGCCCGAACGTGTATTTTTTTAAAATAAATTTCTTTCCGTCCTCATCAGCTACTCACAGGTAAAGTCAGCACCCGCTGGACAGCTGTACACCCCATCCGGAGGTTACTGGTAATATATTTTTTCCCTTGTATCTGTACCACAGGATAATACAGATAAGAATATTTTATTTATTCATAGGAACATAGGAACTTGTTCACCATGCTTTTTTTCATAGTTGGATATGCACATTATAACCGTGTAAAATTAACATATAAGTTTCTTCCTATCTCCTTTTTGATTTCTATGATAATACGTTATACTTTTCTTGTTTTCAAACGTAATTCAATTATTTTGAAAACGTAATTTTAATCTTTACAAATTGCTTCGGTTTCAATTTGCTCTAATGAAGAAAATTGTTTGCACATTTTATTCACTTGAGAACAACTTTGTTTATAGATGACAAATATTTTGATAGTAAAAGTAATACATTACCCTATGTATTTAGAAACAAGTTATTTACTTCTATAGTGTTATGGAATAAAAATATTTTTTTAAATTAAAAGAATTTGAAAGATATAGTGTTAATTATAGTACTGAAAGGCCACGTACTTTATTACTATAAAATAAAAACGAATGTAACGCTCTTGGATGCTTGTCCGTTTTTGTAATGTTTTGAATTTATATTTCTATTCTAATAATTTATATTTTTAAAGGTTTTTTTTTTTTTTTTTTCATATTTAAGCGTAATATTTTTTTGTTTGAAATAAATCAATCAAAACATTTGATTTTATCCTACTAAAAGTTTTTATTGCTTCTATTTGAATCAGTAAAAAAAAAAAAAAAAAAAAAAGAAAGAAAGAAAGGAAAAATGTTTTGATTTGCCATAATATATATATATATATTTTTTTTTTTTTTCTCAACTGCTTTTTCTTCCGGATATTTGATGGAAGGAAAAATCAAAATAAAGAGGGATCAACTGTCTTCAAATTTTACTATTATTTACAGGTGGGTCATTATTTTCAAATGAATCACTAACAGTAACTTTTAGTGTTAAGAAAAAAAATCATTTCTGATTGGGTAAAAAGTCACCCCGGGTCCTCACTGCCTTCGGCAGCGCAGTCCCGTGCGCGCTGCGTGCGCGTTATTCCTTCCCTGTCCCTTCGTGCCCCCTAAAAAAAAAAAAATCATTTCTGATCCGGTAAAAACTCACACCGCGAACATATTCCTTTTCAAGTCAATTTTTATTCTTAAGAAAGGAAAATTTAAAAAATCATTTCTCATCGGGTACAAAGTCGGACCGGTTCCCCACTGACTTCGGCAGTGCAGTCCCGTGCGCGCTGCGCGCGCACAAGTTAAATGATACACGCGCTGTTCGCGCGTATTCCTTCCCTGTCTCTTCGTGCCCCCTAAAAAAAAAAAATAATAATAATAATAATAATAATTTCTGATCGGGTAAAAACTCACACCGGGTCCCCACTGCCTTCGAAAAGCAGACCCATTTATTTAGTTGGGTAATATTTTCTTTTCAACAGAAAAACAAAAATTTTCTTTTTTATTGTGTACCTTATGAGGTTCTTTTATGTTCTCGCCTTAATTGTAGACTTAGATTTTATTAAGATTTTCAAGCTTTTCTCTTTTTACACTTTTGTTCCGTTCTTTCATTGATTTCAAAATTCTATAAACACTTCTTCAACCTGCGCAATGCCGGATAAACCTGTTACCATATGTAATGTATTTAATTTCAGTACGTTTTTGTAGCAGTGACATCCGTTTTGGAAAACTTAGGCTTTTAATATTAAGAAGTTAATATAGTAATTACTGATAAGGAATACAAATTCGTATTTTAAAGTAAATAATTATTACTTTCTCTTACCCATAGGGTCGGGAAAGTATTGTTTTAGGGTCAAATTTTCAAACGTGAGTTTTTGTTATATTTTCATGTTCTGAGGTCCCCTGAATACGAAAATCATTTTTTTAGCGAATGGTCTGTGTGTGTGTGTGTGTCTGTTTTCAGCATATCTCAAGAACAAACAGTACCAGAAATTCCAAACTCGATATTCTAAATGTGTATCATATAGGGATGCTACAGTAAGCGTTTCGTTGAGATAAAGCAAATGGTTCGTGTACAGGGACACTCAACAGTATTCAAATACATTGCTTCAATGGTGAAATTGCACGTAAGTAAAGTTTAACATCTATAGACTACACTAAACCAAATGAAACGAATATATATTTTTTTAATAGCGATAGTCAACTTTGAAAATAATTGTGTATGTAGGAGCCTCGCCTCCCCCCCCCTGGGGGAGAAGTCCCCGCACGAGGGGAGTAAATTTTCATGATAGGTGTCTTTCAGAAGAGCTCGCCAATACCTTTAATACGAATGGCTGAACCATCGATCTGCGATAATTTAAAATAAAGCTATCGTTTTTTTTTTTTTTTTTTTTTTTTTTTAATGTAATATTGTGAATAAATTCAACTTTTTTATGGATATTTAGTGTTTTACTACTTTTCTAATATGGAAATCGCCTGCAGTTTCATAAAATATATATATTTTTAAATAACAATTTTTATAAATTATTAAAAATAAAAAAAAAACAGAATTATTTTTTAATAACCGAATTAAATTCTACATAATTGTAGGTGTATTAATGAAACGGGGTGTTGAGTGGGCGGCAGCCCCCCCCCCCCCCCCACACACACAGAACAAATTATCATATAAAACTCTTCCGAAGCCCAATTTGAACTATTTAACATCAGTTTCCATAACAGTACTCGTTATCTTACTTCTTAATCTCCAACCTGTATTTATAGTATTAAATTTTAGGGTAAAAGAAAGTCGTGTGAGTGACACACCAGATTCTTCTTTTTTTTTTCTCTCTATGACCTTTACATATATTAAATGGTAAGATAACTTTTATACTAAAGGTATAAAAAAGAAAATTAGTTCCTAAATAGAATTTAATTTAGCATCGCAGTCATCTTTTTTACTCCGATCTTTCTTACTCTCGTATTGATACATTTTTAGATTCTGTAATAAACTATTTCATATTATACATAATTCAAAGTGATTAACCCCAAATAGTGACGGCTCGTTATATTTATTTTACTTTATTTTATTTTATTATTATTTTATTTTTCCATGGTAGAAAGAATTATTAATCAGGTTATCATAAAGCTAACACTTTCACCGTTTTTCTAATGCGTTGAAGGTTAACATTTTCCCAAGTTTTCTCGGTACTGACGGTGAAATGGTTAATTAAAAGTGTTCATATTTTGTTATTAAGTTTTGTCATTAGTTTGGATAAAACTGCTATCACCTCTATAAAGTAATACCTTTTACTAACAAAAATGTGTTTTCAAGCATACGTCTAATAGTTTTCTAGATATTTCAACAAACTTACTTTTGGGATTTTGATATCTTCCTTTGCAGCAATTATGTACCCGAATAGTAGTCCAACAATGTATGGTCCAACATGTACGGGGGTAAGAAAATATATATATAAACCTTTTGCAATTTTACTAGAAAAGGAAAACAGAAATCAGAATAAATTTACAACTTTATAGCAATCATACATTTTCTTTTTTTTAATCAATAAAATCATATAATGAATTGCATAAATTTATTAAATAAATAAATTAATTTTCATTCTACTAAAATTACGTTATAAAAGTGCTAGTTAAATTTTGAAAATGAATGATTTGTGTTTGTTTCAATTGCAAGTAAGATTTTGTTTAGAAAAAAATACCCCCAATAAAGTTAAAATAATTAATTTTATCTTTTATTTATTTATCTTCTTTAACATAATGCCTTTTAAAACAATAGAATAATTAAATTGAAAATCATCCTAATAATAAAAGCTTAGGTTTCCGGGGGTCATGCTCGAAACTGAAGTCATAGCTGCTAGAAAAATGCATTGAAATAAGGAAAACAAATTTTTTTCTATGCTTTGGAACGATTAAATAATTCGAAAAAGAAAGAAAAAAAAAATTAATTTAAATGAAAATATGACATCACGACTAAAACAATGTACTGAGAAAAATTAAATAAAATTTTATCCATGATTTTAAATCAATAAAATAAAAAGGAAAAATAATAACAATAAATAAAAGAAAAAAAAGCAGGAAAGAAATAAGATTAAAATAAACATATTGTTTGTGTTATGTAAAGATAAGCAGATTTGGATTTGGCATTATGATATATATGTCATATTGTAAAAAATAAACGTTATTAAAAATACATATAAGGTAAAGCTAGAAAAAAATGGCGTGGCCAGAGAAACTGCGCACATAGGGGATTACAAGGAAGGCGTAGAATTGGTGCGCTGCGATTTTAAGTACATATACAACAACAATAAAGGTGAGCCTATAATTGTCAGTTAACAGCCTCTTGGATCATTATTCGTCCATTCCCATCTCAAGTAAATGGTTAACTAACATTACTCACATCTTCGTAAAACATTTTCCAAAATATTTGTGTTTCTCTAAGATCTATCAAATCGAACATCGTAACAATAACTTCTTCCGTTACTTCTCGCGGTAGTTACCATTATTTTGGCGGGATTGAGTTGTTCTTCTGACGCCATTCTGTAGACGATTTGTCCTATTTCTGCCATTTTGTCGCGGAAGGTTTTACCCGGCAGATCTTTTTTTTTATTATTATTTTTTAATATAATAAACAATGGTGGGGGCCAAACCACCGAATAGTGGTGAGCGGAAATAAAACAAGATTATTTTGTCTTGTTTTCCAAAATAAATGCGTGAAATTAAATAAATATATAAATATATACATATACATACATACATACATATATATATATATATATATACATACATACATACATATATATATATATAGACAGAGAGAGAGAGAGAGAGAGAGAGAGAGAGAGAGAGAGATCATATATTTCATTGTTTTAATGCGGCAGAAATTTACATTTACATTTTGATATATATATATATACCCTATAAACATCATTTAATTTTCAATAAGTAATTCTAAATAGATTTAAAAATGCAATTATGCTTTTTTTTTTTCTCCTTTTTCTTGAATGATGTTGTTGAATTAAAAGTGAATTTTTCTGATTTCACGAATGTGTTTAGAGGGGCTGTATAAAAGTGTAATATATGTAACATTTTGTAAATTAAAGAGAAATTATTTTTAATAACACAGGATTCTTTTGGAACTTCTTTCTGATATTTTTGCCAGTTGCATCGTACACATATCTGTAATAGGTAAAGAAAGAAGCCGCATTTGAATCTTTTTGAAACATCCTAAAATATATCATATTAGATATTTTTTAAAGCAATTCATTACAGTAAATTATGTAAAGTATAAAGAAAGTGGAAGCAAGAAAACAAAAAGCAATATCGCACTCAACACTTGCTGCAAACACTTTTATTTTATTTTATTTTTCGCTTTGTTTTAGTGTATATAATGGGTTTTCAAAAAAAATCCGATAAATTTTCAGGGTAGTTTAAGTATACCGAAACAAATGATTTTAACATAGAAACGTATAGACGGAAACATAATGTATGATAATAGAGAACGTTGTTTGCCCGAAAGTGAATTCGGCAATACGAGCCATCACCATTCCAGTCAAAGGCGTTATGAAAGTAGGATGGAGTTGTACAGTAAAGAAGAGAGGGCAGACATACATCTAGTGTATAGAGAAGCTAATGGAAATGGCCGAGCAGAGGTCCATTTGTACCATCAAAAAGAAGCACCACGAGTAGTAAGCAAGACTTGTTGAAGCATTAGACGTGTCCTTGACAGACCTGGACTGTTTGGAAACGTTCGCTAATCCATGATTTGCCGTTGTGGGGCTTGTATTGTTGCAGATGACAGGAATTTTGAGCACCTTCTGTAACATTATGCACACAGTGTTTAATAAACCTGTTTTTGTAACTCATAGGTTTATTGATTTATTTTGTATTCTTGCCTCATGAGAGCACATGCATGATGTTTCCACCTATATGCTTCTATGCAAAAATGATTTGTACCACTTTTACATGATATTTAAAAATGCCTGATCTACCCATATATGTTGTCGAAACTCTTTTTAAATACCCTGTATATTTATATATATGCACTGTTTAAAACAATTAAAGGATATTGAAAGTCTTATGTATAACGGTATAAGAGAATTTTTTTTTTTTTTTTCTTTTTTTGCAGAAAATGGAAGAAGAGAGTTACAAATGCAATTTTCTCTCATTTTAGAAATTTGAAGTATGCAAATTTTTTATTTAACGTCAAAAACGATGCTTTACCTTCAGCGAATAAAATATGGCTTCCAACTGAATAAAAGCCAAAGCGTAAAAGAATGATCGAAATTCAATAAGTGCATTATTTCAATGAGTGCGGTGTCTCAATAAAGTTATTAAACCGATGCAGAAACTTAGAGAGTTGTTGGCTGATTCGTAGGTGGCCAAACACAAGCCAAAGTACCAGAAGCCACTAGAGTTTCACAAAGTGTGATTTCCGGGATATGGAACCGTTTTTTGGAGACTTAAAATGCAGGCCAAAGACCAGGGCAAAGTCATAGACAGGCAGCAATGCCAAATGAAGATTGATATTTAGCGCTAAAGACACGGAGAAACCGAAATATTAAAGCCACTTTTCTCCAACAGCACCTGTCCTCGAGTACTGGCACTACCGTTTCGACTGAAACTGCCGAGAACCAGCTTCACGCTGTAGTGGAATGTCTGAGGATCTCATCCCAAAATCGGCGACTGGTCTGAGCTCCATTTTGAATGATGTGGAGATCGGCGCACCCATCCATGGAGATGACAACATAGACTAGCAACCCCCGCTGCCAAATTTGACACTTCCGTATGAAACCTTGGATCGTTTCTAGTTCCATGTTCCCTCTAGATGAAGATACGCTTATTTTAATGATAAACAGAAAAGCGGGACTTTTAAGTAGAAAGAATATTACGCTATTCATTTCTTCTGCAATTTATATGCTCTGTTTCTGCGGGTGCGACAGAGCCTTGCTGTTAACGTAACACATACAGTCACAACACATACGGTCAGTGGTCATACACAGTTACAGTGTGGGGGCGGTTCCGGGCAGTTTTAGTTAAAACTGTGCTGTCAGTAGCCGCGAGGATGTGTTTTTGAAGAATAATGACATTCATATTTCGGTGCTTTCTAGCCGTTCGCGTTAAATATCGATGTTAATTGGTCGTTGTTGCACGTCTACAACTTTGCCCTCGTCTTCATCCTTCACTTATACTCTATAAAAAACTGTTCGATATCCTAGAAATCACACTTTGTGAAACTCCATTGGTTTCTGCTACTTAGGCTTGTGCCTCCCCCCCCCCCCCCCTACAGACCGACTAACAAATTTCAAAGCTTCTGAATAGGTTAAATTATTTCGTGGGGACATCGCACTCATCGAAACAACTCACTTACTGAATGTCGTTCATTTTTTTCCGCTTGGTCTTTCAACAAGTTCAAAGCCAAATTTCCTTCGCTGTCGCTAAAGCGTTATTTTTTATCTGAAACTCAAAATTTGCATATTCTGAAGTTTGAAAATAAGAAAAAAATGCACTCGTGACCCTCTTCATCCATTTTTTGGAAAAAAAAAAATACTTATATTGTTATTTTATATGAGACTTATTCTTTAATTGACTTCAGCAGTATATATATATATATATATATATATGTATATAAAGAGAGAGAGGAAAGTAGATGAATATGGAATAACATTTCGATTTGAACTCAACATATAAACTGAAGTATATTGGATCATTGCGGATTCGACTAATGAAAACTTCTAAGTGTTTTAAAGCGTTTTGATGATTTTATGTTATAGAAAAAAGATTTTATGTGCAAAATTTTTAGAGGGGGAGGGGGAAGCCATTTTCGGGTAATATGGTTCAAGCGGGTGATATGGAGCAGTTATGAAGGGAAAAGTGGAATACCCCTTTTCTTTTAGGATTTAGGGAATAGAGCATTAATTTATAGAAAATAATGATTGGTTGCAATATAAACATTTTATTACGATACCCTTATTGGGAATAAACAGTACTGAAAAAATATCAATTTTCAAGTTTTACAAAAATAGCAAATAATTTAGAATAGTTGTTATTCCATATTACCCGAATCGATCTTGGGAAATAAATCAATTTCAACCATCTTCTGTAGAAACAAGTTTATGGGAATCAGACCACTAACTAACCAAACTTCCCTACCATAAATGACACTAGGCTTTCACTCATTTTACTGCTTCGTAAATTGTTTACATTATTCGTAATACGTACCTCCAAAAAAGTCTGAATTTTGATAATCCAAAGAAGTTGATTGTATGACACAAAAGCTGCTATTCTCACTAACACAAGATGAACTACTATTCATATTTCAGGTCCAGTGAAGTCGTTTGACGTGCTTTTGGTAGGTTGCAATACCGTGCAGATGCGATATAACGGTATTTGATTCTACCCGACTATTACATGTTCGTCACCGTTTCTCTATAAATTGTGTTTTTTTTTCTCCCCTGAGATTATTATTATTATTATTATCCTTATTTGTAACCCTTAAATGCCGTATGCTCCCTTTCGGCAACATACCCATTTTTGTTTTCTAATGTATTATTAGAATAATATTGAAACTTTAATTCCTTATGTTTGCCGGTTGACAACATATTACTTTTAGCTGTAAACTAGAATTAAAATAAAGCAGGATTTTTTAAAGTATTTTTTCCGTAATTTATTTAATAAAGGTAATAATAAAGCGTTTTTAAATTGGTTTAAAAAAATAACCAGGCATTTAAGGGTTAATTCGCTTTCGTTTATGCATTGCAAATTATCGAAAAATAGAAGATGAAAATTTCATAATATTTTATCAGACAAAACAGTGTTGGCACAAAATTACTGAAATAGTTTTGTTTTTACATAACTTTCTCTACAGATAGAATTATAATATTTTGGTTTAAACATATATTCTGCAAAAATAATATGAGGCAAAAAGAAAACTGTTTTTACAGCGCTTACTTTCGGTCTAATCTTGTACTGTCTAGAGTTGAAGGGGCTATGTCATCAGTCAGCCACCATGACATGGCACATGTATTAAATATCATAATTATGGCTACGTGAAGGGTAAATCCCTTTTTAGGATTTCTGAAAAAAGAAATGTGTTTTTTAATAATAACACAATTAAATAAATATATATATTACTAAATTTAAGGATTTCATTAAATGACCTAATACGTTTGTTCAAATTACTAATGGATATTTTAAAAATAATGAAAATTGTTCTAAAGGTAGCTATATAATTATTATATATCACGTTACGTTTTCTTATTTTCTGGCATAATTAGAGTTTCTATGATAATACAAACTAACACATTAGACGATACTATTTTGCCTCGGAAAACATCAGCTTCCCCGTTTGGAGCAATTACCGCCGCTATGTTCTACATTCGTAGAATCTGAAAGAAATATAAACATTTTATGTTTTATCTTGAGTTATTTAAGCAAATTATTGCTGAACAGCCTCTTATATCAAATTCTGTTAAGCTAAAATTACAAAATAATAATAATAATAATAATAATAAATAATAATAAAAATAAATAAATTAAATTAAAATAAAATAAAATAAATAAATAAGTAAAGCCAAAAATAACACGTGGTGGCAGAAACGGTGGCTACCGCTTAATATTCTACAGATTGGTTGAGTATATGTAATAACACTAAGGCAGAAAGTATGTCTTATGTGCCAGCTCGTTTAGGAGACTTATGTAATATAGGAAGTTGGGGTAAGACGCTGTGTTGGACAAGATGGCGTGTCACGTGCTTGTCTTATAGGCAGGCACCGTAGGGAATACACATATGAAGAGGAATTTCAAAGCGACATGCATATCAATCTTTTTTTTTTTTTTTTTTTTTTTCCTTTTTATACTTTTTTTTTTTTTTTTTTAATTTTCAGCAAAAATACCTCTCCTACCTCTCCATGCATCTGACAAGTGTTAAAAAACTTAAATTGTCTCCTTTGTTTAGTCAGTTATGAACATCGAAGTTTAAACAGGAAGAAAACTATTTTTTAAAGTACTGTGTCTGGCCATGCCGCTAAACCTATGAAAGAGGATGGTTCTCCCTTTTGTAAGCTAATAAGCTGATTTATGCTTTGTTAAATGTTTTGGAGTAAGTTACAGAACATTTTTCGGAATAAGCTGTCGTTAGTATTACATTTGACGAATGATCCCTGGTAGTCTTATTTGTTGTTTTAAGTTACATCTGAGCATTAATTTTAGCAAAATAATTAGTAAGATAATAAATAAAATTTTGCTTTTGTTTTGTCTATGTGAACCTCGCAATTTAAAATAAATGTAATGTTTCACAAAAATGTGCATTTTACATTGCAATATCATAAGCCTACTTACCCCTAAACTGATGGACATCTTAGCATAAGATAGGTATAATATTCCGAAACGAAACTGTTAAGAAAAACTTTCATTTCAAAGTTTTTACAGTATTTTGTAACTTAAATATATGTTTTTATATGTACTCAAAAGTATAAATTTTCACAAAAGACCAATAAATTGAAATTGTAACCAACAAAGGTTTTTACAGACACGTTGAACTAAATCTAGGGTATATTTCGCCTAACTATCCTAAATTTAATAAATGCAGTTTGGAGTGAAGAAAGGCATTGGCGATTGCTGCTTATTGCGAGGCAATAATTTAAGAATATTACTATATTTTTTCTCTCTTACATACAACATTTGTTAAATAAATAAATAAATAAACAAATAAAAAAAACTCATAAACCTATGAAAAGACAAACATACACGAAATATCGGTTTCTCAAAAACGAACATACCTTATACATTTTGAGATATTATACCTTATGTACTTTTATATACCTTACCTTATATAGTTTTTATATACTTTGAGATTCTAAACAGTGTATTTGACATTTATAATGCCAACAGTATAAACGGATACTGGAAAATTATTGAAGTACGTATTTTTCTATCGCATATTTTCAATTATGTTCATAAATTACACTTATTAGACAGATATTTGAGAAAAATTAAATAATTAAGAACTTAAGTGATATCTTAGATACTGGTATCAAGAGGTAAATTTATATGTTACCTTAGTAAAACTGGAATTGTGAATAAAGTCAACAGGAACAGCTGCATGTCTACACACAAGAACCAACTTTGCGCTAGACACTATAAAACAAAAAAAAATGTGAAGGAACGTCAACGAAAGAATTTTTTTAAGAGTAACTTTTAATCCCTCCCTCACAAAAAAATATGATATTATAATTTTTTCACTATTTTTCTGTGACCATCAAAATACTTTCTTCTATATTTTCTTATATAAGTTCATACCGTTTAAATTAAAATCGGCCCCAATACCACTCATTCAAAGTTTTGTATAAAATGCCTTCCTGAATCCGAATATGGCAATCATTTTGCCCCATCACCACTCATTTTTGGGGGACGCCCCCCTGTTTTTATCACTGGTCGTAATTATTTTATGGCTATGAATTTAATTTTGAAGTGGGGAGGAGGATTATTTTAACTGTTAAATATCTTCTGAGGGACTACAGAGGTAAAAAATCCTAAAACATGATCACGGGTGGGGGGAGGGGGGGGAGGATTTTCACTAAAATTTGAAACTACATTTATTTTATTTTATTAAGCTCTTATTATTACCATCTATTATATATATATATATATATACATATATGTTTAAGTGTTAAAATAGTCTATTCTCACCCTCCAAATCAAATTCATGGCCATGCAGTTACCGAATAGTGATAAAATTTGGGGGAGTGGGGAGGGTATCCCACAAAATGGTGGGTGACTGGAAAAAATGGGAGTCATATTCGAATTCAGGAGGTCATTTTACATAAGAACCAGCAAGAAAGGTATCAGGGCTCTTTTTTTTTTGCCGCGCAGTGTTATTTATTAAATTTACATGGTATGAGGAATTATGCAATCACTTTTGGTTTCAAGAGCTCGAAATTGCGTTGACTTGTCCATGGAATGTTAAGTTGGAAGAGATAAAGATACCCAATGGATCTAGTGTTAGCTGGTGACAGTCTTGGTGAAAGTGGAAGAATGCGCGTGAAAGAGTTGGGTTAGTGTAAAAGAAGGTAGCCAGTTGGTATAATATAGCTTGGAGTTTGGTTCTAGTGGAGATATAGAAATTGTTAAAGGGAAGTTCCAATGTGCTTTTTGCTTTCAATTGGATGTTTTAGGAAAAATAAAGTGAATCGTTTCTCCAAATTCTTTCTTTAACATGAAACTTCCAAATTAGGGAACTGTGCTTAATGAATGCTTTTTTTCTACAGTGATGATGATCGAGTTATAGATTAAGAGTTACGAAGTCCCTTCTTAAAATCCCTTCAGTTAATCATTTCCTAATGTGAAATACCATAACCTTGTTTTTCAGGCTAAATCTATGCTGTATTATTTAATTAAAATTTGATGAGTCAGTATGTTTGTTGTTTGTTAGGATTTAAGATGTGTTTAAAATATATTTAAGATAAGTACTTCTAAGTGCTTGTGTGAAAGTCCAATATGCCCACTTCATTTAAAGTTTTTAATAAACAGATATCATGTTTTCACTAAAGTTGTTTTCATTGAAGTTAGTAATATTTACTTTTTCTATTCATTAAAATGGGAGATAATCCAGAGGCTATAATCCAGGTCTTTAGAATTATTTTCCAGGATGAATGCAGAGTAATTTTCTTCTTAGAGAAGTATATTATTAAATGTCGAACGTCGAAATCTGAGCTTATTATTATTATTATTATTTTAATAACATTAAAAAAAAAATCATAGAATTGTTTTAAATTATCCCAGATAAGTATTTAAAACGTTTTTTCTTAAAATATTGACGAGTTCTTTTGAAATACGCCATGTTTAACTTCAAGCATACCGAATGACTATTTCCCAGCAGTAGAGGAAGTGATGCTCCTACATACGCGAAACTTATTTTTTTCCGAATAGCCTACTGCTATTATATATATATATAATTTCACTTCAAAAGTTAACAATATTTTTCATTATGTACACTTTTACAAAATTTTGTCCTATAGGCCATATTAAAAATTAAGAAAAAGTAGGATTATAGCGTCATCTGTTGAGCAATTCATCCCCAAATGCAATAAACGACAGTGCAAGTCACAGTCCAACTAAATATCTAATTTGATTAAATTTCGTTCATTAGTTCAGAAGATACAGCACTCATAAAATATTTGATACGTACATAGACAGACAGACATTTTCTAAAAACGGTGAAATCATATTCCGGACATCTCAAAATGTGGAAATCCATTGAAAACAGGAGGTCGTAAATTTACAAGAATCTAATACCGATTTCTTATATGAACTAAACGACAAAAAAAAAAAAAAAAAAAAAAAACGCACTGCAGAAAAATTGACTTATACCTTTTGAGTTTGTAATAATTTAAAAACTAATGATTGAAACAAATAAAATTGTTATGTATGTATAATAAGGAAGTCATAACATGATACCTACGTACATTTTCGATTTAATAATTCGTTTTATTACACTCTACGAAGTATTTAATAAACATCTACATAAAATATTCTTTTTAAACGTAATATAATAAACATATACTTTGTATTCTATCATGATTTATTCTATGAAATAAACAAGTGGTATTTTAATGTATGAAATAAAACTTTTTATTTGTTAGATCTAAACACTTATTTAATAAAAATATGTATTCTGGGTAGGATAATTCCGCCTTTATATGGAATTACAGCTTTAATGCGCAATGACATAGTACTTTACAGTTTTTTAACATGAAACTCAGAAATTTCACAGTGCCAAATATCATACATATTTTTTTCTAGTTCTTTCAAAGTTGTATGCTAATCCCCACCCTCTTTTATAGACTAAACATTTCCGAGCGGATTGAGATTGGGACAATTTTCAGGTCGAATAAAGAAGAAATCCTGAGATATTCTTTGTGGAATTTAATTTTAAGTAAAAAAAGTTATGATAACTTACAAAATTACAGATTTTCATGAGAGTAGATAAGTAATTTTAGCAACTTTAATCAAATAAATGTATCACAAGTGCCATATGACAAGGTGCATAATAGAAATACTGATTATGGAAGAGTAGTCGGTCAGGTATAATTATTTTAATGGACAAGTTTTATTTTGGGTTAAATGATCCCTTGAAAATTTGGAAGGAACATAAGGTCAAAATTGACTAGAAAAAGTAGTCAAAGCTCGGCAAGGGGCTGGGTTCGGAGCTCTGAAACTAGCGTCCAGAGTTTGCTACGGCTCGCCTATTATGTGGGTGGGTGGGAACAACCGCATTCTAGAATGTAATAAATCGAGGAAAAAGGATTGTTTCCTCGAATTTTGCTGTTGATTGATTCTGTTGTTTTTTCTGGTCCCCGAAATGGTCTAACAAATTAGGACCAGAACCTCGTCCAAAGTAAAACCAAGGTAGTTTATAATATGAATAAACGATTCCTGAGCTGTCGTACACATTGTGCAGGTCTTAAAAAACTTTTGACCACTTAGGTAGGTGAGACTTCTCAATTTTAAAATGGAAAAATGTGATATGCAGGTTTGCTGACTTTTTTTTCCCGAAATCTAGAGCACCCGAAATCTAGAGTCATGTACGGGGGGGGGATTTCAGGGATCTCTAATTGTTGTCTTGTATTCGGAAAAGACCGCATTGTAAGTACAAAGCAAATCTAGCTGGGGAGATTCTCAAGACGCAGTCTTTGCTAGAGCACCCACAATTTTGTAGCCAGCAATACCGACATGGGAAGGAATCCATTGGATGTGCACCTCGGTTTTCGATGGATTTGCATGTTTTGAGAGGTCCAGAACACGATTTGACCAATTTTAGAAAATATCTGTCTACATCCGTCTGTCTGTCTGTGTGTTTGTCAAAAATTTTGTGGCGACTGTATCTAAGGAACTTTTACACAGAATTGCATATAATTCATATGCACCTGAACAAAAAATAGTGCCAATCAACTTTTGGTGTCACTGCTTAACAAGTGGTGCTGTTACACTACGATTTGTGCATTTTCAAGAAAGGCTATATTTCAGGAACTACTGCTGAAAATTAAATATAAATCTATATGCAGATGCACATTGACATAAGCCGATACCTGTTCACTTTTGTTGTCAATCACTCAAAAGGTGGCGCTACTATACAGTAATTTTCACTATTAAAGCGAAGGCGATCTCTCAGGTTCTACTGCGTGTAATAAAACAAAACTTGGTATGGAAGAAGGTCATTATGAGACATTATGCTGATTCAGTTTGGAAGCATGTCCATTAATAGGTGGCGCTACTACACTGCAATTTTTCCCAAGAAGGCTATATCTCAACTTGTATTTTATATAACTGTACGTAACTTGATATGTGAGATAACCATTACGAAAAAAGCATTTATTGGGATGTTATTTATAGAGAATAAACTGTATTTCTTTGGATATTTAGTGTTAGTTTTCTCTAAGATGAAAATTGTCTTCATTTATCATGGTAAATAATTTTATTAAATAATAGTTTTAATAAATTATTTTTACTGAGTGAATTTGTATAGGAAAATATTCTGGAACGTCTTCTATGTATGTGTAGAAAGTCTTGTGGTGGCCACACATTGTAGCTTCTTGCGTGTGTGGGAGCCTGTTATTAGAATAAATGAAGAAGAAATATTACCAGGATAAGCAAACTCGGTATATTAAATCTGTATCTCATGTGGATGATACATGACAATTTTTATTGATATCGAAGAAATGGTTCGTGCAAAAGAGATACGAATTATATAAATACATTGCGTCTGCGAGTGAAATTTCTACTAAATATATTTTGACATCTTTAGACTGCACTAAACAAAATGAAATTAAGACATGTTTTATACAAGCAAACTAGTATGTTTTGCCACCACAAAACTTTCTTCTGTATATGTAATTATGTACAAATTCACGCAATACAAATTATTTATTGCATTATTATTTATGAAAATTATTTTCCATGATGAATGCAGGCAATTTTTGTCTCTGAGAAGTATAACACTAAATCTAGAAAGAAAGTCAATTTTGTGCCAACATTGGAAGCACTGCAATTTTATTTTATTATTTTATTTTTTAATTATCACAGATATATTGTTCAACCATTCATATTAAAAGCATTAACGACTTCTTTCGAAGGATACCCATTTTGAAAATTTACACACTCCGTGAGCGTACCACCTTCAGGGGGTGGAGTGACGATCCTACATGCACACACATTAATTCCTAATTTATTACTACCATTATCAATAGTTCATATTAATTTTACAATCATGGGTTAAAAATAACTCTCAATATTTACATTTATAGGAAGTTTTATCCTGTATTGCCATGTTAAAAGTTTAGGAAAAAATGGGGTTACACCACTCCCAATTGAGTGATTGATCCCAAAATGCATTTAGCCCCAATTTAGGTCAGGGTTCAAATAATACCACGTTTGGATAAATTTCGTTTATTGGTTCGAGAGATACAACTTCTACAAAATTTGTAATACACAATAGAGCAGTTGCAAACAGCTGATAACAGCATGGTAACGTGGACAGCTTGTCCTCCGACATTGGTTGCCATGTGCCGTTGTCATCGTGCTATGAGCTGTTTTCAACTGCCACTTGCTTACTGTGCTAAAAATGACTTCTATTTATTTTCACGTAGAGTTGTTTGTCCTCCATCTACGTCACTCTGACATCATATGAAACTTCTCTATACACAGACTTTTCCAAAAATAGTCAAATTGTGTTGAGGACATTATAAAACGAGTAAATACCTCGAAAAGTGTTGATTAAAATTTTTACGAATCGAATACGTGCCTTTTTATATGCATAGAAGAAAGCAAAAGGCATGTTTTGTATAGAATATAAAATAAAATGTAGTTATCCTTTGCTTACAGTTCCACTCAAAAAAAAATTGGCGATATTAACGCTATGTTTGAAAATAGATAGAAGTGAATTTCAATTTGTGTAAATTTTTAACACTTGCCAACAAAGTTGTAAAATGGTTATGATTTCGGTTTGTCTGTATGTATATCCGTCCATCCTTACAGTAATTCTCGTAAGTATTCACGAAATTTCTTGAAACTGATATACGTTTTCAAGTTCAATTTTGGATGTTCCCTATTGAAATTAGGGTAAATACCACCACTGGTTTATTTACAGGGACACCCAAAAAGTTTCTAAAGCATTGCATTCAATGAAAGTTATAAATTCTATAAATAACATTTTAACACTTTTATATTGTACAAAACATAATAAAATTTGAATTTATCATTCACATGCTTAGGGAAACGCTTTCTATAGAATATAGGAAAGAAATGTATTAAGTATAGGATAGAGTAATGAATTAATTCTATAGAATATAGTACAGTATTAAGATTTGAAGGATCACAAAAATATTCAATTATATTAAGAGCCATAATTGGAAATTACTTGAATTGAATTTTCGTTTGCATTAATCGTTTTTAACACTTTCTAACGATGTTTAAGAATGGTAATGATTTGAATGTATCTATATTTCAGTCTTTATATCTCCGACTGCTCGTCTATTTTTCTATACGTCTTTCCGCCTCTAGCATCAGTACATATTTTAGACTGTATTAATAATTATATAAATTATTCAAGCTCAAAACGGTATGTTTCCTACTTAAAATGATATAAATAGCACAACTGATTTGTTTACAGGGACATCCAATGTATGGCAATACATTGTGCTTTAAGAGAAGCAATTTTATAAATTACACTTAAATAATTTCATACTGCATAAATTATTAATGAAATTTATATGTATTGTTCATGGATTTTCTGTAGAATGTGGTACGTTTAGCGTTAGTATTTAGAAGAGATACACTAAGACACATTAAAATTTACAAGTGGAAATTGCTGGATTTTTTTTTCCGTTTGCGGTAAGCGTTTTTACACTTCCCGGCAATGTTAAATGTGATTGGTAATGTAATTAGGCTATCTGTGTTTCAGTCCTTCTGCCTGTCCGTTGCACGATTACGTAGCAAATTTCAATGAAAGGTAAACGATGCAAGGTGTACGTAAAGTTGAAAAGTGTTACCAATCTATGCAGGACAACACGGTTTTTCGCTCTTGTTTTCTCTTGTGCTAAATTTGAGTAAATTGTTTCGTGCACATGTAATTTATAAAAAATTATATAGGTCTAGTCAAAAGTAGTCGAATAAGTTTTAAAGAGTGCCTTAAATATGGTGTGGTGGTTAGTGTCCTCGACTCCCATACGGTAGGGCCCGGGTTCGAATCCCGGACAAGTCATGATTGGTTGGTTGGTTGGCTTGTTAGTTGGGTTTTACGTCGCACTAGTGCTTATCAATGCGGACAAGTCCTGGATTTTCTCCTTGGGGTGAGCGATCGCCGCCCATTAACTGCTTCTTTACAAAGGGGTATCAATTCGGCGACCCTTCGGCTACAGCTTCTAGAATAAACAGTGCGGAAAGCGGCGAATAAAATTGTACTAAAAAAATTAAGCCTGCCACCAGATATCATTGTAATCGAAGCTAGTGTCACGACAACAAAACCGAGACTCCCTATTGGTTAATTATATGCTTAGATCACGTGATTAAACTGACGAAACTGGGATAAGCCAAGCAGGTCTTCGATTTGAGCAATAGCTTCGATCACAGCGACATCTGGGTAAGCATAATTTTTGTAGCATCATTTTAACATCATGGTTATAGGCGATTGCCACACTGTTTATTCTAGACGCTGTACTCGGCTAACGCTTAGTCGCAAATGCCGAGTATTTGAAAAAAAAAAAAAAAAAAAAAAAAAAACTTTTAAATAACAAAGTTTGCAGCAATTTGCCAAAAAAAAAAAATTGCTATAAGTTTTAAACTTTTATAACATCCTTAAATGTTTTATGAACTAGCTGCAATATTGAAGCGGAGAGTTGAGGACTAGCCCTCTCACAAAGAGATAAACTGTTCTAAATCTTATTCGAACTGCTGTTTAATGTTTACTAGAAATTTCCAATTACAACAACAAACATTTTACCCATTAATTTGCAACAATATGTCTATAGCAATGTAGACTAAAAAAAGAAGTATGAGAGCCACATCAGAATGATTTGCATCTTTTATTACGTAAATTTATGTATTTTCAATAAATAAATAAATATATATATATTGTAATTAATAAATCAACTTACCATGTCTAATGGAGGAAAAAAATTGTTGATGAAAAGAATATTTTGCCACCAATAGCAATCACAGTTATTGATTAATTTCTTTACCATCGAATAATTGAATGGTTGAGGTTGAATAAGTAAATAGTAAAGAAGAATAGTTATAATATAAGCTGGATAAATTCTGAAAAACAAACAAAGAAAAAAAAGTTATAACTGTTTTGAAAAAGTAATGATAATCAAGCTAATATAAATATATTAACATAAATTTTGTTTTCAGAAAATTATTGTGTCTGAAGTATTTGGAACTATCAGTTTCTAAATTTATGATACCAAATTTTAGACTGTTGTTAGACTATGAAACATGGAAAAGTGGCTGTTTTAAATTTTTAAATGAAATAATAAAAAAAATTTATTTTTGTTATCAATAACTTACATTGCTTGGATATATTTCTCACCCGCACAGTTAAAACTAATTACATTTCCAGACATTCATTTTAACAATTATACATGCATATCTAGAAAATCTGCGTTCATAAAAAATTATTAAGTTGACTAACAATTTATACATTTAAAGAGAAATACAACGCAATAGGTTTTAATTAAGAAAATAATATAATTTTCGTAATTTGGCTTTAAATACGCTCTTGTAATAAATGTAATACATGCGCATATTCAGATAAGATGGATATTAAATATTTACGTAAGGAAAACCCAAGAAATATTTGTCAGCTTTCATTAAAATTTTAACAATCTCTATATATAAGATTGAAAATTAAACCGTCTTACTTATGGAAAAAAAAAATCATTCAGAAATTTAATAATAAAAGAGATAACAAAAAAAAAAAAAAAAAAAAAAAAAAAAAAATCAGTTACATAACCAAGTCTAAATTAACACTTTTTTTTTTTTTTTTTTTTTTAACAACATGCGTCACGAAATTTATTTCGTACATCACTTCAACAGGCTAAAGCTTTCGCAGAAAACCGATTTGGAGTTGAACAAGGAAATAATTTGTATTGTATTTAACTCTACTTCAGAGATACGTTTGCTTGAAGTACTATTTGAAGCTGTGATATGTAACTTATCATCTTAGTACATACATTTAAGGTTAAATCCCATTATCGGAAACTGCTTGGCGTTTTTCCGACGACTTTTTATTTCGGTCTAATCTACATTAATCTACAGAAATTTCATTTTAATCCCGCTTGCATTATAAGGATAATGTTCATTATAAAGAAAGTGAATTTTTTTTTAAATAACATATATGATACGTGAATTAACATTATTGAAATGAATATTGATACTGTACTTTAAAGTTTTCTTAAGCTAATTAAAAAAAAAATATGGAGTGACGCCACTCGACTTTCCGAATATTGAGTAATTAACAGTTTTGCAGATAAAGTACAGAAAGCGGAGTTGTTAAAGAAACAAAAGAGAGATAACCATAAAAGAGTGTTTGAGTATTTTTCTCCATATATTACACGATGTTTTGTTTAACGCTACTGAACTTTGATCCCATAGATCATAATGATAAAGAAATTTCCGTTGTGTCCCTGTAAAAATCTATAAATGCTAGATTCTCCAAAATGCTTATAGTTAGTGCAACAGTGATTTATAATATTCATATAAATTTTCAGCTCAATTGAATAAGGCGTATAGATGCTATCGCACTTTTAAAAATTTGATACCATAGGCCATAATGATAAAAGATTTTTCTTTGTATTCCTATAAAAAAAATGTTAAGTGCTAAATTCACCTAAATCTATACAGTTGGTGAAACTGTGACCTATAACATGTGTACAATTTTCTTTCCTCAGATTAATAAGGCGTTTAGACGCTATCACACTTTTAAAAATTTGCCCCCATAAGCCATAATGATAAAGAATTTTTCTTTGTGTCCCTGTAAAAAAACTGTAAGTGCTAAATTCACCAAAATCTATACAGTTGGTGCAACTGTGACCTATAACATGTGTACAAATTTTTCCTCAGATTAATAAGGCGTTTAGACGCTATCACACTTTTAAAAATTTGGCCCCATAGGTCATAATGATAAAGAATATTTCCTGGTGTCCCTGTAAAAAAACTATAAGTAATATATTCACCAAAATCAGTATGGTTCGTACTATGGTGACTTACAATATACGTACCAACTTTCAGCTTTGTCCAACAAAGCGTTTAGACGCTAGCGTGTTCACTCACAGACATACACAGACACATACATACACACATACATAGACACATACATACACACACATATACATACATCATCTTGAAAATAGTGAAAACGGACCCAGGGAACCTCGAAACGTACAGAAACATCAAAATCTGAAATTCGGATTTTTGACATGATTAGATTACTTTCCTCACTATAGTGATCGGAGAGTAAAAATGACTTAGAAAAATGGACAAATAACTACACGGAATAACGTGAAGTCATTAAAACCATAAAATGATGTCATAAAATTTCAAGCCCCAGCAGTGGCCGAGTGGTTCTGTACTCAAAGATGGTAGAAAGAAAGTGCCCGATTCGATCACAGGTCGCGCTCATCGACCTAGCTGCTCGGAGTTTTCCGTGGTTTTCTTCAAAATTCGGGTAAATACGGGCTAGGACACTTAAGCACCCCAAGGAGGGCATCTCTCTTAATCGCAGGTCCTTTATGTAAACAGTTGGCCTCAATTCGAATACCAGCAAATCAACACCAACGCCATAAAATTTAAAAATACTCGTTGTTCTCCCATTCCCGCTCCCCCCAAAAAAGCTTACTTTTAAATTGCGATACAAATGTGGAGTTAATAATAATAATAATAATAATAATGATAATAAATATATGTAGACCTTCGTCCCGTTATTAGTAGTGGTTGCAGTGTGTTTTGGTATAAAGCGAAATTGTAAGTTTCTATAAATGTACAAACAATATGTTTATATACGTACCTACTGCATAACATCCGTCTCTCACAATTTAAAGCTCATGTTGTCATCCTTGGAAATGAATTAGAATCAGCTCTTGCAAGGGATTCCACGTGTCTTTCAGAATTTGAAAATTCTCTTCCAATTCCCCATTCTCACATTAAAAGGTTCTTGAAACTTAAACTCATGGAAGAATGGCAAACTTATTGGGACAAATAATCTAAAGGTAGGTACAACCCTATAATTTTATCCCTCGATTCTCGCTTCAACAGTTGTATTTAAACACAAATAATACTGCCTTCCTTCCAGGCCATGGCCATTTAGAGCTCAATTCTACAAATTTTACAACTCTTAGCACATATTTATGTGAATTCTGTGAAACAGAAACCACACAACACTATTATTATAATTGCAGCTTGACGTTAGCTTGAACCAAGCTGCAATCCACTACCCAATCCAGTACTACCTAGCAAGCATTCCACTACCTAAAGGTTCTACATATAATTCTAACATGTTCACTTACTCAACAAAAGCTCAAACACATTTATAACTATGCTTCCAGTTTATCGGAAAATAAAACACAAAAGTACAACTAACCTGCACTGCACTAACTTTCTTCCTAGTTGAGCATATGTACCAAGTTCTTTTCAATCATAGGATTGTTCCTTGTATTCAATCTCTTTTACATAAAAAAAATCAACTGTCCCACGAATGTTCAGCCTCAAAAGAAAAGAAAAAGAAAAAAGACTGTTGCATGAGTGCTCCGTCTAAACAAATACAAAAATATATAAAATGAGTTTTTCGTAGCTGTTTTCTCCATGACGTAGCGGGCGCTCCCATTGTTATTTTTCGAAGTCTGTTTGTTATAAAGATTATATTTGCTGGAAGACATTACTTGAACAATTATATAGTTTAGGTTTGAAGATTTTTCTTTCAAAATGGCCGTGAAAAAACACTCCTGAATGACAATTCAAAAATGCTTTTTATTTAGCAGACAAAAGAGCTGTAAGACAATATCAGAAAAAATATAGTGGCATCATAATCAAATTTAAATAACATTACATTCTGTTCGGGGACATCAAAGGATGAGAGAGAGAGAGCGATTCTAATTACGTCTTTGCTATGCGATGATCTGGAGCAGTTCTGGGTTTAATTGACTAGAAGTGATCAGGGATGTCTGAACTAAAAAGCCAATATTCAGAAAAAGAAAGCAGCCAAATTTTAATGACAAATACTTTCTTTGTTTCTCGAATAAAATGATACTAGCTGGAACCCGTCGAATTCGACGATCATTTTATTGACCGTAATGTTTCAAAAACATCGCATCTTTATTTAAATGTATTTCAAGTGAAAACATCTAATATAATTTATGACATTTCACTTAAAAAAAAAAAAAAAAAAAAGTCAGAAAAATGCTTATAAATAGAAATACCATATATGGCATCACTTTCAACAAAGTACAGTCAATGTGACGTCAAACTGACTCCAAATAAACAGTTCCTATCTTTCATTTTCTATTTCGTTTAATACTAAGACTACATGTTAGCTGACCCGTCCGGCGTTCCACGGGCCCATGGTAATAACCTTAAATGAACCTTAAATTTGTATGGTTTTACATCTTTAACTCAATTTTGTTTGAATTTCTATTTTTAAATAAAAGCACCGTGAAAAAATAATCAGCTGTAACCAAAAAAAATTACCTCGAACCGAACGAAACTCTGCCTTGTGACCTTGGTGCCTTCGGTAGCGCATACGCCGGCCGCTAATAACATAAAAATATTCCCAAAAATTAGCATGGAACCCAACGAACCCGCTCAGTGTTGCCCGGACCCATGATACCTTAAATGAACCTTAAATTTGTATGATTTTTTACCTTTAATTCGATTTAGTTTGAATTTCTGTTTTTAAATGAAAGCATCACGAAACAAATAATCAGCTGTAACAAAAAAAAAATAACCTCGAACCAAACGAAACTCTGCCTTGTGACCCCGGTGCCTGCGGCAGCGCATACGCCGGCCGCTAATAACATAAAAATATTCCCAAAAATTAACCTGGAACCGAACGAACCCGCCAGGTGTTGCCCGGGCCCATGATACCTTAAATGAACCTTAAATTTGTATGATTTTATACCTTTAACTCGATTTAGTTTGAATTTCTATTTTTAAATGAAAGCATCATGAAAAAAATAATCAGCTGTAACAAAAAAAAAAAATTACCTCGAACCGAACGAAACTCTGCCTTGTGACCCCGGTGCCTGCGGCAGCACATACGCGGGCCGCTAATAACATAAAAAAATTCCAAAAATTAACCTGGAACCAAATGAACCCGCCCGGCAATGACCGGGCCCATGATAATAACCTTAAATGAACCTTAAATTTGTATGGTTTTATATCTTTAACTCGATTTTGTTTGAATTTCTATTTTTAAATGAAAGCATCACAAAAAAAAAAAAAAAAACGGAACTCGGGCTCGTGACCCGGTGCCTGCGGCAGCGTATATAAAGGCCACTAATAACATGAAAAATTTCTGAAAAATCAACCTTGAACCGAGCGAACCTCTGACTCGTGTTACCTTTGCCTGTGACTGCTGCACTGTATAGCAGGCATGCATGCTACACACGCGTTGCAAATTCCACTTTCTTCCACCAAGGGGATGTTGTATACGAACATCACCAATCGCCTTGAATTTCCAAGACTTTTCAAATAAGGTGTCACTGGTGGTGTCAACTGCAAAATCCTTTAGTTGCCCTTTCCACCGCCATGGGGCACAGCGTGTTCTATACGAACAACACCAACGGTAAGGAAATACCAAGACCTTTAAAATAAGGTGTAACATGATAGGGTCGACTGCAAAATCACCTAGTTCCATTTTTCACCACCAGGGGGCGCACTATATTGTATACAAACATCCCCAATCAACATGAAATTTCAAGACCTCTATCACCAATCGCCTTGAATTTGCAAGACCTTTTAAATAAGGTGTCACATGGTGGTGTCAGCTGCAAAATCCTTTAGTTGCACTTTCCACTGCCAGGGGGCGCAGTGTGTTCGGTACGAGCATCACCAACGGTCAGGAAATACCAAGACCTTTAAAATAAGATGTAATATGTTAGGGTCTGCAGCAAAATCACCTAGTTCCATTTTTCAACACCAGGGGTCGACCAAATTCGCAGAAAGTGATTTTTTAGTATTCGACTCTAGTCCGCATATGTACAATTTCTTCACCGTGAAGTAATTTGAAGCTCAGTTAAGCTCATAAAAGTGTTTTTAACCCGGGGGGAAACGGGTGGGAAACTCCCCCCCCCACCTCGTTTGACTTTTTTTTTTTTTTTCTCTTCTCATAGCACATTTATGATCAAGACCTTTTTTTAGACACTTTAACCAAATTTCTACACTAAGTAGTACTCTCAATATAGTGGAGACAGACAAAAACCTGTTTCAAATTAATATATAGATAAATATTTTGAATTCAAAAGTTCGTCATTGAAACTTATAGCCAATTATTTCGCCAACAAAATAAATCACAACAATAAAAATCTGTTACATCTCTTGATTGCACTGTAATTGTAATTTAGATACTGAATTCTCTATTTGTCAAAAACTTGAAAACGTACGTTTTCAGTAAATTTGACAGAATAATCCTTTTGTAGGAAGTTTAGTGTCATATTTTTGACGCGGCTGAATAATTGTATTTTTTAAAATAATTCTAATACCTTTATTAAACTAATTCATAAATTAAATTTACGTTTAAATAATACCTTGAATCTTACCTTAGTTAATTTTGTAATCCTTGTAATAACATTTATATAATTTAACCCATTCATTTGCTCGAATATTGAGGACAAAATAAACTAAACAAAGAGGCTAATTGCCAATGTTAAAAACATTTACCCAGATTCCATCGAACTAAAAACGATTATGTTATATAATAAATGATAACGATTAGACAAATACAATATTATGATTTTAGTTTAGGAATATATTGATATTTTAGTCACCTTAAAAAAAAAAAATAAAATAAAAAAAAAAAAAAAAAAAAAAATTAATTGTTTCATTTCTTAACATTTATTTGTAGTTAAAAACTGAATTCAGATTTACATATACCTTTCAAACTTAAATTTTAATCCACTTAAACACTTTGTATGAATCGCGGATATTTCTTGAAAATAGGGAAAAAAATTAATTTGAATTTCATTCGAAGTTTAGGAAATCGCGTTTTTTTTTTTTTTTTTAATTTATTTTATTTATTTTATTGTGATTGAAATCTATCCATGTAAAAGCATTTTCTTCTGTACTAAAAATGAATAAATCAATTAAATCAATGAACATTAATAAGGAATTTATTCATGAAACCAAACTTTGTTATATATTTTGGTAAGTCAGTCTTTTCGTTTAATCAATTAATTGGTCAGCGTAAGAATAGAATTTGTATCTTAAATCAGGATTGCATAGATTCATGATTAACACACACACACTTATATACATATAATCCAAAGAGGAATATATCTTCTTATAAAATTAATTTAATGGCTGTGTGCTAAAAACTAGGTCATTGACAAAATTTCGAATTCATACAATACTTAAAGTAAAAAAAAAATATATATATATACAGACACGACATTATTTCATTATTTAAAACATGAAAATCTGACATTGACAGATTTTAATTTAGTGCCAGAGGCCTACTGCTAAACTTGTTAATATCGACAAATTCTTCTTTAGTTAATTCGTGACGATCTAAATTCCTTGATAAAGTTTTCATTAAATCAAACCAATGTGTTTCAGCTACAGATATTGCAACAAATAACGTTGGAAGTCCAAACTGTCTTATAGCCGCAAAACAACGTTTTTTCTCTTTTTCCCAATGAGGGGGAGGTGTGCCTTGGGGGGGGGCTCATGTCAAAGGTGTGCCTTGGGGGGGGACTCATGTCAAAGATGTACCTTGGGGGGGACTCATGTCAAAGTTGGGAATTGGGGAGACTCATGTCAAAGTTGGGCCTGGGGGGGACTCATGTCAAAGTTGTGCCTTGGGGGGACTTCATTCAATAAATCCCCATTCAATAAACCGACTGAAATAGGCCCTTAGCACTATTAAGAGTGTATTATAAAAATTCGACAACGCTGTACCGACTGAAATAGGGGTACCTTGGGGGGGATTCATGTCAAAGTTGTACCTTGGGGGATCTCATGTCAAAGTTGGGCCTTGGGGGGACTTCATTCAGTATATCCCCATTCAATAAACCGACTGAAATAGGCCCTTAGCACTATTAAGAGTGACGTATAAAAATTCGACAACGCTGTACCGACTGAAATAGGGGTACCTTGGGGGGGACTCATGTCAAAGTTGGGCCTGGGTGGGGACTCATGTCAAAGTTGTGCCTTGGGGGGACTTCATTCAATAAATCCCCATTCAATAAACCGACTGAAATAGGCCCCTAGCACTAATTATGAGTGACCTATAAAAATTCGACAACTGTATCGACTGAAATAGGCCTCTAGCACTAAAAAAAAACATGAAAATCTGACATTGACAGATTTTAATTTAGTGCCAGAGGCCTACTGCTAAACCTGTTAATATCGACAAATTCTTCTTTAGTTAATTCGTGACGATCTAAATTCCATGATAAAGTTTTCATTAAATCAAACCAATGTGTTTCAGCTGCAGATATTGTAACAAATAACGTTGGAAGTCCAAACTGTCTTATAGCCGCAAAACAACGTTTTTTCTTTTTTTCCCAATGAGGGGGAGGTGTGCCTTGGGGGGGACTCATGTCAAAGGTGTGCCTTGGGGGGGACTCATGTCAAAGTTGTACCTTGGGGGGGACTCATGTCAAAGTTGGGCCTGGGGGGACTCATGACAAAGTTGGGCCTGGGGGGGACTCATGTCAAAGTTGGGCCTTGGGGGGACTCATGTCAAAGTTGTACCTTTGGGGGGACTCATGTCAAAGTTGGGCCTGGGGGGGGACTCATGTCAAAGTTGTGCCTTGGGGGGACTTCATTCAATAAATCCCCATTCAATAAACAGACTGAAATAGGCCCTTAGCACTATTAAGAGTGTATTATAAAAATTCGACAACGCTGTACCGACTGAAATAGGGGTACCTTGGGGGGGACTCATGTCAAAGTTGTGCCTTGGGGGGACTTCATTCAATAAATCCCCATTCAATAAACCGACTGAAATAGGCCCTTAGCACAATTAAGAGTGTATTATAAAAATTCGACAACGCTGTACCGACTAAAATAGGGGTACCTTGGGGGGGGACTCATGTCAAAGTTGCGCCTGGGGGGGACTCATGTCAAAGTTGTACCTTGGGGGGGACTCATGTCAAAGTTGGGCCTGGGGGGGACTCATGTCAAAGTAGTGCCTTGGGGGGACTTCATTCAATAAATCCCCATTAAATAAACCGACTGAAATAGGCCATTAGCACTATTAAGAGTGTATTATAAAAATTCGGCAACGCTGTACCGAATGAAATAGGGGTACCTTGTGGGGGACTCATTTCAAAGTTGGGCCTTGGGGGGACTTCATTCAATGAATCCCCATTCAATAAACCGACTGAAATAGGCACTTAGCACTATTAAGAGTGTATTATAAAAATTCGACAACGCTGTACCGACTGAAATAGGGGTACCTTGGGGGGGACTCATGTCAAAGTTGGGCCTGGGGGGGGACTCATGTCAAAGTTGGGCCTTGGGGGGACTCATGTCAAAGTTGTACCTTGGGGGGACTCATGTCAAAGTTGCGCCTTGGGGGGACTCACGTCAAAGTTGTACCTTGGGGGGGACTCATGTCAAAGTTGGGCCTGGGGGGGACTCATGTCAAAGTTGTGCCTTGGGGGGACTTCATTCAATAAATCCCCATTCAATAAACCGACTGAAATAGGCCCTTAGCACTATTAAGAGTGTATTATAAAAATTCGACAACGCTGTACCGACTGAAATAGGGGTACCTTGGGGGGGATTCATGTCAAAGTTGTACCTTGGGGGATCTCATGTCAAAGTTGTGCCTTGGGGGGACTTCATTCAGTAAATCCCCATTCAATAAACCGACTGAAATAGGCCCTTAGCACTATTAAGAGTGACGTATAAAAATTCGACAACGCTGTACCGACTGAAATAGGGGTACCATGGGGGGGACTCATGTCAAAGTTGGGCCTGGGCGGGGACTCATGTCAAAGTTGTGCCTTGGGGAGACTTCATTCAATAAATCTCCATTCAATAAACCGACTGAAATAGGCCCCTAGCACTAATTATGAGTGACCTATAAAAATTCGACAACTGTATCGACTGAAATAGGCCTCTAGCACTAAAAAAAAACATGAAAATCTGACATTGACAGATTTTAATTTAGTGCCAGAGGCCTACTGCTAAACCTGTTAATATCGACAAATTCTTCTTTAGTTAATTCGTGACGATCTAAATTCCATGATAAAGTTTTCATTAAATCAAACCAATGTGTTTCAGCTGCAGATATTGTAACAAATAACGTTGGAAGTCCAAACTGTCTTATAGCCGCAAAACAACGTTTTTTCTTTTTTTCCCAATGAGGGGGAGGTGTGCCTTGGGGGGGACTCATGTCAAAGGTGTGCCTTGGGGGGGACTCATGTCAAAGTTGTACTATGGGGGGGACTCATATCAAAGTTGGGCCTGGGGGGACTCATGACAAAGTTGGGCCTGGGGGGGGACTCATGTCAAAGTTGGGCTTTGGGGGGACTCATGTCAAAGTTGTACCTTTGGGGGGACTCATGTCAAAGTTGGGCCTGGGGGGGGGACTCATGTCAAAGTTGTGCCTTGGGGGGACTTCATTCAATAAATCTCCATTCAATAAACCGACTGAAATAGGCCCTTAGCACTATTAAGAGTGTATTATAAAAATTCGACTACGCTGTACCGACTGAAATAGGGGTACCTTGGGGGGGACTCATGTCAAAGTTGTGCCTTGGGGGGACTTCATTCAATAAATCCCCATTCAATAAACCGACTGAAATAGGCCCTTAGCACTATTAAGAGTGTATTATAAAAATTCGACAACGTTGTACCGACTAAAATAGGGGTACCTTGGGGGGGGACTCATGTCAAAGTTGGGCCTGGGGGGGACTCATGTCAAAGTTGTACCTTGGGGGGGGACTCATGTCAAAGTTGGGCCTGGGGGGGACTTCATTCAATAAATCCCCATTAAATAAACCGACTGAAATAGGCCATTAGCACTATTAAGAGTGTATTATAAAAATTCGGCAACGCTGTACCGAATGAAATAGGGGTACCTTGGGGGGGACTCATGTCAAAGTTGGGCCTTGGGGGGACTTCATTCAATGAATCCCCATTCAATAAACCGACTGAAATAGGCCCTTAGCACTATTAAGAGTGTATTATAAAAATTCGACAACGCTGTACCGACTGAAATAGGGGTACCTTGGGGGGGACTCATGTCAAAGTTGGGCCTGGGGGGGGACTCATGTCAAAGTTGGGCCTTGGGGGGACTCATGTCAAAGTTGTACCTTGGGGGGACTCATGTCAAAGTTGGGCCTGGGGGGGACTCATGTCAAAGTTGGGCCTTGGGGGGACTTCATTCAATAAATCCCCATTCAATAAACCGACTGAAATAGGCCCTTAGCACTATTAAGAGTGTATTATAAAAATTCGGCAACGCTGTACCGACTGAAATAGGGGTACCTTGGGGGGGACTCATGTCAAAGTTGGGCCTTGGGGGGACTTCATTCAATAAATCCCCATTCAATAAACCGACTGAAATAGGCCCTTAGCACTATTAAGAGTGTATTATAAAAATTCGACAACGCTGTACCGACTAAAATAGGGGTACCTTGGGGGGGGGACTCATGTCAAAGTTGGGCCTTGGGGGGACTTCATTCAATAAATCCCCATTCAATAAACCGACTGAAATAGGCCCTTAGCACTATTAAGAGTGTATTATAAAAATTCGGCAACGCTGTACCGACTGAAATAGGGGTACATTGAGGGGGGACTCATGTCAAAGTTGGGCCTGGGGGGGACTCATGTCAAAGTTGTGCCTTGGGGGGACTTCATTCAATAAATCCCCATTCAATAAACCGACTGAAATAGGCCCTTAGCACTATTAAGAGTGTATTATAAAAATTCGGCAACGCTGTACCGACTGAAATAGGGGTACCTTGGGGGGGACTCATGTCAAAGTTGGGCCTTGGGAGGACTTCATTCAATAAATCCCCATTCAATAAACCGACTGAAATAGGCCCTTAGCACTATTAAGAGTGTATTATAAAAATTTGACAACGCTGTACCGACTAAAATAGGGGTACCTTGGGGGGGGACTCATGTCAAAGTTGGGCCTTGGGGGGACTTTCTTCAATAAATCCCCATTCAATAAACCGACTGAAATAGGCCCTTAGCACTATTAAGAGTGTATTATAAAAATTCGACAACGCTGTACCGACTGAAATAGGGGCACCTTGGGGGGGACTCATGTTAAAGTTGTGCCTTGGGGGAACTTCATTCAATAAATCCCCATTGAATAAACCGACTGAAATAGGCCCTTAGCACTATTAAGAGTGTATTATAAAAATTCGACAACTGTACCGACTGAAATAGGCCTCTAGCACTAATAAAATATTTCTTTTGCTTAAAAAAAAAAAGTATATAAATTGTATATTGTAACGTTTTATCACGAAAGGAAAATAGAAGGTCAGATTGGTAAGCAAAAACCAACTTCGGCTGTTTGTCGTGTTGGGATAAAATTTGCTAACAAATAAATATAAATTCTCCATATGTTATAAAATAATTTAAATGCTCTCATTAAAAAAAATAAAAATAAAAAGACTCTTAAATATCGTAATCATGTTTTATTTTTCAGAAGCTTAGCACTAAATTAGTGTCTACTTAAAAAAAAAAAAAAATAGAATATATATATATATATACATAAGGGGTGTTCCATAAATCTGCAGACATTTTAAAAATTCATAAAAATCAAAGGAGCTAGTAGAATTGAACGCAGTTTCGGAAAAAGTTATTCGTATGAAGCAGACTGTTTGGGTAAAGAAAAGATAATAGTTAACATTTTCGTCGACAGAGAGCGCTGATCTGAGCAAATCACACATTTCCATGAGAAACTCCATTTATTTGACTGACTTCTATACAGTTGGGCCCGGGTTCAAATCCCGGGTAAGGCATGGATATATTGTCCTTGTTTATGTGTTTCATGTATCTGTTCTTGTTATAATAAAAACTTATAAACCCTTGTGGTGTGGATTTTCGAGATATAAGCGTCCTTAGAGGCAAGCAATAAATCTCAGTACTCATTAAACAAAACCAAACCAAACCCATTTATTTGCAGGCAAATGTTTACAACCAAAACTTATATGTGCCTGCCATCACCACAAATTACTGTTTAGAAACGAGTTACAACACAGCTAACTACAGTTTCAGTCAGTGATTTTTAGCTGAGGTAAAACAACACCACGAATAACGCTTTACCAATCAAGTGAGTATCGCAATTAAAACTTCGTGTATGGAAAAATATGAGGGAAAATAGCTAATGAGCTGTAAAGCTGTGCAATTTACAGAACTCTGATTTGCATATTTTAGATTACGCGTCGGTTAGCGCCCTCTATCGACAAAAAAAAAACATTTTTAAATCTCCCCCCCCCAAAAAAGGCCTTTAAAACAATATTTCATGCCCCTGCGGGCATGAAATATCGCTGTTTTAATTACATACATATTTATAAGATACTTTTAATCTTTAGCTCATATTTTAAATATGTATACTTTTGTAAAATGGAAGAATAGGAAAAGATAATTAAAACATATATATATATATATATACGTATATATATATTTAATTAAATATATGTAAAACTCATTCATAGATAAAGAAGTCATAATGTATATAATGCTGTAATACTCATCAATGGCTAGCAATTGCACATTGAATGTTTGGTTATTAAAGATGCCCCTCCCCCCCCCCTCAGCAAAGGAGGTGTGTGCCTTACATCTAGAAAGGAAGTAACAAAGATTCCTAATTGCCTCTAGTAATATATTCTACTGCGAAGCTTTCATTAATTTCTAATCCAAATCTGAGATAATTTGTAGAATTTGAATACAGTGTTTTATTGTGAGGTAACACTTTATCAGAGAAGCCTTGGGAGATGATGGAATGGACCACGGGTAGTATTTATGAGCAGACAATTCCTAATCTCGCTGACAGTCAAAGCTCATGTTATTATATGGAAAAATTTCTTTCCACAATTACTCATTATCTAACGTATCTATTTTTAATTCCATTTTCATATTCAGAAAATTTACAATCATTAAATCAGCCTTTTTTTTTTTTTTTTTTTTTTTTTTTTTTTTTAATAGTTAATATTTTATAAAATTATTTAAAAATAAAATATTTAAAACGTGAAAATAAATTTTTAAAAAACGAATACTAATTTTACGATTCTGAATTTTCTGAAGGCAAAAACAGAATTGAAAAAAAAAAAAAAAATGTATTGAATAATTGTAGAAACAAGTTCCCCGGTAGAATAACACGGGCTGCGGCTTTCGGCGTGATTAGGCATTGTCCGTTCTTTAAAAAGGAATCATGTTGGTAAGAGAACAATGATTTCGCGTGAAGAGTTCGGATCTGTCACATCTCGTCCTCTATCATATCTCGTCAGATTACATAATAGTCCGAATTTCCTGAGCATTCATGCAACTCGGTATTCAAAATCTCCTTTCCGTCCACAAATTCGTTACCGAGCGTGTTAGCTTATTGCACAGTATAACTACCCAGCTTCACTCATTATTATTATTCCACCGAATTCGAATTTGTGAATTCGGCTATAAGGAATTCCACAAAATTGTAGTGGTATCGTTTGTTGGTTTTCAAGGAAAATCAAAATCGACAACAAAAAGAGATAAACCATCAGCAATTGTTACTTGTTTTATGTCATGCCATTTACTCAGAAAGAAAAAGCAATAAACCTTATCTAAGTTATCGTTCATTAATTTAGAAAAATTAAAATCGTATTGTAATTATCAGCCATTTTTAACACTTACAGCAACATTTAATAATCAAATTGAACTAAAAGTAATATGGGACAAAAAATGGATTTTTGATGCGTGAAAAAATTCCTTAACATTATCTTGAAGATTGCAAATTATCTTTTTTAATCATTGGCTATGTAATGCAGTTATTATACACGTGTGCCTGTGCGTAATTGATAAAAAGAGAAAAGGTACGTTTTAATTTTGCAAATCATGTAAAAAAATAAAATGCATGAGATTCACTTTTATTTAGATAAAATAATATGGAAATAATGAATATGTACATATATTTATACTGAAAAAAAAAAAATTACCTCCATAATCGATGGATCATAACCTTTAAAAATCCAGGTTGAGGTTTCCCATTTTTCTTTATACGCATTCTTGAATAACAATTAACAAATCCACTATAATTAAAAATACATTTGAAAATTTGGAAGATACATGAAAAATTTAAATATAAAATATGGAGAAGTTATAGCATCATGAACTTCGTTAAACATCTTATTAAGGATAATCTGTATAATAATTCTCTAACACGAACCAGCTAAGATTAAATTTCGCCGACACGATATGATAATGGCATAAGGTGTTATCTGATTGATTAACAAAGAATTAAAGCGTAAATTCGACAGCTGAGACAAAGCGATTATAAGCCTTTGGCTGAAGATTTAGGCTAGAAAAATTTAATACAATGCATTTAAAATGCACATTTTCTTAAAAAATTCTCTTAAAAAGAAAAGAAAAAGAAAAAGAAAAAAAAAACTTGTTTTGCTGAAACTTATGCTCAAATTTCATATTTAGAAGTACATTTGACAAAAAAAAAAAAAAAAGTCCGTTAGGTTTCGCATTCAATGGTGGCTTCTCGACAGAACGGTACGGATAACATATATTTTGTCTATATATATATAGAGTTTTCATTCATTATAAATACCATGGACGTCATTTCATTTTATTTCTTTATTTTAGCTATATCTTTACTAACTATGGAATTTCTGCTATGTATGATGATAGGGTAGTTCAATTCCTTAAAATTATAGGAAATGATTGATTTTTAATATAACTATAATTTAATTCTAAGAATTTTTAACTCAGCAGCGATAATATTTTTTCGTCAAATTGAATTTGTAATGCAAACATCAAACGATTTAAATCTGTTTAATTAATTAATTAATAAAAAAAAAGAGGAAAAACTGAAATAATTTTATTTCTGAGATTTTTCTGAAAAACATATTAGGTATGTGTAGGTACATACATATGTGTAGGTACATACACATGTGTGTACAGGGGTGGGCAAAAAGTCCGTAAATACTTTAAAAATGCGTAAAAACCGAGAAAATAACCGAAATAAAAAACGGTTTACAGGTCTAGCATTGATAGGTCACGGGATTTTTTTTAAGGTAAGAAAAAATAATAATTCAAAAAAGAGTCGACAGACGGCGCTGATACGAACGACTTAGTTGGAAATATGCAAATGAGACAGGCGATTATGAATACTTCTGGCTATGGGGATATTTAAAATCCCGGGTGTATCCATCCCATCCATCCAATATGTCGGAATTGAAAAATGCAATCCGCCGAGAGCCGTCATGCGGCACTCTGCCGTTGCTTTATTTGTGACACGTCTGCAATGTGTTGTCACTTGTAGTGATGGATATGTGGAACACATATTGCTATAATAAATGATTTAGTAACATTAGTTTTGTTATTTATATCTCTTTTCTTTCACTTATGTACGAAACGCCACCTATCGACTGTTTCTAGAACTTTTTTTTTTTTTTTTTTACTTATCTTAAAAAAAAACCGATGCTAAATCTACAAACCGTTTTTTATTTCGGTTATTTTTTCGGGTTTTATGAATTGTTAAAGTATTTACGGACTTTTTGCCCACCCTGTATAAAGCAGTTGTACTGCTCGGGAAAGGTTAGTAAAATAATAAATTTTGAAAAAGAAATGTAGGAAAACCTGCTAAATGAAAGTTATGAAGTGGAAAATAAATTTAATGGATAACATTTGAGAGCAATGTAATGAACAGAACAATTATTCTTGCTGGTTTTATAGTAGTTTAGTAATTTAAACGAAATTTGTTTAATAATAACTACAAAGTAATAGATAGAAAATTTGTTTGATCATTTTTATTAATTGTTTAAATAGAAAAAAAAAAGTTAATGGAAGTGATATCTGTATTCAATATTCGAAAGTGAAAAAAGTGAAAAAAGTGACAGAAGTTTAACATTTTCTTAACTCTAAATTTCTTTAAATAATAGAAGTATATGTTTTTTAAAAAAATACAGATTTATTATTATTATTATTATTATTATATATAAACGAGCAAAATATAAAAAGTTCTAGCTCATCAAGATGAGAACAAACTCATAGATTATTATTATTATTATTATTAAATTTTACTTTTGTTTCTTTTCTTTTATTTGAAGATAGCACTTTAAATTAATCATTTAGGATTTTATTTCTATTTGAAATAGTAGCTATTTTTCATTAGAAATCTAACTTTCTGGAAAATTATGCTTCCTTTCGGATAACGCTGCGTAAATGTGTTTTATTGTTAACTTAAGATCAATTTTCAGAATAAAAAAAAATGGAAATATTGTTACAAAGCTAGAAAGTAATAAATAAGTCATTTTAAACTTTGGAGGAATGATATAAAAGGGGATGACAAGTCCGAAAAAACATGAAGCCAAAACCAATATTTTGGTAGCCTCTATATGGCTTTTTGGTAGCCTTGGTAGCATTGCGTCAGCCATCTTGAATAGACAACAGTTCACTTCATTTGCCCTGCATGTCAATACGCCGTATGCTTACACTCCTCTTATAACTTTCTTCCAAGTTTTAAACAACGTATTAACTTGAAAGATAATATAATAAAAGTTTGTATAGCGGACTTTTGAAGCAGCTAGTGTGAAGTGACTTCCCCATAAACCAGATTTCATAGATACACAGGATGTACTGTGATATACATAAAATACAATTAAAAAAAAATTATATACATACAGAAAAAAATAGACAGACTCGTAAACAAATATTTTTTTTTTTTTTTTTTTTTTTTTTCAAATTCATTTATTTTATTTATTTTATTTTATTTTATTTTTTTTTTGGTTGAGGGGGACATTTGCACTTTTTGTTTTAACTTTCTCTTTCTTCGATTCATTCAATATTCGTTTTTTTTTTTTCTTTTTTTTTTCCAAATTATGTTTTTTTTTTTCCCTCCAGTTATTCTTTTTTTTTTTTCTTCCACCTTTTATATTCTTATACTTTTTTTTTTCTCTTTTTACATTTCTTCTCATTTTCTCGTACGGTATCAGGACCACTTTCCGTATCACGACTTTTTTTTCTTTTTTCCCCACAAATTTTCTTCCCACAAATTGTGTTAAAATACTTATTTTAAATACTGAAATACAAACATACAAATATTTACTTTTTATTATATAGAATATCAGAAAGTATTAGATTCGTAAAAATTGTCGATTGTTTTTCGATACATTTACACGTTTTGACATATTCATAATACAATTTAACTATGTTTAGAAAATGTCCGCGTGTATCTGATGAAAATTTTGTGGCAGCTTTAACACAAGAATTAAGTAAAGAATTTCATATAATTTCCTTTCAGTATCACATTGACTTGAATTAGTATATATCCTCATTTACTAGAAATCACTGAAAGAGGGCTTTATAGTCCTTTATTGCTTTTATAATTTTTAATATTTCAGTGGTGTACAAAATGTCGTATAACTGTAAAAAATAAAAATCGATATTAATTAATCAGAGTTTTGTCTGTAAATTTGTCAGAATCGAAAAATTTTGCGATATCTTAAAGTTTCACACACCATGAAAGCCGAAAATGACTTCAGAAAATTTTGCCTGTGTGTGTGTGTGTGTGTGTCATTGTGTCTGTACGTCGCTTTTTTTGTCCGGGCATCACTTGAGAACGGCTGGACGGAATTCAACGGCGCTTGGCAGAAACTTAGAACATTACCTAACTTAAAATTATATCTATCAACTTTTCAGAAATTCACCCCCCCTCCCCCGTTCCCTCCTGGTGGGCAAAAAACAAAAACACGTTTGTCCGGGCATCACTTGAGAACAGCTGGACTGAATTCAACAGCGCGTGGCAGAAACTTAGATCTTTATCCAACTTAAAATTATATCTATCAACTTTTCAGAAATTATCCCCACGTTCCCCCCTGGGGGGAGCAAAAGGCAAAAACACGTTTGTCCGGGCATCACTTGAGAACAGCGGCACTGAATTCAACAGCGCTTGGCAGAAACTTAGATCTTTATCCAACTTAAAATTATATCTATCAACTTTTCAGAAATTACCCCCCTTTCCCGCCTGGGGGGGGGGGGCAAAAGACAAAAACACGTTTGTCCGGGTATCACTTGAGAACAGTTGGACTGAATTCAACAGCGCTTGGCAGAAACTTAGATCTTTATCCAACTTAAAATTATACCTATCATCTTTTCAGAAATTCCCCCCGTTCCCCCCCCCCCTGGGGGCAAAAGACAAAAACACGTTTGTCCGGGTATCACTTCAGAACGGTTGGACTGAAATCTTTACCTAACTGAAAATTATATCTATCAACTTTTCCGAAATTCCCCCCTCCGTTCCCCCCTGCGGGCGAAAAAGTCAAAAACACCTTTGTAAGCATAACTCGGCTCCTAATTACTTCACAATAAAGAAATTTCACATGGAGAGACTAGACATGAGTAAAAATAAAACTTTATCTGCGATTTAGGAATTTTCGATTTTTAAAAGAAGGACGAGAGAAAATCGATTTTTTGCGGGATATTTTGAAAATTCCTGATTTCAGTCGAACTCTACCAAAAATGGAATAAAGATGTTGAAAAAAGGCTATGCGACTTTCTTAGGATATTTCCTAAAACACATTTTTGATTTTTTGTGATCTGCCATTCTTTTTTTTTCTTTGGGAGGGGGGGGGGGGATGTGTTACAAAGGGCAAATTCGAGACACCCTTTTTTGCGCTAAATTTGTCCTGGAAAATTTATGAGAGCTGCACTCACGAAGTATGGAAGTTTGGTGCTTGGATTTTTTTATATGCAACCGGCACCTAAAGAAACGGGATTTATCGAAATACCCCCTTCCCCCCCAGCAGGACAGGAAGGAAAAAAACGTTTGTAAGCATAACTTGGCCCCAAATTATATCACGGTGAAGAAATTGCACATGATGAGACTAGACTTGACTATAAATAAAACATTATGTACGATTTTAGAATTCTTGATACTTAAAGGAGGGGGGAAAATCGTTTTTTGAGGGGATTTTTTAGTAGAGCTCTACTAAAGATGTTATAAAGGTATTGAAAATAGCCACGTGCCTTCTTTAGAATATTTTCAAAAAAACATTTTCGTTTTTTTGTGAATTTCGATTTTTTTTTTTTTAGGGGGGGGGGGTTACAAATTCAAGACCCCCCCCCCTTTTAGCGCTAAATTTGTCTTGGGAAAGCTATGGGATCTGCGGTCACGAAATTTGGTGCGCAAATTGTGTATGTGTATCTGACATTTATTGTAACGAGATTTTATGAAATTCACCCACTTACCCCATTGGGGTCGGGGTGGGGGCAATAAACACGCGTAAAAACATGCCATTCTGTTTGAATTCGCTTTACATTATCTTAGAATGATGCGTTTTGGTGTGTGGATGTTGATTAGTTGTACGCATTATGTACTTTGGTGAGATTTCGTAAAACTTCTAACTTAGCCGCTGGGGAAGGGGAAGTAAGAAGCGGGTAAGTTGCTGCCGAAGACAGTGTGGACGCGGAATCCTCACGTTGCGAGCGGGAAAAACCTCTACGGAATACAGAGGAAGCTTTAACTTAAATTATTAATAATGTAATGGAATTTTGACAACTCATTTAAGCATAGTGCTCAGCGAAACGGGCAAAGCCTGCTAGTTATATATATATATATATATATATTATATGAAGAACTTTTAAATTATAATAAGAAATTTCAAATACCTTAAGTGTTTGTACGAAAGTGTTCTGATGGGCGCACAGCTTTCAGTGTGTTCGCATCTGATTGATGCTTCTGTTCTGGAAGATGATCTGATTATTCATTCTGCTGTTTCAATTAAAATCTGTATTTTTCTTAATTGCAACAGCAAAGAAAAAACAATCAAATCACACTGAACACACTCTAAATAGAAGCGTCTTAAATTCAGACAGAAATGTGTCTGAAATGTCAATTCAGACACATAAATGTCTGAAACACTTAAGTATGCAAAATTTCAGACGCATGTGCTGTCTTAAATTTAGACACTTAAGTGTCTTTTTTATAAATGAGCTGATATAAGTGTCTGAATAAGGTTGATGTGTCTGAAATTAAGACATATAACATTTTAGACACATAAAATTTCAGACATTTTACAATTTAGGAACTTAAAAATTCAGACATTTCAAATTTCAGACACTTAGAAATTCAGACATTTGTATAACTTAACAAATTTTCCATATGGAATCTACTTTAAGCAGCATGAATATCCTGCTTTAGTATTTTTTTTTAACAAATAAATTTGATATTATTTTATATAATATAAGTAGTTAACTTATTTAAAATACTTAGACCGGAAACTTATTCAGTTAAAAATTAAAAATCAAAGTTAATTTTTATTTAAAGTTCTCACATGTAATAAAACAAAACAACAACACAAAAAAAAAATAAAAAAATAAATAAATAAATAAATAAATAAATAAATAAGATAAACGAAGCATTTGTAGCTAAGAAGAGAATTCCTAACTAAACATTCTTAAACAAATTGTGCATAATTGATTTTTTTTTTTTTCGCATTTTAATTATTTTATGTTCCCTACACTTCAAAATGTAAAAGAACAATTTTTTTGGTTTCATGTACATAGTTTGTTTTCTTACAAATACCACTTTTAAAAAAATCGTTTAAAATCCATAGTCTACTATTTTTTTCATATTTATTACGCATTTTACAAAAAAAAAAAAAAAAAAAAAACTCTAAATCTCTACACATATGAAATTTAAGATAATAATATGTATTAATCTTTAGCTCTTATGGACAGTTTTATTGCAAAGACCTAAAACTTCGATTTGTTTTACGGTTACTAAAATATATTTCCTTATACAAACAACCACCAGTGTGAATACTGATGGCTTGATTGGGAAGACGCTGGACTGTGAATCCATTGATTGTCGGTTCGACTCCCGGCGAGAGCAACAGCAATTATTTTTGAAAAAATTATTAATGCTTTTTTTATGCTCTAGGTTATTCTAAAATCTTTTCACATGTAAACAGTATAACACTCATCTTTTCATTTATTTATTTATGAAAAATATTCACTGTAGATAGGATCAAAGATGGCGGAATTTCAGATACTTCATGTGTGAAACGATATGCATTTTAAGACACTTTTTAGCATCTTAAAATTGAACACCCATTTTAGACACAATTGTGTCTGAATTTCAGACACTTGTATTTACAGTGCAGCTGATAAAAGCTTAGCGCCATGAAAAAAACGTTCGTACAAAGAACTGAATGTGTTTGTAATTTTAATATATAATTATAATAATATATAAATATAACATATAAATAATTTATAATTGTAATAAAAAAATACGCTTAAGAAATCATTACGAAATTGAAGAAACATATTTATAATAAAAATAGTCGCTTATAGGAAAGTTTTGGTGTATGCAAGCGCATCGATGCCCCTTCTTGGGATTCCTTCCGTGGAGGATAAAAATTGTGATGGCATGTCTCCGGAACACCTCTAGGTGTGTGTCTCAGACCGTCGCCAATTGTCCATCTGCGCAGCACTAGTGCGACGTAAAACCCAACCATCCAACTATCCAGCCCCTTCTTGGAGAAGAATCCCTCCCAGATACGTAAATTTTCAGTGTGAGTCTTTTGAAAATAAAATAAAATAAACTTACCAATAAATTTAAAATTATTTCTTGAACATGTATCTCTGATTCTTTCTTTATTTTTTTATTTATTCTTTTTAAGTTATCGAATTCATTTATTTTAAACAAAATGAATGTATAAACAAATTAATGGTAAAAAAAAAATATATATATATATATATATATATATATATATATATATATATATATATATATATTAACTAAAAAAAGCAATTCATCAGATGTCGTCTATAGGGCACAAATTTGATTTTCTTATAATATTTAGTGTTATACTTCTTTGAGATGAAAATCGTCTACATTCATGATGGAAAATATATTTAATAATTTGTTGTTCCGTTAAGAGGGTTTTAAGTCGTACTTGTACAACTCCATGGGCAATCGGCGACTAACCTTCTAACCTCCAGCGACATGCTGTTACAATTTTGTTTGACCAAAGGAATGACCTTCTCGCTTAGGTAGTCCATAGAGATATTATTTCGGAATATGGAGGACAATGCGTTCACGACGTATTTTGCGCTCACCAGCCCTTATTAATGTTCGTGTCAGTCTTCAGGAGCCTCGAACATTGAAATCGCATCCAATTACGCGTTTGACACTCTTCCGAGCAGGCCTATAAACTTAATAAAAGACAATTAAAATTAATAATAATAATAAATTACACTGCGTGAATTTGTATAGTAAAATATAAAAGAATGTTTTGCGATTGTTAACAAAATACTACATTTCACTCATTTCAGAAATTTGTATTGTTTAGATAACTAGATTTTTTTAAAAGATTCGTTCGGTCAGTATGCAACAAATGCTTTATAGCATATATTTAACAAAGAGGTACAATTGGAATTTCTTCTTACTGAGAAAACTACACTGAATTTAATTTACAATTTAATTGAAAACTAGTATCTTGTAGAAAATTTGTAGAAAATTTTGGGCTATTTCTGACATAAAACTTTTGTCACACAGAGATAGGAACATTTTTATTTTTTTATTTTTATTTATTTATTTATTTGTTTTAATGTTCAAATCAAAAATCAATCAATGGTCAAATCTGGAACTCTCAAAATGAATAAAATCATCGAAAACGAAAAGTCTAAATTTCTTACCATTCAATTTTTTTTTTTCTTTTGAATGCAGAAGAGAGTAATAATATGGATTTTAGTGCAAAAATTTTAAAACTGTAATTTAAGAGACCTGATTAGTTAATAGTGGGCTTTCTACAGGTTATGTTAAATTAATGGCAATGGGGTACGTTCATACTTTGAATATATAATAATATTCTTTCTTTCTTTCTTTCTTTCTTTTTTTTTTTTAAATCCAATTTTAAGATTTTTGTCTTTTATATAATTTTGTAAACTTTTTATATGTAAACATCAAATAACATAAATTTATATTGAATTTTACCACTTAATAAAGTATATGAATATACATTTTAGGGGAAAAAATGTAAGTTGAGGGAAAAGAAGCTTTAGGAAGGAGACTAAAAAAAAAATCAAAATTTTTGTTTTCACATATGATACCTTTAAAATATAGGCGTAATATACGACCGTATGTTTAACATTACGAGGAGAAAAGCCCGTTTCTTACTAATTAGGCCTCTTAAAAATATGAGAGAAAATTACGTATACATTGAATGCACTGGATAAAAAACATTCGGTTATAAAATAAGAAAAATTTTGTATTACCTTATAAAGAAAAACATCTCTACACTGACAAACGCGTTCATTCCGATTTGTGAAAAGAAATTTGTTAGCATCCCTTCTATGGTTACAGAAATGTGGTCTAAAAAATAAATAAATTTAGCATGACATAAATTAAAAATCTTATATTATGAATAATTTATAGTAAACAAAAAGTAAATACTTATAAGAATAAATACTATAAATATAAAATAATATAATATTTTATTAATATATCGGAATTATGTTAAATAGATTTTTAATAGTTTTCTGAATAATAATTAAAAAAAAAAAAAAATCCTTTTAGAATGATTTTAAATGCTTTTTGAACAGAGATAACAGAAAAAACAGAGAATTTAATTATTATTATTATTATTATTATTATTATTATGTATTTTTCTAAACGTCTGATTTTGCTTTAAATGTTGTTTGACTCAAAATATATTACAAAAGTATATTTGTCTTCTTTTATATGTTTTTATTTAATTTTGTTTATTGTTCGCAGGTATCAAATCTTGCAACCGAATTTTATCTAACTTTCTATTATCCGATTCATTGAAAATGTAAATAAATGTATAAAACTGATGACAATATAGGCGCAAGCAGTAACGGATTATAAGGTAGGGGCCTTGAACCTTCAAAACCTGATAAAAATTAATTTTTAAATTTAACCGAATATCTTTCATCTAACTGAACTAAAATTTTGCATACTCGTATATAACTGCTTTGACATTACTCAAGGAGTAACGTACTTAAGGCGGTTCCTGGGTTCTCACTCCAGTTAGAAATTTAATTTCGAATTTGAATCCGTTTTCTAGAAGTCGATCAAGGTGAAATTTTGCATATATGTATAACTGCGATGGTAAAAAATACTCAAACGTTAACGGACTTGGGGAAACGTTTTGGGCCCCCAAGTCTCCAACTCAGCTCAAAGTTTTTAGTATATTTTGAAATAAAACATACTTTAAAATTTTACTTAATTTAACGGAAAAGAAGTAATATTAATATGTCTTTCACTGCTTGAGAAAGTTATAGGTATATATAAAGAGTGACTAATATAGGCGCCTTCATTCCTATTTCACAGTTAAAAATTTCGAAAACAAAAATTGGCACACTTTAAAAAAAAATGTAAATTTATCGAAATGTTAATCTAGAGTCTCTGTAAATTTACAACAATTCTTAGTAAAAGTAAGTAATCGAGATTCTTAATTTTTGGTCTGCATTTTTATCTATTTTTATTAATGGACTTTATCCGTGTTACGTATTAAATCCCTGACACGTGACTACTGCAGGGAAAAATGCAGAATTATAATGTTTACATTTTTGTTTTATGGGGAAATGTTTGCATTCTACAGGGAAATTTTTGTATCTTAGAGGGAAATTCATAGGGAAATGGAGAATCAGAAGTCACATGTTGGGTATGATTTAGCCTCGAACCCAAGAAAACGGATATTGTCCGTTAATTTTTCAATATAAATTAAAAATAAATATTTCGATTTTAGAAAAAGCATTCTAAGTCACAAAAATATTTTTTCCAATAATTAATTAAATAATTATTAGTCATTAAAATGTACATGCAAAAATATATTTTTTAATATTTATTTATTTATTGATAACACATATACATCAGAATTATATGCTTGATTCGAAGTCCGCTTGCAAATCTTTGTCAGATAAAGACAGATAGCACATGAAAGAATTACAATACTAACAATTGGAAAAACAGCCACGGCCAGCACGGGAATCGATCCCGCTGTCCTACGCTCGAAAGCGATTAGTAGTGTGGGTGACATAACCACTCGGCCACGGACATCTCGTTTACTAACATCTCGTTTACATTTCTCTGTAATTTTACATAAGGATTATGATAAATGATTAACTGCAGTTTTCTCTTAAAAATTTTAACAGCGTAGAAGAATGTTTATTGCCAAAACTGCAAAAATTTTATGCAGTTTGGAAATTAGGATGCAAAAATAGAAATCAGATGGTTGCTGTAATAGCAATACGTTATCCCGATAAAAGTCATTCAAGTGACCAATTCAAGCACTGAAACGTGAAAGAAGGTAAGTGTACAAAAGGAATATTTTGAAATTATACATTCCATTAGACGTTTATTTATTTATAGAACGTAGTACAGTGTATGGCGCAATATGTTGACATTTATGCTTACTAATTTCGAAACTTTAATATAAAATTAAATTTAATATAAAATAGTTATTTACAGTTTTAACAATAAACACACCGTTTGTAACATTCTCCCATCTATCTTTGTTCATGAGGTTTATTATTTTTTTTTTTAACTCAGTGTGTTTTTTGGTGTCTGTTTCAAAGAAAATATATGAAACAATATATTTAATGAAAAATGAGAAAATGCTTCAATTAAAAATAATTGAATTAAAGAAAATACTTAATTATTCTGAATTAATTGATCTCAAATATAAATAATCCAGGAATTTGTTTCCAATTTGTTTGTTTATATGTTCTGCTGTGAATATATATATATATATATATATATATATATATATATTATAGTAGCAACTTCCTTTTTCGCACAATCACGTGGCAGTATAATCAAGACATTATTATTAATTTCGATATTTTGTCAAATGTTTCTTTTATTTAAAGTCATTTTACATATCTTTAATTTGTATAATTATCACACAATCAAACTGATATTATATTACACAATCCATAAATTTTCAAGCTATACCATTCTTTATATACACACACACATACACACATACATATATATATATTTGTGGGTGGAAAAGAAAGTGGGAATGCCTAAAACTATAAACATTCGTTTTCAAAAAATATCTCTGTAAATATTATCTCTGTATATATATATATATATATATTTATATTTTTTTTGCGAAATTTTGTAATTATTATTCTAAACACATTATTTTACATTTGAAATTTCAAATAATAAATAATTCTCTTTTATAAAAGGAAATAGTTCAACAGAAATTGAAATTTGTTTCTAAAATTGCATAAATATTGAGAGGTAATCAGCATTTATTTATTTATTTATTTTTATTTTTTTACATGAATATCTTTTTTGATTAAAGTAGTTTAACTTATATAAGCATTAAGAAGAGTTTTTGGCAATATTAGCTAGACAGCATGACACCTCAGAATTCTAAATTTCCAAACATGTGGATTCAGATATACTGTTATAATTTAAATATCCTCTACTGGGCACTGCAGATTTCCTCAAAATGACAATTTTCAGCATATCTGGAAATCCATACAAAATCATATACAACGCAGATCAGCATAATCTCGCTCTTTATTGAACTCGCAAACGAAACCTTTAAAGTTCACGTTTTTTATTGCTTTTAGGAGGGCATCACGTACTTGTGAAATGCATGAAATGCTGAGGTTTGACTAATCTGCGTAACTAGGAATACCTATTCCTATTAAACGTGAGTTTAAATTGTTGGGCGCATGCTCCCACACACACATGCATACATACCTATTGTGTATTAAAAACTTTCGAAAAAATATCCTTATACATTACTTGCAGTCAGCGTTACGGCATGGAAGAAAAATTCATGTCCTAAAATAACATAGAATAAATTGAGGACACGTATGCCATTAAAACATGTGATGGAATTCTCAGGGACATCCGTACTCATAAACTTCGGAAAATTTCGGCTCAAAGAGAAACACTGGAGTATCCGGCATTTGAAACCTTGAAAAAAAAAGAGGTGTGTGAATTAGACAATTTCAAGATACTTTTAAAAATCACTTTGATATATATTGTTGCTAATATTCATTTTGTTCATTAACTAACTTTTGTTGCTACGTTTACAAAAGATCAGAAACTACGATTTGCAGACATGAGTACTATTTGAGAAAATTATATGCTATTATGAGCCATTTGATAAACTGGTATTTATAAAATAATTTCGAGGAAACTTGAGGCTTAAATTTATCAATTATATAATTTATTAATTTATCAATTAATTTATCAATTATGTAGATTTACATTGCATTACATTACGTTTGCATAATGAGTGAGTGAATTTTAACTCTGCACTATAGATACGCACTGGGTAACTGGTGACGATCTGGGATTCACCGCTAATGTCATTTACTCTGTGATAAATTTACTAGGAATTTTGCGCTTTCATTAATTTATAGACGATAAATTAGTTATTCGTTCTAAGATTTGATTAATTGAAATTAACACGTAAATAAATTAATCAAAATAGAAAATTTTAATATTTGAAAACATATGTATAAACTTCTGGTAGCGTATTTTACATAATTTTACGAACATTAATACCAAACATTTTGTAAAAATCTTCACTAGAAATTTATAGAAATATTAAACGCTCTCTCAACTGCTCGTCATTGCGTGGAGTTCGTTGGGCTGTCCAAAGACAAATAAGACATACATCTACATCTCATTAATATCTTTAGCAGCCATAAATATTAAATAATGTTATCTAAAATTTCGAGTGTTGCAGTGTATTCCTGTCTTTAATACCTTGTGCATTGTCAAGTGTTTGATTTCGTATGGAATTTGCTAGGCTACCAAAGCAATAGAACATCTACGTGTATTTAATCTTCTTAAAATGGGAATTGCAAAAATGGAAACGCCAAACAGGCGCTTATTTGGAAATATTGCAGACATGCTGTAATATTTTAGTAATTTTTTATAGCTTTATGATAGCGGCTCTGCAGCTACAGTCTGCAGCAAAATTATCCGAGCACTAGCAATAATCCCTGTCTAAAAAATTAGACTTAATACAGCTTTGTTAAATAAATCCTTGTCGAGTCATGTTCTTAGTCAGTCTAAGAACATGATTCGACAAGGATTTATTTAACAAAACAGTATTAACTCTATTATTTCGATAGCAGAAATATTGGCTAGTGCTCGGATACTTATGCTGCCGGCTGTAATATCTTAGAAAATACTATTTAGTTATATATATTATGCCAGTAATTTTTATAGAGAATCGGTGATTAGCTCTTGAAAGAGTGTCCTTGTAGTTCTAATGCTCGTTACTCGAACATTTGCTGGAATTTCCCTGGACCGTTAAAATACTACATATATTCTTGGCTGAATCGTAAGCTTTATTGTCAGACTTATAATTCAGTTAGATGTTCAATTCATTTATTCGCTAACGAATCATAAATTAACGATAATTCTAATTTGGTAATTTCTGAAAGACTTTTAATGTAATATATTCAAAGAACTGTAATAAATGTCACACGGATTACATTTGTCATACTCTTAGTTTTCTGCACAGTAGATTAAATGGCTATAGGTTAAAAATTAAATGTCGTAATTTTTCTTCTAACTTTTCACAAAGTACTGAATATTTTTATTTTAAAATGCGGGATTTTTAAAATGTTACTGTAAAAATTTTAATCAGCCTTTTAACAGAATGTATATCTATACATCTCTTTTATAATACTAAACACCGTCATGGACTAAACCTACAATTATCAAAAAAGTCTCATTTATTTGATTTTGATTTAGATAAGCATGATAATTATGAGAATATATATTCAGATGCACTTTCATCATATACGTATATACACAATTCTAAATCGAGATGTGAACTTAAGGGGGAAAAATAGCATGGATGGATATAGTTGCACATATTGTGTAAAATTTATTGTTTTTTTTTAAATTGTAACTGTATACAGTCGGTAGTAAAATTACTGAAGCACACATCTACTTTATTCATATATTTTATTCTAGTTTGATTACTAATTTTTATCATCAACTTACTTTTATTAGAAACAGTATAAGACTCGAAAAATATTTACTTAGCAAAACAGACTTAACATAGATGTTTCAAACAAAATTTTTCTAAAATTAAAAATGTTAATTCTTTTTTTCTTCATATTTATAATCAGCTTTGCGTCTAATAGACATTTTTTTAAATTATTTTATCAATTTTCTAAAGAATATATATAGTGAACGTTAAAGGATTAAAGTTTGCATTACTTTGTAATAATATATTACTGAAAGGTTTTACTGTAAATTTTATTATAAATTTTCAATCTATAAAAGCCTATGTCTTTTTAGCTTTATTTCTGTCTTGGCATTCTATATAACATAATAAATGTCTGTTTTTTTTTTTTTTTCATTTCTAAAGTGCTGTAATAAAAATATCGTATTATTAAGAGGAAAGTTAATTATAATTTTCTACTCTTCGATTTTTTTTTTAATATTTTAAATAGGATATGTTAGTAAGATATATACGTGTATACACATTTCTATACATATTCAGATAGATGTATATATTATGAATATTTCGAAGTATATAATTAAAAAACAAAAATAAAAATAATTAATTAAAACTCAACATTTTAATAAGGTAATTACCTAATGTATTATTTTTCCATGTTTCTAATGTGTTGTCTAGCCATGTGCTTACAATGACTGTTAATCCAAGAAGAACGAAAATGGAACTGGAAATATAATAGGTGTATAAAGATAATTATTCTCTATTAATGTAACTTATAAAAATGAAGACATAAAATATCACATAGTAAAAGGTTTCAAAATAGTTGTCAAAGTTTTAAATTTGGAAGTAGAATAGTTTTATATTTTATGAAATCTATTGAAAATCATTATCACATAAATGTGATTATAAAATGAGACAGGTTTCAAATTTAATATCATCACTTTTTTAGTTTTTCAAAGAATAAACATGCATAACTTTAAAATTTTCCTTAATATTTTTCATACTGATGCAATTCATGAAACATTGGAGAAGAAACATGGAATTGCCACAGATACGATACTTCTAGCTTACAAGCCCACATTTTCTAGTTCTTCTAACCTTTTAAATAATTCATCCTTGAAATTTTAACTTTTTTGAAAAGTATTAAAAAGAGTGACAGAACTGAAAATATATTTTAAGAAATTACCATTCATATACTGTAACAAATTTGTATGCAGGGTATTCCAAAATTTGATCGAGAAATTCAGAATGGGTTATAGAAAGCATCAAAATGGAAAAAAAAAAAAAAAAAAAACTGATCACAGAACATGAAATCACAAACCACGTTGAGAGGGCAAAAATCACGGAAAATCAAGAAGGTGGATCAGATGAGCGTGACCTGTTGCATGGCCACCGTGTTCTTCGGATTTCAATCCGTGTGAATTCTTCCTGTACGGTCACCTTAAAATACTCGTTCATGTGACATATCGGAGGACTCGTAGTGTGGATTGCAGTCGCTGCGGCAGGCATCAATTGCATAGCTGGTATCTTTGAACATGTACGCGGTAATCTTTTTTACATCGGTAGGTCATCCCCAAGCAGCCCTTGTGAGAATTAATAAAATAAAACATTTTGTAGTTAGTATTGTACTTTTATCGTTTTAGCGTGACGTCGAAACCTACATGCGTGTTTTACGATTTTCAGCCTTTGAAAGTGGTTTGCGATCCCATTACCTATGGGAAATTTTCATCCTCTTAATGCCTTCTATCACCTTTCTCAATTTATCGGTCGAATTTTTAAACACCCTGTATTTTTGATGGTATAATATATATATATATATTTATATCATATTGCATTTCTTTAAAAAACAAACCAATGGATCTGTATACTAAATATCAATTTTTTGTCATTTGTAAAATGCCGACGATTGTTGACACGCTACCCCTACAGCCACTGATGTCCATTATACATCTAAATTACTTCCAATGATCCATAAAACGTACAAAATATCTAAAGAATGTTCATTAAAAGTCGAGGATATCCTGTACTAATTATAGATATCTATTAGATGTTTAAATGTAGACGGAATTTAAACCTACACTTTTCGATGTCTAATAGATGTAACATGTTAGATTAAAATAAGATTTAAATACTTTCAATACCTAACAAGTCCAATTATTGGATATTTGGAAATTTATTGGACATGCAACAGACTCCTAATGTATGTAAAAAAGAGTGACATTTATCGTGATAATAGACATCTAAAGGATATTTATAAAAGTTTCATGGCTCATTTTTGAACTTTTATAAGTGTTTATAGTTGTTTTTATGGATGTAAGTGGCTGTGTGGGTTACAGACACAAATTGGGAATTAATTTATATTTATGGAGGAAAACTTTCTTTCTACTATTGTCTTCTAGTTAGTAGAATTGATTCTTATCTATACATTCTGTCTCAAATTTCCTTAAACATTATCGTCAAATAATAACGGTAATTTTATCGCCCACACTGTTAAAAATTTCAACGGAAAACTCTGTGTAATGTATTGTCTTAAGTCTTACGTAAAATTATAGCGAAAAATAAACAGAGATGTTAAAAAACGTATTTTATACATTCACTTTATTATAGCTAATATTAATTTAATTGATTATTAGTGAGAATATACTTCGGACTTAGAATGCTTTTTCTAAAGTCGAAACAGTCATTTTTAATTTTACTTAAAAATTTAAATATTAAAATTAGGTAAAAATACAGAATAAAGATCGGGAATCTCGATTTTTCACTTTTAACTAAGAGTTACTGTAAATTTACAGAGACTGTGGATAAATATTTACATTAAATTTACAGAAATTTTTAACAGTGCATCTATTTCTTGGATTCCTTTTATCTAAGGATTATTTTGAGAAAACAATAGTGATAAAATTTATGAGGGATTCGTCGTAAAATTTTATAGACATTTTATTAAATAAGTTTTAAATCCCCACCCCTATTTCTTATTAAAATCTGCTTTTATAAGCGTTAGTTGACTGAGACGGGTAAGATTGAGACGGTTAACAGTTAACTTCCAAAGTTTTCCTTAAATCTTCAAGAGCATATTTTAAATCATCATCATTATTGCTAATTGTGTTAATTCTTTTTAACTGTGCGAACATAATATTTTTCAAAACTTTTCTACTGATATTTGAGGAGCTTGTTTCCAAATGGCGTTAAGTCATTTTTTTCCATTCTTGAAAAAACGTGATTTTCTTATGTAAGATTTATTATTGAATTTAAGGAAAAGATAATTTTTTCCAGTAATCTATGGATGATAGTAACACTAAATTATATGGTTAAAAAAAATCCTGATAGTATAGTTATTGAGAAATAAAAAAAAAAGAAAAAATGACTTAACCCCTTTTGGAACAAAACTATGACTTATGCCCTTTTGGCACAAACAAATTACATAATGAAATGACTTACTTCCATTTGAAAGTAATCCGTGTTTGTTTTCCATGTAATTACCACATAAATTTTAGATGCAGAATTTTTGGAAGCTGGTTAGTTACCACGAATCTTAATTTACATACTCTATTTCTTCATCGCTATCATTATTTTCACTTATGTTATCCCCAGGTGTATCGTTGCAAGATTGTTCATAAAAATAAAAACATTGTTAATTCCCAAAGATTCAAGCAATTTCAAAACAACTGATTTTTTTTTCTTGTTTTATATTGGTTTTGGTTTTATTTCAGAAGAGGCTCGTAGGAGAATTTTTTTCCGTTTGTTTCAGGATCTTCTGATGGCAACACGAACCACTGAACATTCTCCCCCCCCCCCCCCCCCACCCCCGCCTCTCGCTTCGTAATTTCCAGTACTTTTGCCTCTGAAAACACGAAACCTTGTTTGCTTTTTAGACGACTATATGCAAAATTTTTCCAATCTAAAATATTGCACTGCTTCTTATACTTGAAAAGATTTCCAACCTTAGAGAAATGTTCAAAATATTCATTAGAGAGTAAAATTGTACCCACTTTCTTTAAACTAGTCTCTACTCGGCCGAATGTTCTATGTGCTGGTAAGTAGGGGAGACCATGCACTGGTAAATAGTATGTGAAGGTCTCGTCCTTTTGAGCAGCCCTGCTGAAAGCATTCCTAACATGGTATAATATTTATTTGTGTGGTAATTTCTGATTTTGCATCAGGTCAAAACATATTGTAATTTCATCTTCTCCTATAAGCTTTCCCCCTAAAAGACAATAAATTTTTTTGCTCCGGTGTTTATGAATCAAAAGTTCGGTTAACAGGGTCTTTTCTTTTTCCTGTACTTTTTTCTGAATTCATTTGTATATTTTTCCTAATACAGAAGGAACAAATGTGTTTTTTTTTTCGGGGTTCCAAAACCAAGATTAAAATCTTTTACAAACACATTATAATAAAGATTATAAGTAATCTCTCTTTATATTTTTCTATGGGGGAAAAAAAAATGTCTCAATGTGACAATCTACAACATTCTTTTCCTTATTTTTGTCTTTTCACCCAAGACCAGACAAACCACGTGACCTCAAGGCACGCTACAATTGGTTAAGCTTGACTTAATCCCTTTTGGCACAAAACTTACTTGTGACTTAATTCTTTTTGGAAAAAAAAACACGGATTTCACTTTCTGTTTTCATTATGACTAAACTTTGTTTGGTACTTCTATTTATTGAAAAGATATTGTTAGACGTGTGCTGCGACCTTTTGCATCGAAAAGTCAATTTTTGACTTAACGCCTTTTGGAAACAAGCTCTTCAATTCATCTATATAAAAAGCTCAAATATATTGCTGTGTTTTTTAAATAACGATGAGATTTCATTTGTAAAAGTTGGTAATAAATTATTCTGCTGATAATAAAAAAAATAAATTTAATTATACTTGAAACTTTATATATATATACTTTTTTAGAAAAATCCCAAAATTCTAACGTTTTCTTTCTGAGCTTTTTTGTTAAATGGTAAAACTATTATGTGAACTGATTTTCAACAAATGATCACTATGAAATTGCTTTTTTAATAAATTAAATACAACTACATTCATCAAATATTAACATATATATATTTTTTAATCAGCAGATGTGTGCTTTACCGTTATATTGTATATTTTTTTCATCGCTTAAAATTGAGTTTCATATAGATAAGTTCTTCAGTTACACGTCTAATCCACCGGCCCATTATGAAATACAAGATATAATTAAAAACAAGAATAAAACATGGCACATTAAATAAAATACCTATAAATTTATACGGCGATTCTTTTATGCGCTGGACCACTTTCGAAATTTCAAAACAACTCTTAGATAAACCTAGGACGCTAATTGAATTTTGGAGAACACAAAATAGATGTGGGTTAAAATTAGCATAACAGTAATATGAGAAATTTTACTTTTGTAGAGAATCCGATCTAGACCGTAGAAGTATCAATCAAGACTATAAAATAGACCGTTCAGACGGTGTAGTGGTTAGCGTCCCTGACTCTTAAAGGGTTGGGCCTGGGTTTGAATCTCGGACAAGGCATAGAGATGTTGTTTCTGTTAAGAGTAGCAATGACCATTCATTGGGTGCCTTTTTGCAAATGATTATCATTTCGGCGATCCCCCGGCCAGTGCATAGTTGCGAGTGCTGCGCGATTGGGAAAACGAGAAAAAAAAGTCTATGAAATATAGTAATCCGTGTCATGTTGTTTGCTTATTATACGTAAGGAGTAATTTTCAATTTTTTAATAGTTTCTAACTAGGTTGAAAAGTGTTAATGACTTCGGTTTCTCTGCCTGTCAGTCCATCTGTCTGTCCGTGCTCTTACTCCCGTAAATATTCATGGAAATTCTTGAAACTGATATATTTTATTCAAATTCCTAATCAGATGTTCCCTATTTAAAATGGAGTGAACACGTCTACTGATTTGTGTACAGGGACACTCGAAATTATTCCAAAGCATTGTGTTCTACGAGAGATATTTCTATGAACTACATTTTAATACCTTCATTTTACACAAATCTCAATGAAATTGTGATATGTTATTCAAGTTCACTGTCGGATGTTCCCTATTGAAAATTAAGTGAAAACCTCTACTGGTTTGTGTACAGGGACACCCGAAAACATTCCAATCCTTTGTGTTCTATCGGAGGTGTTTGTATAAACCATATTTATATAAACCATATTTTAATACCTTTACATTATACAAATTTAATAAAACTGAAATATGTTATTCAGGTTCACTATCGGAAGTTTCCCATTAAAAATGGAGTATATACCATCACTAATTTGTATACAAGAACACCCAAAAGTATTCCAAAGCATATAAAATCGAATAATGGGTGTGCAGAAGTGTGCTTCTTATTACAATTGTTCTCACGATGGAAAGTTTATTTCAAGAAATAAATATGTTATTTTGAATATTTGGTCATAGATGGCGCTGTAATTTTAAAATAGCAAAAATAAAACGTTAAAAACGCAAGAAAAACAACTAAAAAGCAATTATTTTGTGAAACTCACAACAATATTTTAATAATTTCGTGTATTATAGCTCGAACCACATTCAAACAGCGAATCAGTTCAATCTATGTGTTTCTTAGTATTGATTGCTGAAGAAACATAAGTACATTTGTTATTCCTATCTTCTATGTTCCTGTGTCAGACACTGGGTAAGTGTACAGTTTGTCTCTCACATAGCCTCACAAGAAAAAATAAAAAGCAGTTTAGGCTGCAAATCAAAATTGTTACAGTGAAAGTACAGCGAGTCCTACATAAACTAAATATAAAGAATAGTAGCGCTATCTGAGAGTAACTGACTGAGTAAAGTATTTTTATTTCCTTAAAAAAAAAATGATTATAATAGTAATTTTTGTAAGAAGCATTGCAATGCATATCGCTCTCTTGTACGTCATTTATATTATTTTATACTAGCAAACACGTGCGAAGTATTTGCACTTTATTTCTTTTCTTATTTACCTTTACAATTTGAAACTCATAAATGTTACACCAATTTCACCACCTAATTAAAATGTTAATTTACCAGAAGCCAAATTATTATTAAATCCAAATTATTATTGTACAATAGTGAAACCAAAATCATTCAAAGAAAGGTTTCCAAATAAAATTCAGGGTTCACGACCACATTTTCATACTTCCGCAGGCAGTACAGTTTTAATATAGGACTCCCACGACTCCTTTTAATTTTTTGTCGTCATGTTGGCGATGACTTTTTATTAATTTTTTTAAATAAATAAATAAAATAAAATAAAACAAAATAAAACTAGTGGATTTGCAGATCAGGAGCCTCAACGTCCTATTGCATCAGACATTATTCAATAGGTCATTTTTATTTATTCCTTAGTATATAATAGTATATATTGATCCGATCGACTTGTTACCATAATCAGATACATTCCTGAGAGGGATGCCGCCCCCTCAACCCCCCGCTATATCTCTCTTTGCATACCTATCTGTATATCATACTAGTGGATCTGCAGATCAGGAGCCTCAAACGTCCTATTTGCATCAGACATTATTCAATAGGTCATTTTTATTTATTCCTTATTATATAATAGTATATATTGATTCGATCGACTTACTACCAAAATCAGATACATTCCTGAGGGGGGCTTCCGCCCCCCCTCAACCCCCTGCTCTATCTCTCTCTCTATACCTATTTGTATATCATATAAAGTGTTACGGAATTGTAAATAATTGCATTTATTTTTGTATAAATTCTTTCAAAGAGGCTTAGAAAGTCGAGAAAATGCTAATTTTGTGCATTTCTAGTCGTTTTAGCGTGAAAATAGCCTAATTTTCCTTTAAAAACGCATAAAAAAGCTACAATAAGGAAAGAAATAGATTTGGCGTCAAATTTGGCGACTGTTTCCCACCTTGGCGAATTTTTTTGGCGACATTGGCGAGAAAATCCTTATTAGGGATATACCAAATATGGAAGCTCTAATCTCATTGGCTGATGAGATACGAGAATTTTCCAGAACAGTCTGTGTTCGATAGAATAGTATAAAAGGAGCATTTTTTTAGCCAAGGCGGCCAATCTCAGATTTGTGTCAGTTTCATCAAATGCTTGCTTTGCTTTGGGTCTCTTTCAATGAGACTTGTTTTATGTGTTATTGATAAAAAGTTTGTAATGTTGTTTTGCTGTTAATGGCTGTTGTTTAAGCTATGTTGACTGGTTGAATTGAAACTGATACTTTGTTTATAGACCTGTATTTTTCTGGAACTTCCTGTGAATAAATCACTGAATTTTTGCAAGTTTCGCCTTTCATTCTCGAACAAATTACGAACCCCCCAGTACCAAACAATATGTATTCTGAATAAACGACGGTCTTGTATTATTTCCCTGAAATTCATAAATACCAAATTTCATAACTATCAAATTTCATACAGAAAAAATTACATAGCATATCGGAAATATTTTGCGTAACCTTTAAACTAATTATCAATTCTCTGCCCACAATTTTCAACAGGAAAACATGCTTTTAAAATTCTAATAAAATTTCATTATATATTTGATGAGGATGTAACCATGTTAAAATACACTTTTAAGAAATACCGACTATAGACCGTAATAATACGAAATTCCTTTATGTATCCGGAAAAGTAGCCACAGTCATTATAAACGCCAATAATAAGAATAAACCTAATTAATTATAACTCATTAATTTTTCAAACTAATTTGACATCATTTGAATGATTACAGTACATTCTCGGAATTATTTTGTGTGGTCCCATAAATTATTTAGTCTATACATAACCTTTTTTAAGAGTAAACATGGTTTTAAGCATCTTTATAATCTATGTTAACTTTATTAAGTTCAATTCAGCATAAACGCATTAAAGTGCGCGCTTAAAATAAAAATTTGTCCATAGGCTCTAATGTTACGAAATTCTTTCGTGTATCTTTGTAAACGAAAAATAAACACTGTACACACCAGTAAAAACTATTCAGCTTATTTTGCGTTTAAAATTAATAATTGTTCCAAATGTAACATCGTTTGGATGACTACGTGACATTGTCAGAACACTTTTGTAAGATCCTGTACATTAATTAGAAATCTTAAGAGCACATATTTTCTTCAAACAACATAAGTTTAAGCATCTTACTCACGTACGCTAGTTTCATTTTCTTCATTGCAAAGTAATGATATTAAAATGCGTTTAAACGAAATTCACCCCATACGCCGTAATGTTAAGAATTTTGGCGTGTCCCTGTACACAGTTTATAAAAAATATAACAATAAAAATTATACAGCTGCTTATATGCAAAGCTGGATGTGTGCGCCAATTTGCAAGTCAATCGAAGGATTTTTGCGGCCGCTATTGTGGTACATACAAATTCTTCCCATAGGCCGTAAAGATAAGAAAAAATTTGGCTTGTCCCTGTACACGAACTACAAATGGAATACACACCTAAAACTATACAGCTGATTCCGTTGGGCTCATGAACATGTGTACCAAATTGCAAGTCAATAGCGTGATTTTTGTGGCCGCTATCGCGGTACATACAAATTCCTCCCATAGGCCGTAATGATAAGAAAAACTTTGGCGTGTCCCTGTACACGAATTACAAATGGAATACACACCCAAAACTATACAGCTGATTTCGTGGGGCACATGAACATGTGTACCAAATTTCAAGTCAATAGCGTGATTTTTGTGGCCGCTATCGCGATATATACAAATTTCTCCCATAGGCCGTAATGATAAAAAAAAAACTTTGGCGTGTCCCTGTATACGAACTACAAATGGAATACATACCAAAAACTATACAGCTGATTTCGTGGGGCTCATGAACATTTGTACCAAATTTCAAGTCAATAGCGCTATTTTTGCGGCCGCTATCGCGCGACAGACAGAAAGACACACAGACACAGCCCAAAACCGTTTTGAGTCTCAACAGAGGGCCTCCACTGACGTTTCGGCAATAATTCCTATTTTGATTATATTTCTTATGATTGTGTTTTTTAGTCAATTTTTGACACAAAAGTTCATATTTTGTATATATCTTTAAAATATTGCTAGGTTTAAAATCACGTTTGCAAAGATTCTGAAGAAACAACTGTTAAAAATACATTTTTTAGTAAAATAATCTCATCAGAGAAATGACGTCATTTTTTCTTATTAGTCTATTGAGCTAAGTCCGCGTGCTTAAATATTGTCCATGTATAAATATTATTTTTTATCCTCGGGGTTCGTATCGTTTCGACAAAAAATAATTGAAACTGGTCCACGTTAGAGAAATATTATATAGATTAGAATTTAAAATATGTTACAGACTCGGGTGCCAAAATTTTTATTAAAATGCGATTTAAATAAATGGCTTTAACAGACCAAAAGGCATTTGATTGCACCTGCAATTATCTTTAAAAATATCGGTTTTGCTATCTATATAATTTTCAACGTGAAATATGTTTCAATAAACAAAAATATTGATTTCGATGTATTCAAAAAATATTTCCGGAAATGAGAGCGTCATCAAACAGTCGAACAAACAAATAAGCAGAGAGGTAGACGAATTAAAGTCAAAGTTTTTTCAAAATTGTTGAAAGATATTAAAAACACACCCCACAACTGAAAATGCTTTATTTGAAAATTCTCTTATGTCACATAATGCATGTAATGCGTGTGCATATTCATGTGATCCATGTACATATTCATGTGATGCATGTACATATTCTTGTGTTACCGTGTAACGAAAACATAACTTATTCAAAATAAACATGCATAAATTTAAAAGCACGCTACAAACAGATTTGGAAAAGAGATTGCAACGAAACGGACAGACAGACGAACTGAAATAAAAAAATACATTTAATTTTTACAGGAAATGTTAAACAATCATTAGATGCATGTTTGTTGCTAATTATTTTATGAAATCATTGCATGGTACATAGTATTTTTTTAACTTAAAAAGAAGAGTTTTCAGAAAAATGTACATGGAGAAATAGTATTAGATATTAGGTTTAGACTTGACTTATCGAGGATATCTGTTGATATCTATTTTTTAAAAATACTTTGTAAAAATTCTGATATCTAAATTTCCTTTTGTGAGAAACCAGATTATAAATTTTAAAAAAATATTTCTTTTATCATTTTAAAAACAGCAAGGGGCAACCACCTATCTATAAAAGCATTCGCTTGAAACCCATGTTCACATGACAAGGATTTCAAGAAAAAAAAAATATCAACTTTCAAAAGATTTGATTTTTAATGAGGAAAAGATAAGATAAAATAAAATGGTCCCTAATAGTATATTAATGTGAAAGTGTGTGCTATATATGAAACAAGAGCATTTAGTCTTGAATTATGGGATAACCAATTAGTAGTTTTATTTCAATGGCATATCTTGTATATTTTTAGAATTATAATAGGAAAATCTGTTACACAAAAGAACATCGATTACACAAAATCAACAAGATAAAAAAGTTTCTGCACAAAAATTAAATTTCGAATTATGAAACAAAGAAAAAAACTCCTTTTCATTTATTAAAATAAATAAATAAATGTAAGAAATTCAATAATAAACTTCATAATGAATTATTTCGATAGCAGTAATTGTTGCGTATGTTTTATTGATTATTGTTTTGTCAAGCTCCTACTCTTCAACTAACATAATTATTTACAGTTAAAATTTAAGCAGTATTTTTACACAAATGTATTTTTAATGTAAAATAATAATAATAAAAATAATATAGGTGTAAAAAGACATTTTACGGTATTATAGTTATTTCTCTGCATTTAATAATAATAATAATAATAATAAAAACTTAACATAAGAGTTAAAACATTTTGTGTTGTTTGAAACACCGTACATTATAAGGATATAAAAACAATAATTAGTAATCATTGACTTACACAATTATGATAATTTTCGTTGTCCAAAAGACATCATCTCCTTCTTTTATGCAGTGGCTAACTGTACAGTTAATATAATCACCTAATGCTAAAGAAAATATTGTATTTAAAAAAAATAATTAATTAATTACATGATGGAATAAAAAGGAAAGTGTTTATATTTATATGTATATATAAATTCAATATGGAAACTTCATTTTCAAAACGATTTGAGATTTATATACAAAATCATTCTCTTTAATATAGACGTCCTTGTACAATGTTCGATGCAACTTTTATTTATTTTTATATTATATGAAAATAAATTTTTAAAGACATATGAGAATATCATTATCATAAACAACTCAAAACATATAAGAATTCAAATATAGCAATTCGAATGAATTGTTGTATGATATATATATATACACTGAGAAAAAAAAAATATATATATATATATATACTAGTATATAACCCCGTCAAAAATGACGGAATGTGAACGATAAATCTTGAAAACAATGTTTAGATCATGAAGATTACCACGTGATCATTTAAATGTATTTTCAGTTTTTGTTTATAAATCAAATGTGTTTAGATATTTTATAATTTTCGTTCTGAAATTAAAAAAATTCTACCCGATCAATAAATATGAATGACAGTAAAAAAACTGCTGGTTGACAAAAAATATAGGCCCGAAAACACAACAGCAACAACACATCCCAGTGTTCCGTTAAGTGCTCTATTTAAAGTTCTCATAATAAGAATAATCTAGTGTGTCACTCACACGACTTTCTCTTACCCTGAAATTTAATGCTATATGTACAGGTTGGAGATTAAGAGGTAAGATAAAGAGTACTGTTATGTAAACCTATGTTAAACTATTCAAATTAGGCTTCGGAAGAGTTTTATATGATAATTAGTTCTGGCCCCCTCAACCCCCCGTTTCATTAATGCACCTACATTTATATAGAATTTAATTCGGTTATTAAAAAATAATTCAGTTTAAAAAAAATAATTTATTAAAATTATTATTTAAAAAAGTTATCTTGTATGATAATACAGACGATTTCCATATTAGAGAAATAGTATAACACTAAATATCCAAAAAAAAGTTGAATTTATTCTCAATATTAAAGTAAAAAAAAAAAAATAAATAAAATAAATAAATGTTAAAAATGAAAGAAATCAATAACTTTATTTTAAATTATCGTAGATCGATGGTTCAACCATTCGTTTTAAAGGTATTGGCGAGCTCTTTTGAAAGATACCCATCATGAAAATTTATTCCACTCGAGGGTGGACATCTACCCCAGGGGGGGAGGCGAGGCTCCTACATACACAAAAAAAAAATTCCCAGTTGACTATCTCTATTACAAAAACTATGTATTCGCTTCATTTGGTTTAGTGCAGTCTATAGATGTTAAATTCTACTTACCTGCAATTTCCCCCATAGACGTAATGCATTTGAATGTCCCTGTACACGAACCATTTGCTTCATCTTAACGAAAAGCTTACTGTAGCATCCCTATATGATACACATTTAGAATACCGAGTTTGGAATTTCTGCTACTATTTGTTCTTGAGATATGCTGATAACAGACACACAGACAGACAGACACAGAGACCATTCGCTAAAAACGTGATTTTCGTATTCAGGGGACCTCAGAACATGTAAGTATAACAAAAACTCACGTTCGAAAATTTGACCCTAAAACAATACTTTCTCGACCCTATGGGTAAGAGGAAGTAAATAACGATTCACTTCATTTTACCAAAATACTTTTTTTTAAGACTATCGAAGATCCTGTTTCCAAATACGTAAGCGAAGTGTGACGTCACTGACCGTCCGTGGATGCAAGAAAAAGATCCCCTATATTAATCGTCCATTGTATTTTTTGTAAAAAATAATTAAAAATCGAGGAAAATTATTTCCCGATTTTAATACCCGTATTTGGGTATAGATATGCTATCGTATCCCTGTGTTAGATTGAGTTATTTTGCTGTCAAATTGACAAAATTTTAAATTTCAAAACTGTGTCATCTTTGGCGTTTTTTGTATTTGGCGATTAAAAACATACTACGAAAATATACATGCCAGATGTTTATTTTCGTAATATGTATTGTACGAAATATTGTTTCATATAATTCATCGCTCTCTTAATAGTTAGACCTGTTAGACCTAATCCTGTTAGACCTACAAAAATACGATGGACAAATTTTCCTAATGTGGATTAAGGGACACTCTGGAATTGTTGGCAATGAATTGGCAGACTCATTGGCTAAATCCGCGGTTCTTTTCGGTCAGTCTCAAATTGTTCCTCTGCCCATTTCTTACTTGAAAAGAATTTTATTGTATAAGGTACTTAGTGACTGGCATGTTCATTGGAACTTATCAGATACTGGCAGGTGGACTTATGATATTTATCCTAATGTTTCAATGGATTTCAAAATTAAAAATCAAGTATTACTGTATTTTATAACTGGACATGGAAGTTTCCCGAGCTATCTTTTTAGGATTAATAAGCTTGATTCAGACTTGTGTCCTTGTGGCTCCGTGGGTAATGCAATGCATTTCATTAGTACTAAATGTAACTTTTCAAAAGTTTATATTAAAAGATATACCGCAGAGACATTGGAACATTACTTTAACAGAATTGATAATTCTAGATTTCAAATTAAAAAGGTTGCGCAAATATATAATCTGCTAAATAAACACTATTCTCGCACTAAATATAACTTTTAATTCAAGAATTTGCTATGTATACGTGTTTTTATATATAGTATAGTTTTGTTATGTATTGGGTGAATTTATATTGGTCTTTATTCAAACGTAGTTTATTTATTTTTTTTTCTTCAGTCATTTTGTTGCAACAATGTTTTATAGAGTACATTGATTGTTTGTGTTTATTGTATAATAATTGTACGTGATTAGTTAACAGCTTTAACTTATTACTTATATTGCTTTACTTTGTCAGCATATTTATAGTTTATTGTTCCTTTTTTCTTCTTTTTTTTTTATAGTTTATCTGCTGCTCTTGAGGGTTGTGGAAATTATTGTGTGTTAGGTTATTGTACAGGACTAGTTAATTGTTAATTGCTCGTGTTATATAGTTGCATGGATCTTAGGTTTGATCATTAGCTGCTTGTATAACTGATTTATTTTGGTATGAAATTTCTGTAAATTTTGCAAGTTTTTGTGATTTGTAGTTATTGTATATTCATATTTGTATTAAGAGGAGCAGTGTGTTATATTCACGTTTAGCTAGAGGGTAAATTTTAGCTGGATGTACTTATGTTGTAATGAGTAAACTATTGTCTGCATTATACATTTTAGTTATCTAATAATTGGTACATTTTTATGATAACTTTGTTCGCCCGGTTTATTTATGATTCGTTATTGTTTGAGTTGTAGCTTCTTATCTTAGGGTGCACAACGTTACTTTTTGTAAATTCTGTATTGTTTATACTTTTTGTTAATATCTGTATTGTTTTTGTTACTTTATTTTTTCGTGTAACTTTTTTTTTTCTTCGCGGCTACATTGGTTCTATCTTTGTAACTTGCTAGTTTGTGACTTTGTAATTGTTTAGTTTCTGTTTATTGCTCGCTGTTCTCTGAGTTCGTTTCGGCGGCTCCGGTCGGCGGGTTGTGGATGGGTTCCTTCACTCCCACCTCCTCCCAGACTTCGGCCGCCATAAACCTTCGGGTTGGCGGGAGGTTGGGTTGTCCTCGCTCTCTTAATATAAGTTGTTAAAATAACCATGATTTTTGAAAGGAATAAAGTATGTTTTTTCCGCCAAGGATGACAGATATATTAAATCTATTCCGCTGCAACATATGAGTATCTTATATCAGACACTTTATTTAGACATTTGAAAACAAATTTGACTTCAAATTATGATAGAATATTTATCATTTTCCTTTTAATTAGTATATTAGTTGTATATTTATTGTGTAAATATCATCCTTTGAAATTAAATGCTTATGTTTTCAATCGAATATGGAAGTTTGCTATTTTATTTTTCTAAAGTTTTGAAATTTAAAATTTAAATTTTATCAATTTTACAGCAAAAACAACTTAATCTAACGCACGCACACGATAACTAATACATATCTATACCGAAATATGGGAATTAAAATCGGGAAATAATTTTCCTCAATTTTTAATAATTTTTTACAAAAAATCCAATGGGCGATTAACATAGGAAATCTTTTTCTTGCATCCACTGACGCCCAGTGACGTCATCACTTTGCTTGCGTATTTTCTAACTAACTATCTAATAATTACAGACACTCCATGCTAACCCAAATTCACCTCTACTCTATACTCCCAACCAGCTATCTCACCCACAACATCGCCAAAATATCCAGGATCCAGCTAGGGACTTTCTCATTCTCAACCGAACATTTTATCTTGATTCGACATTATCACCTTAGACTACCCTATTTTCAATACTCATTTCAACTGGTGACCTTTACTTGCCCAACCAACCATTCTATCTCAACTATAACTTTACACTAATTTCAAAACTAAAATCAACTGGCGACATTTACGTACTGAACTCGACGCCAATCATACCTTACAATGTAAACAAATAATGAAGCTTGATAAAAATATTTAAAGACTTTAATATGTTTTTACAAATATTTTAAGATTTTTAAGGCTTTAATGGACCATATTCCCACTTTGGGTTCGAGGCTACAAGAATATCAGCTGGTTAGGCAAACAATCCTCAACTCTACCATAGAAAAGCATTGTGGCTTGAAAATTTTTATCTTGCAATATTATTTATAAGAGTTACAGATTATATGAAATTGAAGTAAGAGTGATATAGTGATACCTTTGTTTTGTTTTTAATCCAGTTTTAGTAATATACTTTAATATTAATCAACATATGTAATATTAAAAGTTGCCATGTGAACTGTGGCGATGTTAACAAATTTAAATGAATGTTCCATTTAATAAATTACTTTATTAAAGTGATTGAAATTCTAATTATTTAAGCTTTGATGTCTATATATATATATATGCGTGTCTGTATAAAATGTTCTTATTAATCTTTTATCCATTATATATATATATATATATATGTGTGTGTGTGTGTGTACATAAAATGTTCTGCAATTTTACGATATGGAATAGTCTTAACTTTATCATTCGATTCAGTTGTTTACATTTCTCTTTTGTTCTTGTTTGAACAGATATCTGATTATTAAGTTTCACTGGAGAAATATTTAGGAAAATGTTATGCGTAACAATAAAATAGCATCTTGAATCTAGTTTGTTTACAAAATATCGGCCACGTGTTCGGCGATTTTACTTACTATGACGTCACAGGAATATTGTCCATATGTTTTAGAAATATTTTAAGCGTTTTTTTTTTTAATGAAACAGTCAAAGAGTCGTTCATTCGCAATTAAAGAGTTGTCCATTTGAAATTTGTATTTTCTGAATGGCAACAGTTTATGTTTGTTTTTATTTGGCATTGCGTTGTTTATAATCATGAAGTTACATAATTCTATTTATAGGTTCATATTTATAATAGCCAGTGATCCGTTATATTCAATTAAACATTTAAACATTACAATTGAATAGTTTTTCAAGGTTTTAGAGGGAATAAATAACAATATGTGCGATACAAAACATGTATGAAAATGATATGTATGTTTTCGTAGGTTAAATTGAACAAACGGGGGGGGAAAAAAATGGCTGCCAAAAGTCTCTGTTTTGAAGCGGTGTAAACCGGAATCGTGAAGGACAGATGAGGGTCATTATATATATTAATATACTGCCTTCATATAGAACGAATAAGTTGTCATTTTCCAAATCCGTAAACTAGAAATATAGATTTCCGAAATACGCACATAAGGCACGCCAATAAGCTAAAAAGACGAAATTACCCAGAATTTCTAGTCTATACATTTCTAGTTGGTGAAACAAAATTCTGAATATTCTGAATCCTTTGTATTGCAAGAAATTCTAGCTTGATTTCCTAGAATTGGGTCATAAACCAAGATTATAGTTGCTAACACTCGCCTCTTGTGTTCGCATTTATTTGAAGAGATTTTTAAATAAGTTTGATGTCGATAATATTGGCAAACACTCTAGAATTCTAACATGCATGTCGAGAAATCGCTTTCAAAGGATTCTAGAATTTATGAGGATGAAATGGAACTACTTTTACTAGTGCCACAATTTAGATTGTAGATAACAGTTATAGAATTTTTTCTCAGTGTATATATATATATATATATGAGTATATGTAATATACAGTCGGTAACAAAAGTGTCCGAACACTAGCAAAAATTCATATATAAAAAAAGTACACTTAATGCAGTTTTGTTTAATAAATCCTTGTCGAATTATTGCCTTAGTCAGTCTAAGAACATGATTCGACATGCATTTATAGAACAAAACAGTATTAACTCTAAGTTTTTTATATGGAATTTTTGCTAGTGTTCGGACACTTTTGTTACCGACTGCATATTATGGTGAAATTAATAATAATTTAAAAAAAAAGAATCACTGAATTTTAATTATTTTATACAATAAATTTTTATCCTACATATTTCATACAGCAAATGTATTATAATTTTAATATATTATTACAATTTAAATTTTACTTATTAACACTACTACGTAACATTCATGGCGTTAATAAACTATTTATGCATTAAAATGGGAGTTTTTAAAGTAATTGATATGTAACATAATTTAAATTATCATCACCGTAATTGTATTTTTTTATAGTTAAGGTTATTAATGAAGGGGTGTTTAATATGACAGTTTATTGTATTTAATTGAAAATGATTTTAATGAATCTCTTTAAATAATATGAATTGTTTCCTGACACAATTGTTTATATCCTTAAAAATTTTCAACTCCTAAATTGTCTAAAATCTCATTTTCAACTAAAACTAGCGAGCTTCGCCCGCTAGCGGGTCAGTATTTTCAAATGAATCACTAAAATTAATGAATCACTAACAGTAACTTTTAGTGTTAAGAAAAGAAATAAAAAAAATCATTTCTGATTGGGTTAAAAGTCAGCACGGGTACCTACTGCCTTCGGCAGCGCAGTCCCGTGCGCGCTCCGCGCGCACAATTTAAGGGATACACGCGTTCGCGCGCGTGTTAATTCCCTGATCCTTCATGCCCCCCCCCCCCCCAAAAAAAAAAAAAAAAAAAAAAAAAAAACATTTCTGATCGTGTAAAAAATCACACCGGTTCCCCACTGCCTTCGGCAGTGCAGACCCATGCGCGCTGTGCGCGCACGTAAGAAGGTATACGTGCACTGTGCGCACATATTATTTTTCAAGTCAAATTTTTATTCTTCAGAAAATAAAATTTAAAAAATCATTCCTCATCGGGTACAAAGTCGGACCGGTTCCGCATTGCCTTCGGCAATGAAGTCCCGAAGTTAAGGTTTACAACAGCTGCGCGCGCGTATTCCTTCCCTGAGCTTTCGTGCCCCCTAAAAAAAAGTAATTTCTGATCGGTTAAAAACTCACACCGGATTCCCATTTCCTTCGGCAGCGCAGACCCATGCGCGCTGCGCGCGCACGTGTGAAGGTGTATGCGCGCTGCGCGCACATATTCCTTCTCAGATCAGATTTTTATTCTTAAGAAAAGAAAATCATAAAAATTATTTCTCATTGGTTAAAAAATCCGACCGGGTCCCCACCGCCTTCGTCAGCGCAGTCCCGTGCGTGCTGCGTGCGCACAAGCTAGGGGATACGCGCGCGGTGCACGCCTATTTCTTCCCCATCCTTTCAGTCCCTCCTAATTAACCTACGTATACCAATTTTGAACGGTCTAACTCAATTAGCTGAGATGCAATAAAAAACTTATCAGGACACCTCAAAACGTGTAAATCTGTTGAAAACTTTCGCTAATATAAATAACTTTAAAATATCTTTCGAATGATGTATTAAAAATAATTTAATCATAATTAGAAATGAAATATCGAAATTTGAAAATATTACAGCGCCATCTGGCGGTAGAAATTTCTGTAATGTACTGTTCGATTCCAAACCAACAAAGCTTTCTGATGATGTATTATTTATGAAATTATTTTAATAAGTAGCTGAGATACAAAAGAGAACCTATTCAGGACACCTCAAAACGTGTAAATCAGGTGAAATCGCGAATTCCAGTTTCAATAATGTAAAAGAACTTCAAAATATCTTTCGAATGATGTATTAAAAAGAATTTATCTTAATTAGAATTTAAAATACGCGTATTAGAATAAAATTTAATTTCCAATTAAAATGTAATTTTTTTCCAAAATCGATGAAATTTTAACTGCAAGGCTGTCTTGTGATGTTAGGACTGTATACAAAGTTTTGTGAACATTGAAAAACTGTCGACATTGAAAAACTGTCGACATTGAAAAACTGAAGACTTTTCAAAATTGCAATTTTTAATCGCAGCACCAAACACGTTACCTCATTAAATACCAGATGTTATGTTTTTCTTTCCGTTCAAGACTGTAGATGATCGTCTGCAAAATTAAAATTCTTTTGATTTGTTGCCACTTTTTTTTAAGTTAAGTTAATTTAAAAAAATCTAATTGTCCGATCCATAAGCCGTTTAAACCATTGGATTGAGAAAAATCGGCCCTTTTATTTGATACCATTTTTGTAACGATACGACTGATATTTCTAATTTATTTTGCACTTTTTCCGTAAGAATGTCTCTTTTTAAGCAAATAGTCGTGAATTCTCAGATCTACATAGCTCAACGTTTTAATTAATATCTCCGCTAATTAGGGTCGCATCGCTTAGCGAATTATCGCGATGTGGAGATGAAGAAATTCTGCGTCTGTCGACACCGGTTTCGAGGCGCTGCAACCATTAGCGCCGGGGCTTTAGCGCGCACAAGGCTTTTCTCACAGACAGACAGAAAGACAGATTCACACAGATTTTAATAATATAAGGAGATGTCAATTGTTTTACCTTATAGACATATAAATACTAAGTAATAAATAGATATAAAGACATATAAATACTAAATAAATAATAATAAAGACATATAAACACTAAGTAATTAATTAATTTTTTTCTGGTTTTCTGGTTAAGTTTTATATTTTTCTTGCTTGATTTTTATTTTCTTGCTTCATTTTTATTTTCTCTCTTTGCAATAAATATAATCTTCATTTTAAATTTTTACTTTATTACCATATGATCTTGGAGGAATTGGAGAAAGCTGGACACTCGAAAAAACTAAATAAACTAGTTGCCATAGGAGGACACTGCTTAGTTTCCCATCATATTTATGTTCTCATAAATTTCTAGTGCGAGGCATATCATAATCATGTTAAGGAATTTGACCAAAGTTTGACATAGTGACAGAATGAAATCCACGCCTAATAGGCTATCCACCGCTCACTTCGATATATTTATCTTATTGTAATCTATTAATTTATTTTATCAGGGTCAATTCCGTTGTTTAGTTTTCATGCTACTACCAATGCAATAATCCTGAAAATTACTATTTGTATAAAAAATTTTCAATTTCGCTATGTTGATAAAATCTTAAATTACGAATAACTTACAAAATTTTCCTATTAGAATATTTGTAGTCATTCATGCTCAAACAAGTATATTATAAATGTTAATTTTAAGTTGTCTGATATATTTATGATCCTCATGTTAAGTAAATCGTAAGTTCCAAATAACTAACGAATTTTTTAAATTGGAAAAATCATAGTCTATGATAGTCATGCCACCAGTATCCTAAATAATATTTCAAAAGTTGTTCAACATCTTTATGATGAAAATATCCCTCAAGATTGACGTTTATGTGAAATTTTGTCCTATTCTGCCATGTTAAGAGATTCGTAAATTTCCAATAACGTACGAAATTTTTACATTGGAAAATTCATAGTCAATAATATTCATGCCAGTATCGTAAAAAATATTTAAAAAGTGGTCTGTTATCTTTACGATGAAAATATCCCTCAAAATTGACGTTTATGTGAAATTTTTCTCTATTCTGCCATGTTAAGAAATTCGTAAATTTCCAATAACTTACGAAATTTTTATATTAGAAAACTCATAGTCAATAATATTCATGCCAGTGTTCCAAATATTATTCCAAAAGTGGTCTGACATCTTTTCGATGAAAATGTCCCTCAAAATTGACGTTCATGTGTAATTCTGCCCTATTCTGTCATCTTAACTTGCGAAACTTTCAAAGTAGCATGTTTATAGTTAATGATGTTCATTCCGAATTCAAAACTGATATTTTAAATCTGTCCTGACATCTTTACAAAAAAAAAAAAAAAAAAAGAGAGAGAAATTCTACTTAATGAACGTAGGAAAATGAATAGGGTTCTTTCCAGTGTCGAAAGTAGTATTTTAAAACTGATCTGACTTCTCTGCGATTAATTGTTCTTGAGATATCGTGTACACAGACTAACAAACTCACTAACGGACTAACGGGCTAACAAACTAACAGACATCCTACAGACGTGCACTATACAAATTTTGTCTTTTTGGATTACTGACACCTTAAAACGTGTAAAAAAGTTTAAAAACCGAGTTCGAAAATTTTCACGGTTACCTAAGTTCCCCATACCTATAGTATGACGGGGAACTAGAAAAAAAAACGTAGAAAGAAAATAAACACGTCTATGTTAAAAAAAAAAAAAAAAAAAAAAAAAAAAAAAGAAAGAAAGAAAGGAAGAAAAGTTGTGGTGAAATGTTGGTTTATTCATAATTATAATGTACAGAAAGTGGAATGCAAAATAAAAATATTGCAAACAATTCTTACTATACTAAAAGTAAGAATTGATATATAAGGTTATAACTGATTGTCCATGAGGTAAACTCATGATCATGAAATTTGAAGTTCTAGTTTTAGGCATAGAATAATAATAAAGGAAGAAGGAGCACGTCAATACTCTAATGTTTACAAACCACTTCTAGTGAATTGCCAGCGAAAGCTATTTTAGCTACTCAAAGCCTTAAAGTAGGACACCCATGCTCGGCACATTTATCGCTGTTTGTTGCGGGTGCTGCCTCGCTGACTGATTGACAGAGAGATGAGACGATTCAAAAATCTCGCCAACAAGTCGCCAACCAATCAGATTGAAGCATTTTTACAACCATATACCCGGCATTCCTGGATTTTACAAACCGAAACCAAAACATATACGCTCCTTCTTCCTTTATTATTATTCTATTGTTTTAGGTTGTATATCCGCGTTCAATCTATCCGCGTGCGCATAGCATATGTATTTATTTTGGATTCCAAACAAAATAAATAAACTCAAGTATTTCGAAAATATTTTTTGTTTGTTTTTTCTTTTATACGATATATATTGTAAAATGTTTCCCTAAAACTAGATAAATTTGAAATAAGTAATGTTTTTCAACAATCGTTCATTTTAAATTTTTTATTGAATCACAATGAATAGTGAATGGATCGTTCAACATGTTTTCTTGCTAAGGTCGAATAAAACATCGTGGCGGCCGCTTTCAAATTTTCAATTGCAAAAACATTCAAAACTGCTAAACTTCGGAGCATCTCCGCCGCAGACAATGTTCATATTTTTAAACTATCTTTCGATCGATGTAACTTTCGCAAGATTTTCGAAAAAAATTGGCCTCAAAATTTTATGATTAAAAATGGCTGACTTCTGTGCCGAAAATTGAATGCTTGAAGACGAATGGCTAATTTTACGGGAGTGGTGCAAACCTGACAGCGTTAGAAACAGATATGGACAAATATATATACCAACAGGTCTAACATAATATTTACTGAAAGAAGAGTCATATTAAAAAGATATTGCTGAATATCAGTGAATGTTTATAATGCCAAATAGACTGAAATATTGCCAAATAATGCCAAATAAACTGAAATTTTACTTACTGTAATTAACAATTTCAGACATATCCTGTTTAGAGCAACCTGATGGAACGCATAGCCCTATATTCATATTAAATGCATAAAATGCTTGCATTCTTGATGCAAGTAACTTCATAACATCCTGAAAAAATATTGATCAAATGATTATTATTCTTTAATTAAATATCAGCATATCCAAAATATTGGAAATGAAATATATTATTTTTATAATAAACATTTCATGGAGTATTTTAAGAAGTAATCCCATACGTTTATTTTAATTTTTATCACATTTTGTCTCATGATACCAATAATGGTTAGGAAATTTAATATTTTAATTTACTCTAAATAATATAATAAATGTAAAATATAAATAATATAAAACGTTTACATATTCAGTATAAAACATTTACGTATTCTACTATATATGGTAGATAAAATACTGATTTTGGCTCCAGAATCATAGATTCTGGGTTAATTAGTTTTTAATCGATTAGTCTGTGTGTGTGTTGTTTATAATCATAACTCAAACATACAAGGTTTCCATGACATAAAGTTCCCTCTTTTATGTCATCGAATGAAATTTAATTTGATATACAGATTATAGAAGACCGGGGAAGAGGATTTCCAAAAAAAAAAAAAAAAAAAAGTTTCAAAAGTCGCTAATAAGGGTCTACTGTCCCGTACATACTATGAAGATTGTCTAACCAAAGTAGATTATGCCTTTTTTCTAGTACATATGAGATTTTGGAGATGTTGAAAAAAAAAGTTAATACACGCAATGAATGCATGGAAAAAGGATTATTTAAATTTCATTAATGTTGGAATAAGAATGCACTTGCAGAAATGAATGTCATACGATAATAAACTCATAGAAAATATTTTATTAACCAACAGTGGGTTCCCTAGGTCTACATGTAATATAGGCAAGTTTTTACTATCGAGGTAGATTACGCATTCATAATATATACGTGACAGCAGTATCAAAATCTCCCCTATCTGGGACTTTCATGCTCTTTTATTATTTTTTAGTTATTTATTTATATTTTTTTCGAAAGTCATCTTCCCATGTGTTCCCCAAATTTAACAAATGAAATTTGGTCTTATTCAGTTCATTATTTTTAGCTTTAGATGCCTTCAAACAAAAAAGTAATTTATGGTCATGCTGTTTTTATATATCTAGTTTTCCTTCCTGGCGTTTGATTACTGTAATAATGAATTATTTTATAATGAATTATTATTTTATTATATATATATATATATATATATGTATATGTATGGAAAAAACAAACTCAGAATTGTACATTTGTGGCATATGGAGATGTAATTTGAAAATATATGCTGAGATTGGACAAATGGTCTGTGTACAGAACGTTCAAAAGTATTTATGATTCAAACAGCAATGTGCTCGGCAATAATTTCAAAATTTAATAACAGAGTTTTTCAAGTGCTTTATCAGTGTAGATAAAATATTCAGACAAAGGTTTGAGAATTGCATTAGCCTCACTGCAAACAATAATATATTGTGTTAAATAAATGTTTCTAAAATTCTGTTTTTTTTTTTTTTTTTTTTAATGGTAGAAATTTTTAAATACAGTACCTCATACCAATCGTTTATAATATGTCTTGAGTAATGATCAGTAAGACTAAATAAAGTGTGTTTAACATACCAAATTGTTATTATTATTATTTTTTTTTTTATTTATGGAAATTTTTTTGCGTAAAAACAGTGTAAAGTTTGATTTTGATAACTTTTAAATAAACGCTAAATACATTGAAAATTTCGCCTGTCAATAAAAAGTAGTTTCTCAAATATTTTTCAATCTGAAATAAAAAAAAAATCAATCTTTCTACAACGTTCAACAGATTATAGAAAATTTTAGCTTTGAGTATTAAAATAACGCCTTTTTAAACCTGAGCAGTAGCACATTAGTGACGGTTTAGGAGTCACTCTTAAAGTAAGCTAGAGACATTATATCAAAATTTTTATCAGCAGCGATAGCATAATTGCCCTGTCTTGGTAATTAGAATATACTGAGAAAGAATTATGCGAATAACATCTAGAATCTAAATTGTGATTCTAGTAAAAACAGTTCCATATCATCCTTATCAATTCTAGTTCCCTTTTCTAGCGACTTCTGAACACCCCTAATAGAATTCTACACTGTTTTCCTGTATTATAATGGTCAAAATCATTTAAAAATATCTGTAAATAAATGCAAACACATGAGGCTAGTTTTAGTAACTATAATTTTGTTTTATAACCCAATTCTAGGAAATCAACGAGATTTTCTTGGAATGCAATTTATGTGCCTACTATTTATTATTATTTCATTACTTGGATAGTCGTTTTATGATTTTTCATTCGACGCACATATCTTTGTTTTTTGCGCAAGTATACTAACTTAAATCAAGTTGAATAATAATATACATCATAATACTTTATTTTCGAGATCTTTGTCAACATACAATAGGAAATTAGCCTGTTATCTCGAAGTTTTTCTTTCTCGAAGTTTTCTCGCTAGAACCCTAAGCGTCAATAAATGAAGATAGGCTTAAAATTTTAAGATATCAGAATAGTTGTTTAAGTTAATATATTTTACTGTCAGTTGTCTATAATAATTTAGAAATGAAATAATCAGTTAATAATATTTTGCAATATTAATTCGGGCGTTAACGGGTTAATGCTGTCCGTACAAGCAATGATTAATATATGTTAATTTTATACGTTTTGAGTAGAATAAAGTTATTAAAATGCATGGTGATTATAATTAAAGCGATTTAAAAAGGCTCATTGGTATTTTAAATTTGATTTATTATGACACTTGAATATAATATTCAAATTAAATGCAAATTTAATATTTTAATAATCATATATTACGCTGTCAAATAAACATATAAGAAATACTATTCAATAAATCTTTCTTTAAACAAAAATATTGTTGACGAATCTTCCAGTTTCTTTAACATCATTATTTTAAAATATTCATTTATATAAATTAAAATGTAAAGTTGATTTTTTATACCAACTACGTCAAAAATATCAGTGCTGCGAATCGAACCCGGGAACACCGCTTGGCCGTGAGCATGGGCTACCACTCAGCCACCCTGGCTGATAAGCAGCTCAGAATTTATCGCATGGTGGTTGATGAATTAATGAATATAATTTCTAAGTAATATTTCAAAATATATTTGTCCTAATTAATAACAAAATTTTAAACTTTAAATAAAAAATGATTATTTGCTAATAACGGTATTGAAAATAGTTTGAGATGACAGCTATGTAATACGAATCCCTTTACAACTTACCTCACATGCTTGAAAAATTCGTATTTTCGAAAAAAGAAATGGTTATAAAATATTTTTTTAGATATTAGAAAAAATTACAACTGTAAATCAATTTTGGTAGCTTCTTAAATTTATTTTATTATTATTATTATTATTATTTTCATAAAAAAGAAATTTTAGGCTAGAATTCCGTAAAATATGTAATGAACTTACTGAAGAATTTTCGACTGCATGGACCAAACCTTCAAGCCTACCATGTAAGCTTGGAATTTTCTTCAGTTTCGGCAGGTATGGTTTACATTCCAGTAAGCAGTATTGTCCTCGGAATTCAATATTTCCTTTTTTGGTGACTGTAGTTTCAATGCATTCTTCATACTCGCCAAACATTTGAAGATTTCCTGTCTGTAAACCACTTTGTAATTTTCCCATTGCATCGAAAACTAATAAAGTAAAGGAAGGATGATAAGCTAATGAAAATTGATCGTTTACAAACCACTAGTTGTATTACAATCGTAATAAACTTTGATGATTGACGCGAAATCTGTAACATTGTTTATTGCTTTAATGAAGAACATAAGATATAGGGATAGCTACAATATAAATCATTGTAAATTTTGATAATTCCGAAAAAAATATATTCTTCTTCTTTTTCTTCTTCTTCTTCTTCTTTTTTTTTTTTTTTTTTTAATAAAAGGGGAACATGATTACTAACGCGTTAAATATAATAGTAAGTCTTTCTGCTTTGTGAAATGAATGAAAGTATTTTTTCTGAAAAATCGTTTATTTCTCAAACAATCCAGATTAGTTTCCAATTATTTACTTTTTGTATATGTATAAAGGGGATATATATATATATATATATGTAAAGCGCATATATCGCAATAAACTTTATAGTTTATATATATATATATATATATATATATATATATATATATATATATATATATATATATATATATATATATATATATATATATATATATATATATGTATATGTATATATATATATATAAATGCATGAATTTATTTTGCTGGAAGGTAAATTACGATAACTACTTCGTTTATTGTTACACAAAAACGTATTTTAAGGACAGCCATAAAAAAATGTTAAGTTTTGACTGATTTTGTAGATTTTTTTTTCTTTTTCTGAATAATTTTGCACAGTTAAATAAACGAATTTGCTTTGATTGACCAAAAGAATGTTGGTAAAAGAAGAGTAACATCCAATAACCAGCCTGTTAATCTACATCACAGATTTCTCTACAAAGAGTTATTAAGAGATCAGTGCGCTTCTTTCGATTCTTATGAAACAAATTTTATTTAAAAAAAATAATTATTTACAAAATTTATTTCCGAAATTTTTGTTTTTTCAACAAAACATTTCTCTTTCTTTTTCTTATATATATGTGGGTGTGTGGGGGTGTGTGGATATGTAACAGTAATATTTTTAAATGAACGATTGATTGGTTAGTTGAGTGAATTTCATATCGCTATGCAATGGAGAATTGGCGATGGTCTGTGACTCAACCGTATGACTGTTTAATAGACATGCCATAACAATTTTTGATGAGCGAAATTTAATGAGCGAAAACTTATGAATATATTATATTTTAATATTTTTTAGCAGTTCAAAATTATATCAAATTCCTTCACAATACATATATAGTATATATTACAGTATTTTTTTGGGGGGTGTAAATCTGAAAGTGCACTAAAAATATCATTAATCTGGTTCAACCTCATAAAGTTGTATATCAATATAAAATTAAAATACAATTTGTAATCTGAAACTAGAATTGGATTTAATTCGCAGAATTTATCAGAAAAAATCGTTATTTTTATTAATATGTACAGGAAACATTTTGTTTAATTAGTTAAATAATATATATATATATATTTGTAAAAGCTCTTTCGCATTTAAATGAATACCTCTAAGAAAATAAAAGAACAGAAAAAAACAACATAAATTTGAAGAAAAATTTTAGCTTGTTGTTAAGAACATAATGTTATTCATTGTAGCAAACCGAATGAAACATTTTACATACAACAGCCATATAAAGTTATTGAGAACTCATAGAGGCTTTGCTTCACAGATATATGATGAAAAACACTTTATTCATACTCTGTGTTTAAACATGAAATATTAAAGTAAAATTACCCACAGAACATAAGAACTTAAGTAACCACAGAATATAAATAATGCATTTCTTTATATTTTTTATATTATTGTGTAATTTTGTTACTCATCTAGATGAACAACTAAAACAATAGTCATTTAACTACCTTACTAAAAATAAGTTAAAGATAAATTGGTTTAAACTCGAAAGCAAAAAAGGAAAAAAAAATCACTATATTTTAAACCACGTTTTAGCAATATTATCATTTAATTTTCTTTTTTTTTTTTCACTTAAAGTGTCTAAATTACTATAAAATAATAATAAATACGATAAATATTTTTGTTTACATTTAGTATATTATAGATTTAACAATCGAATACGTTTGAAGGATAACATTTAATGTAAAGTGGAAAAAGAAAAATGAATAAATGTACTTACAATTAAACGACCAGTTCGATAATTTTCGAAATCCAGTTATCAAATCAAACATATTTTTTGTACACGTCCGTGATATATTCAAATGTTCTCTTGCCTCTAATAGATAAGGGAGAAGAGATTTAACACCTTTCTCAGCAAGTGATTTTAATTGCATATCCATTTTTACATATTTTTTGTATAAGTTTTCATTGTATTGGCTGTAATCTTCTTGTAAAGCATCGTTTGAAATTTTTGCAAAAGCAATAGGAACTATGAGAAAGAGAATCATATAGAGCAATATTTTTCTCATTTTTTTCTTTTGTCCCAAACTAATTTAGAATAAAAATATCAAAAACAAACTACAAGTTTATAATAGATTTTATATTAATCACAACACGCTTTAAAATTGAATTAATTTTTGTTTTTATAAGACCGCCACTTCCTGGGACAACAATAGTTCTTTCTTCATTTGCATTAAATGTGAGAAAATTTACAGTCTTTGGATAGGTATTTTAGAAATTTATTGATGAAAATTTCAAAATAATAAAATTTTTAAGCTATTTATCTGTATAAAATAGTTCATTTACGTTCATGTTTATAAAGTAATATGATAAAAACTAGAAATAGAGATAAAACATTTTTTTTTTCAAATTATCTATGAACATTAAAGATATTTTTCATAATAAAATAAAATTTAAACAGGAGAGTTTATAAACACAAACTTTAAGCCAAAATTTATCATTAAGACAAAAACTATACTTTTTTATATCAGGGAAGTGATTGCACAATTCAAAAACCCTGAAGTCACACAAGGACTATATGCATAAAAGTCTATGACTTATTACCTTAAGATCCGATTATAAAGATGTATATCGTTTCTTGTGTGGTATAATTATGTCTTTTCCCTCACGAATAACCTTGAATAGTTCGTAGCAGACGATTTTTATATATCCTTTACTTTATATCTTATATTCAATTCTTATAAAAACAAAATGGGCTCCATTCCATTTTTTTATTTATTTTTATTTTTTAACGTCAAAATATTTTCTTACTATATGTATAACAGTTCAAGGACAGCTAAATAAAATAATTGATTAGGTTTGAAAAGTTACATAAGCATATTCTAAAAGGTTGTACATCAATATAAACCTACAATTTTGAACAATAAACCAATTAAAGTAAATTTTTGTGATAATATCTTTGAAAGACAATTTTACCAAAACAAAAATTACGCAACGATAATTTTATTCATTTGTCCTACTTTTCCTTATAGGTCTTCGATTTTTATGTGATTAGATGCACTTCAATTGAATATAAACATCCTAATAAGCATTTATAATATTATTAATCTTCATTTAAAGTGTTTGATATTAATTTTTCGTACATATTAATTTACTTGTAATAATCTGTGCGCAAATGAACATTACATACTATACGTATAGTAATAAAATACTTTTCTAACACATTAAAATTATCTTTAAAACTAATATTACTTTCTAACAACTGATTAATTCACTAAATATCACAATTATGATACACCGTTTGACACCTCTTTTATCCCGTAAGGAGTGGAATGATTGTCTATGATTTCATATGATTGATCTTAGAATACAGAACAAATGCTGGCAAAATAATCGGAAAGTGTTTTAAATATATGTGATATCGTCTCCTTCCATCTTCTTATTTCTTATACGTGCAGTATAAAACATCTTCCTCTATTTTTACTAACGGCATTTGATATTTTTTTTATTCTAAAATTTAAGAAAATTGGTTGAAAAAAACATCGTTATAAATTTATTTTCATAATATTTTAGTTGAAGTGCTTTTTACTAGCCGATTTAAGCATTTTTAAGTTATCTAAATAGTTTACAACAAGTTTTAACAGTTGTTTCTAAATATGTTTGTAAGAATAAAGTGAACGAAACATACGTGAACCCTTAACGGCCCTTTTCACTTACCGTCGCCGGAAGCCCGAGCCAATGTTATTCTATGGGGAAATTTTCTTTACAAATAACTTATTAACTAATACATATTTTTAAATTCTGTTTTCACATTCAGAAAAAACCGAACTGTTAAATTGACGGCCCTTTTTTTTTAAATGTATTTTTTTAATTTTTAATATTTTATTTTGAAAATGAAAAATGAAAAGAATTCAGATATTGAAAATTCGTATTTTGCAGCTTCAAAATAAAATATAAAAAAATAATAAAATATTTTTTTAAAAAAGGTCCGTCAATTTAACAGCTGTGAATTTTTCAGAATGTGAAAACAGAATTTAAAAATATGTATTAGTTAATAAGTTATTTGTAAAGAAACATTTCCCATAGAATAACGTTAGCTTCGGCTTCCAGCGGCGGTAAGCGAAGAGGGCCCTTTAAAAAAAAAAATCTTTATATATTTATGTTATTATAGGTTCCAACTTATATGTTTTTTGGTTACCGGAAAAGTTTTATAAAAAAAATATATATATTGCTATAGCTGTTTCCACTTCTTCAATAAAATAAAAATTACTATAAAAAGTATCCAGAATCCAAAAAGCGTAGAAATTGGTAAATGTGCGTCCTTTAGGAGTGAATCTGATAAATTTGTTAGACAGTGTCCCTCTACACTGTTACTATTCTGTTAGAGACTATCTAAACGCAGATATTTTCAGTCGTTGGATTCGTCGTTAGGGAGGGGCACCAGTATATTCTAAAATGCGTTTCGATGCCTCCCGATATCACTCATTGGGACATATTTTGTTTGTTTATGTGTAAAGTTATAAAGCTAGGGCCGAATACATAGAGTTCTACATAATTGATTTTAAAGAATTCATATTTTTAAAAGCCAATCAGTTGAAAGTTATGTAAAAAAAAAAAAATCAGAATTTAAGTATTATTGGAATTTAGCGAAATAAGATAAAAGTCGAAATCTGTCAAAACATTTTTACACTTATCTCACTTTCCCCTAAAATTAAATCTAAGTATCTATATAAATAATATCATTATTTAAACTTCAAAACTTCTTCACAGGTCATAAAGTAAATGCAAGCTCTGCCTGTTTCGAAATTACTTGGTCTTCTTGCGGTGCAAAAAGCAGGCAGTACTAAAAACACGCAATCTGATTTAATAACAGCCTTGATTTTTTTATAAATGTAGGTACTATATTTAACAGGGGGTTGGCGGTGCGGTAATACCTTATTAAAAATTATATGTCAATTTAAACTGTTTCTAAGCATATTCTTATTTCTTTTTCCATTAGGATCATAAACGGTACTTGTTATCTTACCTCTTAATCGGAAAATTGCCTTTATAACATTGAAATACAGGCAATGAGAAAATCGTGTGAGTGACATATAAGATTGATGATCTAAAATAAATGCATTAATTGCGGACATTTTTAAATTTAAATTCTAAATAATAACAAGTTAAATGAACTTTTTATATATCATGTTTTTAAATTTTCTATTGAATCATATAAACGTTGCCGACGACAGCAGGAACCCGGAGAAATTGGATAAAAGTATTAAAAAAATGCATTGCTATTGTGTTTTGAACAATTATAAAAGTTTCAAATGGCTATCTAGCCGGGAAGGTAGTTAAAAATTGATTGCAAGCTTTGTACTGGTAACGCTGCCGAAGGCAGCAGGGTCCCGAAGCAATTGGTTAAAAATATTTTAAAAATGCATTTTCACCGTATTCTGAACTATTCTGAAAGTTTCAAATGCAGTCGGGAAGTGAGTTAAATAAATTTTCTGTTGAATCATATAAACGCTACCGAATACTGAAGGGACCTGAAACAGTTGACTAAAAGTATTTTAAAAAATGCATTTTCACCGTATTCTGAACTATTCTGAAAGTTTCAAATGCAGTCCAGAAGTGAGTTAAATAAATTTTCTGTTGAATCATATAAACGCTGCCGAATACTGAAGGGACCTGAATTAGTTGACTAAAAGTATTAAAAAAAAATGTATTGTCACCGTGTTTTAAGCTATCCTGAAACTTTCAAATGTCTAGCTAGTCGGGAAGTTAGTGAAAAATCGATTGCAAGCTTTGTGCTGGTAACGCTGCCGAAGGCAGCAGGGTTCCGAAGCAGTTGGTTAGAAATATTTAAAAAACACATTTTCACCGTGTTCGGAGCTATTCTTAAAGTTTCAAATGTATAGCTAGTCGGGAAGTTAGTTAAAAAAAATTCTGTTGAATCATATAAACGCTGCTGAATGCAGTAGGCAGGTGAAACAGTTGACTAAAAATATTTAAAGAAATGTATTGTCACCATATTCTAAACTATCCTGAAAGTTTCAAATGTGTAGCTAGTCAGAAATTTAGTGAAAAATCGATTGCAAGCGTTGTACTGGTAACGCTGCCGAAGGCAGCAGAAACCCGAAACAGTTGGCTAAATGAATTAAAAAAATGCATTTTCACCGTGTTCTGAACTATTCTGAAAGTTTCAAATGTTTAGCTAGTCGGGGAGTTAGTTAAATAAATTTTCTGTCGAATAATATATACGCTGACGAAGGCAGTAGGGACCTGAAACAGTTGACTAAAAATATTAAAAAAAGTATTATCACCGTGTTTCAAGCTATCCTGGAAGTTTCAAATGTCTAGCTAGTCGGGAAGTTAGTTAAAAATCGATTGCAAGACTTGTACTGGACAAACAAACAAACAAGAATCGAAGCTAATAAAAACATGTTAATTATAAGCTTTTTAATTCGTTACGTAGTTTCCATTAAAATTCAGGATTGGTGTTACATCTACCTACTTTTGATAGGTTGAAATTCGAATATTTTATAAGTTTCCGGATCCCCTGAATCCGAAAATAAAATTCATAAAGATTATTCTGTGTGTGTATGTGTGTTTGTCTGCTAGTTAAACTATCAATTAAGAACAATTTAAGCACAATTTAAGAACAAACATTAGCAGAAGGTCCCAACTCGATATTCTACATCAATACCTTATTGTTGATACTATTTCAAACCTTGTACTAAAATCGGATAAAGGATTCTTGCAATTCCAGTTTAATTTCTTTAGACTGTTTTAATCAATGAACTAAACATATAATTCTTATAGGCACAAAATATGTTTTACATATTATTTTGCGTGAAAAGTATTTAGCCTTTGTGTGTAGGGAAAAAGAAAAGTTTTCTGATATTATTTCGATAGAGATTACGTAAGTTTCATAATATTTCAATTTTTTCTTTTTTTTTAATCTAATAGTCCAATTTGTCTAGAATATTTTCTTAAAATTTGAAGTCAATCACAATAAAAGTGTAGGAGTGAGATTCTTTTGAAATTTTCATATTAGTTATGTTTTCTTTCAACTGAAAATTTTAACGACTGTTTTTTTTTCCCTGAAAACATTGTTTTTGAATTCCATGGACGATTCATGAAAAACCAGTGCATCGAACTTACTGAAATTTTGTACACTTCTTCAAAATAGAACATACTAGTGCTTGAATAACTTTTTTTTTTTTCCTTTCTTTTATTTTTTTTCTGAATACTGATTGTCAAGGCTATATGCGAGTAAAATATACCAAAAATATACTGTTTTTGCATGCAACTGTGCGATAAATTCAAATTTCATTTTATTTTTTAATTCTTCGTTCAAGAACGAGCTATACTTATCTACTTTTTTTTTTTTTTAATAAAGTTACAAGGTCTGTACACAAAGTTATTAGACTGAATATTTTGCGACAATCAGAAGGCGAAAAGAGGGGAACACTGCGGGTAGCTATATGTGTGGAGGGGCTTTCAGCTACAGAGAGCTTGGTGGAAGTTAGTTGACTCTGAGCTTTTCTAGCACACAGATCTCTCATGAAGCCGACGCATGTTTGAAAATGGCGTTAGAGTTTTAGAATAGCACAGAGTACCAAGCAGAGATACGTCATAACGTTTTGTGTAAAACTAAACAAATTTGGATACTGAGATGTTTTTTATGTTACAAGAAACTTACGAGAAAGATTCTTTATCCAAAGTTCAAGTATTTATGTGGCACAAAGCCTTCAAATTCCAACGAGAGGATGTCGATAACCATCAACGCGTTGGGTGTCTGTGAAGTGCTCGAAGTTCAAATAATGTGGCTCAAATAATGTTCAAATAATTAAAGCTCTTTTAGGCTATGATTGCCGGAAGTGTCCGAATGATTGTGGAGATTCTAGTGTATTTCATTATTATGTTCCTGAGTAAATTCATTGGTCTTCTAGTAAGTGACGTTACATAAATATACAGGTACCTGTGAACTGTATTGTCCAATCAATGATCTGTTAATTCCCCTTTACTTTTATCACTGCTAAAACAGATCAGTCTTCAATATGTAATCGTTTGTGTAACATGTGTATGTCAGTTGTGACTGTCTTAGTCATTTATTAAATTCTGTGTGTTAAAAATGTAGAAGCCTCGTCATATCATAGTTATGGATTAATTGTAAATCTTCTTCCTGACAAACAGATAGTACAGAGACGTTGAGACCTTCGAAAATCAACTATGCATCAAATTGTCATTGAGGAACTTCAAATGCAGAAAATATGTGCCAAGCTCCTGCCTCAGTTCTTAAAAAAAAAAACACAGAGTAGCAGCGCTGCTCCAAACATCATACAACACCGGTCTGTCATTGCCGGACATTTTTCTCCTCCTACGGTTTGAGGTTATTTTTACTCATCTTGATATCCTAAAGAACTTGTAGAGAAACGTAACTCGCGTTCTGTGCAGCATATCAGTTAAATATTTCCAGGCGGGCATCAGTGGGTGGCAGAGTCGTTAGCAACGGTGTACTAATGAAAAGGGAGGCTGTATTAAAGAATATGTGTGTCTGTAGCATTAACATCAGATTAAAAAAAAAATACAGAATCATTGTTATTACCATTTGGATAGATCCTGTATCATGAATTTTCTTGATCACAGCGAAGACATTGTTTTCCGAAGGGTCTCCGGAAACCGGGTTCCACCTACTAAATATTTCGAAATTTTAATGAAATTTTTAAGAATATTGTTTAAATGTTGGCCTTTCAAATGGACAAAATTTTGAATAAAAAGTTTAATTTTTTACATTTTGTTGAATAAGTTTCAAAGAAAGATATGGGTATCAGTTCTCCAACTATCTTGAAATAATTTTTTTATTTTTATAACGTTTTTAAGGAGACTTGGCACCACTGAAGGTTTTATATGAAAGATTTTTTTTATCCCTTAATATATATAAATTGAACTATATTAGGTTTTTTTTTTCCAGAAAATATATATTCAGTCAACAATTCTTATGGATTTTCATATATTTTTTACTGATTTGATACCTTTAAATTGTGTTTTCTCATTTTGCATTTTTTCATGAGTTCATGATTTCCAGAATGTTAAAACTTCTACAGATATTTATGAAAAGACCTCGTATATTTTTTGGATGTTTAATAGAACCTAATTAACATTTTGCATTTTTTCATGAGTTCATGATTTCCAAAATGTTAACACTTCTACAGATGTTTATGAAAAGACCTCGCATATTTTTTGGATGTTTAATAGAACCTAATTAAAGAAAATAGAGATGAATTGTGAAATTTGTTATTTCGTTTTTGAGAAAATAAAATTAAAAAATGCATGTTTATGTAAAAATTTGGAAATTTTTTTTTTTTTTCTTTTAAAGATACTGAAGTCTTTATTTAAATATCTATAGAAATTTTAGAATTTTGAACATCATGAATTCATGAAAAAAAGCAAGCTGAGAAAATGCAATTTAAATATTTCAGATCTGTAAAAAATATGTCAAAAGCCATAAGTATTGTTGCTTGAATATATATTTTATTAAAGAAACCTAACATAGTTCAATTTATAAATTTAAATTAGAAATACAAGCTTTTATAATAAACCTTTATTTCTTCCAAGTCCCCTTAATTGATTTATGAATATAGATAGAATATTCAAACGGATATTTTGCGTGGTGCAGCAGCCCACATAACACTGCAATGTATGTAAAATAGAACTTCCAAAATCCATTATGAACTGTTGTTTAATGTGTTTAATGCCTTTTAAAATTATCATAGTTTCATAGTTACGTACAAAAACTAGTATGTTGTGGCCACCACAAGACTTTCTTCTATATTTTCCTATACATATTCAATCAGTAACAATATTTAAAAAAAAAAAAAATACAATTTTTTTTTTCTAAGTTTTTTTTTTTTTTTTTTTTTTTGTTAAAAGTAATACTACATATTCAATCAGTAAGAATAAAAAAAAAAAAAATCGATAACTTTGTTTTAAATTATCACAGATTTATAGTTCAACCATTCATTTTAAAGGTATTCACGAGATCTTTCGAAAGATACCCATCTTCAAAATTTACCCCCCCGGGGGGGAAGCGATACCCCCACATGCACAAATTTTTTTTCCGAGTTAACTACTACTATTATCAATAATTCATATTAATTTTACAATCACAAGTTTAAAATAACTCTTATTATGCACATTTATACGAAATTTTGTCCTATACTGCCATGTTAAAAATTTAGAAAAAATGCAATCACAGCGCCACCTGCTGAGCTATTGATACCCAAATGTAATCAGCACCAGTTTATGTCGGGGATCAACTAAATACCAAATTTGGTTAAATTTCGTAAAAAAAAAAAGTACGATTTTTTTTCTAAGTTTTTTTTCATTAAAAGTAAAAAAAATCGATAACTTTGTTTTAATTAATCACAGATTTATGGTTCAACCATTCGTTTTAAAGGTATTGACGAGACCTTTCGAAAGATACCCATCTTGAAACTTTGCCCCCCCCCCCCCCGGGGAGGTACTTCCCCCCTCAGTTGGGGGGAACCGATGACCCCACATGCATATTTTTTTTTCCTAGTTAACTATGACTATTATCAACGAGACCTTTCGAAAGATACCCATCTTGAAAATTTACTTCCCCGGGGGGGGGGGGGGGGTTCTTCACCCCTAGGGGGGGGGGAACCGACGCCCCCACATGCACAAATATTTTTTTCCTAGTTAACTACTACTATTATCAATAATCCATATTAATTTTACAATCACAAGTTTAAAATAACACTCATTATGTACATTTATACGAAATTTTGTCCTATACTGCCATGTTAAAAGTTTACGTAAAATGCGATCACAGCGCCATCTGCTGGGCGATTGATCCCAAAATCTAATCAGCACCCTTCCATTCAGGGTCCAACTATATACCAAGTTTGGTTGAATTTCATTCATTGGTTCGTGAGATACGGTGAAAAATACGAAATTTTGTCCTATACTGCCATGTTAAAAGTTTACATAAAATGCGATCACAGCGCCACCTGCTGGGCGATTGAGCCCCAAATGTAATCAGCACAATGCCCCGCCAGGGTCCAACTATATGCCAAGTTTGGTTGAATTTCATTCATTGGTTCGTGAGATACGGTGAAAACAAGAAACCACAGACAGACAGACATTTAAAAAAAAACTATAAATTCGTGTTCAGGACATCCCAAAACGTGTATATCCGTCAAAAAACGGAGGTCGAAAATTTTCGCGAATCCAATACTTTCTCTATATTACATATAGAAGAAAGTAATAATGAACAGTTACATACAGGTCTGTTTAAGTTGATCAAAAATATTTTAGTTCATAATAAGTTTTTAAAAACAAGAATTATGTTTAAGACTTCTTGAAGTTGCTGGAATGATTTGAAATTAGTTCTCTTAGTTAAAAATGCTAAAAATGGATCGCAATTATTAATTTAGCAAGAATATTCAATTTTTTTTTTCGCTCTGTAAGAAGACTTAATTTAAAGTTTATATTTTAACTTGCAACTCGCATTAAAGTGCTTTCGAACCCGTATTTGTAAAAAAAGGAATAATTATGTTTAAGAAAGATTTTTGGCATATTTTTTTTTTTTTTTTTTTTTTTTTTTACAAAAGAGCATGTTATTTTGAAATATCCGAATGTATATGAGTATAATTAGCTCATTATATAAATTGCAGTTTTATATAAGAATTAATATGTTATAAAAAAAAAAATCTTCAGAACAGCCACATTCTTAGAACGCATTATGACATTTTAAAGAATTGTGAAATCCTTTAACGTATAAGCCTCCCAACACAGCCATCTTGGACATGTAAAAGACATCTATAAACAGGTATAAAAGTTAAAAAGTGATCCATTAAACTTCTATAAATATCCTACAGATATCTATTAGTACCACAAATGTCACTCTTTTTTACATCCATTAGATGTCTGTTACATATCCAGTATATCTCCAAATATGCAATAATTGGACTTGTTAAATCTAATAGATATTGAAAATATCTAAATTTTGTTTTGATCTAACATGTTACACCTCTTAAACATCGAAAAAGGCACGTCTAAATTTTGTCTATATTTAAACATCTAATAGATATCTATAATTAGTACAGGATATCCAGGACTTTTAATGGATATTCTTTAGATATTTTGTACCTTTTATGGATCATTGGATGTAATTTAGATGTATAATAGATATCAGTGGCTGTATGGGTTCATTTAGTCTCGCACTAAAACCAAACTTTTGGCATAGTTGAACATATTTGTATTCAATACTTTTTTCTTGTTTTAATGAATTTTAGTAGTGAATCGATTTGAAAGTAATGTTTTAATACTTTTTCCTTGTTTTAATCGATTTTTTAAAATTTTATTTATTTTTTCTGTTTGGTAGATAGCAACTGTCTTCCGAAATTTAACAAATGTTCTTCAAGAGAAAGCCAATTTCTCTCGAACAGCCCGAAGTCTCTTGAAATTTCTTATAAGGTACGAATTCACTTTGCATCTTTCATAATGCAGTCGTGTCCAGTTTTATTTCCGTGGTGAAGAGCCGTGGTACTCCTTTGACCCAAACAAATGTTGAAAGTGTCTGTAATTTAAAAATTTTTACTCACAAACTTATTCATTCATTAAATTAATTTTATTTGAATTTAATAAAACTAACCAAAGATGTTCCAAACCCAAAATTTCTGAAAAATTATTATTGTTATTATTTTGGTGACATATTAAAGATATTTTAAAGATGATCTGTGAGTCTAATAGCGCATTTTTAAATTAGTTTAGTATTTTAAAAACAAAATTTGTAGTAAACGTTAAAGGTTAAAGTACACTATAAATATTGTTAAACAGTACAGTATATCTTACTCTTTAGAAATAAATATTATGTCTACAGTAACATCAAATAAGAGAAAATAGTGTGAGTGCACAACTGATTTTATTATATTTTTAGTATTATAATTTCTACTTTGTTTTAAGTTTTTAATTATAATTATGTTATTGCTTATAACACTTCATCATCTTTATTTTATTTTATTTTTGTATTTTATTTATTTTATTTTTTTGTAATAACATTGTTAAACATATTAAAATATAAATTATTGAAATAAAGGATTTTTAAACTTACTTATATCTCTTATTTTTTAGTAACTGTACTTTAAAGATAATTTTATTCAGTTACAGGAAATCGTGTTTAAATATTTATTTTTTTTTCTTCTAACTGATGGCAATAGGAAATAAAATGTACATTTTAAACTCGTTTCAACAAACTTGGGAAATGTTTATGACTTCTGTTTACTTGTCTGTCCGTCAGTCTATACATGCTCAAACTTCCGTAAATATAACTTCAAACTAATAAATGTTATTCAAGTTCACAATAGTATAATAGTAATGGTATGTTTCCTGTTAAAAAGGGTGTAAAGAGCTACAGCAGTTTGTGTACAAGGACATCCGAAAGCATTCCGAAGCATTACAATCTAATGACCATGTCTATAAACTTTCTGTATGTCATATAAACACGTTTTTACAGAATATGGTATAATTACCATTAAAATATACAGTGCCACATAAAAATAGGTTAAGGGCTATTGTTGAAAATTGCTAGAAATGCATTTTCAGTTTTGCTAAGCGTTTTTAATTGAAAACGATGTTTAAGCGTGAATATAACTTCAGTGAGACTCTCTCACTCTCTGTCCGTCCTATTGTCTGTCTACAGAGAGATTGATGACATATACTATGGCATGTTCTCTATCGAAAATTGTATGAATAGCATAACTTGTTTAAGTACAAAAATTCACAAAATATTCACGATGCATTACTGTCTACCAAAAGTATATTTTAAAAACATATATTATTATCTTTATACTACATTTAACATAACGAAATTTATATACATATATATATATATATATATATATATATATATATTAAATAATAATCAAAATGTATTTGTGCGAAATAAAAGCCAAGTAAAGCATTAAAAATTGTACAAAAAAAAAAAAAAAAAAAAAAAAACTAATTTTCAATAGGTAGTAATGAATAAGCGTGATAACTTTAAATAAATGAGCGTGATAAACAAAAACAAATTTAAAAATGTTAATAAATCTGAAAAAAAAAATATTAGTATAGCAAAATCATTTAAAAAAGCAGATATGGTGTCTGCAGCACTTCATCAGCAAACACCATATCTGCTTCCTCGTCAGTAGATGTGGGAGTGCTTTTATAATAAAATAATAAAATAAGAAATGCCTAACATATTTCGGAAACATGATGAAGACATCATACCTCCAATAATGAAAAAATAAATATAAATCTTGAACCAAATGAAAAAGAAAAGAATAGAATTAAGCTAATAAGCAAATATATACAAACACAACACCTTATAGATGCATTATATTGCTACAATGGTTTTTGTTATTTTGGTATAAAATTTTCTTCTGCTGCTCCAACTGCTGAAGTGGAAGCAGGTATGGTGTTTACAAACGAAGAGTTGTTGGAAAACATTTTTGTTACATTAATTTGTTTTTCTTAAATTTATTAATATTGTTAAATTTGTTTTTGTTTATCGTTCTCACTTTTTCAAAATTATCACTCCTATTCATTGCCATCTATTGAATCTTTTTCTCTATATATAAGGCTTCTCCTACGCGATTCCAATCTGCCCTGTCTTCTGCAATTCTACTTTATTCTGCTCTTACAGACGTCATAATTTCATCTCTCCAACGACACTGTACTCTCTTCTCGGTCTTTTCTTATCATTTAGTATAAAAAATAAGACTTTAGCGATTTATTTGTCATTGTTTCTTCTGGAAAGGTGCCTGTTCCAGATCCATTTTAATTTCTTAATTCTACAAATGACATTAGTAACTTTGGTTTGCTACTTAATCCATGTAATTCACTTTCTGTGCCTTCGGGTGAATCCTAACACCCATTTCTCCATGCTTCTCCCTGTTGTCTGAAACTATTGTTTAGTTTAATGTTCAAGTTGCTGAAGGATAAATCAATACAGATAAAATGCACTAATTAGAACTTTTTTTTTTTCAAACAAATTCGGAGCTTGCTTTTAAATACAGCGCTATTTTTTCCGAATGCTCTACGTGTAAATTTAACTCGTTTCTTGATTTCTTCCATGATTCTCCCTTTCGTCGTAATTAATTGTTCCAGGAAAGTATAACTGAATACCGTTTCTAACTGAACCATATGAACAGTGATCTTCAGCGGAGAAGAAAGGCATTTGACATAACTTTTGTCTTGCTGAGGTTCATTTTCAATCCAACAAAGTTGCTTTCCTTGTTTAGTTCTTGAAGCATTTCTTGCAAATCCTCAAATGAAGAAATAAACAGCACAATATCATTCGCAAATCATAAAAGAATTATAAATTCTCCAATTTTTTTTTTCCTTTCTGTATCCAATTTAGTTTTTTTAAAAATTTCTTGAAATTCTGCACTGAATAGTTGACGTTAAATTATGTGTCTTTCTCTTACATCATTTTTTATTTTGAATGCTTTACTCGTTTTGTGGAATTTTAATTTGGCTATTGCTTCTTTATAAATGTTTCGAATGAGGTTAATATATCTCGAATTAATATTAGTATTCCTTTATGCATCAATAACTGCTAGTGGTGATACAGATCCACAATAGCCCTACGGAGAAGGAATTCATATTCATTACTTCTTTTAACAATTTCTCTAACTGCATCAGTATGGTCGATGGTTCTAAAACCACTACGAAATCATGTTTATTCTTTAGGTTGCGCTGCATCAAATAATTTGTGTAAGTTATTAGTCAGAACTTTTACCAGAATTTTATACAGGATTGAGAGCAGGCTGGTTTTCAGTATTGGATAGTTTCATTAGCTGTTTTCATTAGATAGTTTCTAATGTCTTCTTTTACTTCTTTCTTAAAAAATAAGATTATGATAGAATTATTCTAGTCCTTTGGGACATCGTATAATATCACACATTTGGTGAATAGTTCCGTAGAAACTTCAACTATTTAATTCACTACTTTTTTTTTATATAATATTTACAGTTATTTTAACTTCTCCTGAAGATTTTTTACTTTTAAATACTTTTCTTTTGAAATAGCTACTTCTCTTTTCAAATAAAATCGTTTGTCTTTATTAGGTAAGGTGAACCACTGAGTTTTTCTGGTAAAAGCTGTATAACTCGGAATAAAACTTTGCTGCCTCTTTTAAAATTTACATTTGATTCCGAATGATATGTCTACTTTTTGTCTCCACTTTTTATTTCAAGATAGAATTCTTTCCTACCAAGCATCAAATTTCTTTTTCCAGTTGTGAAACTTATTTTTTTCAATTGCTTGCTGGATTATTTCCTGGCGTCTTCTTCAGTAGGGTGGGCCGAAAAATGGATATTTTCAATAGGCGATATCTAATAGTAAAAGAAAGTTGTACTTTGGTATCCTCATTTTGCAAAATATAAATAAATAAATAAATAAAATAAGTATTTATGTGTTTAGTTCGCGCTTGACCTTCAAAGTTCGGAGAAAAGGTTAAAAAAAGGTCAAATTTCAAAAACATTTATTTGTATATAAATATTATTATTTTTTGTTCTAATAACACTCTTTCCATATATCTTTAAAAATATTTATATTATTTTACAGTTTTTAGTTCGCGCATAAGTTGTAGAGTTTTGTAAAATTAACCAAAATTCGATTTTTTTATTGTTGTCCAAAAAAAAAAAAAAAAAAAAAAAAAAAAATCCACTTTGCTAGAAAACCTATTGAGTCGAATATTTCGTTACATATGTAGACATTTCGTTCTTTATAGTTAATGAAAGCCTGTGATAGTAACAGATATACGTAAATTTGGATAGCAAATAATCAGAGTCGATGGTACCGTACCTGGCACCATCCAAAGAGCGACGCAACTTGTCTTCTCAATCTTATTTTCAATTTTCATTCTAATATATCAGTCTGCTGTCTGCAAACAATGTGTATGGTTGTGTTAAAATATTATTTTAAATTGTAAGTTTACAGTAGTGCTTTAAAAACTATTTGTTTTTGTATTTGAGTTACTTTACGTATACCATCATTAGTAATGGTGGCTACCAGACAAACCCATGCATATATGTTTTTTTGTTTACCAAAAGAATTGGGTAGGAACACTTCGCTAACATATGAGGTGGTGCTTTTATGTTGTTTCAATGAAGGTACTATTGCCCTTATATTCTTTAAAAAACCCTGCATTTTTTACTATTGCCATTACGTTAGTTCGCATATACAGTAGTCATACCGAAAAGAAAATTCAATACCAACTGTTTTCAATTCTAGAATAGTGCATTTAATAAAAGCCTATCATGATACATGTCACAATTTGAGAAAGTCTTATGACAGAGACAAAGATAAAATCAGCTGTAAGAAAAAAGTTGAATGCTTCATCGCTGGTGTTAAATGAAAGTTGTTTGAAGTTATAGCATTTAAATGCACAATAACATTTTCGTGGGGGAAAATCAGAGTTCCTCTAACTGTCCTGTAAACGTTGATTAAAAATGTGAAATAGAGAAAAAAAATCCCCGTATAGAACTAAACTGTTTCTATGACCAAAGAAATACTAGAAACACTTACATTAGTAAACTAGACAGGAAAGAAACATAAAGGTTTAGAAAGAAGGAACATAGAAAATTACTAAACCAATGTTTAAAAAAAAAAAAAAAAAAAAAAAAAAAAAAAAAAAAAAATCCTTTTCGGCAAGCTTAAATGCAAAGGTAGATTCCTTTACGATAATGTTACAAAAGTAAAGAAATATTACATATGCATTAACACATACTTAGCCTGTGGCTTTGTTCCCACACCTTGCATTATTTACGTCACTATTCTATTTTTAAGAAATTTAATTATCAACTACTACTATTCATTCTACTTAAAATTTTAGGCTAGATTTATTGGTCAGTAAACGTTTCATTTTTTTTTTTTTTTTTAAATCCAAGCTCATAATCATTCAACAAATAGAAGCCATAAAGATATACAATTTGGTGACAAAACTTGCGACTTACCAATGAAATTTGTGATTTGACGACAAAATTTGGTACTTGACGACGCAATTTTTGACTTGGCTACGAAATTAGTTATTTGATGACAAAATTTGGCGAGCTTGGCGATGAAAAATGGTAGCTTTGGCCTCATTATATTTTCTTCCCACGCATAAACCTCATACCTCTTCATAGACCAATATCTTGTTTTCACAAGATAAAAAGTCAAAGGAAGCTGTAACTGTAACGTATTACTCGCAATTTCAATCGTAAATTTAAATTCATGCTTAAACCGGTGTTCTAAACTATTCACCACAAACGATATTTTTACCAAAACTAACGTATTATTTTAATTTTATATTTTAAAATGATTAATTAAAGCTGTTACCATAGTTTTTATATTTTCAGCTATCTTTTTTACTTTCTTCTATATGTAATATAGAGAAAGTATTGGATTCGCGAAAATTTTCGACATCCGTTTTTTGATGGATTTACATGTTTTGGGATGTCCAGAACACGAATTAATAGTTTTTAGAAAATGTCTGTCTGTCTGTCTGTATAATTTTTTTGTGGACGCTGTATCTCACGAACCAATGTATGAAATTTAACCAAACTTGGTATTTAGTTGCACCCTGACATTAACTGGTGCTGATTAGATTTGGGGATCAATAGCTCAACAGGTGGCGCTGTGATCGCATTTTATGCAAATTTTTAACATGGCAGCATAGGACAAAATTCCGTATAAATAGGCATAATGAGAGTTATTTTAAACTTGTGATTGTAAAATTAATATGAATTATTGATAATAGCAATAGTTAACTGGGAAAAAAAATTTGTGCATGTGGGGGCATCGGTCCCCCCCCCCGGGGTGCAAAGTTTCAAGATGGTTGTCTTTCGAAAGGTCTCGTCAATACCTTTAAAATGAATAGTTGAACCATAAATCTGTGATAATTTAAAACAAAGTTATCGATTTTTTTTTTACTTTTAACAAAAAAAAAAAACTTAGAAAAAAAATCGGATATATATATATATATATATTTTAACGAAATTTAACCAAACTTGGTATTTAGTTGGTCCCCGACATAAACTGTTGCTGATTACATTTGGGGATCAAAAGCTCAACAGGTGGCGCTGTGATCGCATTTTATGCAAATTTTTAACATGGCAGAATAGGACAAAATTTCGTATAAATGTGCATAATAAGAGTTATTTTAAACTTGTGATTGTAAAATTAATACGAATTATTGAAAATAGTAGTATTTAAAATTGACAATATAAATAATATTGACAATAGTAGTATTTATCCCCCCAACTGAGGGCGGAAGTACCCCCCCCCGGGGGGGCAAAGTTTCAAGATGGGTGTCTTTCGAAAGGTCTCGTCAATACCTTTAAAACTAATGGTTGAACTATAAATGCGTGATAATTTAAAACCAAGTTATCGATTTTTTTTTTTACTTTTAACAACAAAAAAAATATAATAATAATAATTTTTTTTAAATATTGTTACTGATTGAATATGTATAGGAAAATATAGATGAAAGTCTTGTGGTGGCCACAACATACTAGTTATTATTGTTTGCACGGTCGGCTTCATTACAATTGATGAAAAATCACTTTTTAACTTGTAACTTTTAAGTTATTGAAGTTATCGAAAAAGTTTAAATACAAAAAATGTTCTTTAGGGTAAGGCGGTAATTCGCCTGATTTCAAGTATTTTCCAATTTTCAATATTAAAGAAATTAAGGGCAAATGAAAATTTCCACCACCCACTATATTCACCCCCTTTGAGCTGGATACCCCATCTACGAAGTCGACCGAGATCCTTACTGTCCTGTTCCAAGTTGGTTAAATAAAAATTACTCCAGTTATCGTATTCACAACTTAACATGGGAAAAAAGTTATACGTATATATGGTATATATATACATATATATATATATATATATAAATTTTTGAACGGAGGGTGATTTTGGGTTTTAGGGGTCATGATCGGCGAAGATATGAAGACATTTTCCAGAAGTCGTGTCGTGAGAACCATTGCAATAGGTAGATCTCCTATAAGGAATCTACCTTAAAAAAAGAAAAAAAAAAGAACAGAAAAAAAGCAGTTTAATTAGTTCTGCCGACGATTCACTTGTAAATGTGCATCTTAAAAAGAAATGTATAGAAACAAAAGAAGGTGGCGCGTCATTTGCTTCGACATCGAAAACTCAAATGAGAATTACGTTTCTTGCTATTATTGTAATGAATGTAGGTTTAGAATTTTTGACAGGGCAATAGCTTCTGTTGCGTCTACCATTCTAAATGTTGCACTGATTAGTTTAGAAATACCTTCTTTGCTAACCCTGAGAACTTGTTATTAGCCATATTAGTGGACGAAAGGGCAACACTTAAGGGAGTTAGCCTACAGAAGAATACTGAAATAAATAGATTAACCGTCAGGACACACTTCTTCATCTATAAGAGAATTTTTTTTCACTAATATGAAATTTTCAAGTGTCGAACTATGAAGTTTTGATCAGCTGGTCAAAGTGTTCACATTTTTTCTCTTTTACTATGCCTCCAATGATGGAAAATGTGACAAATAAGGATCTTTTGTCATTTCCATAGCTGCCAAGTTTTTTAATTTATTCCGGAATGCTGTTAGCCCCGGCAATTTTTCACACCGTAATCTTTGTAGAAAAATTTTCTTCAATACATAATTACGATTAAACATGATAAAAATTACTCTAAAAAGAGTACGGTATGAAAAAGGGGCGGGACTAACAACATTCCGTAATAAATTAAAAAACTTGGCAGCTATGCATTTCTATAAACTTAACAGTTGCCAATGTTTAAAATCATAAAATTTATGTGTCACATTCAGGCTGTTGAATATGTTGTGAAGCTGGTCAATGAATCTGCAGAGAAGGTATTTGGGGAAGTCTCAAGTGATGGATTTATTATAACAACTTTATACTCACGGTCATCAATGCCAAAATTCAGTTATATATTCAACTTAATTCAAAAATAGAAACTTGTTTAAAATCATATATTTAATGTAAATGTAAATATATTATAATTACGTAAATATTGTAAATAACTGTCCATCATGGCTGGTTGGATGTTAAGGGCAGTGTAGAACTCGAAGTGCAGTCACCTCACCGTGGTGAGTTCTGAATTGTTAATGCAATAAATTATACTTGCGTAACAAACGAAGAGCTGCAGAATGCACATTTATTTTGAAAAGCGTAAAAGTAGACTACAAAAGGCAAAATACTGCAATTTTTGAAAAAAAACTAAAAAATTCAAATTTTCAGGAAATTTTACGGCTTATGCGTGATCTGAAAACTGTAAAATAATATGAATATTTTTAAAGAAAATTTCAAAGAGTATTAAAAGAAAGCATTTGAATTGTATTAGAACAAAAATTAATAGTATTTTTCTTGCAATAATTTTTTTTTTGAAATTTGACCTTTTTTTATCTTATTTTTCGAACTTTGAAGGTCATGCACGAACTAAAGACATAAATTCTTATTTTTTTATTATTATTTTCCCAAATTGAGCATGCCAAAATACAACTTTTTTTTTTTTTTTTGCTATTAGTAATCGTTTTTCTAAAATATCCACTTTTCGGCTCACCCTATTCTACAGCCCTTTCCACCCAGAGTTTTAAATAGTTCTGAAAATTCAACGTTTGCAGTAATATGTCTTTTTTATATTTAATTTTTCTTCCCTTTGCCATAAGCTGTCGTGTCTCATCTGAGATTTTCTGAACAGGTTTATCTTCTTTCAAACACGAAACAATTTTTGCTGATTCCAGAACAACATTGACAAAGGGCACTGTGGACTCATTGGCGTCTTCAGTATCATATATATGTACATACATGTGTGTATTTATATTTATATATAAAACCTGTTTTACCTGCACATTTAGGTATAATTAGTGTTACTGATTGGTTTAAGGGTCCAACAAAATTATTCCAATTAGTTTTTTTTTTTTTTTTTTTTTTTTTTTTTTTTTTTTAGGGCATCATATGATGAGTATCATTGTTTGGATGATAAGTAAAACTACATCACAATGTATATACATGTATTGATTTCTTTTTAGAAGTAAATTTAAAAAGATGTTATACGAGACTCTTTACTGCATCTCTGGAACAAATGTACATTTGTAGGTTTTCTGTTTTTATTTAATATTCTTCTTTAGTTTAATGTACACACTTCTTTTAACGGCCCTCTTCACTTACCGTCGCCGGAAGCCCGAGCCAATGTTATTCTATGGGAAATTATCTTTACAAATAACTTATTAACAAATACATATTTTTAAATTCTACTTTCACATACAGAAAATTCCCAACTGTTAAATTGAAGGACCTTTCTTAAAAATGTATTTTTTATTTTTTAATATTTTATTTTAAAATTGCAAAATGAAAAAATTCACATATTGAAAATTCGTATTTTGCAGCTTCAGAATAAAATATAAAAAATTAAAAAAATACTTTTTTATAAAAGGTCCGTCAATTTAACAGTTGGGAATTTTTTGAATGTGGAAACAGAATTTAAAAGTATGTATTAGTTAATAAGTTATTTGTAAGGAAAATTTCCTATAGAATAACATTAGCTTCGGCTTCCGGCGACGGTGAATGAAGCGGGACCTTAATAAAGGAAAAGTAAAAAAAAAGTTTCGGAGATTTCTTTTTTCTTAATAAAAAGCAAAATGTTTTTCTAAAATTACATCATGCAGGCAAAAACACTGAAGGTTAAACGAAGCAACGGGTACTCGCACTATGAAAGGGTTTACGAAGCTGTATCATTATTCATTTCTGTTTATAATTAACTTGAGAACTTTAGCATATATATTATTTTTTGTTTTACAACTTTTGTTACAGTTTTTTATTTTACAGTTTTTTATATATTTTTAAATTTTTAAATTACTTTCATATAAAATTTAATTTGTTTTTTAGAGATTTTAAATTGATTTATTTTATTGTATGTGTAATTCAGTATAGAATGTTTTTAGACAATAAATGCAAAACAAAAACATTTTTAAAGGCTTTTCGACGTGTATTAAAACAACAACAACAACAAAAAAAAAAATACTTATTTAACATTTGCGAATTCTAATAAATGAACTGTTTTGTGTAAAAATTTATAAATGACCAGTATTGAAGAAACTTAAAATATACAAAGTTTGTTTTTGATATATAAATTTTAAAATCATATAATTGTTTCACATGACAAGTTTTAATAATCACACATGTTACAAAAATATAGTTAAAACTGACAATATAAATAGATACACACATATTTGTAAAACATTATACATGTAGACCAATCTTGTGTACTTTATAAAAACATTTTATGCTTACAAGATTCTTTTAAAACCATTTAAATAACAAATTTCGTCACAACTCTTAAAATGAAAAGTTGTTACATCAATAAAAAACAAAGAATTAATATACTAAAAAATGCATTTTTAATATGTAACCATATCTTTTAATAAAATTTTAGAGTATAGTTTTTCAAGGTGATAACACTATGCCATTCCGCAGTGATTAAGGGGGGAGGGGGGGTGGATTTTCCTGTATTCATTTAATATTTTGAGAAAATCACTAAAAACACAGACTGGCGATTGCTTACTTGTGTTCGAACGAAGTACTTTAAACAGTAAAGTTTTAAAATAATCGTCATACTGTTATACAATAAGAAAAATGAAAAAAAAAGTTTTTCATTTTAAGTTGAAAATATAACAAAACAGATAATAAAGTATAATTTAACACATTCGCATCCGAAAAAGGGGATTCTCATTTTGCTGTCTGCGGTGGTGTAGTTATTATCAATTGCAAGGGCATTATTAGCAACACAAGATGACATCACTATTTACAAATAATAATTAATTCATTATAAAATTTCAGAAAATTATCATTAATAATTATTGTGGCGCTAAAGCTACGTGAAATTTCTATACTTGTTCTTTATATCGCTTAAACACTCTTTATATAAATTCAATAAACATTATACGAAAAGAGCATTATGTGAAAGGTTTGATAATATAATTCAAAGCGGTATATGTTGTCGTAACACGCTTTCTAAATTGCATATGCACAGTGTAGGCTAAAAAAAAAAAAAAAAACTCTACGTGTCAGTTGTCGTTCCCGCCATAAAAATGTGTCGAACCCCAGGGATGGCACGTGATGTTTCCCTATAATATTATCAATCAGTTCGCTTGCAGTCTTTATGAGTAAGGATGTATGTTATTTTTCTCCCGAAAGCCAGTATTTCGTTCATTTGTTAAAAGTTTGAGAACCTACATTGGTATTCCCATATTCCACACAGGGGTCAGATTATGCTTAAAATGAAAGAGAAATACCCTGCTTTGACTCTGCTAGAGAATGGGTCTCTGTGATTGATGTAGCCAGAGATCTGGCAGATGATTCTAGATGTAGCCAGATGCAGCCATCTGGCAGTTGTAGCCAGAGATAAATAACTAAACGGCTGCAGATGGCAATAAATTGTAAAAAGGGAAAGATAGTCTGAGATTGACTAACACGATGTGTCATCACTGGGTTTCGATACATTTTTATGGCGGAAACGGCAATTGACATGTAAAGTTTTTTTTTTTTTTCCCTGCTCAAGTGTAAAAATTTTTTTTTGCTGGCACTGTATTATGTATTTTACTTTTAGATTACTATATACTGATATTTAACAGATAAATTTGTTATTTTGAAACTATTTTATCACCAATTTATAAAATTAATTTTATGAAAAGCCAAATAGTTTTGCTTTATATAAGTTTTGTTTAACATATAGCAAGCTCAGATTCCCATCAATAATATTGTTATTATTATTATTAATATTATTATTGAATAAGCACCAGCGATAACCATCTAATGAAATCGTTGCAATTTTATAAGTGAATAGTCACAACGTTAATATTATTTTCTTTAAATTCAGTATGTTTTTCGTTTCTGTAAGACAATTCTTTTGGTCCATCACTAGATGTTTTGGGTTCATTTTCATTTTTTCGAAACAGCACTTTTTCCATAGCGATTATGGGACTTTCCGCTAAAAGCACCAAAGCCAAGCTCATAAGAACGGATATCGATGTGTCTGCAAAGAAGTTCCAAATCTGTAAAAGAAAAAAGAAAATTAATTGGGAAATTTATCATATTTATTAATAGCATCTGAAAAACGTCAATTTAATAATGATGAAAATGTGTTAAGCTCCAAAGGAAAAAAAAAAGTACCCCTTCATCTATAATAAATATATGTAGTATTTTTTTTTAATTCCTAAAGTAGAAAAATACATTTTAGAGTGATGTGTATGACGGTAACAAATAAACTGAATGGGTGAAATGATCAGAATTCTGATCTACATTTTTTCTATATGGTGGTGGAACAATACATTATAAATCCTTTGTGTTGCGAAATTGTCTCGCTTTGATTTCTAGAACTGTTTCATAATCTAGAATAATAGTTTCCAAAACACAATTCTTATGTCCGTATACATCAGAAAATTTTAAATAGGTTTCACCACGATAATATTGGAAATCACTCAAGAATTTTAATAGGGGTATCTAGAACTCGCTAACGAAGGAAACTAGAATTAATAAAGATGACATGGAAATATTTTTAGGAGAACTACAATTGATTTTCTACATATCAGTAGCAGATATTCTTTTTTCAGTTTACTGAGAGATGTTACTGGTTTCAATACTCAGAATACATATTCTTAATGTTTAGCATAAAGCCTGGTATTGATTTAATTATGCTTCCAGTACATTCTAGAATTTTCTTTACATATTTAGGACAGTGTTCTCGGATATTTCAATAGAAATATATATACATATGACTTAGGCATTTAACAATATAATAATCTTGTTTTGTGCGATATTACTATAAGCTAAATTGAGAATATCGATAAACTAAACTAGTTGATCTACTGATCAAGAGCATCATCATCACTTTTTACCGCTTTAGTTGTAAATGTCTATGTCTGAGTATATATATTTATTGTCTAGGCATAATAATGTGGCTAAGTGTTATTATAGTACTTATAGCGTCACCTGGTTTAAACGACGAAGTAGAGTTACTGTTGCAAGAATGATGCGATATAATGGGAAAAGTGAATTACAAAGATTTGAAGCATCATAGATTTAGCAAGAAAAGACACCTCATAGATATAAATATTAAAGACAAAGGAATTAAAACTAGTATTTTTACATAGGAATTTTACATAGAAATAACATTCTTTTTTATTGTTAGTGGAAGAGCTTTACTGTAATATTTTACCACGTCCAGGAAGCTGCTCATTGCTCAGGAATTGAAATTAATTCCTCATAGCAATATGGTAAATAATATATGTTTTTTAGCTAAATATTAATCTTTTTTTTTTTTTTTTTTTTTTTACATGTTTTGAGCTTTCCTGAATACCGAAGTCAAGTTTTAAAGTTTGGTTTTTGTCTGTGTCTGTTAGAGTAAATTAAAAAGAAATAATTTGAGGCGATACAAATGTTGTATTTTGGAGTTAATATGTTTGTTACTAGAAAAGTTTGATCAAGATTGGTAAGTTTAAAGGAATGTTCGTGTGAAAGTTGTCTGAATAACATTAAGTGAACTGTGAAATTCAATAGCAGATTTAAATTCTATATAAATACAGGTACAGTTGTGAAACGGGGCTTGAGGTGTGTGAGACCCCCTCCCACAAACACACAGAATTATTGTCAAATAAAGCTTTTCCGAAGCTTAATTTGAATTGTTTTAACATAGGTTTACAAACAGTACTCTCTATCTTACCCTTTAATCTCCAATCTGTAATTATAGTATTAACTTTCAGGGAAAGAGAGAGTGGTGTGAGTGACAGATTATTTTTCTTATTAAAACTCTGATTTAATAAAGGTGGTTATTTTTTAATGAAAATCTATTGGAAGCAGTTTTTGAAATTAATTAAAATGTGACTTTTTTCATAAAAATTTTCATTGTTATTTTAATAAGAATTTGAAAATTATTAATATTCTATCATCTAGCTTATGATTGATGATATGTCACGTGGTATTTCGGAGTGAAATATAGAAAAGTTGTTTTGAAAAATCGCAAATTTTCAATCGATTTGAGAAATAATAATAATAATAGTAATAATAATTGGCTATAGATACAGCTTAAGTTCACAATTCAAAAATTTCTAAATTTGGTTAAAAATTAAAAACTTTGTAAAATAAATAAATAAATAAAAATTAAATTAAAGGCCATGCATCGATACTTATCATTTTCCTAGGTAGCGTCCTTAAAAATAAAAACTACAGTTTTTATAGAGTAAAAATATTTAGTTAAATAGAAGATGGACTTTTTAGTAGTATTTTTATACGCTTGTTTTTACTATACAAATTTTCTTTTATGTAAGCAATACATAAAATTGTCTTATTTACTATGAAAAAAAAAAAAATGCATGTTTTGATGTAAAAGTTTCTGAACCTCTAAAATTTCTACGTATTACTTGAAAGGGAGAACTTTACACTATTTCTCAGAGTAGATTTTTTCGTTCGAAAGGTATTAAACACCGAAGGGAAATATGCATAAAAATACAAATGTATTGCTTAAAATTTTAATCGCAAAAGAATATAAGATATATAAACGTGTATTAATCATATTAATCAAAAACATCCCCTTCTATGTACTTACAATTCTAATATCTGAAAAATCTTCAGGAAAACCTATGTGAGAGTAGTAATGACCTTGTATAATAGGAGAAACCAAGTAAATCATGTACGTAATTCTTGATAATGGAATCCATAACTTTAAGGACAAAATATAGTTGATTAATCCTGAAAAATAAAAATAAAAATAGAAGCATAGATAAGACAACTAGCATTATATTACACTGAATATTATATGAAGAAATTGATGCGTAATTTTCGATGCTTAAAATATTAAAAGTCATACGTAAAAGAAATATAAGTATACAAATATTGTCGGGACAATCGAAAACAAAAAAATTTAGGAATTGTAAATTATTGGTTTACTTTGATAACATATTTTTATTATTTTTTGTGTATTTGCTGAAAATTCTGCTGTTACTGTTTTCTATATATATTCATAAGAACAAACTATTGGATTCGGGAAAATTTACGACTTCCGGTTTTCGATGCATTTTGCTGTTTTGAGATGTCTTGAACACAATTTTGCCATTTTAAAAAAACTACTGTCTGTGTGTCTCACTGTATGTGGGTGTGTACAGGGTTGGCGGAATGTAACTCCCTATTTTGAATTCGGAAGAGCTATTAATGTTGTGTAGATTGCAATGAAAGTTACCTTGTTTTATAGACTGTAGTGTGACATTATTTGTAATTTCTGTTTCCTTTTTCTCATGTCTAATATATGGCAGGTGCTTGATGAGTGATTCACTGGACGGTGGATAGACCGCCGAGGCTCCTCAGAATGGCCTGCGTGTAGTCCAGACCTCACCCCAAGCGGATACTTTTTATGTTGGTGGGATAAGGAAGAAGAGTACTGCAGCAAGCCTCAAACTCTTGGTAACCTTGAGAACAAAATCCGTGAGGTCATAAGTGGTGTTCTTGATGAGTTTTTGCGGTAGACGATAGTTTAAGACAGTTTATAGAAAATACTGGGGCCCACACTGAATTGTAACTTTTGTAATTATCATGCCACACAATAAACTAAATGTGTACAAAAAAGTGCCATAATACCTACATTCGTTTAGGCGAAAAAAATTATTTCCAGTAGGGAGTTACTTTCAACCCAACCTGTATATTCTAAATTTGTACTCAGTATCTCACGAAAAAATGAATGAAATTTAAGCAAACTTAATAATTAGTTTGAGCCGCGATAAAGTGTTGTTAATTGTATTTGGAGAACAACCGTTCAACAGGTGGCGCTGTCATTCCATTTTTTTTCCTTTTTTTTTTTTTTTTTTTTTTTTTTTATGACACTAATGGACAAAATTTTGTATAAATATACATAATAATAATCATTTTTAACTTTTCAATGTGAAGTAAATGCGTACGTATATATAACAGTAATAACCAATCGGAAAAAAAAAAAAAAATATATATACAGTCATTTGAACACGTTAAAGGACCAGTAGCCGATTTTCAGTATTTCAACACATTGCATCATTTGCGCAGATTATTGCATCATCTCATGTGCTGATTGCATCAGACGCATTCTACTGCTATAAATAAAGGTATCCGGCACGTTTATCGCCTGTTGTTTATTGGTAGACAGTGCTGTTGTGTTGGTAGACAGTGCTGTTGTGCTGAACGTCAAATAAGTTCGAGGGTAAATGTGAGCAAGACAGCTACGCATCAAGCTATTAGTAAGTTTAAAATTTCGAGAAAATTTGTGAAACTAAAGAGTCTTTTCTTTTAGATACTTGGAGTAAATCGAGCTTTCCTTGCAAGTTTATAGGGTAATAAATCAAAATCTTTGGCGAAACCTATTGAAATAGTACTCAAACTGACGTTGGTGCCTTTAGTAGCCAGAGAATGTCTAATCCTAATGCAGGAAGTTTTGGATCTCGTACGGTCATCCTTATAACATGACCATCACGTGTACCCGTTTTTCTAGGGCGACCGCTTCACTTAAGGTCCACAAATTTTCCCGAAATTTTAAATATACAAATAGCTTGAAGCACAGCTGTCTTCCTCACATTTACCCTGGAACTTATTTGATGTTCAGAAAATCCAATTTTATGCAGGGTCAATATTTCTGACAATTTTCTATTGAAAGTGAAGGTTTTTTTACCCAGTACAATAATTACAAAAAAGCACTGTCTGTGACAAAATCCAAATCACAACTGGCGATAAACGTGCCGGACACCTTTATTTATAGCAGTAGAATGTGCCTGATGCAATCACCCCATGAGATAACACAATAATCTGCGCAAATAATGCAATGTGCTAAAATACTGAAAATCGGCTACTGGTCTTAAACTTTTCCAAATGACTGTATATATATATGTATATGTGTGTGTGTGTGTGTACATAGGAAGCATCGCCTCCTTACTTGGTGGAGGGGGATAAAATTTTCAGTATGTGTATTTTTCAAAGGAACTCGTCAGTACTTTTAAAACAAATCTTGAAAAATATATCTCTAATAACAAATTACCGTTTATTCTTTTAAAATAATAATAAATAAATAAATAAATAAATGCAGTACCTTAGATATTTTCGTTATATTTTTGTTGGACATTTATAGCTATACTTCTATGTTACAATAATCGTCTACATTCATCATGGAAAATAATTTTTATAAATAATAATTATATTAAAGAAAGAATATATACTTAAGAATTTGTATAGGAATATATATGAGAAATTTACTTGGTGCATGGATATAACATACTAGTTTTAACTCAAATTAATATTTTCAATTAAATAACACTGTTTACTATCGGAACCTACTTAATATGAATATGTGAATAATAGAATGTATGAATGTATGAAATAAAAACATTTGTTAATATTTAGTAAATATATCACATACGGTCAAATTAGAGTGGTTGGTTATTACAAAACGCCATTCTATGTCACTCTATATACCAACACAAATTACCATTTAACATAAGGAAGTATTTAATCCTAATTTCTTCTAATAAAGATTTCATACATACAGTTTCGTGAAACTCTAATAACTTTCTATATAGCTACATTTCACATCTGTCGAAAACAGATGCTTTGAATCGATAAATTTTCAGGGGAAAGTGTTTGATACATAGAAATTGCAGGGGAAATTTTCGATAAGAAATTAAAAATTCGGATTCAAATAACCGAAGTACATAAAGCATCCCAATTTCTTGAACCACCAAGAGTTTTTCCATGCGAATTCTCCTATTGCCTGGAGTAATATTTAGCATACTTAGGGAAAAAATTCCATTTCAAAAAGAAATTTTAATTAAAATTTTATTTTAATTTATTTATTGTTAATATTTAACAGAAGATAATTTAAGAATTAGCCAAAAAGTGAAATCTAAATAAATATTATGCAATTTCTTTTCAAGTTTCTTTATATTGACTTTTCTATTGTCATATTCAAAGTTTAAAACATAATGTTTACCTACCTGTAACAAAGTAGAAGAAGTACAGTTTACAGTTTCTCTGAGATTTATATTCTAAACGCCTGAATTTTAACAACTTGGTCAGCAAATCACCCTTATTTTCTGAAACCTTAGAATTGTTAATAATAACAATTGTTTCGTGCCAAACTATAAAAATACACACTTTCATCGGTAAAAAGAAAAGAAAAAAAAAGCGTGAGCGCTGTTTTTATGCTCACTCATATTAAAAACATTCACCTGATTGATTGTTATGTGTAACTATTTCTACTCAAAACAAATTAAAATAATTTGCATTAGCATGTTTACCTATACGTTCATTTTTGGGCACCTGATTAGTTGTTTTGTTTAACTATTTCTATTTAAAATAAGTCGAAATAATTTTTAATTGGAATGTTTCTACATAGAGCTCATTTTTGGTTCGTAAATATTGAATTTAATCTACTGTTGTTGTGTTTGCTATCAAAGGTAATCGCAAGTTAAATTTGCGTAAGGCATTTAAATTAAATTTAATAAATGATTTTACATGTTAAAACTGTTAATTAGTTAAAAATAACAAAATAAAAAATTTGCCATGCAATGTTTTAAATCTAATTTGGCAATACCCAACAGAAAGTCTGTCAAATATTGCCAGAAAAAATTAAATAAATACAAATTTTCCTAATTAAATAATTTGTTTGTATCTTAATTACTAATATAAATAAAAAGAATTTTTTTAATTTTATCTGTATCCCCTTTTCCTCAACACATAAATAAATTCTTCCAGTTTCAATAATTTTTTTGGCTCACTTGTAGAATTTTTTTCAAATGAGAATAAGTTCTAAAACAATTTTATTTATTTATTATTATTATTATTTATTTATTTTTCATTTATTTTGATGTAATGTTTATTTTTCTCTAGTAAAATTAATCGCTACATGGAAGAAAGATTGTACACATGTTTGAAATGAAGCATTTTTAAAAATATCAAATCAGTTCAACTGAAATGAAATACAGCTAAACAGTATCAAACCATATTTTTACGAGAAAAATTTACAGTCTGAAAATTTCACAGCAATGACCTTCAGGAGTCTGGATTAGCTTCGTATTGTTATCTACCGCATTGTTATCTCTGCGATTTGACACTTGTCACTCCATTCCTGCTCCCCCCAAAAATTACCATCGTTGTTGAAAGTAATACCTTTCAAACTCAAAACTTATTTAAACGAATTCCTAGTCGATAGTGCTGTAAGTTTTAGAAGACATGAGTGAAAAAATAGGTATCGGCTATTGAATTGAGAAAAGCAAAAATTGTGCTTATAAATTAGTACAACGAGAACATTTTACGAATTCTTCAGATCCTAAATTAAGACATCTACGTACTATCTCCGATTCTAACGGATTGTTACGGATAAAAACTAAGATTTTTATGAGAGACGATACTCATAATTTTCGATTACCGGTGGTCTTGACGTCAAATCGCCATGTAGTAGAACAACTCATAATGTAGAAACATCATGAATTAGGTCGTTGTGGTGTACAACTTTTAATGTCAGAGCTACGTGAAAACTACTGGATTTTGAAATGTCGGAAAACTGTTAAGAAAGTAATCAACACATGTATAACATATAAAAAATTTACTTCAAAACCGCCGGAAGTTGCGGAAAGTGTCTTACCTGTCGATAGGGTAAGAGATGCGTCAGTTTTTCAGATTGTCGGCGTAGATCTAGCCGGCCCTCTCTATCTTAAAGATGAAACAAAAACATGGATATTAATTAACAGTTGTGCAGTTTTTAGAGCTGTACACCTTGAATACTACGGGACTGTACACCTTGAATACGGGGTAACTTCACCTTAAACGGACAATTTTATACTCGGCTTCACACGATTCGTAGCGAGAAGAGGTCGTCCATTCGTAGTATATTGTGTTCAAGGAACTTATGTTACGTATTATTGCGATGAATCTTTTAAGTAGTATAGACATTGAAAAATTAAAATCAGTATGGAAATTCGCTCCTATTGAATATAAAGTAAACCCGCCTGCTTCGCCGTGGTGGGGTGTGTTCTGGAAACGTCCGATAGGAATATTGAAACGAATCTTGAGAAGAGTATTAGGAAAATCTTCACTTACCTATGATGAAATAACCACTTTAATTTGTGACTGTGAAAGCATTATAAATGCTAGACCGTTTACGTATGTGTCCGAACATAGCGAAGATCTCCAACCCATAACGCCTGCAATGTTTTTGCAGGAGAAATCAGAAATAGGAAAGCCTAAATTATCTGTTCTTCACAGCAAAATCATGAATAAACGGTATTTATACAGGGTGAAAATTCGAGAAAATTTGCGTACCAGATTTCGAAGTGAATACCTAAGCCTGTTACGCCAATCTTTGCTGAAAAACAAAGAGTTCTGCTGTCTAAAACAACAAGACGTGGTGGTTATTTGGACTGATAATGTGAAAAGAGTGAATTGGCCATTAGGGTGAATTATACGGTATTACCCAGTAAAGACAATGTGTCACGTATTGCGAAAGTAAAAACAAGAGCAGGTATTTTGATCTGCCCTATAAAAAAAAACTTTGCCCACTAGAAATACATGAATATCACACTTTACGTGACGCGGTCGCCACCAGACGAGGGAGAATATTCCGACCGACCGCTCGACTCGGGGTGGTGTGATGCCTCGAGTTGAATTCTGGTCACCTTCGAACTCAAGGGGGGAGTTTCGAAAACATATGCTCCTCTCTGACACTTCACAGAATCATGAATGAGTATAACTTTTATATTGACTTTTTGCTAACTGATTCTATTTTCTTGTTTTTGTAGAGAGACTGTTTCCATGTGGTTTTGTAGTTGGAATTTTGTAACAAGGAAGAACGGACATGCGCTTTTCGCCGTCCTGTAAATTCAATAATGTGTGTTTGTGTGCATAATAATTAAAATTCTAAAAACTCAACGATTAATCTCCTTTTTTGGATTAAGTTTTATAAATACGTATCTGCTATAATGGATTGCATCTACACTAGCAGTGAGTGTCCTACGATGAATCCAGGTAGGCTCTTTTGATTATTATTTGAAATAAATAATTTTATTGTTTGAAATAAAGAAATCTTTTGTGAAAAATAGAGTATTTATGTTAGGGCCAAAATTGAAACATAGAGTTTTAGAAAATGAATAAGTTCAAAATTTTCAACATCTGTGGTGTGAAATGCAGCCATATGGAAAATTATCCAAACTTGTTTTTTTTATAATCACCATCTCACATTTCAAATTGAGTGGTGCAATAAAAACTGAGATAGTGTCTTTCCGAACATGCGGAAATTTTAGCATAAGACTGTCAAATGTCGGACAATATGCACCTAAATTTAATCAGCACAGTTTTTCATAATGATCTTCTCACTCCTCAAGTTTTGTGCAAGTATATAGAGTAAAATCTGAAATAAAACCTTCCTATGAATGGAGGAAGTCGCAGAATAATAGCGCCAACATATGTGACGGTGCACATAAATATAAATATCTATGAAATTCTATGTATGAATTCTTGTGCTAGAACGAATACAAAATTTTGATTAAACAGATTCACAGATAGTTGGACATTTTATAAAAATCGTTAAAAGTGCTGGACAGCTTTTGAAATTTGTTGGAAATTTTTTTTTAAATGATCATAAAAAAATGATCTCTCAAAACAAACAAATCCATTGAAAACCAAACCTAGAAAATAAATACAAATATGATGCTTTTTCTACAAATATAAAAGAAAATATTGGATACCAATATACTCTTTTTATTCAATTCTTATATATTTTTTTTCTTATTTCTATATTTTTCTTCTATGAATATAAAAGATAGTAATGAAAGATTTCCAATATGATGCATCCACTACATGACAAGTTAATACTAAATGCAAGTAGAGAAACACATCTCTACAGATAATTAATATAAGAAACTGCGTACTGTATAAGTGACAAGGAACAAAAAACAGAACTTTGAAATTACGCAAAAAGAATAACTTTTCATCTGTTTTTAGTAAAACTTTTCAACAAGTTTCAAAAGTTTTAATTACTTGGGTTATTCTGTCTCTCTGTCTGTCCGTCTGTCTCTTTGACTGTCCGTTCTTTAATTCCCATAAATATTCATAGAATTTCTTGAGACTGGTATATGTTATTCAAGTTTATTATCGGATGTACCCTATTGAAAATGGAGTGAACACCTATATTGGTCTGTGTCCTGTGACACCGAAAGTATTTCTAAGCACTGTGTTCGTTCTATGATATGTATATCTATAAACCCTGTTTAATTACCTTTACTTCATACAAATCTTAATGAAATTGTAATGTGTTATTCAAGTTAATGATTGTATGTTTTCTATAGAAAATGGATTAAATATCACCACTGGTTTTTGTACAGGGAAACCCGCAAACATTCCAAAGCATTGCTTTCTATGAGAGAGATTTCTATAGGCCTAATTTTAATAGATTTACTTTTCAAAAATCTGAATTAAATTGAAACATGTTATTTATATTCACAAAAGTAGGCTGTTTTATAGAATATAATATGATTCGCATTACATATACAGAGCTATAAAAAATGTTACAAGGTATAAAAGTTGCATATCAGTTACTTGGAGCGCTTTTATGCGAAATGTGCTGGAAATGCATTTTCGTTTATATTAAGCGTTTTTAACACTTAAGTGTGAATATTATTTCAATTTGTGTATTTGTCTCTGTGACTGTCCATCTGTCCGTCTGTTTGTCCTCAGCATCCGTAAATATTTCGAGAATTAAATATATAAAAAAATATATTTATATGTTATTCAAGTTCACTATGGAATGTTCTCTATTTAAAATGACATTAATAAGTCCTGTGCAACTGGTTTGTGTACCTGGAAAAATCTCCCCCCCCCCCACCTCCCCAAGAAAGTAAAAAGTATTGCATTTTAGGACAGACATTTTTATAGATCATATTTAAATAACTTTTCACTGTAAAAATTATAAAAAAAATTGAGATTTTTTGTTAGCATGCTAAAATAATGTTTTATATACAATATAGTGTGGTTAACTTTCAGATTTACAGGGTTACACTAAAATATGCAGCTATAGTAAAGACTGCAATCAGAATCTTAAGCTTTTGTGTTATGCATTTTTAACACTTTCCTTCCAACAATGTTTAAGAATCATTATGACCACAATTGGTCTATCGTATGTCTTTTAGATATTCTGTTTTTCCGTTATGTGATAACTTAAGCAAAGAACGTTGAAAGTTGTACGATACAACAAGTATGTTCAATTGGAAGTGTTAATAATCAATGCGTACCGCATGATTTTTCGTTTTCTCGCTATCTTTCTTTCTTTCTTTTCTTTTTCTTTTTCTTTTCTTTTTTTTTTTTATTAAAAAAAAAATATATATATTATGTTTAAATTAAAAGGCAAATGATATAGTAACAGGATTATTAATAGTTCAAACAACAAGTTAATAAAAATACTTTTTTTTTTAATTAGATATATGACTTCATAATTTCAAAAAAAAAAAAAAAAAAATGTATTTCTTTTTACAAAAATTTCGCAACTGACTTTATTTGCCATTGTTGGAACTTTTTGATCAACTGAAGAAAGTACGATAATAAATATGCAGTGTAAATTGATTATTACTTTCCTCTATTTATACGAAAAGATAAATAAATAAATAAATAAAATATTGGGTTCATGAAAATTTTCAACCTACAACATTCGATGAATTTACACCTTTTGAGATTTCCTGGAAACGTTTTGAACATTTTCAGAAAATATCTGTTTTTAAGTGTGTGTGTATGAAAAATTTTGTGGACGCTCCATCACATGATCCAGTGGGCGAAATCTATCAAAATTAAGGTATCATTGGACCTTGACTGATTACATTTGAGGATAAATCGTTCAAGAAGTGGCGCTGCCATATTATTTTATTTATAATTCTGAATGTGGCAGTTTTGGAAAAAAAAATCGCACAAGTATACACACACACACACACATATATATATATATATATATATTTTAATTTTCTATGTTAAACTAAAACAGAAATATTTAAAATAGTAATTGTCTACCTAAAAATTAATTATGTGTAGGATCATCGTTTACCTCCGAGGGGGACGGTTCTCCTCGAGGGGCGCAAATTATTCAAATGAGTATGTTTATAACGTTAATATAACATCTATAATAACATCTACAACGTTAAAACGAATTTTTGAACCTTAGATCTGTAAATATTTAAAATAAATTTGTGATTTTTTTTTTTTTTTTTTTTTTTTTTTTTTTTTTTAATAACAATAATAATAAAACTTTAGAAAAAAAAATATTTTAGATATTAACACAAGATTAATTTTATTTTGACGTTTATTGTTAGACTTTTCTGAGATTAAAATCTTCTGCATTTATCATGAAAATTAGTTTTGATAAATAATCTCTACTACGTGAATTTGTAAAAGATAATGTCGGTTGAAGTTTTGTAATGCAACAACATACAATTTTTAAAGTTAACACTATTTTTTTAATGATTTTTTGTCTAATAGTTCTCATAAAGAAAATAGAATTACATTAGTATACGTAACGTACTTGCATTGCCAGTTGTGCAACAAAACACTAGCCATGAAAAGCCTAAAATAAATATTGTTCTTGACCATGCACCATACAATGAACTTTCAAGTCGTGTATAAGGAGTTCCAGAATTCCATCTTAATGTCATAAACAGCATAGATGTAAAAAGAATACTGGCAGTTATCCATCCTAACAGTTGAGGTATCTATTTAAATAGAATTGATAAATGTATAAATAAAAATATTTTGAGGGAAATAATTGGAAAAGCATACAAAAATAAACTCTACCAATAACTTTCTGACCAACTGTTTTTTTTTTTTTTTTTTTTAATCATACGCACAATTGTCCTTTATCTCCACACCATCAACTACAAAAATCTATGGTGGTTTTCAGAAAGTATTAACGTGAATATAAAATCTGTGTGCTATTTTCATTTTCTTATATTTTTGGAAAAAAAAAAAGCAGGTGTGACCGATTCACACATATTATATCATATCACATATATCTCATATTATATCCAACGTACGTATAAAATATATTTAAAATAAGATCAATCACTAAAGGGTAAGAATACTGTAAATTTAGTGTAATCCTTCGCGTCTATACTGCCTATTTACCCTTTTTCAGATCATTTAAATCAGGCAAAAATCGCTTAAAACACTAAATTATTGAATCTTTTTCTTTTCAATTTTCTCTGGAATCTTGTTTCCACTTACTTTTGTATTTGAATTAGTCCGTTAAGGTGTCTGCCTACTGTCGGAGATTATTTTTTTTTTTTTTTTTTTTTTTTTATTGAAAAATTGCCTATTTATGTGCATTACATAATAGAATATAGTTTAAAAACATTGAATAACATGAAAAAATATGCAAATTTTAAAATATTTTGATATTTAGGCTCAAAATATACATCAAATTTGCAAAAAAAAAAAGAGCCCTTTTTCAGAGATCATAAGTCAAATTTAAATAAAGATATTTTTATTTTGTAAATTTTATTTCCATTATTGAAAGGTCCTTAAATGAGTGATTTATTCTCAAAACTATAACAATGTTATTAAATATTTTAGAGGCGATAACATTTTACATGCTGAAAATTTGATGAATATAAATGACAGTTTATAACTTCTATCGAAAAAAAATAATAAATAAATAATAACAATAAATAAAATAAAAAAATAATTTAGCTAGATTCATTGTCGTAGTTTAATCCCTAAAACAAATCCTCTAGAGTATTTTTTCAAAGTTTCATAGGGTTTCAATTATAATTTTTGGAGTTATGATGTTTTGCGATAAAGCTAAATGTTAAAAATCTCATTTTGAGAAAAATCAGAAAACGTAATTAAAAACAAGATTTTACCCATTAAACAAAAAATTATTTTAATAAGTTCCTGATTTATTTTAAAGTTTTTTTTTATTTTTTTCTTTTTAATTAATTTTATATGCAGTGACAAATTTTGATGCTTACCAAAACATTTATTTAAACAAACATTTATGGTCACTTCTGGTTTCAAAAACTTGCGAGTGATTAATATTAAAATGCCTGTAACTGAAGTTCTAAGCAAGATAGAAACAAAATTCAAACTGAATTTAGAAAGCTAAAGTGTCAGGCTTTAATACTAAATCCAAAATAGAAAATCGGAGTTTTAACCGAAAATTACATTTTAAAGGTAGGCAGACACGTTAAATGTATTTCAGATCCCTCTTTTTTAACCCTAAATAATACGTTGTATTCTGTCTCATTAAAGAAAAATTATATTTTAATCCGATTATTAGATTTAAAAATAATATGATTGTGATACGTACAATTGTAACAACTTAATAATTTTTGTTATAAACTCAAAAGCAAATAAGTGCATTATATTTTTTAGTGTTTAAGTGCTTTTACAAAATATCTGTGTTTGAAAAAAAAAATGTAGGTGTTTAAGTGATTTAAAAATTGATTTGATCATTTAGTATGAAAGCAAGGAATAAAACAACATATAGAAATGTATATTAAATGTACTGCTATTTTCACAATTTAAATTCTGCTGGTCATTCTGCAGATACACAAAATATCCTATTCAAAAATATAAGCGTAGAATATATTGAGATTTCTATATTTGCAATAGTTGAAATTTAAGATGACAATAAAAAATCTATTACGCTATGAAGATAAAAAAAAAAAAAAAAAAAATTGAAACTGTTAAAAGACATATCAGTATGGTCATCGTTTTGACACCTGAAACAATACAAGTATAAAATACATCAATGTATAAGTTCAAATGATATACAATACACAGAAGTAAAACAACCCGATTAATTGTTTCTACATGAATTTATTATATATATTAACTCTTTATTATATAAAGAACATTTTATACTTTACATGTTTCATCGAAGGTTTTGTTTATGATGATATATATACGAGTATAACACTTGAAATGCTTTTTTGTTGTAGCTTAATGGTTATGATGCTTCTTTGAGTTGTATACATACATTTGTAAAAATATAGCACGTTTATTTATGTAAATGATATAGTTTCATTGTAAAATTTCTTAATAATTTTAGTTACATTCAAGGTTTTAGTTACATCCAAGACTAACTCAATAAATTTTTTAAAAAGCTTAACATAATACCACCAAGACAAAATACTGTAATCAATATAAATATATATATACATGTATATCGCAACATCTTTTTGAAATTTTCTGTTTTATCTTTTTCAATGTTTCTTGTTTTCATATATTCAATGTTTTAAAAGGTTTTCAATATATATATATATATATATATATATATATATATATATATATATTCAGGGTGTCCCAAAAAGGTTGAAACGCGCTTTATTTCTTTAACCGTTACAAGTAAATGGGAAATGCAAAAAAAAAAAAAAAAAAAAATCTAAATTAAAGTAAGAAAGACAACAACGTTAAGAAAAAAACCCTCCCATTAAGTTTTAAAAAGTTACATTTTTTTAATTTTTTATACAATCGCTCTACGCAAATTTTGTCAATAACAAAGTTTTATTTTTCATTCAACAAGACCATTTCAAAAAACCGCATAACTATATCTTTAAAACCAACCGAATTATGATACAAAAAAAAAAAAAAAGTGGCTTATGCCATTTTCCGTGTCATTTAAAAGGCTGACTTTTCGGTACATTTACATATTTATAACGGAAATGTTTAGATCAAAAGCATAAGGTGTGGAAAATTTTTCAAATGCATTTAAATTAATCCTTAGAATTTTAAAATGTATTTCGAATTTATCATCTTGTTTAATAACGACATTTTATAATATGTCACAAATTTACATTTCTATTTCGATATCGGGTCCCTATAATCAGAGTTCAGCTTCCAGTTAAGTATAATTCATTCAGTTTTAAAGATTCAAGAATGCGGTTTTTTGCAATGATGTTGTTGCATTGAAAATAAAAACTTCCTAATTGAACAAGTTTGTCTAGAGAAGTCGCATAAAACTTTTAAAAATGTAATTTTTTTTTTAATTAACAGGAATATATTTTTATTTGCGTAGTTTTATTTCCTATCTTATTTTGTACACTTTTACAATTTACATTACCCTCTCATTTCTAACACGTAAATAATTAAACTGCGTTTCAATCTTTTTGGAACACACTGTATACATATTGAAAACTTTTTCAAACATTGCAGTAGATGAAACCAATTATCACATGAAGAACTAGAAGAAAAACATGAAAAAAGATTACTGAAAAATGAATCATCCTGATATTGATACATACAACATGATTACTTTTTCAAGGGCATAGAATGAAAGTTGCATGCAAATTAAGTGATATTTATATCATGCTGCATGCAGTTTTCTAAAAATTTACAGCATACTGTGCCCTATATCATCCATAAGACATGAAAATAACTTAAATCTCAAAGAGATCGAGGAAAAACCAAGTGAGAAACAAACTTTTATACCTAGAATCACCAATATTTACATAATAATTAAATGTAACACTAAGAATAAATAATAAAACTAAAATTATCACTTACTCTACATGAAGACAGCTCAAACACGCTACAACTGCCATGAGTCTGAATACAGTTAAATTTACAGTTAATTAGAGAGTTGTATTTATCTGCTGAACTATTAAGTAAAAATAAAATTTAAATTAAATTCTTTCTGCTATTTTTCATTTATTGTTATTTTTTAACTAATAAACCTTAAAGTTAGAATTAAAAAATAAAATAAATTTAATTGATTAAATTTTAATTTAAAACTGAGATTAATCTGGGTTACGTCAGTTCGCAAATCATAAATATCATGCAAAGGCAGATAAATATCATGCAGAGGTGTTTCCCAGGGATTCAAAAGAACAAGATAGGGATGGAATGGGACAATTCGGCGCGGCCGTTTCGGCGCAGCATTTTCGGCGCAGCATTTTCGGCGCAGCATTTTCGGCGCAGCATTTTCGACGCAGCATTTTCGGCGCGGTTGTTTTGACGCGAAACCCATTTCGGCGCGGTCGTTTTAGCGCAGCCTTTTCTTCACGAAATGGCTGCGACTTTCGGCGCATCCTTTTTGGTTAAAATTTATTTGAGGATAGATATTCTTCACGTCGTTAAATTTTCGTCAAACGTTCGTTAAACAATGTAATTTATGATTTCGTATTTATTTATTTATTTATTTTTATTATTATTTTTTTTTAATGCTTGAACAAAAAATTATTTTAAATTATTTACTAAAGTTGTTAATGATGAATAGAATTTTGCGTAATTTAAAGGAGCTAATGATAAGATGAGAAAGTAGTTTTTTTTTTTTTTTTTTTTTTTTTTTTTGCAATTAAAACTTATTAAAGTTAGCACAATTAAAATAATTATTCCGCTTGTCATCAGATGGCTACACATTAGCAGAAATTCTAAAGATTTTAGTCTATTTGGTGATAGAGGTTCTTTGGGGAATAAAATAAACAATGTAATTTCTGATTTTTTTTTTCTTAATGCTTGAACCAAAAAAGTATTTTTAATATTTTCTTAATGATATTAATGATGAATAGAATTTTTCGTAATTTAAAGAAGACAGTGAAAATCTGAGAAAATAATTCTATTTTTGTAGTTAAAACTTATTAAAGTTATTGACGCGCGGTTCTTTGGGAGATTCTTTCGGTAATAAAATAAACAATGAAATTTCTGATTTATTTTTATTATTTATTTATTTATTTATATATTTTACGCATGAACAAAAAAAAATATTTTTAATTATTCATTAATGATATTAATGATGAATAGAATATTTTGTAATTTAAAGGAGCCAGTGATAATCTCAGAAAAGAACTCGATTTTTGTAGTTATAAAACTTATAAAACTTATTATTACGAAAAAATAAATACAATAGTTATGCAGAAAAGTATGCAATAGTTAGGGTGCTATAATAACTAATATTAGTAACAAGAAATTTTAATTAGTTAATTTATTTAATGAGATCAGTCAATTATAGTAGTTGTATGCTTGTTGAAAAAAAAATTTCAATTTAATAGGTGATTTTTTTTCTTGGCGAGAAAAATATTTATCTGATTTTATCAACGAAATAAAAGTTGACTTTGGTTTTAGTGAGGTACATCTGTTGCTTAAACATGATTCCTGAAGAAGAAAATACCTATATTTCTATTGAAAAAACTGTCGAGGTTCTCTTAATTTATTTTATTACCAAACTAAATACTTTTTATTGAAGCCATTTTTTTGTGTTTCATTTTCTAGTATGAAACTGTATCTATTGCAATTATTTTAAAACATTAGTTCATTAACCCTTTAGCCGTGTAGTAGTTATTTAGTGTGTCTGGTAAAAACAATAGTAAGTGAAGTAGGAATTAAAAAATAATTAAATTAAATAATATAATAATAATTAAATAATATAATATAATAATAGTTAATAATGTAATATAATAATAAATTTTATATTTATATATATGTTTATTAACTCTATGGATATTCAGTAATATTATTTTCTATAAAGAAAATACATAATTATTATAACTATTATTATTATTTTGAAAGATTGTCACATTAGCCTTTTATTTCAGCTATTGAATGACGGAAAAAATGTTTGTAACGGTTAAAGGGTTAAACTGATCATGTAATTTAAAACAATTTTCACTTCGTCAACATTGCTGAATTTTTTTTTTTTTTTTTTTTTTTTTTATATTGTTCTTAGAAATGGCTGAAAAAAGGGAAATTTCATAGTAAATAATATTGGGAAAATGAGAACTATAAATTTTAAAATATGTTCCGAAAGTTTTTGGGATAAATTAAAAAGTAAATAAATAAAAATAAAAATAAACGGGAATTTTATTTTCTCCGAAGGTGGTAAAAATCATGGGGAAAACACGTTTTGGCCAAGATGATAAAAACCATCAAAAACCATTACAAGGTAAATACCATGCCAACACTGCTTTATTTATTTATTTATTTATAACTTACTTAAAACTCTCATTGCCTCTCTAAATCTCTCAAACTTACTACACATAGCAGAATAGTTCCGTACAACTTGTTAAATTTAATATCATCCCCCCCCCCCCTCAGATTGCTAATTACTTTATTTATTGTAACTTAGTTACTCCCCACAGGTAAAATGCAGACTTATATTCATTAATCACTAAATCAGTAAAAATCAAATCGGATGGCGTCGAAACGACCGTGCCGAATCGTAACAAACCGAGATAGGGGGGGGAATGATAGCGCCCTCAGCTACAGTAAAAGAAAAGTAATGACTCATTTAAAAAAAAATAATATTGCTTAATAGAATCTAAACAAATGGTAGCTTTAAAAATTGAAAAGCTTTTATTTAAAATTCAAAAGCTGAGAAAATCTCTTTAGAAAGCCGGACTAATTAAAGTCGGTTTCAGCTACTGCAATGTTTGAAAAGATTTTCAATATGTTTTCATTCTTAACTAAGACGAAGCTTTTGCGTGAATCATTTGGAGTGATTTTCATTATTTTTCTATATGCAAATTTCTGTATTTTCTGTTCATTTTTAGTGTGTCCTTGTTCGGCAATTTCAAATTATTAAATTATATATATATATATATACATATATATTTAATGGTTTATGGAAAATGGCTATTTTTACAAAACATTTTTTGACTCTACGTGTGCAAGATTTAACATATTTTTTCTTCGTAATTTATAAGTCTAATGTATTAAGCTACCTATAAATAAATTCGAATTAAATATCGTGAAAATTTATAATGTTACCGTCGACAAAATTAACTAAAATTCAGTTGTTTTAAAAAAGTACACTACCTACTAATAAGTATTAGGATACATTCGAATTTAGACGTTTTATCAAATATCTAGAAAAAATCTTTAGGAATTATCTTGAAACTTTGGAAGTATAAAGAACATGCTAAACCTAATATATTTCAGTGAAAACTTTTTCCCAAAGAAAAGGGAATAAGCAAAAAAATTAATAAAAATTCAAAATATTTTGGATCACCCTGTAAAAGGTAATGCATGAAATACGTTTTTAGCTGTAGCATATGATTATGAGGATTTTTCTAATCATTTGTATAAATTTGTATGAGGCTACCATATATATTCACGGAGATATAATGGTTTCTTTAAAATATTGTAAAAAAAAAAAAAAGCCACTTTCTTAATTATAACAAGTAGCGTATTAGACACAGTGAAAAGACATTTTTTAGGAAAACTGACGTACTACATTGGACATAGCATACTGCAATCAGAATGCAAAAACGTTCACTATCTTGCGAAATATGAGCACTTTTATCAAATAATCTTTAATTACGCATGCGCAAACTTTATAAAAAGTCCCTTGTATAATTTAATAACTAAAAGTATCGAGGTACTTATATGAAAACCAAACAAATATCGTGTCCATTCAAATAGTTATGCGTTATAGAATGAACAGAATTTTAGTTCCTTTTAAAATAAAAGCTAAACTATTAGAGGTTTTACTCACATTTTTATTTTGTTTTAATCCATGTCCAATGGGATTCTTCGACCACCTTTGATGAAACCATGGAAGCATTTGCGCAAGCGCTAACTCAAAGAGTCCAATGCTGAAATAGGGGTGACAGTCAACTGACTCGGAGAAAGTGAGCAATAACAGAGCACGGAATTGCTGGATATTTTCCAAATTTCAAGCTGGAATCCCTCAACATTTTGGACGCGTCCTCACTACTAGTTTTAGGATATGTGGCTGCACTGTAAAACAGTATTCACTGATTGCAAATAAATACTGATAAGCACCCTAACATCATCATCATCATCATCATCATCATCTTTTTTTTTTTTTTTACCTTTGAGAGGAATTGAAATTCTATTGATTCTATAACTTATAACTGTTTGAATTTATATGCTATTTTTGAGGGGTTTTCGTATAAGCAGCTCAATAATTTTGGCTATTGAATCATGCAAATGAAACTTTTGCAAAGCTTAGCGTTTGATAGTTAAAAGTTATTTTATTGAAAATGCTCATATTTCGTAAGATATTTAACGTTTTTGTATTCTGGTTGCAGTATGTTGTGTCTAATGTAATATGCAAAGTTTCTTAAAAATGGCTTTGCACTGGGTTTAATATCCTACGTGTTATAATTAAAGAAATGTTAATTTTTGTTTGCAATTTTTTAAAGAAACCGGTATATCTCTATGAATATATATATATATATATATATATATATATATATATATATATATTGTAGTCTCATCAAAATTTATACAAATAATTAAAATAATACGTGTAATCACATGCTACAGCTAAAAACTAATTTAAAACATTTCATTTTGCAGGGTGATGCAAAATATTTTGATTTTTCTTTAATTTTTTACCTGTACGCTTTTCCATTTCAGAAAAAAAAAAAAAAAAAATGCTGAAATAAACGAGGTGTAACATGTTCTTTATACACCCAATGTTTCAAGACGATTCGTAACGAATTTTTCTAGATATTTAACAAAACGTCTAAATTTGAAAGTGTCCAAATACTTATTAGTAGGTAGTGTACAATAATGTGGGGGTTTATCTAAATTTTTATTTTTAATTAATTTAAAGTAATATAGTGTAGGTGGATTCTAAATAAAAATTTAGCCAAATATACTTATTAATATGCTTCTTTTGAGAGTATTTGAAATTCCCCTCTTTCTATCTATAGATCTTTTTAACAGTATTTTTTTGTATTTGCTTATTATATTATGTAAACGAAAGTTTTTAATGAGTATGTGTACTCAATTAAACATTATATTGACAGGATACATAATGCTAGATAAATAGACAAAAAAAAAAAAAAAACATCTTAGACTCCAAAGAAAATTTAAACTAGCATACAGCTGTTTCGGTAGCATTTACCGCACCATCACAAGCGGATAAAAGAAACGAAACGAGAGTGCTCATATATATCGGAAATGAACTGAATTTTACGACTGTTTAATCAGCCAATAGAATTAGATGAAATCTGGGGGATAGTTAATAGGAAATCGAGAAACGTTAGAACGGTACACTAAATGCTACCGAAACAGCTGTCTATTAGATTATTATTTCTGTGTTCATCCAAACATTATTTAATAAAAACATTCATATTTCATGAAGTCTTTAATATATTTGTATTCTGTATGCAATATTATTATTGTTATTTAAACTTATTGATTGTATGCCATATCTTTTAAAAATTACATATTATTCGTTTTGAAACCCTGCATATTATAAACAAAAACACACCAAATATTTCTGTTGTTGTTAAAGAAACCTTTATATCCCAATGAATGTATGTTCTTTTCTCATACGAATAAATACAGACAGTTAAAATAAGAATTATAATCAGTCAAATCAGTCACAGTTGTGCGAACACTTGTCAAACATTATTTTTTACAGATTGATTTCACACACATATATATATATATATATATATAATATATACATACATTATCTTTTACTAGTTATTGGATCATTTTTTGACTTCGGCACAAAAATCTCACTGAAATATATTAGGTATACGATTTTATTTGCACTCTTTAAACCCTATTCTTACACATTTTCAATATAATTCGTTATATTTCTTTCGAGTATATATAAAAAGTCTAATTTCGCTGTTGTCTAAATACTTATTGATATTCAGAGCATTACTGATCAAGAGATAAAAATAAAACAACACTACTTAAATATATTTATATTACTACTAAAGTTTATCTTAGGTATGTGAATTTTATTATTATTATTTTTTCCTTCAAGAAATTTCCCTAATTAAACTAAAAGTAATTTCCGCAAGCTTTATAGTTATTTTAAGTAATCAACAGTTTTACTCGAACATCGCTGCCTTATTATTTCTGCTACAAGATATAGATGTCAATACAAAGACCTATGTAAAATAATCTTTTCAGATATTTTTGAACAATTAATAAATCCAATATTACTAATACAAATAGCGTTAAGTAAAAAATAAATAAATAAATAAAAAGGATGGGGTAAAATTGTGTATTGGATTTTATTTTTTCAACCATATTTATTGTTATTAAAATATATACATGAAAATACATAAAAGTACACTAACATCTGAATGTAATCATAGAAAAGCATCGGGACATGCACTCCGATAAACTTCATGCTTATTTATCCCATTGGGTGAATTAAAAATATCTCCGGGACATATATGTCCCAGTGGGGTTGAAAGAGTTAAATATGAAACGTTCGTTTCAAATAGGGAGATTTACACCGAAGTGTGATGACCATGAAATTCTTAATATGAAATTCATGAATGTTTTAAATTTAAATTTAATAAGATAGTATTCGAAAAATGAACTTATTCAAAAAAAAAAAAAAAAAAAACTACACCAAACCGTATTATCAAAAAAGAAAAGAAAAGAAAAAAAAAAAAAAAAAAAAAAAAACGCGCTTGGCAGTTTTTTAATTCTTGTACATTATTTATACTTTAATTATTAAAATAAAATAAACATACCTTTGGAATTTTAGTCTCTTTCTTTGTCGCTATTATGTAGCCCAATAATATTCCTATAAAATACGCTCCAACATGCACAAAAGGAAGACTGTAGAGATATAAACCTTCTTTTGCTTTCCTAGAAAAATATATAAACACATTATTTTTCTATAAGGAAAATAATATATTTTATAAGACTGTCTTTTCTACTGAAATGCACAGAATAAGAGTTCTGATCGGTTAAACTGAGAAGAAAATACATACAAAAAAAAAAAAAAAAAAAAAAAAAAAAAAAACAGAAAGATATGCATCGTCATATGAATATGGATTTTTTTTCCCTTGAAAGATGGAGCAATTATTAAGAACATGGTTTGCATATAAATTTTAATTGTCTATATTTATTATATAAATGCTTACTTAATACGTAGGGTCTCTTTAAGGGGACTTGGCACCTTTGTCATGTCCCTATTGAAGGATTCATATAAAAACATATATTTCCATTTAATATCTATAAATGGAACTTTGTTAGCTTTGTATACTAAAATATATATTTAGGCAAAAGTTCTTATGGTTTTTGATAGATTTTCTTTTTACAAATTTGAAATCTTTAAATTGCATTTTCGCAGTTTACACTTTTTCGTGAATTCATGGTCTTCAAAATGCTTTAAAGCTTACACAAATGTACGAAAATACTTTCAATATATATATATATATATTTAATAGAACATACTTAAAATAATTAGGGGGTCGTGTTTTCAATATCTTTAAAAGAAAAAAAAAGAAAAAATTAAATTATAATATATATATATATATATATTATAATATATTATAATACATAGAACTGAAATCAGAGCCCACCTTTAAAGATTGAAAAAATAATCGAGTTTCGACCATTAGGTGATACCAGTTCTTAATAACTTTACTACAAAAATGTACCGAAATATTAGTGTTAAATAATGATGAATTAAGAAAAAAAAAAAATGAATTAAAATTTGTGTCGAAAGTATGACCTTTCATCAGGCGAAAAAAGAAAAAAAAAGATACTGGTGCAAAACTAATGGTGCTGCTTCTACACAATACAATTATTGCGTATTTTAGCAATTTATGGTGTTTATCTGTGCAATTTAGCAATTTTTGTTGTTTACCTATGGTGTTAAGCTATTTTATTGTTCGTATATTTTAATGTATCTGACTAAATATAGATTTTTTTAATTAGTCAAAAAAAAAAAAAAAAAAAAAAAAAAGATGCAGAAAATGCATTTTTTGTTTTTTTTCTTTTTACTTACTCTTTATTTAACATTGTACCATCTAGAGTCGCAGGAATTGCATCTTGCAACAACCACCATGACATAGAACAAACGTTCACAACTAGAATTACACCTATATGAAAGATGATAGCCTTTTTCGGATTTCTGAAATGAAAATGCTGCTTAAAAACTCGTTCGTACATCACAATGAAATGATTAAAATCAGCACTTACAAAAAAAAAAAAAAAAAAAAAAAAAAATTATAATGATACAAAACGATTAAAACCTTGATTTCTTACATGGGCATAAGAATCTTTCATTCTAAGAAAGATAAATTAACATTTTAATTACATATAAATATTTCTAAACGAAAAAAAAAATGCATTATGCATTTTACGTTACACAACAGAAAAATGTTTGAGAATTTCTGGATTTTATACTAGTATAAAGAAACTAAACCTTTATTAAAAACCTTTATTAAAAATTCATTAATTTTTAATAAAACAGCAAATTGTAAATCTCGCCTTATAATAAAAAAAATATTTTTAGTCAGTAATTAGTGCACAAATCTCTTTTGCTTATTTAGCTTTATTTATTTGTTTATTTATTTATGTTTTATAAAATTTCACGATACTTGACAAGCTATCTGATAGAAGTTGTGCTATATGTATAGATTTAAAATTCTGCAAAAAAGTTTAAATTTAATTGTTATCACGTACAAAATTAAAGCATTTATCTTAGAATTGCTCTTATTTCACGGTCATTTGGAATGCGATACATTAATTCTATACTGCTTTACCAATTTCTATAAAAGTAACGTGGTACACAGCTGCAATGGATAAATATGAAGAAGTCGTACAAGACCAGTCTTCACATGTGTACACAACATAAAAACTTTGTCGTCTCAACATAGAAATTTTGTTAATATTAACAAATTAGTTTTTGCTGCAAGTCTAGCAAAAACATTTTTTTTTCCTTGCAAAAATCTTTTAGTCACAAATATATAAAATTTATAGCAAAGTATAACAAAAGATTTTATTGAAACTTTGTAAATTTGCAAAGACAATATTTTGTGTTGTCATAAGAAATCTTATTTACTTATAATAAAAATTTGGTTTCTAACAACAAAATAACCTGTAAAAAAAAAAAAAAAAAAAAAAAAAAAAAAATTATATTTGTAATAAAATATTTTTCCTGTGTGTATTCTTGCATTAATTCATCATAAAAAAAATGCAGGGTTTATATTAACAATTGCTACTGTTATAAACACAGTTATTGTAAGAGGGTAATTGGAAATAAAAATTTACTCAGTTTATTGTCGCCCCTTATTTATTGTAGTAACCAAATCTTCCCTGCTAAATATCAAATCATTCATGTTCTGTATCTCTCATATTATAACAAGAATTTATCAGGTGGGTCATTTATTAATTGAGTATGACCACTTTCCTATAAATGTTTCTAAATTTTTGACCAAGTATGTATATTATAAATAATGGTAAATTTATTTTTATTTAAACGCTATATAAAGACACTTTTATGAAAGTGTTTTACTTACCTTGAAAACATTGGAACAGTAAATAAAGTCAGGAAAAACAATTGCATATCTACGCATATGAACCATGTTTGTACCATGCACTGTAAAATAATAATAATAATAATAATAATAATAATAATAACAATAACAATAATATTTCTTATAATAATTAAGTTTGCAATTTAATTATTATTATTATTATTTTTTTTTTTTTATTATAAAAATTTTAAATATTACTTTTTGAAATTTTGCCTTAAATATATTAATGTTATTTAACTAATTTTTTTTTTTCCGTTAAAGAGAAAATGAATATTTATATCAGCATATATAGTTACGCTCATCACTGACTGACTCAGTCTCGCTTAAAAATGCTAAAAGATTTCCTTGGTCTCTGTCTGTTTGTGAACGCAAGTTGCTACCAAATTTTCATACTTTAGTTAATTTAAAAAAAATCTAATTGTCCGATCGATAAGCTGTTTAATCCAACGGATTAAAAAAATTCTCCCCTTTCATTTGATACCTTATTTGTAACGATCTTTTTATTAGACTTTTTAAAACTAATTAAAATATGAAAATAGATAAAGCTTTAAAATAGACATTTAAATTTTTAATTGTCTCCATTTTTTTTTTTTTTTTTTTTTTTTTTTTAGCATAAAATGAAATATGCTTTCACGTCATATATAAATATGTCATATTAAATATGATGTCGTCATTGTCTAAAAAACGACGGCTATAAAATATTAATAATAATAAATTTTAAATTTTAAAGGTAACGAAGAGATAAATAAAGTGCAAAAATTTCGCACAGGCTTGCTAGCAAATGAAATAATTGAAGTTAGAAATAAACAAAGTAAAATGATCATTTTTCAACGGACGCCTTAGTCGCCTTACAACTCACTTGTAGTATATACGCTTACATTAAAATACATTGAAATCACATGGCATATCGTTTTCCAGGAACGATTCGCTATAAAATCTTATATTAAAAACAATCTATATAAATAAAGCAAAAAGTTTGTCCGGAACACATCCAGGACCACTTCTATTTTTGATTAGTCTAGATTTAACTACTTTGCTGATAAAAATTGGTCTTTTTTTTTTTTAAGTAAAAACTGATGATTTTTTTTTTTTTTTTTTTTTTTTTTTTTAAGATACTGCATAGATGTTATACTTTTTAAAAGAGCTCTAAAAAATTTTTAATTTTTTGTGTGGGCACTATACATATCAAGTTATTAAAGATATTACGTTAAAAGTTTTCTTTTAATTGATTAAAATATGAAAATAAATGTTAGTTATAATTTAACAGTTGCAAAAAAAAAAAAAAAAAAAAAAAAAAAAGTTTATTTTCTTTCGACATAAAAATAAATACATTTAATTAAACGTGAACATTGAAAAACTGTAAAAAAAAATAAATTATGCATCTCACAAAAATTAACGTCATTATCACATTAAAATTTTCTACACATTGATAAAGTGCTAATGTAGTTCTACAGCTATAAGATTCAACAGAAAATTTAAAAGCATGGTATATATATATATATATATATATATATATATTTATCTTATAATTATTTATTTATTTAATAAAGAAGCATCACAAAACTGGCGTTGTAAAAATTATTACTTACAAACTTTGAATAAACACCATAAAATGCAATAAACTCGCAACAATTGTTTCGGGTCGAAAAAACACACGACCCTTCATCAGGCGAACAAAGTAAGCACGAGTGCTGCAGTCAAAGCGGCAACGCGCTTTGACTGCAGCACTCGTGCTTACTTTGTTCGCCTGATGAAGGGTCGTGTGTTTTTTCGACCCGAAACAATTGTTGCGAGTTTATTGCATTTTATGGTGTTTATTCAAAGTTTGTAAGTAATAATATTTATTTATTTATTTATTTATTTTTTATAATTTTGCTGTCATTTCGGCGATGAGTTGATATGGGTATTGCAAATGCATAAGTAAACATTTTGGCGAGAAACGTCCGAGCTACTTCAGTGCCAAATTTTAAATTCAGCCAAGAGGTCCAAGCTCTTTCAATGTTTTTGCACAATTTTTCTCAATTTTCTTTTAAATATTTCTGTAATGCGAGTGTAAAAAAAAGGAAAAGCATTTTTTTTTTTAATTGGTCTAATTATACAAAATATCTCCATGTAAAATGTTATGCGTTTTCCGTTCTGTTTATTATCAAAAAGAAAATGACAAATGCAGTTTTTCCTGTATTATTGACATTTCCATAAATTAAATTAAATTAAATTATCCAGTACCAAGACGTTGCGGTGAAGAAGTCTCTGCTCAGCGACGGACCGAAGCGAAGTTTTTAAGCAAATTCAACGTATTTTCTTTTTAATTTTATTTCTAGAACGGTATAAAAAATATTGATTCTTTTTTAAATTCATTTAAGTATAGTGACCAGCGAAGCGTGCAAAGTCTGCTAGTAAATAAATAAATAATAATAATAATTAAAATAATAAATAAATAAAAAGATAATCGCAAAAGGAATATAATAAATTTATTTATAATACAATTTTAATAAATTAATATTCACTGTTTACACGCTTTTGGTATTTTTTTTTTAGAAATGGACCTATTGTAATCAGTTAGATTATCCTTAGTTATCAGTTAGTTTATCACTTAGTCATTAATCGGCTATACTTTGATGAGACAATATTGCATTAAAGTATTACTAATCCAAACTAGATTTCCCGCAATCCAATTCTTTTCAATATACTAATCAATAATTTAATACACATTATTTTCAGTTTCGTCCCGTCGTTAATGTCTTGATAATTGATGATGATATTGTGATGTGCGCTACGGGATCTGATTTGTTGACCTGCAGCGGGTTCTATAACAGGCCTTAAATATTCCTAACACTTGAACTTGTGAAATTAACATGGTGATAAATAGCAATAAATGACCTTTCAGGTATTTACTCTTAATACGAAACATCACGATATACGCTCTTTATAAAACTCAGAGTCTAAATCGATCAAACTGTATTGCTTGTTTTGGCATTCATTTAGATACAAAATTAACTTAGAAGAAGCAAATTGATACGTCTATTAATCGAGGACATTGGAGATTAATTCTTTTGAAACGTTTGTCTGGTTTACTTGGAGCTTGAATAAAGCTGTTTTGTAATGTGCAGCCTATAAAAATCATGTTTAGTTTGCTGCTGAATATGGTAATTTTATTTTAACATCTGCTTCAGATTCCGATGAAAACAAGCTCGATGTTTTCCTAACATGTTGAGACTGATCTCTTATGGTGCTAAATCGAATGCTATAGTTGATAAGCACTTCAGCAATGACAGAATTAACAACAATTCACAGTTAATTCTGCCATTCAGCTTATCAACAATTCGCAGTTGATAAGCAACGACAGAATTAGAATCAATGAGTGAAAGTTGTGCCATAAACTTTATTGAAAAAAAAATTTAGGAGGAAAAATGACTTTGTAAAGTTCTATAGACCAGCTAATTATAAATTAAAAACCCATCGTTCTTTTTTTTTTCCGACTACAGGCGAATTTTATGATATTTAGAAGATTTCTATGCAGAGAGTATTAAAAAGTGTTGTTATAGCTAATATATGCATAGCAGATAACCTCCTAACAAATGGCCCCATGTGTACATTAATAGTTCTGCAGAAAATGCGATAAAAAATTATGCCGGTGCTGGATCCTTTTTAAATAAATTCATTATAGGATGTGACAATTTTGACGGTGAGATAATGGCTATAACGTAAGCAGTTGATAAATTATAAAACAGCCATGAACATAATACTGTGTTCTTATTGATTTTCAAGCTGCTATTTTTTCACTAAAAAATTTAATTTTAATAAAAATTCCCAGGTACATTCTTATAGAATGAAGCTAAAGAAATCGAGAGTAAGCATTGCTCTTCAGTAGATTCCGAGTCATTGTGACATTTTTGGAAATGGGAGGCAGTTAGAATTGCCAAGGCTGTGTCACTTGTGGTCCAACCTGATTCTCTTCTATCTTTGAGTAAAAATACTCAAAGAATAATTTACAATAATACAAAAGGTAACAGAAAACCATTAAATGTTGATTCAGCTATGATAAGAGTCGGTCTATTGCTCTCAAAAATAAAAAAAGTAATATAATTATCAATTCCTTTGTCAAAGTTGCATGTTTTTGTAAGACAACTAGACATGATTACTCACAAAATCATTTAGATCTGATCGATATCAATGATTCATCTTGTTGCTCTCCATGTCACCAAGCTGATATGGACGGTGACTTCCATCAACTAGATATTAGAGTAGACCTGGGATTAGTAACTTTTTCGTTTGCGAACATAATATCCCCACCATTCCAGCAATTTATTCGCCAAACCGATTTTCTACCGCCAAACCGATTTTTCTACCGCCAAATCGACATTCCACTTCCACCAAAGCAAGTTTCCTCTTCCATTGTTATCGTTGTTTGATATTTCGACTGGGGATAAATTAAACACAAACCACAAAATACACTAGCTGAAATGAAAAGCAAGTAAATTAATCATTGTAATTGTTTGAAAGCTATTCTGTTTGACTTTTATTTGGAGGTTTGGTGGTAAGAAGAACAAACCATTTAAAACATGCAAAATCCCAAGAACCAATTGCCAAGAAAACGATTATCGCTAGAAGAAGGCGCAAAAATCGCAGTGATGTTCTCAGAATTTTTTTTTCGATAATCAGTATAGGGAAATACATACGTGTTGTGTGACTAAAGTAACTAAAATGCTTATTTTTTTTTTTTTTTTCTAATTCGAATAAAATTGCAATTCAGTATTGTCCCTTTCAAAACCACATACAGTGATGAAATCAAAATTTTCAATCCCCTTGGTAGTGCTGTAATTCAGACAATGGTATAACCTTCAACTGGTCAGCTACAAACTGTAAAATGTTTTCGATTTTCCTAAAATGAGGTTCTCTGGGGTACTGTTTTATTCAAGAAAAGAGAAAAATGTCACAATCAATGAAGTAAGGTGAATAAGGAAGCTAAAGAGCCATAGAAATGTTTTTGCTGAACAGAAACTCATTTATTGAAATTATTCTGGAACATTGTCGTGATGCAACACCCAGTTATCTTTTATAAATGACGGCTTAATGTTAATTGAACTCTTTCCCGATCATTCCGATATGATTGTCAGTTGACAATCTGAACGCAATAAATACCATTGTATATTTTAAACGTTTTTTTAAAGATGGAGGTCTTGAGATATATGGTTCATCTTCAATCAATTCTTTTCTGTCAAAAAATTCACGGAAGTTTCACAAAGCATAGTTTACTTAAGCCTGCTGAAATTTTGCGAAAGATTCTGTTGCAATATATCGAAGTCTTAAGAAAAGCCTATTAGCATAGCGATTTTCAAAATTAAAGTCACTCATTTTCTGAATTTAATAATAATAATAAAACTTTTTCACAAGGAAAAATATATACTAGGGAATACCAAATGTCTGTAATAATTCTAAATTCATACTGAAGTGTTATGATATGTTTATCTGCAACATCTGAAATCTGCATGTCTCGCCTCTTATGCTTTCCAGATCAAATGTTACGATACATTTATTTCAGTACATTAATTTACGACTATGTATATAATAGAAATTTGTTATTGCGACACCTCGCGAAATACTGAATCAATTCAAATTAAACTTTTTTTGAACCCAAACCACTTGTTGGACAGATAATTTATCTTAGAAATACAATGGATTACGTTCCTTGGCAAATTAATTTGCCTTCTAATTTAAAAAATGGCGGCAACTACAAATTTTCATACTGAGATAAAAGGGCAGTTTTCAAAAGGTGGGCACTGGACACAAGTCATAACTTTAAGCTTCAACAGCAAATAAGTTTAATTTTTATTGACTAGATTTTTTTTTCTTTCACAGAGTTCTTTATTTTATTCAGAGACAAGAATTGATATAATTTATTGTAAAAGCTTTATACATATATCTTAAAATTGTATTATTTTTGCTAAAAGAGTCAATTTTGGACATTCTTAATGTTAACTAATCCAATGTACCACCAAAGAAAAAAGTTATAACTTGTTTCCAGGTGATTCAGATGGAAAATAACGAATGTATAAAGGAAAATGATTATTGTTCAATAATTTCTTCAGCAATTGGCAGCGCATGATTAATCATTTTTGAAGATAGAAGGATTAAATATATCATTTGCATTTTTGTTATGTCCAAAAGTAACGATCGAAACAACAGTATTCTTTCAACGCAAAATACTTTAAGTACTTTAGGCTCTTTTATCTACCTTTAAAATCATTTTTAAAACTTTTCTAAGTATCTATATACGTTTTTGTAAATTATTTTTGCTATAAATGCACTTTTCTTAAGTAAGAAAAAGGAATGTCCAAATCGCATAGCGATCGAAATGCCGATTTTTTTTACTAAAGTTATTTTTAAAGATGATCTGTTGTCTTGAAATGTATAAAAAGATATTTATTATAATGTTTTATCTTAAATAATTAGGTGTTTTGTATAAATAAAGGATACTTAGTACGTGTAATAATATAATTTTACTTAGAAGCATGTCTTATTTCCAGGTGTACGTTCGACACAAAATGGCGGCCGCGGCGATCGTTACGAAATTTCGGACATGAATTTTTTAAAAGATGGATACATAAAAAGTAGTAATACCTCTCTTTGTTACCTAAAAAATATTTTTTCCATGTTTTGCACATTTTTAATGTATTTTGAAAATATTTTAGCGCAAAAGTCTCTTGAATGATTATTTAACACCAATGTCCAAATGGAGTAACGATCGAAATGCCGATAATTTTCTCTGTAAATTTATTTTTATAACTCATTCAATGTCCTAAAACGTAATATATATATATATATATATATACATATATATAAAGCTGTTATTAAATACATCTAATATAAATAAATAAGAATAAAGAAATAAATTCATTATAAGAGTACATTGTTCCAAAATAGTTACAAATTATATACATATTAATGTTTGTAAAAAAAAAAAATATATTGTATTTGAGATCATAAAAGCTTTTTTATTTATTTATTTATTTATTTATTTATTTATTTTTGGTCATTAATAATTCAAGGGCTGAAAATCTCTGTCTTTAAAAATTTCATTCTTCACCTTTGCCCCTCCCCACACTACTCCTACTAGCACACAAAGAAGGCTTAAACTTTAACCCTTTTATTTTCACTAAAATAAAGGGCAAAATGTAACTAAAAAAATTTTTTAACCCCCACCCCCTCCCCATTTTGAAGTCTCTACCCTGTTCTCCACATGAAACTACATATATTTATTTTACTCCCCTCCTCTTTTATGGCGAACAGAATAGGATTTTCTAGTCAAGCTAACAAAGGCTAAAATTTTTACATTAGCAGTTTTTACCCATAAAGTAAAGTGCATTTAAGAGATTAAGAATTTATTCATTTCAGTAAGAAATTTTTTATTCCTCATTCATCTAATAGTCTTCTTAGAACATTGTCAGTTTTTACATAACATATTTTTCTATTACACTATTAATAGATGTAAATATTTATTGCAACATTTAAAAATTATCATAAAGCAATTCCTTTAAGTTTTTTTTCATCCTTTCATTTTAGGATATGCCCCCAAAACATAAGAAAGTAAAAGCTTGTATAGAACCCAAATCAAGGAGCGGAGAATATTTGCAAAATATGAAAATTTATGGCCCAGAGCGATCTTGCTTTGCCTTCTCTATAAAAACAATCAAGAATGTAAAAAAAGATTGTTTCTAAAATTCATTCTTCACAACTGAAAACTGATTATGACATTGGTGACTGGTGTTTTGCAATTTATGAGGGAAACTTATGGCCAGGTATTATTGAAAATATTTGCGTTGTTAATAGTACACAAATATTCTCCATAACTTTTTTGACCCCTCAGGGAGACATAGATTTTAACAGGTTTCCTTATTCATCTATAAAGGATAGTGCAACTACGAGGGGTGATCCAAAAAAAAGTTTACAAGGCAAATGAAAAAGTATTTATTAACAATAGAAACAAGATACAAATGGGAATCAAGAGACACATTTGGCCTTCACTTTTCCGCATAGTCGCCAAACCTGTTTAGGCATTTGTCAGAACGTTCGACCAACTTGTTTATCCCGTCTTGGTAGTAATCAGGGCCCTGCTCATTGAGCCATTTCTCGGCAGCTGTTTTCACTGCATCGTCTGAGGTGAACCGTATTCCGGATAAGTTTCGCTTCAACGCCGGAGAAAGTCACTTGGAGCCAAATTGGGGCTGTATGGGGGGGTGATTCCAGACCTCCTACTTGAACCTTTGCAGCAATTCCTGAGTCTGGCGAGCTGTCCTGAGGCCTGGCATTGTCATGCAGAAGCTCATTGCTTTGTCCCCGTATACCTCAACGATTTGTCTGTGAATTTCGGATGCGGCCACATTCTTGGCCCATAAGAATCGAATTACGGCTCGCACCTCTATGCGAGACCACTTTTCTAGACGTCGTGCCATTACTTTCGCTCTTAAGTGTCTGCGTACTGACGCTACTTACTCGTAGAACCGCTGTAAGACAACTAGCGCCATCTGTCAACCACCCTGGGTGGAAATATTCGCTCCACAATTATTACGTTTCAAATGCTTCTGCCTGTAAACTTTTTTTTGGATCAACCCTCGTATATATATATGAAGATATTTTATTGAAATCACCATCTCCACCTAACCCTGTGACAGCAAGAGGAGACTTTTCTTTTGTTAAGAAATTATAGAAATGTGTATAAAAAAAAATTAAAATGGCTGTGTAACTTATTTTTTGATAAAATAAAGAGGATAAATTGTGTGTTAAATATTTCTGCAGAGGTATTCTTTTTTGCACAATGTGTAATTTGCATAAAATTAAGATATTACTTCTAAAAAGTAGTAAGTATATTAATACCGAAGTTTACATTTGATTAAAACTTTCATTATTATTACTCGATAAAAAAAAAAAAAAAAAAAAAAAAAAAAAAAACTATATTATTAATTAGGTTTAGTTACAGAACCAATTATTCTGTTTTCAATACCTTTGTAATATTTTTAGTAGAGATCTACTCAAAAATCTGGAATTTCCGAAATTTCCCACAAAAAACGGTTTTTCCCTCTATCTCTCCCATTTTAAGAATCGAGAATTCCAAAAGTCGTACGTAATGTTTTATTTTTACTCAAGCCTAGTCTCCTCTTATGCAATTTCTTAACCGTGAAGTAATTTGGGGCCGAGTTATGCTTACAATAATTTTTGTCGCCTGCCACGCCCCCCCCCCTCAGGGGGGATTCGATAAATCCCGTTACTTTAGGTGTTGGATACGGAAAAACAATTCAAGCACCAAATTTCGTGACCGCAGCTCTCATAAATTGCCCAGCACAAATTTAGTGCTTAAGTATAGCAAATTCGAGAACACCCCCCCCCCCCATTTTAGCACTAAATCTGTCTCGAATTTGTCCTTCGTAACACACACTCCCCTCCCCCTAGCCCGCCCCCCCAAAAAATAAGGGGCAGATAAAAAAAAAAAAAAAAAAAAAAAAAAAAAAAAAAAGAAAAGAAAAGAATCAAAAACATGTTTTGGAAATATCTTAAAGAAGACGCATGGCTGCTTTCAACATCTTTGTTAAATTTTTGGTAGAGTTCTACTAAAAAATCCGAAATTTGCAAAATTACCCGCCAAAAAATGATTTCCCCCTCCCTTTCCTTAAAAATCAAAACCCTCTAAATCGCAGATAATGTTTTATTTGTACTAATGTGTAGTCTCCCTTTGTGCAATTTCGTCACTGTGAAGTAATTTAGAGCCGAGTTATGCTTACAAAGATGTTTTTGTCTTCTGTCCCCCCAAGGGATGGGGAACGGGGTGATTTTGATAAATCACGTTAGTTTAGGTGTTGGATACATATAAATTATCCAAGCACCAAAATCCATAACCGCAGCTCCCATACATATACCAGGACAAATTTAGCGCTAACAGGTGCGTCTCGATTTTGCTTCTACGTAACTCCCTCAAAAATTATCGCAAATCACAAAAAAACAAAAATATGTTTTTGGAAACATCCTAAGGAAGTCGCATAGCTTTTTTTTTTTTTTCAACATTTTTGTTCCATTTTTTGGTAGAATTCTGCTCAAAAATCCAGAATTTGCGATATTTCCCGCCAAAAATCGTTTTTCCTCTTTTCTCCCCTCAAAAATCGAAAAATCCTAAATTGAAGGTAGTGTTTAATTTTTATTTATGTCTAGATTCCCCATGTGTAATTTCTGTACTGTGAAGTAATTTGAAGTCGAGTTATGGTTATAAACGAATGTTTGAATTTTGCCCCCTCAGGAGGGGAACGGAGGGAGGAAAATTTTGATATATAAGTTCATAGATATAATTTAAGTTGGGTAACGACTTAAATTCCTACCGAGCGTGGTTTATTTCAATTCTCACGTGATACCCGGACAAAAATAGCGTTACAGACATATAAACTCGACGGCATACACACACACAGATACAGAGAAAATTTTCTAAATTCATTTTTGGCCCCTATGGTGTGTGAAACGTGAAGATATCGCAAAGTTTTTTGATTCTGATAAATTTACAGACAAAAGTTTGATTTTATTAATATAAATAATAATAAATTGAAACCCTATTTACAGTTACCTTATGTATGTAATTATTTATATTTTGTCACAAACATATTTTTTATAAGTTGTCCTAGAGAAGAAAATCTCAAATGGCTTAATCCTGCCATAGACAATCTTTTCATAATACCGTGTGCATTCATCGCGAAATATGTCAAATAGCGTGGCAGCGTTGCTTAATAAATTACATTTTATTTTTTTTAAGCCTATTATTATTATTATTTTTTAACTTTGGAACAGCTTTAGTATCAGATTCCGAATCAAAATTTGAAATTTGGCATGAAAGTACCTAGGACATTTCTCGCCAACTTCTTTTTATCTGACTCTGCTGTAGCCATTATAATTCATTGCAAAAATGACAAAAATATAATAAATAAAAATGTTGCCAAGTGGGTGTTATACTAAAACTGTATCTTTTCTTCAATATTCAACTGCATCGACAATCTATTAGAGTTTTCTACATTGAAATTTTGTCAAATGATAAATATATGGCGATATTTGAATTCGGTATCGGTATCAGGTAGTATATATATATATATATATATATATATATATAAAGAGAGAGAAAAATGCAAAGTATTCTCATAAAAATTTGTATAAGAATTAAAATATATATATATATATATATCTTTGATATCTACAAAAAATGAAGGTAGGTAACGGAAATTATTCTTAGAAACTTTACTTGTTTATTTATTTATTAGGACTGAAGGCCTATTAGTCTCAATCTGGGATTTTTGCGTTGTCGATTTCGATAGTTGGACATTTGTCGAAATCTAAAATTTATCGAAAATATAATTGAATAATTTGAAAGCGATGTTATAATTTGTAAAAAGAAAAAAAAAAAAAAAACTAATAGTGCTCCGTCCTAAACTAAATTCTGCTTTTGCCAGAATTTCATCAAAATCAAAATCTTTTTTTTTTTATTTATTAAAAAAAAAAAAAAAAAAAAAAAAAAAGATTAAAAATACACATGTTCAATTTAAATGCGTTATAAAACAGAGAAAATAATTATATGTTCAAGCAGCTTTAGTAGTCCCAAATATGCGAAATTGGAAATTTGGCACTGAAATTGCTCTGCCGTTTCACGCCAAAGTCTTTTCTAAATAACTGCTATAGGTATTTTGATGCATCGGGAAAGTGACAAAAATTTAAATATCAGCAAGAGGGTACTGTACCAATGCTGTGCCCAAGTCATGTTAAAGAACACTTTTCTTTGTGATCAATTAATATTACTTTACTTACAAATTACTTTAAAATTTTCCAAAGCACAATTTTTATTTATTTATTTATTTTTAATAATGGGGAACCAAATGGATTATACCATATTAACTTTTATCCATAAGCCTATTACTACGTTAACCATTTTGGGTATTTCGCATTATAGGTAAATATGCGTTTTATTTTATTTTACTTTTTTTAAAATATTTTTTTAAATAAAATATAAAGCAATCAAAAACATTACTTTTACAGCTTTTCAGCTCTATGTTACTTCCTGTTACCCCCCCCCCCCTTTTTTTTTCCAAAGCGTTTTACTGACAAAATCTTTATGGCGCATGCGCAGGCGTTTTTTGCCCACAAATGAAAAACGAATCAAATTTTTGAAAATTTCTATAAATATAATTTTAAGTTGTGTGAAGACTTAAATTCCTGCCAAGTGCCGTTGAATTCCATGCAGCGGTTCTCACGTGATACCCGGACTAAAAAAACGACATACAGATACCACGATACACATACACAAACACACATACACAGGCAAAATTTTCTGAAGTCATTTTCGGATTTCATGGTGTGTGATACGTGAAGATATCACAATTTCTTTTTATTCGAACAAATTTACAGACAAAAGTCTTATTTTATTAATATAGATTTATCTATTTATTTTATTTTATTTATTTATTTATTTTTTTTGCTCTCTACATACTATGATATATATAATAATTGTTTACTACAGTTTTACAGACATTCGATTTATTTAAAGTTATATTTTTATTTTTATTTGCCGTGCTTCATGTTAACTGGAGAATAACCATGAAGACATAAATACCAATTTTCGATTACAATATTTTAGTCAAACTTGCTCAATATTGGGGGTCCTTAGGAAAATAAGAATAATATAACATAAAGAATAATATAAAGGTAAGAATAATATAAAATAAATTTTAATGTTACCCTGTTATGAGAACGGAAGATTACTAATCTACCAAAAATGATTTTAAAAAATCAAAATGTGCCAAATTTTATGCATTAAATATTACAGTTTCTCTTGAATAATGGTTTCATCAGATTATATATTAGAGCTTATATGTATATATACGGTGTATACTCAAACTTTTGCTATATACAGCTCTTGTAGCTAAAACAGATTGCACCTAATTTGATATGTGGACGGTTGATGAGGTGTGCGCAAATTTAAAAAAAAAAAAAAGTAAAAAAAAGTTTTAAAATGCCTATTATGGTGTTTTGTGAGAAAAAAAAGACAAATTTAACAATATGCATGCCTTTTAGAAGTAACTAGAGCCCTTTAAATAAAATATATAACAGTAACAGCTCGTGAATGACGTTTTGTGACTGCTGGATACTAACAAGTCAGTACTCTAGCATTAAAAGATATTTCCTCTAATTGAATGTTGAAACGTCATCATCTCTACCTTGTCTCTGGACGAAAGCGAATTAGAAAAAAAGACGAATGCAAATTTTATTCTATGCATACTATTTTTATGCATTTGAATGCAGCAATGCAGAAACGTCATTTACGAGCCGCTACTGAACTTAAGGGTTTAACTCTTTGCTGTTCCAGTTTAATATCACTCCTGGTGTATTTTTTTATTCAATATCCACCACTATTTGTAACAGTTGTAGTTGTCTAATCCCTTCAAAGGTTATTCCTCAATTATGTATATAAAACATCACCTTCCAAAATTATTAGTGGTAGTTGAATAAAAGAGCTCCTAAATTTGGCAACGCTGTTTAGAACACTTTAGAGCGTTAAGACTGGCAGAGGGTTAAAAAGTAATAAAAAAATGTTTTTCATTTATGCATTCTGTATGAGTCAATTTCTTTGTAATAACTTTTTTTATTCCTGTAAAGCACCACCTAGAGAACATGTATAAACCAATAAGTTTTTGAAATTCTAAGAGCGCATCATCGGAAAATTCTAGATACAAATTTTGTAACAAATCACTTACCGTTGTAGCAGTAGGAGGCATAAGTAAAAATTTAAATATAACTCCCCATTTTTATATACGTAAGACGGTAGATATTAGAGCCCAATTTAGTTCTCTGCGCAAAATAAAAAATTATTTATGCTTTTCTTTTTTTCTCAAAAATTGAAGTTTTTACGATTAAAGCAATGTTAAAAATTGGAGATAAGATGAGAGACTTTTCCTTACATCTTTGCATTCATCACGCAATAATCTTTTTCAAATTTATAATTAATGAACAAGAAAGAACAAATAAGAAAGGAACAAAACTGAAATTTGAATTTACTTGTTTCATAATATCGAAGAAATTACTGATAAAAAGAAAATTCCTCCACCAATATAAGTCGCAGCATTTTATGGCTGGTTCAGTTAATTTCATCGTATAAGGTTGAGGCTTAGTCAATAGATATATCAGAAGTAAAGCTGTTATAAGAGCTGGATAAATTCTGAAAGAGACACAATATTTAGCAAAATACATAGATAAAAATGAAATTAGAACAATATTTTTTTAAAAAAAATTGTGGAAATTAGTATTTCATAAATTTAAGAAATTTTTTAAAAATTGTAGAAAAAGCAAACTTTTTAAATCAATAACCACTGTAATATTTTAAGAAATTAATAAGACTATTGTTAAAGAGCATTTTTTCTTTCTCTTACACTCATGTATTATAGTAAAATTATTGTTTTTAGGTGGTGTTTTCCAAATTGATTTTTGGCGGTTGTTAAATGTGTTAAGGTCATCTAAATTGTAAAATACGACTTTTAGCTATATGCATATGAGACTGCATGTGTGTGTACTACATCAGCATAACATAAAAAGGCATATTAAGGGGGAGTCCAAATTTGGAATTCCCAATATGTACCATAGCGAATGTTATTTTGGTGGAATGTGCTTTACGATACTGCTTGGCGTCTTGCTTCGAATCGCCAATAAAGATGACAACTTTGGACCCTCAATGTTTACCCTTCGTTGAACGATCGATGTGTGAAATGTGGTAATCTCCCCATGACCTTTTGAAACTGTGTAATTTTTGCGTATCTGGTTGTTACCAAACGAAATTTCGCACGTTTCATGTTTTTTTTTTTTTTTTTTTTTTAAGTTTTTATTTACGCATTGCTGTTTGCTGCGGAACGAAATTTTATGCGTTTTAAAGATTCGTGCAGATTGCGGGTGAGGTATTTAGTGATGTTTTCTTTTGGTACGAAATTTTGGGCTTTTTGAAGATTCATGCAGATTGCGGGGTGAGGTGTTCAGTGATGTTCTTTATGGTTTTCATGCACGCGAAGCGTACAGATGTACGTATTACTGATCGCTGCGAAACGAAATTTTGTGCGTTTTAAAGATTCACGCAGATTGTGGGTGAGGTATTTAGCGATTTCTTTTGATTTTCATGTATGCCAAGAGTACAGACATACGTATTACTGATCGCTGCGAAACAAAATTTTGTGCATTTTAAAGATTCATGCAGATTATGGGTGAGGTATTTTAGTGGTGGTTTTTCTTTTTTCTTTCTTTCTTTTTTTTTTTTTTTTTTTTTTTTTTGCTTACATGAATGCATTACTGATCGCTGTGAAACGAAATTTTGTGCTTTTTAAAGATTCATGCAGATTGCGGGTGAGGAATTTAGTGAGGGTTTTTTTGTTGGTATTCCCTTATGCGAAGCGTACAGATGAATGTATCACTGATTACCGTGAAACAAAATTCCAGACAGTCGACACTTACCCATAGCGCAGTACTAGTGCGAAGTTAAATTCAACCTACCTCCGTACATTGGTATTGTAGCAGTTTCTTTTGTAGGTTTGGTTTGGATTTTCATTTTTAATAAAGGAAACAGTGCATGATTTTTTTTTTTTTTTTTTTTTTTTAAGTATTCCGGGTGTCCACGGTTTGAATGGATCTCTTTATTCTTTTTTTATGTAAAAAATTTATTAAATAAGGATTTTAGAGTTTGCAGTATGTATGTTGAATATATTTAACAAAAAATGTTTTGTAGTATAATATTTTAAATTGTGTTAATTTGCCTAGTATAGGTGGTTATTTAATTTTGATAGAGGTTTTCATTTTTGACGGAGGATTAATTCTTTTTTTTTTTTTTTTTTTTGTTATTCTGAGGGATGTATTTTCTACAAATTTTGGAATACGGGTAAGTGAAAATACCTATTTTTCATTCGTATATGTATTTGTTATGTTTTTTGAATTATTTACGGTATTTTTACTTTCTTCTATATGTAATATAGAGAAAGTATTGGATTCGTAAAAATTTTCGACCTCGGGTTTTTGATGGATTTATACGTTTTGAGAGCTGTAGAACACGATTTGACCCTTTTTAGAAAATGTCTGTCTGTCTGTCTGTCAGTCTGTCTGTGTGTGTGTGTGTGACAAAATTTTGTGGCAACTGTATCTCAGGAACTACTGCACAGAATTTCATTCAAATTAGTATGTAGTTGCACCTTGACATAAATTAGTGCCTATCAACTTTTGGTAAAAATTGTCTTACAGGTTGTGTTGCCATCCCGCTTTTTCTAAATTTTTAACATGGTGATATACGACAAAATTTTGTATAAATGTGCATAAAGAGAATTATTTTTTAGTAATCATTATGAAATTTACAAGAATTATTTATAATAGAGGTAGTCAACTGGGGAAAAAATTTTGTATGCGTAGGAGCCTCGTGAACCCCCCTGGGGGGGAAGTCCCCCCTCGAGGGGAGTAAATTTTCAAGATGGGTATCTTTCGAAAGGTCTCGTCAATACCTTTAAAACGAATGGTTGAACTATAAATCTGTGATAATTTAAAACAAAGTTATCCCTATTTTTTACTTTTAACAAAAAGTAACTTAGAAAAAAAATCGTTTTTTTTTTTTTTTTAATTTTTTTTTTTTAAACGAAATTTAACCAGACTTGGTATTTAGTTGGCCCCTGACATAAACTGGGGCTGATTAGATTTGGGGATCAATCACTCAACAGGTGGTGCTGTTATCGTATTTTTTCTAAATTTTTAACATGGCAGTATAGGACAAAATTTCGTATAAATGTACATAATGGGAGTTATTCTTAACCTGTGATTGTGAAATTAATATGAATTATTGATAATAGTAGTAGTTAATTAGGAAAAAAATCTCGGTCATCGCTTCCCCCCCAGGGGAAAATACCCCCCCCCGGGGGGGGGTAAATTTTCAAGATGGGTAACTTTCGAAAGGTCTCGTCAATATCTTTAAAACGAATGGTTGAACTATAAATATGTGATAATTTAAAAAAAAGTTATCGATTTTTTTTTTTTTACGAAAAAAAACTGAAAAAAAAAATCGTTTTTTTTTTTTTTTTTTTTTTTTTTTTTTTTTTTTAATATTGTTACTGCGTGAATTTGTATAGGAAAATATAGAAGAAAGTCTTGTGGTGGCCACAGCATACTAGTTTGTTTTGTAATGTTTAAAATTACCTATAGCGCCGTACTAGTGCGACATTAAACCCTACCTACCTACCGTATAACAATTAGTATTTGATATTTCTCCTTTAGGAAAATTGTGCAAATTTTTAACATTTGTATTTTTATTCGAACTTTCTTTTGCTCAAGTTTTCGAAAAGCTCCTTTTTACGCTTTATTTTTAGGTTGTTCATTTAAAATACGTAAAATCGGACACTTTGAAAAAAATCGCGAAGCAAAACTACAAAAATGCGCCAAAAAGTCGCCAAGCAGTGTGGTAAAGCATATTTTCACCTGTAATTTTAAATATTTAACCTTCCAGTGGGCGCGCTGCCTATACGAACATGAAAGGTCGAGCGTATTTTTGCATACACTACTGTAAAATATGTATTTTAAAGTATCTGAATATTTTAATTATAATATAACCATTTGAAGATTAATAAGAACATTCAATTGGAACATTTATTCATTAAAAAACTGAAAGAATGAAACTGAAAGCACAAATTCAATATAAAGTAATCAAAGAAATATCGGAATTATTTGAAAATAAAATAAAGAATATAGTTGATGTTTTGTCCTTTTAAAAAACAGTGTAAAGTTAAAACTTAATTAATTTTAACACTATTTAAAATAATAATGTTTAAAACAAAAGCAGCAAAGAATCATTTTAAACAGCGAAAAAAAAAATATCAACTATAACAAAACATTACATGAACGGTCGCGCGTATTATTCAAATACAAATAGCAAATATACAGCTTCATATCATTGTCTCGAGATTCAAAAGATAACTAAAAATAGATCAATAAATACTGAGTGAATAGCCAGAGATAAGTGTTCCAAATGTTCTCTAACTTTAAGATATACAACGAGATTTACTGCTAGTGTATCTCTCATATATACGCGCCCGCTGGATGTTTTAAAGAGGTTGGACACATTGTTTGTTTACATTGTATCTATGAGATAAATTCTCGTTAATACGTTTTAACAAGTTCTCTCTAAAATATAAAGAGTGAGATCTCACTCTCAAAGAGTGGTATATCACTCTTTGAACATGCCAAAATGGAGCCAACCTCTAAAGAGTGAAAAGTCTCTTTTCGAAAGAGTGAGATTTCTCACTCTTTATTAAGAGTGAGATTATTCAGAACAATTTAAAGAATATGACAGTTTATTTTTCCTTAAAAAATTGTGTATATTAGACGATGTTGCTTCATTTCACCTGGCGAATCGACTCCAATTCAACGGTGCAAAGAATGCAGTTTGGATCTGTCGGGAATCGAACCCAGGCCGTTTCCATAGCAAGCGAGTATCTTATCCACTGAACCACTGAGCACATATACAGGCTGCTTAATTTACATTATTAAGTCATTCTCATACGTGATCAATCATATTTTTTAATTTTTACTTCATTTATCAACAATATAAAATTAAAGAATTCTAAAGGATATTTTAAAATTTAAATTATTTTGAAATTGCTAAAATTAGAATTATTTTAAAAGCTGTATACTTGAAAAAAAATCTTAATGACAAGAGGTCATTTAAAGTAGCTTACGCGGAAAAGAAGTTACTCAAGTGTACATGTTTAAAAAAAAAAATAAATAAATAATAAAAAAAATAGCTGTTCGCATACAAATCTACAGAGTTTCCTGAATAAGTCGCCTGTTCAGAAGTATAAAACTTGCTGTTGATTTTAAATAGTAGTAAAATATTATAGCCAAATTTTTGAATATTTCACATGTGTTAGCTGTCAATAAATATAATAAAAATATAAACTGTTACAGATTTTAAGGCGTTGTGCATTAAATATTTGCATTGATATTTTCTTTTATACCTTATATATTTCTAAATAAAACTATTTACTTTCTAAGACTAATTTCGTTATGTTTCTTGTGATTTTCGATTCTCCATTAATAATATTACTTCGATTTTGTCAATCGTATAGAAAAAATAATTTACCAAACTATCTTTTAACATAATTATTTTCTATTTTTATTCTTCAAAAATCTTCAATACGTTCTGTTAAACAAATAGATACATGAGATCGTTCGGAAATAGTCCTTCATATTTCGTTCGAAATATGATAACCAGATGGCGCCAGCAATTTCTCACTCTACAAAAGTTTCATCTTGCAATAGATGACGACCTCACTCTTTGTGACAGAGTGACTATACGTCACTCTTTCACAAAAAGTGAGAAGTGTCACATTTTCCAGAGTGATAATTTTGTTTTCTCACCTTAATTGGTGTCAAAATAGGGGTCACTTTTTTAAGGAGAGAGATTCTCACTCCAGAAATTTTAGAGAGTTTAGATTGCATTAAACATAACCAAATAATTATATATTTTACATGCAGGTTTTGCGCGCTTAGCTGGACACAATATTTTAATGAGTTGTAAAATTCCTATATCATTATTAATTAACCTGAGTTAAAGTTCCCGTTGTGTTCGATAGAGATTTTTCGCGCGTGCGATGTGAGGAGTCCATGTTCCACTGTCTTCGGCAGCAACTTACCCGATTCTTACATCCCCTTCCCCAGTGGCGGTAAGTTCGAAGTTTTGCGAAATCTCACCAAAGTACATAATGCGTACACCTAATCAACATCCACACAACAAAATTCGCCATTCTAAGATAATTTAAGGCGAATTACAACGGGAAAGCGTGTTTTTACACATATTTATAGCCCCCATGACCCCAAGGTGGTAAGGGGGGGGGGATTCGCAAAATCCCGTTAACAATTTACGCACCAAATTTCGTAAACGCAAGACAGATTCCCCAAGACAAATTTAGCGCTAAACGAGGGGAGGTCTTAAATTTGGTACTTCGTAAAAAAAAAAAAAAAAAAAAAAAACGAAAATATGTTTTTGGAAATATCCCAAAGAAGACACATGGCTGTTTTCAATACCTTTGTAACATATTTAGTAGAGCTCTACTAAAATATCCCGAATTTCTGAAATTTCCCCAGGAAAAACTATTTTTCCGCTCTCTCATTTAAGAATCAAGAATTCCAAAATCGTACATAATATTTTTTATACTCGAGTCTAATTTCACCATGTGCAGTTTCTTCACCGTGAATTTATTTGGGGCCGAGTTATGCTTACAAACGTATTTTGCTTGCTGTCCTCCAGGGGGGAAGAGAGGGTATTTCGATAAATCCCGTTTCTTTAGGTGCCGGATACATATAAACAATCAAAGCACCAAACTTTGTGGCTGCAGCTCACAAAAATTTTTCAGGGCACATTTATTGCTAAAAAGGGTGTCTGGAATTTGCCCCCCCACCTTCCCCGCCCCCCCCCACAAAAAAAAAAAGAAGATCACAAAAAATCAAAATCGTTTTTTAGAAATATCCTAAAGAATATTCGCATGGCTGTTTTTAACATCTTTGTTCCGTTTTTGGCAGAATTTTACGCAAAAATCCAGAATTTGCAAAATTTCCCGCCAAACGGCTTTTATCCTATCCCTCCCCTGAAAATTCGAAATTTCCTAATTCTCAGATAATGATTTAATTGTACTAATGTGTAATCTCCACTTGTGCAATTTCTTCACTGTGTGGTAATGTAGAGCCGAGTTATGCTTACAAATGTGCTTTTGCCTTTTGCCCCCCTTGATAAATCCAAAATGATAAATTTGATAAATCCCGTTACTTTAGGTGTCGGATACATATAAACAATCCAAGCACCAAAATTCGTAACCACAGCTCCCATAGATTTCCCAGGACAAATTGTTCGCTAAAAGGGGTGTCTCGATTTTGCCACTTTATTATCCCCCGTCCTCCCCCCCCCCCCCAAAAAAAAAAAAAAAAAAAAAAAAAAACCCGCAAACCACAAAAAAACAAAAATATGTTTTTGGAAGTATGCTAAGGAAGTCGCATAAACTTTTTTAAATATATTTGTTCCATTTTTGGTAGAGTTCTACTCAAAAATCAGGAATTTTCGGTATTTCCCACCAAAAGTTGATTTACACCCCCTTTCCATAAAAATCGAAAATTTCTATATCTCAGATAATACTTTATTTGTACTAGTGTCTAGTAGGGTGGGCCGAAAAAGGCCGAAAAAATTTTTTTTTTGAAATTTATTTTGGTATAGAATGAAAAAGTTGTGCAATGGACCAATTAGAACTCACAAGAATTTTTATCAAAATTAATCAATATTTAGCCGCGCCCCTCTGACATTGAAAAACGGAAAAAAAGAACGGAAAAAAGATTTTTTTGGAAAATGGCCGAAAATTTTTTTTTATTCGAAATTTATTATGGTATAGAATGAAAAAGTTGTGTAATGGACCAATTAGAACTCACAAGAATTTTTATCAAAATTAATCAATATTTAGCCGCGCCCCTCTGACATTGAAAAACGGAAAAAAAGAACGGAAAAAGGTTTTTTTGGAAAAAAATATATTTTGAAAAAATATCCGAAATTTTTAAAGACATTCATTAAAAATGTTACATAATATGTCAATTAGAACCCATAAAAATTTGTATAATTTTTTTTCATTATTTAACCGTGCCTCTCTGACATCAAAATTTGGAGAAAAATGAAAGAAATATCGGATTTTCTGAAAACCTGTACTATGAAAAACTATTCATTATTTTTCTAAATTAGTATTGACATAACTGATTAATTAATTAGTATTATAAATAAAAATTCTATAACTATAACTATTACTTTATTATTTTTTTTACTTGGTTAATTATTATAAACATATTTTTTCTTGTATATAAGCATATTTTCTCTTACATAGTAACAAAATAAAGATTAAAGCAAAAATATACAAATTTATGTTGGATTTAATAATACCTGTTGCTTATTGAATATTAGGTACTCGAATAATATTGTCCTTTATTGTCAAACGTTGGGAGTTCTTTTCTTGCTTGAAGTTTGCTACGAATATAGCCATCCCTTGCAATCTCACCGCAACCTTCCATTGCAGCTTCAGATACTAATTTAACACATCGTTCAACAGATTGCGTATGACATGGTAATTTTTCGAATGTCATTAATTGATTCTCTTCTTTTCTGCACATTTCTTTCAAGTCTTTATCCTTTAAATGCATTGTAAGAGGTGGCTCTGTTACAACACAGTTTGACCAATCAATTAAATCAATGTAGTCGTCTGCTTCGAAATTAACTTGAGGAGGCTTGAAAACTCGTAAACCATTCAAGTTCTTCATTTTTATTTGTCGAGCGCCTAGAATGCGCCTAACTGCTAGTTCCCGGATGTGTTTCCTGGAATCATGCAATATTGCTACCAATAAATTTTCGGGATGCGCATAATATGCATTGTTTGACAAAATAATTTTCTTAGCTTTGTCTGGAAGCTGCTTTGAAAGGGATATCATTTTCCAAAAATGTTGGGAACCATACTGGCAATGCGATTTCATTTTTATTTCAAACCACATTGGAGCATAAACCAGTATTACATATTTCACAAGTATTATAAGATTATCTGATGGGCTTGGTGTGCTAATGTATAACCGTAACAAACGGTTTGCGGTAGTCAGCCATCGTGCATGACTAAGTTTACCTGGATTACTGTCAGTCAACATTGGAGAACTAGTACCATCTTTTATGGCTTGACAGATGCGATACAAATATTTTTGATCTGTATTTAGCTTTCTAATATCTTGCGGATCCAAATGCTGAAGTGTAGAGTCCATTTTATCAAATTTGACCACTGGATGTTTCTCACAGTCTTTTAAAAGCAATTCAATAGGTCCAGAATATGAATATGGTCCCCTTGTGCAACCGTCTATTTCTTGAATAAGGTATCTTAGTGGCAACTCATTGGTATGAAGCAAACATACATTCCATTGTAGTGGTCTTCCAATGTTTGTGTCAAGCAAACGTATTACTCCACCTTTCCATCCCGTATTTACATTTGTTCCGTCACATCCGATAACTGATAGGTTCTGCAAACTTATGTTATTCTTTCTTGTAAATTCTATAATACCTTCGGCTATTCCTTTTGCACTTTCACCAGCAGTTAACGATATATGACCCATATATTTGCTATCTGGTTCCTCTATTAATGCTACATGCGCTTCTGATGTTAATTTTCGATGACCATGTATTTGTTGAATAGTTTCATCTTTGCGCCCATCAAAATACAAACTCTTAATAGGTTTTTCTTCAAATAGCCTTAAATCATTTTCCCTTACTTTTTTTCTTTTCTTCTCTATTTCTCTTCTCACTTTGTTTTTATCAACTATATATGTTTGTTGCTCAGGCGAAACTAAATTGAAATCAGCCAAAACTGCAGTAGTAATTTTGGCCACTGCTCTACTTGAGGCACCAGTTAAATCTGCAGCCAATGCTGTATCAGGCATAGAAATTCTCATTTGATCTGACGATCTTGATGGCGTTTCAGTTTGTTTATGTTTTCTTAAAAGAGGATAAGACCACTTGAAATCTTGATCTGCATTTTTTGTATCCATTTCTGACTCAACCTTTAATTCATTATCTTTCAAAATGTTATGAGATTCTTTATTTTGAAATCCACTGGTACTGGGCATTGACATTTTATTCTTGTTTGGACAATCGGATATTTCCATTTTTCGACGTACTCGTTTTTGTAGTTGGTGGGTTGTTACTATATCCAGATTTCCAATAGCCATTTTTCTAACTGTCCTTTGATTAATTAAAAATTCTTTTTCTCTCTCAGGAACTTTTAGTTTTTTTTTCGCAATTGCACGAATATAAATCTTGGCATTTACAAGCACAAATGTCGAACAGTTTGGCGGCATCTGCTTTAAATTTCTTCAATTTCGATTGTAAAAACGGCGTATTCCTGGATTTAGCAGGTTTTATAACGTTCTTATATTTACAGTTGTAAGATAAAACCATGGTAGTAACTCGCTTTAATGATACAACAGGAATCGAAGCACGTTTCCATATATCAATAATTTTTTTGCTACCGCTGCGGCCACAGTTCTTGAAGAAGTTTCTTGACTTTTATCTCCCTTTATTTGCAATCTGATACTCTGATAACATCTTATTATGTCCTCATAAGTTGGGAGATAAACAGCATCAGAAGGGAATATGTTTTTCCCTGTTCCAAACAAAGGACGACTTGAGTTTGCTCGCGTCACTTTTTTAATTACACACATTTGACAAACAAACGTAGAATGAAACGAAACCCAATATTTTAACTTATCTATTAGTTAAATTGACCTTGGAAGCAATGGGAGCAGTAGAACGCAATCTAGCTTTTGAAATCTGTACGAAAAGAAACAAAAACGAAAGTAGGGTATAAGATAAGCTTCAATTTCTTATGTGCACATGTATGCTTATTATTTTTAAATAAGCGAATAAAAATAGAATAAAATTATTTGAATTTTATTTGGATTGGTTCGTAGTAACGTATTATGTAATATTTTAGTTATATAGTATAAATAGTTTCAATTTTTTAAAAATATACTTTTTTCAAAAAACCCGGCTTTTCATCTTTTTCTCAATATTTTATGTCAGAGGGGCGCGGCTAAATATTTGGCAAAATTGATGAAAGTTTTTGAGGGTTCTAACTGATTCATTAGGTAACATTTCTGCAATATACCAGAACTAAATTCAAGATTAATTTTTAAAATTTAATTTTTTGAAAAAAACTATTTTTTTTCTTTTTTTCAGTTTTTCAGTGCCAAAGGGGCGCGGTTAAATATTAAACAAAACTGATAAAATTTTTAGAGGTTTCTTACAGACCCATTACACAACTTTTCCGCACTATACCAAAATCAATTTCAAAAAATAATTTTTTCGGCCCACCCTAGTGTCTAGTCTCCCAATGTGCAATTTATTTACTGTGAAGTAATTATTTGCCGAGTTATGCTTACAAACGTGTTTTTGCCTTTTGCCCCCGCCCAGGGGAGAAAGGGGAGTAATTTTTGAAAAGTAGATAGATATAATTTAAAGTTGCATAAAGACCTAAATTCCTGCGAAACGCCGTTAAATTCTTTCCAGCCGTTCTCAAGTGATACCCGTAGAAACGTGTTTTTGTCTTTCCCCCCCCGGGGGGGGGGAACGGGAGAGATTTCTAAAAAGTTGATCGATATAATTTTAAGTTGAATAAAGATCTAAATTTCTGCCCAGCGCTGTTGAATTCCGTCAAGTCATTCTCATGTGATGACAGGACAAACGTGTTTTTGTTTCTGCGCCGCCCAAGGGGGAACGTGGGAGAATTTCTGAAAAGTTGATCGATATAATTTTAAGTTGGGTAAAGACCTAAATTCCTGCGAAGCGCTGTTGAATTCCGTCCAGCCATTCTCAAGTGATACCCGGACAAACGTGTTTTTCGGCTTTTTCCCCCCAAGGGGGGAACGTGGGAGAATTTATGAAAAGTTAATTATAAAAAAGTAATGTACAAAATAACTTTCAGCATATCAATTTTAAAAACTTTAATAAATTTTATTTTATTTCCAACGTTTCGGTTAAATTCCTTCATTCACCTTCTTCAGGGAAGAAAATATGTTTAAAAAACTTAAACATAGATAATTTCGGTTATTCCATGGTATCACAAGTACAAGTACTTTTAGGAAAATTAAGAGATGATTACACAACTTATAAAAATATACTATATACATTTTAAAAATATGCTAAAACATTTAAATGAACTTGAAACATGACACCACAAGAAAAGGAACTACTAAAGCAAATGGAATCAAAAGTATCAATATTGCGGGGTTGCCAGAAAGTTAATTGTTATGACCAATTCCTGCGAAGCGAGGAATTACGAGGAATTGCTATACGAGGATTATTTTTTAATTAAGATTCGTTATTAAATGGGTTTCAGAATAGACACGTGGTCGCCGCAATGAGTTTATGCATCTGATCCCAGCATACTTTGCGCGTTTCGATGCCAATGGCCGTTGTATCTGTTAAGGTGTTTAGGTGTAGACGTTTAGTTGCGATGTTTGAGAAAATCGAGTGACCATCGACTATGATATATGATCTGTAATCCGATTCATCAATGCATCAAACTTGATAGCGGCATATATTTACCACCAAATTTGTGAAGTTCTTCTGAAGGAATTTTACTCCATGATAACACATGGCCACGTGTTTCTGCACAAACACATTGTTTAATTAGGTACTGATGATAACAACAAGTAAATCATTCACTTCCAGTCCAGATTTTGCAGTCAGTGATTTTCATTTGATTAGTACTTTATGGAGTGCCTTGGAGATCAACGTTGAACAACGACGAAAAACAGAAAACTACAGTCATGGATTGGCTTTCTTTACAGACGACAAATTTGTTTGATGTCGGAATTCAAAAACTTGTTGAATAGTATGAAATGTTCGGGCGAAATAGGAATTCTGAAGAAAAGTAGCTAAAAGTAAGTAGAATAATAATAATAATAATAATAATAATAATAATAATAATAATAATAATAATAATTGTAATAATAATGAAATTGATATTTGCAGTATTATTCTTAATATTGATAAATGAATTTCATTTTTTTTTTTAAATATTCTTCGCAGGTATATTTGTATCATATATATACATACAAATAAACAGATATAAATTATATCTATGAGAATGGGGAAAAATAGATCAAAACAAGACAGATGTATAAAAATATTTTACCTCCATAATCTGTGCAAAATTATTTTAAAAACAGTTGGTTCTCTTCTTCCTTCTTGTTTAATAATCATTCTTGAATAACAATTAACAAAACCACTGCAAATATACATATATATATTAATATGGAGAAACACAAGCATAAAGAACAAAAAATAAAACTAATTTATATTCTTCGTAGATTTTCACATAAGTAATTTCACAAATATTTTGTAATTTATTTATAAATCTAAATAAACAATTGTCATAAATGTCATTACGAAAAGTGTTGAATTTGTATATATGATATTGCTGTAAAATAAATAAATAAATAAATAAAATAACATCTAATCATTTTTTTTTATCTCGAATCAGTAGAGGGTAAAACTCTGAAAACGATAAAACATGCTTACAATTATAGTGCTACAAGAATCATTTTCAATTTTAAAAATTAGAGAAATGCTCCAAGCGTTAGCATTTAAACTCAACCATACGATGCTTAATGCAGCTATCACGCAAAGCGTTTTAACGAGAAAATAACTATTAATAAAATAATCCATCATTTTACAAGAGAACTATAATTATATTACTAACGAGATTTTTAGTGTTTTAAAAATTAGTAAGTCATCGGAAATTGATATAGAAATGTATTTTTTGTGCTTTATATTTAAAAATGAATAAGGAAAATGAATAAAGGCTTATCGTTTATTTACTTTTTTGAATGAATATGTTACCGTTAAAGCTCGAAATTCGTTAATCTGCAAATTACCTAGCTAATCTGCAGATTAACTAAAATAACCCGTTAATGTGCAGAATCAAGAGTATCCTGTATTTTAACTAGGTAATCTGCACATTAGAGGCTTCTGTATCGTTAAAGTTCAAATGTTTGTTTCGAGCCTTAGTTTTTTTTTTTTTTTTTTTTTTACATTCACTGTCCAGGTAGCACATAACGTTGTTATAGCATTTTAAATAAGTCTAAACAGTGAAAAATTAGTTATAACAACGTTATGAGAACGTTGTGTGCTACCTGGGTATGAGATGAAACATTCGTGTCATACAGATACGCGAATGAGCTTCAAACATAAACTAAAACTTTTAAATGTTTGCTAAGAATAACATAAACTAAACTAAACTAAAACTTTTAAATGCTTGCCGCTTCCGCTCCGCTATGATAAACGGTAAACGAAAAACGTGGAGGATCGAAGCCATGATTAGGTTTCTTATTATGACCAACGAAAAATTTAAAGTAACAAGTAAATTATAGTTGTTTTAATTTTGATTTTATTTCTTCTTTTTTTTAATTCTGTCAATATAAGTTTGATAAGACTCTGCATTTTATTAATGAAATCTAATCTTAATTAAAAGCTCTCTCTCATGAAACTCCATTTTGAATTGTGAATATTAAATGTACAACGCAGTAATTATTTTCCCCCGAAATAAAACTATTAAACCACAACTTTTTAAAACTAATTATTTTAAAACTGATTTAAATTACTATTACTTACTAAAAAAAAAAATGGTGTATTAATTTTAAACTCTGAAAAGTATTATGGTATTCAATACTATGACATTATTTAATAAATACTTAATATGAAATTTTCGTGAATTTTTTAGCATTTAATTACTTTTTTTTTCTTTAAATTTCAAGTTTCTTTTACATATTCTATATATCATGATTATATTTATATTTATATTTTTATTTTGTTCGCTTTTTCAGATAATTTCGTTGTAGTTTATTACATAAAATGTGATAATATATATATTTTTTTCTTTTAATTGTAAAATTAATATATCTGCTAAATTTGTACAGATATATGCATGCTACAAAATATAGTTTAATAAAGCATTGGAAAGCTGTCATTGTAATTTTCATGCGTTCTGAAAAATATTAAAGAAGTTTCAATTATTTGAAGTATTCTTAAATAATGCTTCTGATTTGTCTAATTTAATATTTCTTTAGCGAATTAAAAATCGATGCATATTTAAAAAAAAAAAAAAAAAGTAATAACAATTTAAGTTGTTAATAAAACTTATATATGTGTATATATATGTAAATCATTAATTATTTTTATTTTGAAAAGAAATCGTTACTGTATTTCAATTCGAACATTCATTTATAAAATAGAATTTATTGAAAGCTATTAAAGACATTATATTCCATTAAAAATGCATAACATCTTCAAACTTATATTGACAGAATAATAAAAAATAAATAAATTAAAAAATTAAAACAGGTATAACTTTAAAAGACATAAAAATTAAAACACATGCAGGTTGAAAAAAGTAAAGAAAGAAAGAAAAGAAAAGAAAATAGAAAACTAATCAATCTATTTTTTTTTCTTTTTTCCTGATTGAAAAAAAAAAAATAATAATAATACAACACAGCGTGCTGTAAAATTATAATACCCTCTTAGAAAAATTCAAGCACGTATTTATTTACAACACGCTTGAAATTTTAACACGAGATACTGGCGATTTTTTCACCTGCACATTGCGATGTAATCTAGCATGTTCATTTTTTTACAGTGTGCTCCATTAATTACAAAATCTAAAGGGTTAGTTGTTAAACAATTGAAATATTTGTTAAATACTGGAATTTTCAGTTGAGAATTACAAATATGCGGGTTAAAAATAAATAAATAAATAAAAAGAATATATTGGCCTCAATTTATGCGTGATTAGTAAAAGTGGTGTAAACTTATGAAAACTAATTATATAAGTAAATTTTCATTATGAGTATTTTTCAGTGAAACTCATTGATACTATTAAAATAAATGTTTCAACAATGTATCTGTGATATCTTGAATGAAAGTTATCAACCTTTTCCATTCTTAACGGAAAAAACAAATAAATGAATAAATAAAAAGAAAACTATTTTTTTCTTTTTCTTTTGCCCTTTTAACATTTTTTTTAGTTTTTGCTGAAAGTATATTGACGTTGTAGAATATTTCTTTTATGTGAAGTATACCTACATCTACATCTACATCTACATATGTTCTTGAAAAAGTAGAGACAGAAATTATTATAATTTTAAGTAGAATAAATGTACTTATTTCAGAGGATATAGAGATAAATTTAATTCTTTACCTGATAAAGAAAAATACATCAACACAGATAAATCCATTTATGGGAATTTGGGCAAAGAATTTTGTCAACATTCTCTCATAATTTATCGAATGATCTGAAAAGGAAGTGAGAAATTCTGAATATACTTTGCATCTAAGTTTACAAATCAAGAACCATAACAGGATAAAAAATCAACAAATTTAACAGGAAGTACATTGAGAAAAAAATATACTGTCTTCATCTAGAACGAATAAGTGGTCATTTTCTTAATCCCTTAACTAGAAATATATCCCTAACAGCACATCTCATCTACAAGACATCCTCAGGATATCCTATGGATGAAAGTACATCCAAGGGATATCCACAGGATGAACTATGGATAAGTGTGCTGTTAAGGTATTTCTGAGCTATGCACATAAGGCGAAATAAATAGCCTAGGCGCAATAAGCGAAATAAATAGACAAAATGATCGAGAATTTCTAGTCTATACATTTCAAGATGGAAAAACAACATTCTGAATATGCTGAATTTTTTGCATTGCGAGAAAAACTCGCTTGATTTTTTAGAATTGGGTCATAAAACAAGATTATAGTTGCTAAAACCCGTCTCTTGTATTCGCATTTATTTGCAGAGATTTTTAAATAAGTTTGACCTCTATAGTATAGACAAACACGCTCTAGAATTTTAATAAGGGTTTCTAGAGCTCGCTTTCAAAAGGGATTAGAACTTATAAGGATGACATAGAGCTTTTTTTTCTAGAACCTCAGTTTAGATTCTAGATGTCAGTTACAGAATTTTTTCTCAATGTACATCTATATACGTCTTGTTTGAAAAGCTTTGTTCTTGGCTTTTTGTTTTTTAATGAAAATACTGATTTGCATATCTTAAAATTACTATGTGCCGTATAAAAAGGCACTTGATTGCATAAAATAAATTAATATGCTGAGGAAATTTGATTTTAACCCTTAAATGCATAGTGTATCATTTCTGCAACATGAAAATAAAGGATATTTGGTAGTCTTTGGGGAAAGATTCCATTATTTAATCTATATACAACATATAAATTAGCCCATTACATAAAAAATAAATCTGTTTCGTTTTTCTTTCGTTGCGTTTTCTGCGTAATAAAAGTTTCTTGCAGTTAAATACAACTTTTTTGGGAAAAAAATCCATGCATTTAAGGGTTAAGAAATACAAAGTTAATTTTTCTTACGCAGCTTCAATATTATATATTTCTGGGAAATGAAAATATTTTAATATATTGATAACGTGGTGATATGCATTTCATATTACACTGGAAAAAAATTCTGTGAATGATATTGAGAAACTAAATCGTGCTCTTGTAAAAATAGTTCCATGCCATCCTTATAAATTGTAGTTACTTTTGCCATCGAGTTCTCTGGTGTATTTTTTTTTTCTTTGTGTACTATCATAAAATGTTTCCAAGATATGAAAAGACAAAATAGAGATTTGCACCTCCTTAACCCCTTCCATCTCGCTCCTGTGAAATGTACGAGTTGAGTTTTCTCTCTCTATTTTTCGTGCCCGTGATATTTCCGGGCTGGAGATTTCAGAAGTAACGCACTGAAAAGATTTAAAAACAAACCATTTCTGATACCTGTAATTTTCTTTTATTTCTTATTTTACACTCTAGATAGAAGTAGCAGACTATTTAAATTGCAATCCGAGATAGTAGGTTCATTATAAATTGTTAGCACTATACAATTTTAAATATTTAATGCTTATTTTGTAATCTTAGCTCAGTTAGGCTTTTGAATGCACCTGTTTTTGTGAACTGTGATAAAATATATATATTTTTTAATTTAATATTGTGTACATTACGTAGTCAGTAGCTCAATGTTACTCGGATATTTTTGTACAAATGCATTTGGTAGTGGCGCGGAAATAAGGTTTTTTTATGGAAGTTCGGATAGAGAATCTGAGAACAGTGCTTTATACGTATAGTATTGTATTATACGTAAAATCTTTTTCATAAAATTCTGTTTTAATGTTTAACACCTATATCTTTTATTTTTTCTATTTACTGGAAAACGTAAATTCAATCGCAATAACCCTGATAGTTGGTTTTCCTGTAAAATTAAGTTGACCTATTTTCAAGCTAAAAAATATTCCAAAAATTAATAATGAATACATTATTATTCTTCATATATTATGAATACACATTATTTACACATTTTTTTTTTTTTTTTTTTTTTTTTTTTTTAAGGAGTTAATGCACAAACAAAGATACCAATAAATCCTCTTTTAAGACTTATATAGGGGAGACCTGTGTACCTAAGGCCACCCCATTTTATTTGTATAATATTTAGTTTTAAGTTTTAATACTCAATTGGGCGAGTAACAAAACCAGTTACTACTTTTACAACTACTTTGCAAAATTTGACGAGAAAGTTTTGACAAGTTAAATGTAGAAAAAGAATTTAGATGGTTTGAAGTAAAATTTTGCAGCTCATCTTTTTTGCTATTTTACAAAGGTAATTCAATTATCTTTCTTTCATTTCTAGTGTATAATTTTACTTATTATATTGAGTAATAAATGGGATATTTAATTAGTCCACTCTGCACATGGATTTTTTAGTGGAAGGCATTTTGAGTGAAGTTACCAAAACTTGTACCTAGGACCACATAGTGGATCTTGTACCTAGAGCCATCCATGACTCTAGGTACAGTTGCAATCATATTCTTCATGTTGTTATAGTTTAATTGGAAAACTTTTATAATTAAATGTAGTATATTGTTTTATGAGAGATGTTGCTTCAACCCTCCACCAATCATAAGCTTATACCATTGGACACAGGTGTGTGTGGACCTTTTAAGAAATACTACAGTACAGCCTGTAGTAATTGGATGCTGGTTAACCAATCACTATGTATGACGTTGATGAAAATGTTGGTAAGTCCTATCCGTCGCCCTTTACTCCTGTAAACAATCTATCAGGCTTTCGTGTATCTGGCATATGACCAGTGAATCAAAATATATTCACTGAGCATGAACATTTAAGTTCAAATGCAACCGACAGATAATATCCCTCCATAAATTAAAAAAAAAAAAAAAAAAAGATTTTTCTGGAAGAAAATGAACCAACAATGATAGAACTGGATGCCTCTGTTTCATGTCCTTTTGAAATTTCGAAACCTTCAACATCTAACATCTTTTTTCGTGTGTCATGCTTGAACAGGTACGAACCTAAGTAAAAGCAAAACCTCGTACATCAAAGAAAAGATGTGGCCGAAAACTAGGGAGATCTAGAAATCCAAGAGACACTCCTGAAAAAAAAAGAAATTGAAGGGGGGAAAAAGCAATTTTTAAGAATATCCCAAAGAAAAAAAAATAGGGAAAAATTCTTTGTTTCAAATTAAGACAACAACATGGCAATTATTATATAATAAATAAATATATTACTTGATATAGTTTATTTTATAAGATACACGTGTATAGGTTTATTTTCTATTCATTACAAAGTAAAATCTAATTTTGAGAAAATGTTCTAGGTAAACTGAGGCCATAGGTAGAATGAGGTCTGGCCCTAGTTACAGTGAGCGCGTTGTACCTTGGGCATTGTGTGAAGTTTACTTGAAAACCTTCTATTTGTCGGAATTCATTATTTTAAATGTTTATATTAATCTAGATTAAAAGTAATTAGTCCTAAAGATATGTACATATCAGTTTGATAATTTTAAACAGGTCAAGGGCTCTGTTTTTGAGCATCGAATAAAAGCGGCTCTAGGTAAAATGAGGTCTGGCCCAGGTACAATGAAGGCGTTGTACCTAGGGCCACGAGTGAAGTTTTTTTTTTAACATTCTGTTTGTCGGAATTTATTATTTTACGTATTTATATTAATCCCAATTGGAAGTAATTAGTCCTAAAGATATGTACATATCAGTTTGATAATTTTAAACAGGTCAAGGGCTCTGTTTTTAGTCATCGAAAAAAAGCGGCCCTTAGGTACACGGGTATCCGCTATAAATTAGCATGTATACCCAGCGCTGCCTAGTTTCATGTAGTGTTTTTAAGATATTCAAATGAAGGAAAGAACTAAGAAAAGACGATGTGAGAGGAAATAAAAATTAAATTAAATTAGAAAAAAAAATCTCTTAGCTTTATAACATAGTGACTGGAAGATTTCGATATATGAATTTCGAACTCAACACAAAAGGTTGATGTATTATGTTGTTTAATCTGTAGAATTTTTAACAATATTTTTTTACTTTTTCTAAAGGAGCATAAAAATAACTTTTTTAAATATTTATGTACCCTCTATATCTTTTTTAATTGGAACTGGAACACCTTGATGGTAACAGTTTTTTTTTTTTTTTTTTTTTTTTTTAGTGTATACCTGATTATATCGTGGAAAAATGATTAAAATGCTGTTATTTAGCTCTGTATACAAATTATAGTTTACAATGCACAATACTGTGCACTAAAAATGTTCTTCTAACTTTTATAACTTCTAAAATTTATATTGAAAATCTTCAATTTTATTCCGTAAAGTAATTAAAAACGTTTATGCGACCCTGCATACAAAAAAAAAAAAAAAAAAAAAAATGATAATCATACCTTATTAATGATTTCATGTATCTTAATAATGTATCTAAATTATATTAAGATGTGTGCAGCACAAAAGTTTAAAAAATGCTTTAAAAATTGTTTATAGCTCATAGTCTTTCGGAAGTCTTTTAAAAGCCTTTGTAAATTCGCACCGAATTCGCAGTTTGAACTGTTTTTTTTGAAGAAGAAAACAGTCAAGGTGAACTGATGAGTCTGACTAAAGAAAGGACAATCGGAAAAATTCTTCCTGCCTTTCTACTTTTTAATGACTTAAAAAAAAAAAAAAAAAAAAAGAAAAAAAAAGAAAAAAAGAAAGAAAGTGTGTTTGCGCCATGCTACAGTTGAGCTAATTCGGCCTTGGTGAACAGGAATAACATATCGATTTCAAAACATTCTAAATATATAAACTTAAATTTGAGCACAGATTAATGGTCAGACAAACAAATACATTTCCATAAGTCATAATCACTTTTAAACTTTGTTAGAAACAGTAAAAATATATATACAACGACTTAAAACGCTGTTTCTAAAATTCCTACTAATATGTTTTATTAAATTTGGATATCATTTTGACACGGCATAAAACTTAATACCTTACGTAACATATCATATAGAAAACATGCATTTGTGCGTATAGTTATTAATGGTTATTTTATTTATGTTTTGGTCAGTACAAATGTATTATAATATACATTATGTAAATTCCTCTCATAATCCGTAATACATTAAACTATTTAGATATCTTTGTTCACAAACTAGTCTTGCAAATTGATAACTTTTTCAGCAATGAATATGTAGTAAACTGCAGTAAAGGGAACTGCGGTGTCTTCATCAACAGACTATAGCTTCAAGTCATTCTGTAATATTTATATGAATGTTTATATGTATAACACATCGGACAAAAAGTCCCAACAGATGTCGTCTTAAGTAAAATATTTCTACGTGAGTAATATAGTACGAACCTTCAAAACATACGCGTCAAAGCTTTATGATATTTCAACCTTTCATTACCAATATATTAAAGTTTTAGTGATTCTACGCTGTAAAAAATTTCTTGTAAGAATACACAACATTATGGAGGGAACGTATTTTTCTCAACCATCTTGAGAAATGTTATCAGCTATAGCTGTATAACAGAGGTATATAGTGGAACATTACGCAATTACATCTGGTAACATTTATCTTCATGGTTGTGGCATATAAGCTGCCTCAATATTGAGGCAGCTATTAAAAAAATAATAACATAATTAAAATAAAAAAAAACTTTTATACGTTACTTGCAAATAAACCAGCAGCATGCATGAAATACTCATGTCCTAATATGACCCAAAAAATTGTGAGCACACGGATGCCATGTAAACATGAGATAGAACTTTCAGGCACATCTGTGTTCATTAATTTCGGAAAGTTTCGTGTTAAAGAGAAGCACTGCAGAATTCTAGATTTTAAGCCTGATAAAAAGTAGAAGAAAAAAGATAATTTTAATGAGTTTTGCAGTTTATTAAAACTATGCACTAAATTGAATAATGGAATCGATATCATATCATTGCATGTCAGGCATTTGTGTTCTAATTTAGTACACTATATGGGAGTTTTCTAAATCAAAACAAATTAAATCATTTATAAAATAACTAAACCCTTTTTCTTTAAATTTCATCACTAAGGTTAAAGAAGAGATGTAACTAGTACAAATCACATAGATTGCAGAATCCATTCTTACACTATTTACTCATTAAATAATTTAAAATTTAATGTATTTTATGAAACCTGTCCTTGTGAAGTTAAATTTAAAGGAAAAGTGTAAAATTCGTTTCTGTTCAATGCTCTGTATATTGTCTAAATATTGCTTATACACTATGTAATACGCTAAAATTTAGCAAGGAGAAAAAAGAAAAGCTTACAGCTAAAAGTGCTTTTTTTGCAAATTTCATCTTTACCGCATAATAGATCTGTATGTTTTTTCTGTTAAATGCTAATTGTATTACATTTCCTAGGAATCATATTTTTTAATTTTAAGTATTGTTTGTAATTTTTTTCATGCTGAAATTGGCATACAGCGATAATTACATGTTAAAAAGTATTACCCCTATGGTAACTAATGTATCTAAATTCTTTTGAGAGTTCTTGAACATAAACCAGCATTATTATGTATCTTGTATAACAGAAAATATGCTATATAGGCAGTATGAATAATATATACCAATTTCAATTTATTTATTTATTTATTTATTTATTTATTTATTTATTTTTACTGAAATAACAGCGTACACAGACAGGTGCATTGGCAAAATTTTGTGATTTCTAATCTGTTAAATTACCTAACAAATTAAGCAAAAAAGTTTATACTTGAGACAGAATTTATCAATAAGTCAATTTTGAGATTCTGGAGTGGTAAAATGGGAAATATTAATATAATATACAAATAACGATAAAGAAATTGCAATTTGTCAATTATGGCAGATATAATACGAAACAGCACATAGTATATATTTTTTCTACAGAAATAAAATCCTCATATTAAAATGAGATATAAAGATACTTTTCCAACAAGGCGTTTAATTAATAATCTGGAGTTAATTTACTCGACTTTCCGAAAATTAAGTAATTAATAGTAGTTTAAATAAATTCAATAAAAAAAAGTCGTTAAATAAACAAAAGAGAAAATTATAATAAGGTTAGTTCACCAAAATCTATGCAGTTCATGCGATAGTGGCCTATGAAATGTATCTAAAGTTAAAGCTCAATCGAATAAGGCATTTACTTTTATTTTATTTTATTTATTTATTTTTTACAGGGACTCAAAGAAAAATCATTTTTTATTGTCTCTGTAAAAAAAAAAAAAAAAAAAAAAAAAAAATACAAGTGCTAGATTCACCAAATTCTATATAGTTCGTGTGACGATGATCTGTCACAAGTATATAAATTTTCAGCTTAATCTAATTAGGTGTTTATAAGCTAGCGCATTTTAAATTATTTGAGCCCCATACGTGCCAACTTACTAATTAATATCCAGTAAATAGTTAGTACTTTTCCCTTTTTTTTCACACATTTTTTTTAGATTGTTTTTTTTAGATTACTTGTCTCATTAAATTGTAATTACATCTGAAGAAAATTTCTCTAAAAATGAATGGGTGTGGAAAAAAAGGGCGGGTTTTAACAGTCTTTCGGAATATTAATTAGTAAGTTTGCAGGTATGGAGCCCATAGACTATAATGATAAAGAATGTTTCTCTGTTTAAAATATTTAAAAATCATTACGTCTCGTAGTTAAATTAAATTTTAATCACATTAAAAACTGAGACAGACAATATGCACTAAAAATATACAATTTAAAACAATAAAAACACAAAACACAAATTTAAACGTTTCGAGCCTTTTACAGGCTCCTCATCAGTAAAAAACATCAAATGTAAATGCAGAGAAGAACAACAGACTTTCATTAAGTGAGTACAACGTATTCATCGGGAACTGTGCATGCCTCATTAAGGGGTGAAATATGTTTATTTGTGTACCAGCCCTCCAGGAAAATTCTAGAATGATAATTTAAGCAGTTAGATTTCATTATTTTAGTACTGTTAAAATCAGGTAAATGGTCAGTTTCTATGGCTTTTGAAATTTGTTTTATGGTCCTTAATTCGAGTATGAAGAGAACGGCCAGTTTGACCAATATAAACAGAACTACAAGATTTACAAGGGATATTATAAATAACACCTGTACGGGAGAAAGGGGGGGATAACTGTTTTAAAATTACAAAGGAAATTACGAATTAAAAATTGGGGTTCATAGGAAACAGATAAATTAACAGATAAAATTAATGTTTCTCTGTGTCCCAGTAAAAAAAAAAAAAAACCTATGGGTTCTAGATTTACCAAAATGTATATAGTTTGTGCTACGATCACCTGTAACATGCATACTTTCATTCGAACAAATTGTTTAGACGCTGTTGTGATCAATCACTTAGTACGAACACGAACACCTATGCACATACATTATCCTAAAGTTAGCAAAAATGAAGTCAAAGGGCCTCGAAATATATAGATACAACAAAATCTCAAATTTACTTTTTTGTCGTGATTGCAATACTTTCTTTACATATGTATGTTCGGAAAGTAAAAAGTAATATATGAATTTTAAACTATCTTATGAATCAGGATATTTACCTAATTCGTTATTTTTCCAAGATTCCAAAGTATTGTCTAAACAAGTAGAAAGAATCACTATCACTCCTAGGAGAACGAAGCATGAGCTGGAAATATAAGAAATTAAATTTAAATATTTAATACTTATTAAAAAATGCAATAACGTAGAGCATAATTGATAAAGGAAATTTGAATCATTAACACTTATTAACAGTTTTTAACACTTCCAAAAGCTATTGCATTGATAAACATTAAAAACTGCACTATGTAAAAAATAAAAAATAATATATAAACAATATTTAAGCACGCGGACTCAATTCAGTGAACTAATAATAATGGGGAAAAAAAGTAGCATCGCTTTTTTATTCTATTATATTTCTTAAAACAATTTTTATAGATGCCACATGCACCACATAAACTTTAAATTTTACATCTACTTTTTAAGATAGCGCACGATCATATTTTATATAAAAATTGAATCTTTAAATTCATTTTTTTACTTATTTTTGTTTCATTTTGCACGCGCACTTTTTATTTTCTAATTCAAAATTATTAAAAAAAACTTTTTAGATAGTGTTTGTTTCGATACTGATTATTATTAATTTTCTTTTATTTTTCCTTTTCTTTCAAAAAAAAAGTGATTTTGGTGAAAAAAATGATTTTGATTCTGGCAAAAGCAGCATTTAGTTTAGGACGGAGGACTATTAGTTTTTTTTTTTTTTTTTCAAATCATAACATCGCTTTCAAATTATTCAATTATATTTTCGATAAATTTTAGATTTCGATAAATGTCCAACTATCGAAAAATGACACCGCAAAAATCCCAGATTCAGACTAACAGTCCTCAGTCCTAAAAAAAAAAAAATTAAAATCTCTGACACATTTTAAATTTTAATCTTTACTATCAAGTAGAAAAGTCACAGTAGGAGAGTGAAGTTTGTATTATAAGGATTCTTACCACGAAAAGGTTCATTTAAGAAAATAAAAGTTACTTCTTATTTCTCTGATAGATGACACTTTATTTTAAAAACAGCAGGGAAAACATTAGAAATTAAAGTAGAAAATTAAAAAGCTTTTTTTTTGTAAAAATAGTTACAATATATTAATATACACATGTTTTATATATATAACTACATGCAAAATATATTTTCCGATACAATCCACACCCACGAGTTCGCTGGCTTTGATTATAGAAGATACTGAATTACATTGGTGATCAACAATTCACAATTGATTGAGATCTGAAAATGGTAACAGTAGGAAACACACAATAAGGGCCCTCCGTGACCGAGTGGTTATGTCACCGCACTGCTAATCAATCGCCTTCAAGCGTAGGAGAGCGGGTTCGATTACCGTACTGTCCTGGGTGTTTTTCCAATTCTTCGTATTGTAATTCTGTCATGTGCTATGACATGCTTTTCATGCTTGCTTCAAACTATCTGTCTTTATCCGACGAAGATTTACAAGCGGTTTACAAGTTAAGCATGCAAACCTGATGTATATGCGTTATCAATAAACACTCCAAATGAAGAAGTGGGTTAACACTTGATACCGACGTGGCATAGCAAAGATACAAGGCAGTTTAACTTCCGTAAAGTCAAACTAGTGTAAAATGGGAATCAACGAAAATAGTAGTCACTTTGAAATATGACAGCATTTTCATTGAGCACATATTCCATTCTGTAAAGAAGATGCTCAATGACATAAAATAATGCATCACCAGGATGCTCACTAAATCTGTGTATCGATTCCCGTCTGTTTTTTACAACCGATTTTCACTATCTACCAGAAATGTTTAAGGCTCCCTTTGTTTCAAACTTCTTATTAATACTTTTTAAAGCTTGCTTCAAATTATCTGTCTTTATCCGACGAAGATTTAGAAGCGGACTGCAAGTCAAGCATGCAAATCTGATGTATATGTGTTATCAATAAACACTCCAAATGAAGAAATCAAAGTGGGTTAACACTTGATACCGACGTAGCATAGCAAAGTTAAAAGGCAGTTTGACTTCCCTAAAATCAAACTGGTGTAAAATGGGAATGAACGGAAATAGTAGTCACTTTGAAATGTGACAGCATTTTCAATGAGCACATATTCCATTCTGTAAACAACGTGCTCAATGACATAAAGTAATGCGTCACCAGGAAAATTCACTAAATCTGTGTATCGATTCCCGTCTGTTTTTTACAACCGATTTTCACTATCTACCAGAATTGTTAAAGGCTCCCATTGTTTCAAACTTCTTATTAAGACTTTTTAAAGCTTGCTTCAAAATATCTGTCTTTATCCGACGAAGATTTAGAAGCGGACTACAAGTCAAGCATGCAAATCTGATGTATAAACACTCCAAATGAAGAAATCGAAGTGGGTTAACATTGCCCATCTGCGCAGCACTAGTGCGACGTTAAACCCAACCATTCATCCCTCCAATGTGGGTTAACACTTGATACCGATGTGGCATAGCAAAGTTACAAGGCAGTTTGAATGTAAAATGGGAAACAACGGAAATAGTAGTCACTTTGAAATGTGACAGCATTTTCATTGAGCACATATTCATTCTGTAAACAACGTGCTCAATGATATAAACTAATGCATCACCATGGACATTCTCTAAATCTGTGTAGCGATTCCCGTCTGTTTTTTACAACCGATTTCCACTATCTACCAAAATTGTTTAAGGCTCTCATTGCTTCAAACTTCTTATTAAGACCTTTTAAAGCTTTAGCTGATAGAAAGGGATGTGTCGAATAAAAACAGTTTTGTTTGTAATGAATGCTAAGGTAATGTAAAACGCATGTTGAGCTCCACTCATATGCAAACTATTCTTTAGATTATTTATATTTATAGCCTGAACAACTGGTGCCCAAATCAACTAAAATATCCTGAATATGCATTCTTAAGTTTTACTTACCCCTCAGGAAAATTTCTAATTGATTAGATATTTTCAAATTTCCATCCATGAGCAACTATCGGAATTATTGTTATTATTATTATTTTTTTTTCCACGAAAACATTTTCTCACGTAATCATTCATATTTCTACTATTTTATTAGAATACCGGGTCATAGGTCGATATAGCGGTAAAAGTAGTACTCTTAGAGTAGTTTAAAATGTGCAATAAAAAAAGTGGAAAAAAAAAAAAAAAAAAAAAAAAAAAAAGAAGAAGAAGAAGAAGAAAGAAAGACAAAGAAAACACTGTATAAAGTGGTAATCTCATCCAAAACAGAAATGCATATTATCTTGAAATATAATAATGTTGCATTGGTACAGATTAAATGTTTAATTACATCATTGTTTTTTATAAGACGATTGGTTATATATTATAGCTTAATAAGGATATATAAATTTTCTTCAAAGCTATTTTATAAGGCAGAATATGAGAAGGAATATTCATAGTCAGAACTAAAAGTTATGAATGCAAAAATGTAAAGCAATATTTTAGACAACCAAAAAAATCCATAATGCTCTAAAATTAATTTAATAATATTTATTTATTAAATAAAAATTATTTTACTATTAAAAAATAAGTAAATGCAGATAATTAGACGAGCTCAAAAGATAATAACTTACACTATGATGATTCTTTTTGTAGTCCAGAAGTAAATATCTCCTTTCTTTAAACAATAAGAGACACTAGTGTTAAGATAATCTCCTAATGCTGAAAATTATTAATAAACAATTAGTTGATTTTTATGAAAAACAATTTGCTTTAAAATCTACTGAAATATATTGAACAAAAATAAAAACGAATTATTGTATTTTTATATAATAAAGTTATCCCTTTAATAAGTTAATAACTGCCTATCTCACAGGAAAATAATTTTCGCATAAGACACTATTATAAATAAAGGATATTTGAAATAAATCAAAACTGCATTTTTTATTGTGCAAAAACTGTTTCATTAATAAGAAAAAAATAATTATAATTGTATTTTTTACGTTATCCGAAATCTTTAGTTTTATTGGTGTCTAAATTTAACGAATTTCGTATGTTTGATGTATATATATAAAAAAGGAAGGAAGTTACTAGAAGGAAGTTGCTAGATTACCTTTGACCAAAAATTTATTTAAAATTTAATGAAACTCTGTATGAAGATTAATTATAAAGATGTAACCGTGAAACTACGAGTACTGAATTTTGAGAATGTATAATACTAATTATTTTTCAGAAATTTTGATGAATTCATTCCGTCCTGAAAGTGTCCATTTAGCAAATGTCCCTTGGAAATTCTCAAATTTTGTCCTATAAATCTTCAATAATCTTGTCGCAATGTTTTTTTTTTTTTTTTTTTTTTTTTTTTCTTTTTGTAAGTTCATTTTTGTAAATTAATAAAAAGAATATCGGTAGGTCAGTTCGGATTCCGTTAATGGTTGCTAAGATATTCTTCAATAGATAAAATAGTTAAAGGTTTTTCTCATTTATTACCTCAAAAACACATGTGGTAAGATTTCCATTCCCAGGCAAACAAGAATGTTTATTGCTATGTATGCCCTGTTTAACATTTTAAATTGTCATAAGGGTGCCAGCTGACATCGATTAAGTTACCGAGAAGTATAGAGATGTTTACGTTATCAAGTCACTACGTATGCGGGAATGCTGTCCTCTTCGGAGGCAAAAAGATGGCGGTGATGCGCCGGCCTATTATTTTATTTAGGGGGGTCAATTATTTTCCTGTCAATTCAAGCACTGAAATTGTTGAGGACGAGTTTCGCTTAGCCTAATAGAGTTTCTTGTGCGAGACGTTAAAAGCGGTAAAACCTTTATTTTGATAATCTCTTGTCTTCACAACTGTGAATACTAAATGTGGTTGAATGGTTTTACTGCCGTAAATTTAAGTAATAATGATGTGCCTGTTTGATTTAAGTTTTTAGTGCTTAATTTCTTCTCTTGAAATTCTGCTGTTTATTGTGAATTTCTGTGTTGAATGGTTAATATTTTTATAAAATTGAATTGCAATAATATGCATACGTAGTTGTAAAATTAAGAATTCTTAAATTAAAGTTTAAAATGATTTTAACTTGTTTCCTATCTTTATTGTTTTCCCTTATTTAAGATTAATAGCTTGAAAATTTAAAGGTTAAAGCTTCTTAAAATAAAGCAATTTAATAATAATAAAATATGCTCTTATAGTGATGAATAATAATTGGGTTTTTGGTGAGTGGTAATTGTGCAGGAAACCTTTAAAAGATTTAAAAATATTTTATTTTACAAATATTGTCTCATTGGGTTTAGTTGATTTTATGAATTATTTTGAAAAGGTTTTCTTACTTATATCAGTGTAGTCTGTGACATTGTATATTGGAAATCTCCTTATCCTGGGAAGAATTTCCTCAAATTTTCTTTATAGGTCCTGAAGATGGCAGAATCAGGAAACCTTTTACTTGTGAAAATTTATTTAAGAAATTTAACTTGGTAGTTACTGCTGCTCTGAACAAACGATTGTGTAATTTTCAATAGATGTGTTCTCATTTAATTTAGGTTTTGGTTAATCAATTGAAAATGCACAATGGTAGAAATAGTGTTGCAGTTACTTCTGGGTTCAGTATTTTTGCAAGTTAAGAATTTATATTGTTCAAATTTATCTGTTTTTAAAATTTAATAATTCCTTTTGATTGGGAGCATTAAGGGGTTAAATAACTAAGCTATTTGTACCACTCACCAGTTATAAATCATGGACAGTCTGCATATTGAAGCTTTTTTTTTTTCTTTCTTTTTAAGAGTAATGTTCAGTAAAACAAAATAAAAAAATAAATCAATAAAAGGGGTAAAATTTGAATACTTAAGAGCCTCATAAAGGTTTAAAATTTGAACTGTTATTTTATTTTATTTATTTATTATTATTATTATTATTTTTATAGTTGCTTTTGTATCAGTTCATATTTTGAGTGCTATATGATTAATCAATTGAGATTTGTCAGATCTATGGTAATTTTGTGTTTCTGGCTAATTGGGCAGAGTAACGTCTGTTTAGACTATGATATTTAAACCAAAAGGGTATTTGTTTATAACTGTTAACCCTCGGGCGATGTTAAAATAAAGTGGGAAATAATTAATTATTTTGGCGCAAGGGCAACTATCCTTTAATAAAGGAATTGGAGTTCTATATCAGTTATTAGTATATTTTATTTTACATACTACTGTTAGAATTTTTAACTAAGAATTTTTACTATGGAAATTCTGGTAATTTATACCTGCTGATAGAGTTAAGAAACAAACATTATTCTGTAAATAAATCGTAACCTTTAACGGTAAATTTAAACTCTTTTAATTAAATGAGTAAATTTTGGCTATTTTTAATTTATTCATATAAGTGTAATAAGATCTCCTAAGAATTTATATGTTCATGGTCCTATGAACTTCAACTCTTTTGGTTTTCAGCTGTTTTTCACTTTTTGGGAGGTCCTGAGTTGACCAAAAATAAACTTTTACAATTAAGCTGATACAATTTATTTCAGAGAGTGTATACTCTATTTTTCCATCTAGCGAACCAGGGTTAAATTAAAAAAAAAAAAAAAAGTATAACTCACAACGCGATGTAAATATATATTGTTTGAAAATTAATGGTTTGGAAAAGGGTAAATAATTTAGTGGTGTTTTTTAACAACCCAATTCACTATAACTTCATAGAGAGTTAATACAAATGTAAAAAATAGAAAGATAAAGATAAAAACACCATATAATATATAAGTGCATTAATCTGAATAGGAGAGATGGCTATTTAAAAAAAAAAAAAAAAAAGAAAGTTTACTGAGTTTGTGTGCATATCGGCCTACGTGTAGTGCTGATTTGTTGTAAATTTTACCTTTTGAGAAAAATTTATATAGAAACATTTATGTCATTTAAATGCATTGGACTTGAAAGTATATGAGACGAATATATATATTTTTTTACATGTATATATATACAGTGCCCCCCGCTTTATAAAATCACTGGTTAATAAAATCAGCCGCTTAATCCGATCAAATGTCTTGGTCCGGAATCAAATCAATACAAACCGCTGCTTAATGAAATCAGCATCGCCGATTAATAAATTCAAAAGAAAATCTCTTTTATAGTAAAAATAATCATGTATGTAAGCTAAACAACAAAATATATTTCTTACCAGATTTTTGAAAAAAAAAAAAAAAAAGAAAGAAAAAAAAAGAAACGAAACGAAACAAGCCATCACATTATTACTCATTGTCGAAACTTTTATTCCTTAAATAAGAAAAGATAGAAAGATAAAAAGAAACAGAAAGAAAAACATTGTTGTAGTTATGAATTTAAGGAATGGTTTCTTCAAATGATTGTCCAATGATTATTTTTTTCTGTCTTTAAATATTCAAATAGAATTTCTAGTTCTTATTCTGAAGCAACTTAGTTGCAAGATTTGCTGGAAGATAGTTTTTATTTTGAAGGTAAAGCGTAAAATTTTGGTAAAGTATGATGGTTTTCTTCAAACGTATAGTCTAATGAAGTTGACAACGAAGTTTGAAATTTCTCAATTTGCTTCATAAAAACATAAGAACGAAGGTATATTAGTACCCAAATTGTACTAAACGTAAAAGTTAACCGCAAGTAAAAATGAATAAAGAAAGCAGAAGTCAAAGTATATGTCCATCTTTTATGTAATTTTGGCCTTAAAAGCAAAAATTTTTATATGAATGATAAGCAGCAGATACTCCATTCCTACGGATGGCTAGTTGATACATGGAAGGGCGAAGAATAATTTCTTTCACTATTTAGGTAATAAATGCTCTTTTATTGAGTTCGGGTATGTTCGCCGGATATAAAAATCAGCCGCTTAATAAAATCATTTTGATGAAAACAAACGTAATTTTATAAAGCTGCGGCTACTGTATATGTTAAATCAATTTGGTCATATATGAGACATCACATGGCTTTGCTGTTACACGTATTTTGGATTTTCCATATTGTTATATGACAGCGCCTGTTGCTTAAAATTACAACAAATTACACATGGAACACCTTTAATATCATAAACCCGTAAGTTAGCTTGTAGCTAGTGCTAATATAGGGAACGGTACAGAAAAAAGTTTTGTGATGAACACGACGCATTATTCTTTTTAATCTATTGTAACTTTTTCTCTCATTATTTAGCGTAAAGTAAAGCTACGAGAGATTGCGCGGTAGGAGAGACTGCGCCCAAAGCGCATCGGCGCGGAGAAGTACAGTGGGTGCGCTGAGACTCCAGGTAGTTGTACAACGTCAATAGTGGAGCATCGATTTGAATGTGAATGTTGATTGCGTCAAGCTTCTAAGATAAAAAGTGGTTATTGTCTCCCATTTTCAAAAATGATTGTTAAAATTTTATAACTATTCCTAGTAATTTCTGTAGAATGGTAGTATAATATATATATATATACAAAGGGCATTCCATAAAAACTGAGAGTAAAATCATAAAAAAATCAAGAAATATATTTACAGCAAGAAATACATCATTCTTTTTCAAAATACCTTCCGTCAGATGATATGCAACCGTCCCATCGTTCAACCCACTTTTCAAAACAAGTAGAGAAGCCCTTTTTCTGGAAGCTGCTTCAAAGAACCCTCCACTGCTGAAATAACTTCAGAATCTGTATTAAATTTTCTGCCACGGAGCTTCTCCTTCAACGTCGGAAACAGCTAGAAATCGCATGGTGCGAGATCTGGACTGTAAGGGGGATGTGGCATGATTTTAATATTGCATTTACTGAGATATTGCTGAACAGAAGTAGCGACATGCGGGCGAGCATTATCGTGATGCAATGTCCAATACCCTACCAGTTCATGACGCTTTCTCGATATGTGTTGTCGCAAAATTTTCAAAACTGAAACATAATATTTACCATTCACAGTAGTTTTTGGAGGTACAGCATGCTGATAGATTACACCTTTTTGATCAAAGAAAATAATCATCATGACCTTTCCAGCAGATTTGGTTTGTCGGATTTTTTTTTGGAGGCGGAGAATCAGTATGTTTCCATACACTTGTTGCTGACTTGGTAAGGGGATCATAATGATGCACCCAAGTTTAATTACCTGTTATTACAGTCTTTAGGAGATTTGGATCATTTTGAAGCTTCTGTTTCCATTCACAACATTGGTGAATTCTTGTTCTCATTTGTTCTTTAGTAAGGTGATGAGGGACCCATCTGGAACAAACATAGCGAAGTTGTAAATCGTTGTGTAGAATGCGAAATATCGTTTTCGAAATGTTTGTTGATGTCGCTATCTCCTCACATGTCATTCGCCGATTTTCTTGAAGGATTACCCACACAGTGTTAACATTTCGATCATTCACAACTCTTTTTGGTCGCCCAGGCCTAGGAGCCAGTTTTGTAGACAAACGGCCTTTCTTGAAATCACCATGCAATCTAAACATCGTAGACTCACCAAAACATTTGTCTTTGTAAGCTTCTTTCATTAACTTAACTGTTTCTGGAGCTGTTGTGCCCAAACAGTAGCAAAATTTTATGGCACAACGCATTTCGTTTTTTAACTCTGAATCACTCATCTCTATTTCTGTTGAGCAAATAAAACAGTAACAAGCACGGAAATAGGAAAATAAAATCGTCTGTTTCGTTTAGAATTTTGTATAAACGTACAGTTAACAGTTTGAAAAAATGCCTGCACTTCTATTTTTTAATTTCGCGGTGTTGCCACTACGTAAAAAAATAACTCTCAGTTTTTATGAAATGCCCTTTGTATATATATATATATCATCCTGGGGATGATTGTCGACCACGGTAAATTAGGACAGCAAACATGAAAACATTCAATATGAAAAGTAAATGTATCAATTTAATTTAAACGTATGTTACTAGACATTAACATTAAACCATTTTTACTAGATAATATATGTTATCTAGTAAAATTTTTTTTTCTTTTTGTAATCTTACCTAATCCTTTTTTTTTCTGATTCTTTAATATTGCTTCTTTAAATAAATTTTTTTAATTCATTTTTAAATTCTTTTATTTTTCTGATTTATTTATTTATTTATTTTTAATTAAACTGAAATATTCGCTCTATATACAAAAATACTTGTTTACGGAATTCCTACAACAATAATATTTAAGTGAAGTAATTATTCTTAACAATTTAATTTGTAGTTAAAATTAAGCACATTCTCTCCTACTTTGTAGGGAGAGATTGCGCAAAATAATTCTCTTGGTTTTATTACAACTGTTGCTTTAATTTACAGCATAACATCAAAATAGTAATAAAAATGCATAGAATACAAATGGATTCAAAATTATACTGCAATAGGTAAGCAGAAAATTAATATTTATATTTTTTATATCATTCTATTAAATTTTGCAGAAACTCTCCTTGCTTTTACTTATATTTCAGCAATATTTTAGTTCTTGTGAAAACTATACCGTTCACAAATTATGTTGAACAACGATGAATTGTTAATAAAGGATTTTCAAAATATATTTCAAACTGAATATTTTACATCAAATATTTTACAACAATATACCTCTCTGCAAAAATACATATTTTCAGAGGCAACAGAATTAAATTTCTTACTTACAATATTGGACTATTTCTGATATGTCTTGTTTGGAGCACCCAGATGGGACACAGAGCCCCACATCTATTTCAAATGCGTAAAATAAATGAGCTCTTGCTACAAAAGTTTTCATAAAACCCTGAAAATAGAAGATAATTTATTTTGTTTGTTTTATTATGAATGCTGCTATAAAAGGGTACAACAAGAAAAAAAAATAGATTAAATATCACGTGACTTTTCTGTACATATTTTTTATGAAAATAACGCCTTTTTCCAGTAGTAAAAGTATTTCTTAAAATAATAATAATAATATATGTGATACAAGTTCTAGTCTAGTATTTTACTCAGCGATTATTTAAGAAAGAGTTGAAAAAAAAAAAAATTTCGTAACAAAAAGATCGTCCTAGTCACAACAAAGAACGAATATTTCTTGTTTAGGAACAATAATCATCAGCTCATTCTAGGAGTCTCTCAATAACACGTGCACAGTTCAGAAATCTGATTTCTAAAGAGTTTACTCGAAGAAAAATGACATCCTTCTTAAAAGTTTTATATTTTTGTCCTTCTATATGCTTATTAATTAATAATGAAAAACTGGTATGTCATTCTAAATAAAGGTTATTAATCGTGTTTTTAATTGATATGAAGCTTCTAGGTTGCAGTAACCACAAACTATTATTTTCCACAAACTTTATTCCTAAAACTCGCTAAGTCACCAAGTAAGTCTTTAAATTAGTCACGATAGCTGATCTTCAAAGAAACAAGTAGACTGCTATTATTTTTCTAAGGATTTTGTATTTTCACTGTGAAATTAGTGAACAAGGAATGGATTTTATAATTTGTAACAATAATATTTAATGTGTTATTTTACTAAGAAGGATAAAAAAAAATCTGATAGGGAGTGCCAATTTTTTTTTTTTTTTTTAATTTTCTTGTCCATCACTGAAATGTAAACTCATTTAGTCGCAATACATAGACTGTCAAAAATAAACGTTATGACAATCCTAAATACAAAATTACAACGCTATACGCTTACAGTTATGAATGTATAGGACATATTTATACACATTTCTTACATTACGCACATCTGTGATAAAACGTATTAAATTGTGTTTATGTCTAAATTCATACTATGGTAATATGCAATGCGTGATTTTAAATAATATAATATAGAATAAAGTATTTTGATTACTACAATATGTAAGTTTGAACATTAGTAAAAATTTTGATTCATTTAATAGCGATTCTACGAAGTTTAGCATTGTTTGTAGGTATTTCATTATTAGAGGGTAGTTTAACGCTTCATTTTCTTCCTAAATGTGAATTATTTAAAATTTAGAGTTTGCGCTATTTTATGTATAAAATTAATTCATTAACCATATACGATAAAATTAATTCATTTAGATATCAGCATAACTTTTTAACAAACTATTCACTTACCGAAGTATTCCTTGTGGCGTATACCAATCCTTCTAGCTTAGAGCGCAAACCAGGAATTTTATTAACTTTCGGTAGGAATGGTTTCACTGATACACTACAGTATTGTCCTTGGAAATTAACTTTTCCTTTTTTCATGACTATGGTATCAATGCATTCTTCATATTCACCAAACATATGTATATTGCCAAGAAGTATGCCACTCTGTATTTTCCCCATAGAATCTAAAACTAATAATAAACGGATGCAAATCAAGAGATATCAATTTAAAAAAATAATGTTATTTTCAATTCAAGGGTGATGCAGACTCGTTTTTTTTTTTTTTTTTTTTTTTTTTTTTTTTTCCACAAAATCTTCCACCTATACAGGGTGTTTCCAAAACTCATGGGCAAGAATTTAAGGGATGGTAGAAAACATCTAAACAAGCCATTTTAATCATACAGTGCATGGGAGGAGAGTAAGTGGGAACCGCTAGAAGGCGCTGTAATGGAAAGTATAAAGAGCGCGTTTACTTATACATTGTCATTTCTACCGTGGATTTCAGCAGGCATGACGACATACAATAATCAGGAAAAGGCGGACATACATTTTGTGTATGGTCTGGTGAATGGGAATGTTCTGGAAGCTACAGTACTGTACAGGCAGCGTTTCCTGAGAAGACACGTACGAGACTGAAAAACACCACAACAGTCTTGTGGTTTCCAGAGCATTCCCATTCGCCAGACAATACATAAAATATATGTCCGCCTTTTACTGATTACTGTATGTCGTCATGCCTGCTGAAATCCACATTAGAAATGACGATGTATAAGAAAACGCGAGCTTTATACTTTCCATTACAGAGCACTCCAGCGGCCAAAGCTTGCTCTCCGCCCATGCATCGTATGGTGAAAATGGCTCGTTTAGATGTTTTCTACCACCCCTTCAATTTTTGCCCATGAGTTTTGAAACACCCTGCATATTCATTTGTTGATTTTTATCTTATATACCACAGTATGAAACATATAAAAAATAAATTTGAAATATATTTATTTTAGTTAGTTAAGAATATTTTTTAACGATATATGCAATCTATAAAGAATTATTCATATGATTTTACTATAGTAATTAATAAGGATTTTGTGAAATGGTATTTTAGTACACCACTGGTACATAGGGTGTCAAAAAAGATACGTGGACATTTAAGAAGTGTAGAAACGTATTTACTATTTCTTTTCCATATACTTTTTCTAAGATTTATGGAAAATTCTTCAGGTCCCCGTGGCAGAAACACGGCAATATTGTCGCAGAACGGCACTGAATCATTGCAGAAAGGTTTTTCTTTTAGGAATAAAAAATTTTGAAAGATAAAAAAATTCAATGCAAAAACTTGGCTAAAACTGTTTTGCAGTACAAGTTTCGTTTTTGTAGAAGCTGCTCGTTTCTGCAGAAAAGTAACAAAGGGTTACACTACTACAGCCATAGACCTTATATAGATAGACTACGCCGCCAATAGGACTTCCCATTACAGTGAATGTCTTCAACATGAGGGTGTAATCTGAAACGTTCATCCTTTGCGATCAGCGCCGTATGTCACGTGATACGGAGTTGAGAGAGATTCTTCCATATGAAAGCACTTATTTTTATAAGAATTCAAACAAAAAAATGCTCCCCTTCAGAATGGTTTCTCACAAAATAATTTTTTTTTTTTATAATTAACCTATGACATTTTAGCTTTCCAACGATGCGTAAATCTAAAGGCTTAAATAAAAAATATGTGTACAATACAGAATTTAAAAAACTCAAAACTACTTTCTTTCCTATGGAAAAAACACATATTATTCATTCTCGTCTCTCTCTCCAGGTCCGCATCACTTGATAATTTAGCTGGGGAAGCTACTTCATGTCCATGGATTAAGAGTATACAATCTTCTTCCGTGTTCATGTCACAGACAGATAATGAGGGGAAATGCGTGGTCTCTCTATATAAGGTCTATGACTACAGTGATGCAACAACGGCAGAAAAACGTAGAATGCTGTGTGCTTTGTGTGTACGGGACAGCAGCAATATTCCCGATTCCCTCTAAGCACATGTGACCGCGCTCTGTCTTCGCTCGCTTTCGTTTGTTTTCTGATGCGATGTCTCTTCTGTTTCTGTTTCAAACTATCCGCGGGGTCTCTGAAGGAAGCTGCCTTTCATTTTTAAATAAATTTTTAATATTCATTCCGGTAATTCCCCCCCCCCCCTCTTTGTTTTTCTCGTTTCACACAATTAGAAGGATATCGCGGTCCGATCATTATGAACTTTCGATTTTATCTTTCTTACAGATGCTGCAACAAATATATTCTTAGATTTTTTTTTCCTTATCTATAAAACTGTCTCAACGTCTTTTGAAAATAGGAAATGTAAAAAATAAATCAATTACTTTTATAATCTAACTGAAAATGGTTTGATTTTCATTAAAAAAAATTTTGAAAGTTATATAGCTGAAGAATCTTTAAAAAAAAAACTGAAAATAACTGTCTTTTAAATTATTAGAAATAAATAATATATTCAAAGCTATTGAATTTTAACGGTGATGGTAAGGTGTACATGTTAAGGCAAATGATTGTGTTAGATCTTCTAAGACTGGGAACAGTGTCCTGTGTGGGAGACTTTCTAGGGTGTCTTAGTCCGTATTTACATGAGTTTTGGAGAAAATCACGGAAAAATCCGACTTAAACGAATGAAGTGTTCTCCGTGGGAAATTTACTAAGGTGATTCAATCCGCATTCATATGAGTTTCGGAGAAAATCACAGAAAAACTCCGAACTTTAACGACGAAGTATTTACCATTGGAGAAAGAAAAGGAATATTTTCTGTTACATTTGTTGAGGTAATTGTAAACGTGATAACTCAGTTTTTATAATGCAGAAAGAAATTCTAAGAAAAAATTTAATATAAAAACTAGTTTTTCATAAAAATCGGCGGCTTTAAAATAATTCTTCACGAGAATTGCACGATAAAATTTTGTATTTTGAAGCCAGCCGCAGAAATACGACATATTTCAGTAATCAAAAAAAAAAAAAAAAAAAAAAATATTGCTGAATTTTGAGGTCTAAATAATTTCATGATTTTAGCAAAATAATACCTATTTCAGCAATTAATTTCAATTATGTATTTTTTTTATAATTAGCAATAAAATAATTCATTATTTCAGTAAATGCCCAAAAAATTGTTCCGTATGCCACAAACCATCTTTGAAAAAAATAAGAATTTCACCGATTAGCATCGAAAAAAAGCCTCTTTCAACAATTGATTCATATTAATTATAAATTTTGTTAATTAAAGGAGAATTGATTGCATATTTCCATTTCCACTATCGACTACAAAAATATCGTAATTTACGAAAATCAGCTTTTTAAAAAATTGCAATCTTTATCGACAAGCAGCTAAATAATATCATATTAAAATGTTGATGTAAATGTTTTACTATTAGTGGTGATGTATGTAAATGTTTTACTATTAGTGGTGAAACGATCCCGTATTTCCGAAATCTACTATAAAATTATTCTGTATTTCGAGATTCAGTTTCGAAAATAAAAGTGCAAATTTTTTTGCTTAGCGGCAAAATAATTGAGTATTCGGGATTCAGCTTTCAAAAGAATGCGAATTTTATTGATTAGTAGCTAAATATTAGCGTGTTTCTGCAATCACTGCATAGTAAAAATGCGAATTTCGAGAACCAGCTTTGAAAGAAGCGTTATTGATCATTATCGATTAGATGGAAAATAGATTAATTGCAATTTTACATAATTTTTTGACGATTAGTGCTGAAATGGTCCAGTATTTTTTATTTCAGTTGCAAAAGTATTGCATAATTCGGGACTATTCAGCTTTGAAAAAAGTGCAAATTTCATCGATTTTCAGTATTTAAAATTCAGCTTTGAAAATGGCACAGATTTCATTGGTTAGTAGCTAAATAATTGCATATATTGGTAATTGACTGCAAAAATATCGCGAATTTCAGGAATAAACTTTTGGAAAAAAAAAAGTTAATTAATATAAATTACGTGCGAAATTATGGTGTATATTATCAATTATTCGCGATTAAATGTAGATTTTGTAAATTTGTAGCAAAATAATTACGTATTTCAGTAACTGTCTATAAAAATTATGCGAATTTTCATAATCAGTTTATTGATTAGCCAGCAGCAAAAGTAACATATTTACGTATTTACTCGTAATTAAGGGTGAAATCTATCCATATTTCAACAACTGGCTGTAAACTTAACGCATATTTCATTAACTAACACCAACTTTAAAAAAAAGTACAAGGCTGTGTAGATTGCCTGCTAAATGATAGCCTTTTACAGCAGTTAATTGCAATTTAACATAATTTTTTTCAGTTAGTAATGAAATTGTAGCTCTCAGGATCTATATTTTGTATGGGTTTATTTATTTAATTTTTCATACATTAAAAAAAAAAAAATCTTTTTTTTTTTCTCTTATATTTTTCCTTTTCCTTTTTTAGTGCTAGATGCCTATTTCAGTCGGTGCAGCGTTGTCGAATTTTTATACGTCACTCTTAATAGTGCTAAGGGCCTATTTCAGTCGGTTTATTGAATGGGGATTTATTGAATGAAGTCCCCCCAACGCACAACTTTGACATGAGTCCCCCCCCCAGGCACAACTTTGACATGAGTCCCCCCCCAAGGTACAACCTTGACATGAGTCCCCCCAAGGCCCAACTTTGACATGAGTCCCCCCCAGGCCCAACTTTGACATGAATCCCCCCCCCCCAAGGTACAACTTTGACATGAGTCCCCCCAGGCCCAGCGATATCGAATTTTTATACGTCACTCTTAATAGTGCTAAGGGCCTATTTCAGTCGGTTTATTGAATGGGGATTTATTGAATGAAGTCCCCCCAAGGACCAACTTTGACATGAGTCCCCCCCAGGCCCAACTTTGACATGAGTCCCCCCCAAGGTACAACTTTGACATGAGTCCCCCCAAGGCCCAGCGTTGTCGAATTTTTATACGTCACTCTTAATAGTGCTAAGGGCCTATTTCAGTCGGTTTATTGAATGGGGATTTATTGAATGAAGTCCCCCCAAGGCCCAACTTTGACATGAGTCCCCCCCAGGCCCAACTTTGACATGAGTCCCCCCCAAGGTACAACCTTGACATGAGTCCCCCCAAGGCCCAACTTTGACATGAGTCCCCCCAGGCCCAACTTTGACATGAGTCCCCCCCAAGGTACAACTTTGACATGAGTCCCCCCAAGGTACAACTTTGACATGAGTTCCCCTTTAAGGCACACCTTTGACATGAGTTCCCCTTTAAGGCACACCTTTGACATGAGTCCCCCCCAAGGCACACCTCCCCCTCATTGGGAAAAAGAGAAAAAACTTTGTTTTGCGGCTATAAGACAGTTTGAACTTCCAACGTTATTTGTTACAGTATCTTCAGCTGAAACACATTTGTTTGATTTAATGAAAACTTTATCATGGAATTTAGATCGTCACGAATTAACTAAAGAAGAATTTGTCGATATTAACAAGTTTAGCAGTAGGCCTCTGGCACTAAATTAAAATCTGTCAATGTCAGATTTTCATGTTTTAAATAATGAAATAATGTCGTGTCTGTATAATTTTTTTTTTTTTTTTTTTTTTAACTGTTAGTTTCTATTTTCCTTTCCTATTATTTTTTGTCTTACGTTCCTTTTAGTCCCCGAATTATTAAAATAAAATTCAAAATTTACTTTTTCTTAAATGTTTCCTTTTAAGTAATTTTTAATTTTTTCTTTCGATTTTATATTATTATATTTTAACAATATATTCTAAAAAACTCATTTGGCTATTATTTTGTGGATCCATTGATACGTTATTGTGTAAAAATATTTTTATGAATACGAAAATTTGTATTAAATTTGTAAAAAATATTTTTGTTAATTAAAACATTTCATACCTTAACACTCTTATTCTGTTTTTTCTACAACAATAATTAAAATAAAGTCAGGGTGCTTCAATAACTTTGTACGCTAGTACATTAAAATATGGTTTACTTTTTTATATTGTTGTTTTATCTGGTTAAAACATTACAAATTGTAACAAAATTAAATAGAGCAAATAGCTTTTCACAGTTTCTTCAGAAATGCTAGCTGCAGGTAAGTAACATTTTCATGCGTTACTGTTTTAATTTCTGTCTTCCTATGAATCATTTTATTTATTCGGTTAATTTTAATTTTCTTACAGTTGTTTCGTAAAAATTATAATCTCCCCCTATCTTTTATTGTTCTTAATTAAAAAAAAAAAAAAAAAAAAAAAAAAAAAAAAAAAAAATCACCCTAGAGGCAAAGGACACCAAAGTATGTTAATTCTGTGAAAAGAGCACCATGTCCTTGATGTGCACTTTTAGATTTATATAGAGGCATTAAGCACTAATATATAGTTACTATAAAGAAAAAATAGACAGTGAAAAAAAAATGTTAATTTTCTTTATTTATGACAAATATCTGTCATTGCAGCCCATCAAAGACATGGTGGTAACTATTTTTTCACAAAATGGACAGGCTGTCCTTTACCAATGCAGTACAGAATTACTTCTTACCAAAAATTAATATGAAGTTATAAAGTTATTAAAAAAAATAAAGAAAGAAAGAAAGAAAGAAAACCCTCCTAGATTTGATATTACTATAAAAATTTGCGCAAACAAAAAAGCTAGTCTTTTTGGTAGTTAGTATGCAAATATTTATTATTGAATTATATCGTCATGCAGAAAGAAATTAGCTCTAGTGAGGCTTGTCGCAGAAAGCAAGAAAAAATTCTGCCACAGGGCTTGAGGTAATATAGGAATTAATTATACTTACGTAAATATCGTGAAAGGTGGCAAGCAAAAACAATGAAAGCGCTGTACAAAATATTTTCTGGAACAAAAACGGCTATATGTAGCATCTATGCCTTGCAGTGATTTTAAAGTTACGTATATAAAATTAGGTATAAAGTTAAGTAATGTAAATTTTCTTCTAAGTATAAATGATAATCCCAAGTATTACATTTTGGTAAAAATGTTGGAAGTTAATGCATATACATTTTTTTTTTATTTCAATGTTATTAACACAGACTTTTATTTATTTTATTTTTTCTGAATGCGGTTGCTATCCAATTGAATATTTATCAGTTCGTGTAGTTAATGCTGTGGTCTTCTTTGCTACTAGCAGGCTTTGTCCTTAAATGAATTCTCAAGATCCCATATCATTATTATTAACATCACAAAATAAATATGTTAATTAATTAATTAATTAATTAAAAAACGCTGAAATCAGTTGAAACGTATGTTAAAGTTCTCGCTGCATTCGGTATGTTTTTTTCGCGTGCAACATAAAGAGTCCAGGTACACACTGCTTTTGACAGTGATGTACCCACATTTTACTCTCCCCTCCCTCGCGGGTAAATTAGAAGTTTCTCGAAATACCACATATGTGCATATTGTGTACACTCAATGAACACCCACACATCAAAATTCGCCATTCTAAGGTAATTTGAAACAGATTTAAGCTTGATACCGTATATTGTTCACCGTTCCACCCAAGAGGGCTGGGTAATTTTTCTACAATCCCTTTATGGTGCGTGTTGCATACACATAACCAAGCGGTACATCAAAGCATCACCTTCTTGAAATAATTTTGAGCAGAGTTACGTTTGAAAACGTGTTTGTCTTCCCCACTTTTAAAGAGGAAAAAGGGGCAAGATTCCGCAAAATCTCTTTATACTACGTGTTGTGTTGGATACGTATAACTGATGTACACTGAGAAAATATATTTTCTAAGGTAATTTTCAGCCGATTTAAGATTGAAAACGTGCTTTTTAACCGCGCACGAGAGGGGTAAAAAGTAATTTCGCAAAATTTCTTTGTAGTGTGTGTATTCGGTACACATAACCAATCGACACACCACAATATCACTTTACTGGGATAATTTGGTGCAGAGTTAATCTTGGAAAAATATCCCTCCCACCGCCTTTAAAGGGTGAAAAGGGAAATTTTCACAAAATCCTTATTAAAGTGCGTGTTGGGTACGCACAACCAACCACGCATAAAAATTTGTCTTACTGAGGTAATTTGCAGCAAGTTTAAACTTGGAAACGTGTGTATTGCTCCCCGATCTCAAAGGCGGATTTCATAAAATCCTATTACAGTAGATGTCGGATACATATAAACATTTTACGCGCCAAAATATATGACCGCGGTTCCCATAGCTTTCCCAGGACAAATTTAGTGCCAAAAGGGGTTTTGAATTTACTCCCTCCTAACGTTCTAGCCACCCCCCTCCTCCAAGGAAAAAAAAACGGTTTTTGAAAATATCCTAAAGAAGATGCATGGTTGTTTTTAACATCTTTGTACAACTTTTTTGGTTGAGTTCTAATAATATCCAGAATTTGCAAAATTTCTCCTCCAAAAATTGATTTTTCCCACCTCCCCCGTATAAGTAGAACAATTCAAAATCGCAGAACTTTTTTTCTTTCTTCTTCTGCTTTTTTTTTCTTTTTACTCAAGTCTAGTTTTCCCATGTGAAATTTCTTCACTGTGAAGTAATTTGAAGTTAAGTTAATAAATGTATTTTTGCTTCCTGGCCTCCTCCCCTCCTAGAGCGTAAAGTGGGGAAATTGCGTAAAATCCTGTTAGTAAAGTTGTAGAATACATATAAACAATTTAAACACAAAAATTGGTGACTGCAGCTCCCGTAAATTTCCCAGGAAAAATTTACTGATTAAAGGTTTCGAAGTTGCCTCCTCGTAACGCTCCCCAAAATCAAATTAAACGAAAAATAGGCTTTTGGAAGTATCCTAAAGAAGACACGTGGTAATTTTTAATACCTTTATACTATTTTTAGTAGAGTTCTACTCAAATATCCGGAATTTGCGAAATTTCCACCTGAAAATAGATTCCCTCCCCACTTAAATTCACAAATTCAAATACCACCGAATTGTCTTTTTCTTGTACTCATGTCTACTATCCTCATGCGCAATTTCTTTACCGTGAACTAATATGGATCTGAGTTATGCTTACAAACATGTTTTTGGCTCCCTCGCCCCAGGGGGTTGGAAATGTGGGGAATTTCGTTAATTTTTTTTTTTTTTTTTTTTTTTTTTTTTTTTTTAATAGATCAAAAAGTACTAGACAAACCATCTTTAAACTTCAGGAATGTAAAGAACATATTATACTTCGTATATTTCAGTGAAAGTTTTGCGCCGAAAATGAAAGGTGGATGAGTAAAAAGTAGAAGAAAAATGAAAGCGTTCCGCATCACCCTGTAAAGAGTAACACTTGAAATTCAATCTGGCTGTAGAATATGGTTATTGGACACTTTCTTATTATCTGTATAGATATTCACAATGTAAAAATTTTCTGTAGTAGATTACAGCACAGTGAGCTAGTAAAAGTATTGCCTATTCACTATGCTATATTTTTACAATGTGCAGTAAAATAAATTTGCTGCGATTTTTACTCAAGTGTGCTGTAATTTTCACAATATGCTTTAAAACTATTTCCTGCAATTATTACACATGCATGCTGGGAGAAATCCACAACACTAAGCAACTTATTTAATTTTTTACACATATAATTTACTTTACTTATTTTTTCATGCGGAGCAAACGTTCTTGGGTAGACCGAGATTCTAACTCACAATCTCCTGTTCTAGAGGCAAGCACTTTGCCAATCAAGCCGTTGGGCTCACAATCACTTTTCTTTACAAAAACAGATAAGGTCAAGATCAGCACTGATTGGTTAATAAATAATTGGATAATGTTATACGCACCAAAAGACTTCTGGAAAAATTTTGATACCGACAACACAATAGGAAGTAACCAGTATTTTTACAGAACTAGCTGTAAAAATATACAGCAGCCTACGGTGTATTTATGCTTAATAGGGCTTTATTTTTACAGAAATTTTTTACAGCTCGTGCTTCTGCTGCATGTATTCAGGAAGATATAACGGTTTCTTAAAAAAATTGAAAAAAAAAAAAAAAAAACCTTTTTAGCTATAACACGCAAGATATTAAACCCAGTGCAAATCTACTTTCAGAAAACTTGACAATCAATATTAAACACAGCATACTGCAATCATAATGAAAGAATATTAAATATCTAATGAAATAAGAGCATTTTAACTAAATAATTTTGTATTGCGCATGCGCAATATTTAGCGAAATTTCATTTGCATAATTTAACATCCAAATGCATTGCGCTACTTATATAAAAACCCCAAACAAGTATCGTGTAAACCCAAAAAGTTACACGTGATAGAATGAAGTGACTTTCAGCTGTTCCCAAAATAAGGAAAATGGTAAGAGGGTTTTCTCAATATTTATTTCCAGTCGACGAAAACTGTATTACCATTCATTGAATCACAGTAAAAATGTGAGTAAAACCCCTTATAGTTTAGCTGTTTTTTAGAGAAACTGAATAGCAGTTAATTCTGTCGCGTACAAATTTTTGAGTTTACACGATATATGTTTGGAATTTTTATATAAGTAGCTCAATACATTTGGCTATTAAATTATACAAATGAAATTTCGCTGAATTTTAAGCATGCGCAGTTAAAAATTATTTAGTGAAGATACTCATATTTCATTAGATATTTAATATTTTTTCATTCTGATGCTGCATGTATTGGCAGATATGTTGTGTCTAATATAGTATGTCAATTTTCTTGAAAAGGACTTTGCACTGGGTTTAATACCTTACACGTTGTAGCTAGAAAAGTTTTTTTTTTTTTTTTTTTTTTTTTTTTTTTTGCAATTTTTTAAAGAAACATTTATATCTCCCTGATTACATGGGGTACAGACATAAAAAATTATACAGATATTAAAAAAGAGCTCTATTATCACATGCTATAGCCAGATCGTATTTTAATCAATACGTTTAAAAGGGTGATGCCAAACACTTTCATTTTTCTATAATTTTTTACTGGTCCCCCTTTCACATTTAGGGCAAAACTTTCACTGAAATATATGAGGTATAACATGTTATTTACACTCCTGAATTTTCAAGATGATTTGTCCAGTACTTTTTGAAATATTTAAAAAAAAAAAAAAAAAAAAAAGTCTTAAATCCAAAGTGTCCGGTTATTTATGGAAAGGTAGGGATCTAATATTAATTTTTAGGCATTTATATTGTACAGAAGCAAGATCGCGTATTAAATGGCCTACAAATGTGAAAAAACGTGAGCTTTAAAAACTTTCAACCTTCCTGGACATAAATTGTGAGCCAGTCACAAAGCGAGATATTAAATTACATTTTAAGATAAATTAATTACAGACAGAATTTTGAATTTTAAATATATTTAAGTAGAGTAAAGGAAAAAATTGTAATTTCATTTATGTATCAGAGCAGAAAAATAGTATGTATCAACCTATAAAAGCATATAAAGATTATATGTCATATAATTCTCGTAGTAAATATGAAAAATAAAAAAAAAACCTTAATGCCGGCTTCGAGGTTTTTAAAAACATATTAAATTGAGAAATTTTATAAACAAATTGTATACATCTGGGATTCATTATTTTGAGAAATTGACAATTTTAAAATTTAATGCTCTAAAATTCTATATAAAGATCTGCGTCTATTTAAATACCATAGACTGCGTACAAAATAACATTTAAAAAACTCATAAGCATAAAAAAAAAAAAAAAAAAAAAAAAAAAAAAAAATATGTGGATACCACATGACTTCCTTATATAACCATAGGAATATATATATTGTTGTGAAAAGAAAAAAAAAACTCTTACTCCAACCTTAAAAGTTATGATAATAGGATTATATATACAGCCAAAGACAAATATAGTAGTTTTTTCAGGAATAATACTCCACGGCTTATTACACAATCTCTCATTGGCAAATGCACAGGTTAGAGTTTAATAAAAATTATTCTAGTATAGATAGCAAAATTTTGTTCTCTTTGGAAAAGAATTAGTGGTAAGAACCGATGAATTTTAACAAAACAATTAACTCAGCTAAAATTGAAAAAGTGTTTTTGGCTATACTGAAACAATATTTGCCGCAAAATTTGATCGCTAATCTTGCTAAGCCACCAAGTTCGTAGCTACCGTAGATTTTTGGTCTTGGCGACTCAACGTGAAATTTGGCGACTTGGGGACGAAATATGGCGAAAATTTTGTAGTTCAGGTTTGCCAAAGTTTGGAAGCTTTAACTGAATTAAAAACAGAGTACTCTAATTTTCGGGAAAAATTCCTCGACTTATAGCGCAGATCTAAATTCTTTGAAAGTTCTATAAATGACACACAACACTATATTAAAAGAAGAGTGATTGCTGATAATTGCAGACTAGAACTTGCCTATGTATATATTTATGTGCTACTTTCTATAAGGTATTACAGGTAAAAGTGGAAAATATGAAAGTATTTTCTTCTCCATGAAGGTGGACGTTGAATTAGCGTAAAATTCGTCATTCAAATATGATGAAAACTGATAGTACATAATTTACAAAATTTAGAAACTCTAACCTCAATATGAGTTTAGTTCTTTTAATTATGTAGTGATGCACTGGTTTCTCACGCAGAACTACCTTTAAAATTCCATAAACTACTGAAAATACTCTCTATGAATTAAAATTCCATTTAAACTTCGAAATTTTCGGTTGCGCCTGATTTAGAAGGATTTATGCTCTGTAATATATTTAGTAATGTTTGTTTGATTTCTGAAGTAAGAATGACTATTTCAATATATTGCTTCGAGAATATTTATTGTTTATTGGTTTTTGTAGCACAAAAAGTACTTTATTTAACTGCTTCCTGAATATTCATTAAATAAAGTGCATTCGTCGACTAAAACCTGCTTATCTTTAAGTACAACTTTCTACACGCAAAAGTGTGTTCAACTTACATAACAATATCATTACGGGTTCTATCAATAGCTTCTTTTGAAATATCTATGATGGTAGGTCACATACAAAGGCCAAAACCTTTGTATTTTTGGTCATTATGAAAATAATTTTCCTAAATATCTCCAAAACGGAAAGTCACAGAAAGTCCAAAAAGGAAAGTGCACAATTAGATGTTATAACAAACCTGTATATCAATTTGCAACGTTCTACATTTAATAATTTTTTAGTTATGCGAGAAACATACACACACATACGTAGATACAGACGTCAAGAAGAATAGTGTAATGTCGTTGATATATTTGAAATAGTAGTTTGTATTAAAACCAAAGTTTATGGCATACAACAGACATCATGACAGTTGCACATATAAATTTGTCACTTTCTACCATCATTTCTTAACGATCTATGCGAAATACAAATTTCATTTCGCAAATCGGGATTACAATACTAAAAAAATTGATGTGGACTCTGCATAACTTCCTTATAAAACCATGGGAATATTCATATCGTTATGAAAACATACTCAGTTTTGTGTGAGGTAACCGATTAGTAAATAAACAGGCAGGTTCCAGTTCACGAACATTACTTGACATTTGACAACTTTGAGACCTATAGTTACAATGACTTTTGTCTCGATTGTTCCATATTATAATTCACAAAAACAAATGTACAGCATTTTGGAGACATAGGACATCACAAACATCTATGCCCGCACCCCGATTCGAACCCAGGCCCTGAGGATCCACAAGGCAGGGCCCTACCGACCGAACCAACAGGACAGCAACACGAACATTTCTTAAAACAAAAACAAAACAAGAAAAGAAAATTGCAACTCCAACCAAACAAGTTACGATAACACCATTATATATACCGCCGAGAGAAATATAGTGTTTTTTTCAGGAATAGTACTCCACGACTTATTATAGAATCTCTCTTTTGCAAATGCACAGCTTAGAGTACAATGAAAATCACTCGAGTATAGATGGCGAAATTTTGTTCTATTTCTCAAAAATAAGTGGCGAGAAACGATAAATTATACCAAAATAATTAACTCAGTTAAATTTAAAAAGGGTTTCAGGCTATCCTGAGACAATATTCGCCGCAAAATTTTATCGCTAATCTCACCAAGCCGCAAATTACTCGACAGCGTAGATGTTTGGTATTAGCATCAAATTTGTCAATTCGATGACGATTTTTGCAGTTTGGCTACCAAATTTGGCGAAATTTTGTTGTTAGGTTTCTCAGAGTTTGGAAGCTCTAACTTCAATTAGAACAGAATTCTGGAGTATTCTGGAAAAAATCATTGGTTTATAGCGCAAAACTAAATTCTTCAAAAGCTCTATAAATGACTCACATGACTATAAAAGGAATAAGAGTTATTGTTGATGTTTCTGAACTAGTACTTATCTATATCTTTACGTGCTACTTACAGATGAAAGTTTTTTTCATTTCCATGAAGGTGGGCTTTGACTTAGCGTCAAATTAGGCATTCAAATGTGGCGAAAAATGGTAGTAAGGGATTCACAAAATTTTGAAACTCTAACCTAAATAGGAGTCTACGTCATCAAATTTTGTAATGATGCACTGGTTTCTCGCGCTGAACTACCTTGGAAATTCCATAAACCTCTAACAATACTCTCCATAAATTCAAATTCCATTCAGACTTCGAAATATTCTGCTGTTCCTGATTTAGCGAAATTTATGCTCTGTACTGTATTTAAAAATGTTTATTTGATTTTTGTAGTAAAAATGACCATTATATTGGATAGCTTTAGGAAAATTAATTTTTGTACACTGTTAAAAAATGCAACTTTACTGCCAGAAATTCTCTGTAATTACAGAAAAATACGTTTTGTCAATGTAATTTTTTCGTAATTTACGACATTTTTCTCAAATTACAGGGAATTTCTGTCAGCAAAGTTACATTTTTTAAACAGTGTAGCATAAAAAAAGAGATTTTTTCAACTGCTTATTTAGTACCATTTAAATAGAGTGTATTCTTTGACTAGAACGTGCTTATTTCTTTAAGAATTACTTTCTACACGCTAAAATGTCGACACCGTTTTTTATCAATAACATTACAGGCTCCATCTACCGGCTGAATATTCATTAAATGAAATGCATTCGTAGACTAGAACCTGCTTATATCCTTAAGAATTATTTTATACACACAAAAATGTCACCAACTTTCATATATAGAACCCACTTATGTCTTTAAGCATAACTTTCTACACTCAAAAATATCTTTAACTTTCATAACAATATCATTACTGGCTCATTCATTAGCTTCTTTTAAAATCTCTACGATGGTAGGTCACATATAATGGCCAAAACTTTTGTATTTTTAATCATTCTGAATCTAACTTTCATAAATATCTCCAAAATGGAAAATCGTAGAATATCCAAAGCAGGAGGTGCACAACTAGATGTTATAACAAACCGATATACCAATTTGCAACGTTCTACATCCAACCGTTTTGGAGTTATACGAGCTAGACACATACATTCTTAAATACAGACGTCACGAAAATTCATGTAAAGACGTTGATATCTCTGAAACGGAAGTTCGTATTAAAACCAAAGTTGCAGGTGTACAAATTTACGTCATGACAGTCACACATATAGATTTACTGCATACTACAATCATTCATTTTCCAGCTATGCGAAATACAAATTTCATTTCTCAAATCGGGATTATTATACTTCCTTAGAAACCTTTGGACGGCCCCAGCCAGCCTGGGCTCGGCCAAGCTTAACGGGTTGGATGCCGTCCGCTGGAGCGAATAAATCGCCAGATCACCGCATGGAAGATGCCTACACAAGACAGTAATCTAGTAGCTAATTAGAGCGAGCTGTGTCCGAAGATCCTTCGTTCAGACTTCATCCATCATCTTCAGGAACTAGATGAAACTGCTACGTCACTTCTGGGCAGCAATGTGACTAGAACACCAGAGCTTAGAGATTGCAGGGTATCGACTTCTGCTTTGGACACATAGCTCGATTTGCACACCACACCCTCCAAGATAGCCAGGGTGGAAACGCACAGACACGCTCCAGGATGTTAAGGAATTTGGAACAAGTGCACTTACTAGCTGAGAGTCGAAATAACCGAAATTCAACAAAATTAAAACAATTTTGAATTTAGGCAGGGAGGGAGAAAAAAAAAAGAAAGCGCTGGGGGAGCCGCTAAAGTTAGTAGGGCACACAATAATTAAAACCGAAAGTAGAGGCCATTTGAAAAGGGGAAGGGGATAACACTTAAGAAAGACAAGCTGAACGAGTAAGGGAAAATGAGATTATAAAAAAAATAATAATAAAAAAAAATGTTTGAATACGTGAAGCCACTGGGGGATGGAAGATAGTTTTTGGGCGCATAGCGAAAATTTAGAAGTTTTTGAAGTAGCAAGGCCTAAATACACCTAATTGGGAGGGAAATTACTATGCGCAGGGAGGCCGAATGGAGAAGAGAAAGAGGGACCATCGCAATTTTGATCCACCACGGGGGGATGGTACCCCGCGTTGGTAGCCCTATGACTGCTAAACGACCCCATCGAGCACTTGACGGTGCAGCACAGATTAACGAGTACCAAACATTGCCACACCCTTGTAAAAAATAAAATAAAATAAAATAAAAATAATAAAATTATTTTTTAAATAAAATTAAATAATAATAAAATTAAAATAAATAAATAAATAAATAAATAAATTGAAGTAAATAAGTAATTAAATAAATTAGTTATTTCATTTTTGAAGATTGTTGGTAGATTATTGTTAGGAAATAAGGATCGAGGCTTACTAATTACTGTAGCCTAAGTAAGAGGAAGCTGAGTGGATGGTAGCTTTTTGAATCAGTGTTATTATACTTCCTTTGCATAAGGAAGTAAAAGTATTGAGTACATAAGAAATAAATGTACATTTAAATATTTTTTCAGTAAATCAATTTAAAATAATTATGATTACTTACAATTAAATGACCAATTCGTTAACTGTCGAAATCCATTTATAAAGTCAAATAAATTTTTTGTGCAATTTGTTGATACATTTACATGTTCCCGAGCTTCTAATAAATAAGGAAGTAACCTTTTTACATTTTGTTCTGCCATAGATTTTATTTGTTTGTCCATCATTATGTATTTTCTATAAACATTTCCATTAAAATCACGAAAATCATTCTGAGGACTCTTATGTGAAACATTTGCTGAAATATCATCGAATGAAAACATCAGAATAAAAATCCACAAGATAACGTTCATTTTCGCTTTGAATTTTACGTAGCGAAAATAAAATAATAACATCTGTAACAACAAACAAACATTAGAGTCTGTAGCCTTCCCTTAAAATTTTAATACTAGACTAAAACAAGTGCTAAAGAAACATTAATGTTTCTATTTGATTTGACATAACTTGATTTTCCGGAAAAGTGCAATTTATTATATCATAAATCATTATTACAATATTTTGTTTTTGAAAAGTTTATCATAGATGATCAAATTCAGCAAAATTATAAGGTTCTTTCTTTAATAGACATTAAGATTTTTATTCACATATATGAGATAAATATCCATTTATGGGTAATTTGTGTCTTCTATGATTATTACTAAATTATAATACGTTTTTATTTTCCTGTTGAAAAATCTTATCTATTGTACTGTGTAATAAAAGGAAGAAAACTATTTCTTTTATTCAAAAGTAAGCGTGATAAAAACTTGTTCTTTTTGTATTATTGTACGGAATCTGTAAAGAGGGGAAATTTTGCCACATCTTTAAAGGTTATTCTTTTAAGGCACAGACTATAGAAATTAAATAATTAAGAAATTTTCAGAGAGAATCAGTGTAAATTTATCTATAAACATTCTAACAAATACACATAATATTCTTTACAATTTCTGAATGCAAAATGAGAAATACTTAAGGAAATTTATACGATTAAAATCGCTAAGGGTTTTCCAATAGGGATGATAAAATTTTATATGGTTAGAATGGCAACATTGCGTATTATTTTTTTTGACATTTCTTGCGTCATTTGTGTTTAGTATACTATGCCATTTAATCATGCAAAGATACACGATTTAACAACGTTCCGAAATTATTAAATTTTTTTTATCAAAGTCAGTGTTCATATGTGAATACTGAAAGGAATTTGAGAAGAATTCATGGACGAAATCAATCAGTTAATCGACTCGACCGATTGTGATTTTTTTTTCTTTGGGGATATGTTAATTCACAAGTTTATGCTGATAATCGAATAACAATTGAGCAATTAAAAACCAACATTGAATATGTTACTCGCGAAATAACATTTTTGTGAAAGAGTGATAGAAAATTGGATTGACAGATGTACAGAGAAGTCGTGGTTCTCACATGAACGATAATATTTTCAATGGCATAATGTAAGCTTTAAAAAAAATGTCTCACGGAATAATTTACGTTTTTTTTCTTTTTTTTAATTGCATCACTCTTAATGGAAAACTCTTTAAATATTTAGAAAAACAAAAAACTTTTTTCTGACACCTGAATCCTTATAATTTATAAACGTTTCAACAAACGTATTTCTGACATTAACAATAATATTCTTTTTTACACTAAATTATGTATATATGTTATATATAATATATTTTAGTATAATACTTTATACTAAAGTTGAACATTAATAATGATTTACTGTAAACGCCTGTAAACAAACGAAATTGCAGAAGCAGCACTGCTTAATATTTCTTAAACGCTTTCATTTTTTAATTTTGTAATCTACCTCACATAGACTTTTAGATCATTCTATATAGAAATACTGGTTGTAGATCTTATGTGCTTTTAGCTAACTGCACTCATGTTCAATATTAAATCACAACCTGTTTTCTCGTTTCCTTCCTCGTTTTCTTCATAATTTTTAAACAGATGTACATATAAACATAAAATTTGGAATGCATGTTTTAAACAAACCTTTAACCGAATTTTATAGAACTTTAACAAAAACAATGATTTTTAAACTGATATTACTTCATTTTTTCACAAAAATAAGCTTTCGAAGAAATGGAAAATTTAAACAATTTTGGAAACAGAAGCTATTTGGAAAGTGGTGTTAGCGATGCATATGACAAATACGTGAAGATAGACACACCTTCAAACGTAAAATTAAAATTCGGTTTTTCTTCTTGTATTTACTTTTCTTTTCTTCTTTTGCGAATAACTTTTTTCCTTTTTTTTTTTTTTTTTTTTTTTTTTTTTTTTTTTTAATATACAAACTGAAATGAAAAATTGTAGGAGGGATTCTTTATAAAATTATTCATTGACCTTTTTAAGTTTTGGCGTCGTTCGTAGTTCAAAAGCTAATAATTATAATTTTCCAGAAAGTTCGTTATAGAAGGAAAAAAGGGGATACAGGATGAAAAACCTTATTTTAATTTAACATTTGAAGGCACATGTCCCATTTTTTTTTTTTTTTTTTTTTTTTTCCTTTTTTACAAAGTTTACAATTGAGAAAATTTGAATTAATATCAGTGTAAAAATTATTGCGCAAGTTAAAGTTTTATAAAATTCGATTAATGGATTGCTATACCATCTCTAATTTTAAGTTCATTTGTTTAAAAATTATGCACAAAAGAAGGAAAAAGAGAATACACATTGTGACATTTAATTTTAGAATTGAGTGTAATAGACAATTCATTGCATAATTATGATCTAACTAGTATATAACCCTATCAAAAATTACGGAATGTGAAATTAATGAACGTAGTGAATCAACGAAGGCTTTGCCTGCTTCGCTGGTCACTATATTTGAATGAAACTCTTTTATATCGCTTTATAAAAAAAAAAAAAAAAAAAAAAAAAAAACATGAAATTGCTCAAAAGCTCGCTTCTTGTCCCCGCTGCCTTCGGAAGCAATCCACTCATTCGCAGACTCTTGGGTGCTTGTGACAATAGCTTACCAATATGCTTCCATATGGGTGCTTATCAGATAATCGTTTCGAAACAGACAGTATCGAAAAAATTGAAGTAGCTATTTTATATTTAAACCCCAATTACATATGAACAACACGATACGTGGTGTACATAATATTTTCTTTCACGCTATTTTCGACATTTATTTGATTTATTCGATCAACTATAAAATGACAACAATTTCACGCCAACTATAATATTACAATATCGGGTAATGATCGGCTACATCTATCGCATGAGACAATTTTTTGTGGTTATAATAGTAGTTGAGTTAGTTAATAGTAGCTGGTATATAGAAAAATAAATAATTAAATATGTAAATATGTAAATCTGATCATAGTACAGCCTTAATAAAGATCCCCTTGTCGACTTTTGAATTTTTATCACGATTTTAGACAAAGATACATAATTTATGTGATTATTTTTTCTCTTTCTTTCTTTTCTTTTTCCTTTCCTTTTCTTTGTTTTATGTTTTTCAATATTTTATAATTATATTTTTGATGCGCTAACTTGACTTAAAGTGGCTTTTACAAAAGGGAGTTCTTGGCGAAAAATGTCCGATCTATTTCAGTATCAAAATTTTAAATATTACCCAGGATTATCAATGAATTAGCTTTCATGCCAAGCGCGATTCATATGTGCCAAAAACGTTTAAACAAAACAAATAAGAAAAAAATCTAAAATTGAAGTATATTAAAAAAGGTTATGGTTGTATTTTTAGTCCATTTTCATATTTTCATATGCATCAGCAAATTTAATTTATATACTATTTCTATAACGTGGTTCAGTTACGATTAATTTTTTTTAGAAACGACACGATAGTGATTTAATAAAATAGGCAAGGATAATAAAATACGCAAGGTATATAAGCAATATTTAAGCCCGTGAACTCAGTTCAGTGATCTAATAAAAAAATGACGACATTTGTACGATGAGATCATTTTACAGAAAAAATGTATTTTTAAAGGTTGCATTTTTACAATTTTTGCAAGCATCATTTTAAATCTAGCATTATTTTAATGATATAATCCCATATGGACTTTTGTCATAAATTGACTAAAAAACGCAATAATAAAATGTATAATCAAAATAGATACAAAGTTTTTTTTTTTTTTTTTTAAACACAAAATTATGCAAAAATAAATTAATTAATTAATAAAAATGTATCGCCAACATTGTGACAAAAATTTAAAAATCGCCATGAGGGTCTTATACTAAATCTGTCCTGCTTCACGAAGTATGGAAATTAGGTCGTTAAACATGATTAATTTTTTTTTTTTTTAAGTCTTTCGTGAATGATATTGGTTTGATTATCATTAGCATTTCATCTCACGATATTAGTTTGTTTCTAATAATAATTTGGCTTATGAGGAATTAAAATTGGGTGGAAAATTTTAAAGGTAAATAAGAAAAGAAATAAAGTGCGAAAGTTTCGCACGGGTTTGATTTTATTTTATAATTTTTTATTTCTCGCGTGAAAGTATATTTCCTTTTATGCTAAAATAGATAAATAAATAAATAAATGACTGGTATATATATATACTAAATATATATATATATATATATATATATATATATATATATATATATATATATATATATATATATATATATATATATATATGATGTATAGGCACCTTCCTTCCCTAACATTGGAATCTAAAGCTATTTGATTTCTCTTTGCCGTTCCTGAAATCCAAGGCAGTTTAGTTTCTGTTTTCCCGTAGTCAGATGATCACGTGACGGACCGCCCGCAAGCGTGGAATGACGTAGCAGTGATGTCAGGAAGACGTCACCTCTGACGTGTGCGCACATCCCCGGCAGACGAAGCACCTTTCAGAGAAAGCTCAGTTGACGATCGGATTTGGAAGAGGTTGGACGAAGCGTACAGTGTTGACGGCTGTATCGCCTTAATGACTTTCGTTTTGTAATTAACGTAGTTAATTAAGTACTACTTCGACGGACATTACCAAAATGTGTTTACGTGAAATATAATCAATTTGATGACTTGTTTGATTGCTGAATTTACTGCGATAATTAATTCTAGATGCTCATTAGCATCTATGTAAATATGTAGATATTTTAATTCTTTATTAAAAGTTAATTAAATATTAGAATTAGTATTGTTCTTAAAGTTTTAAACCGCTCGCCAGCCCACCTGATACTACATATCAGAAGTGGGATGAACGGATAGAACGCGAATTTTAATTTTAATTTAAATTTTGGATAGAACGCGAATTTTAATTTTAATTTAAAGTAAATTTGGATAGAACGCGAATTTTAATTTAAAGTGAACTGTGTTTAAAATATAAACTGTATAAACATTTGTTGGACTGAACTTTTAAATTATAAACCGAACTTTAAAAAAAAAAAAAAAAAAAAAAAAAAAAAAAAACTGTTCTTAGATCTGAACTGATCGATACTAATTCATGCTCGACGAATGTTTTTTTTAAAGTGTGATTGAACTATGTGTCTGCGAATGAAATATGATGTTAAACAACATTGGAGCTTTTGTGCGGAGTGCTTTTTCTATTCTGCAATTTATAGTGGATGATAAAATACGTAAAGTGTGTTCTGTGGATGCTACGGAATAGCTACGGATCGTCTGGATAAAGGTCTGAACAAGAAATTTCTGTTCGACAAAGTGCGAAAGATGTTCTTCAAGGTTCTCGAGGATTAAAACAACAAGTCGACTAAATGGAAATTTTAAATAAAATTTAAAACAACAGCTGTTTCGACTCTACAAAGGTACGTACACTTTATCTTCCTATAAAATGGTATCTCTGGGGGATATACCCAAAATTGGCAATGCACTGAGGACTGAGAGTTATAGTAAAATTAAAATTCTGCATCGTTTTTTATTTAATGATATTGGTGACAGAAAAAACCGATGCAGAATAAGAAAATTTTCAGGATTCGCGTTTGTCGTAGACGACGAAAATTACATAAAGAAACAAAAATTCATCGACGAAAATTTTTCGTTAAATGAACTTATTATTATTAGTAATCTATTAAGTATTTCATTTACTGGCACGAAAGAAGAAATTCGTGACAGATTGCTGTTAAAATTAAATGACATCGAATTACTAAAAGAAGAAAACTCTGACAATGAATCACAAGAGGAAGATTCTGAAAACGAAAGTAGCGATAATGACGTCGAAAAAGCCGACTCCTCTGTGCAGTGCCATATCAGCAAAAAAAAGTGTTATGATAATGATAGTGACAATGTTATTGATGATTATAATAAGGGTGAAAAAAGTATAAATTGTAATAATGTGAATTTTGGATTACGTAGTGCAACTGTTTCTTTCATTGATTTTGAAAATTCTATGTCAAAATTTAGCGGCGAGCCGCATGAGAACATCAATGAGTTTTTTAACGAATTTGAAGAATTGTCAGTAATGTTTAATCTTAATGAGTTACAAAAAATAATTTTCTGTAAAAGATCGTTGAGCGGAAATGCTCTGTTATTTGTAAAATCCGAAAAGGGATTACTTACTTATAAAAAATTAAAAAATGCATTAATCGAGGAATTTAGAATCGAAATTAACTCTTCGTCTTTACATGAAATGCTGTGTAAAAAGAAAATGAAGCCTAATGAAACGGTTATAGAGTATTTCTTTAAAATGCGCGAATTGGCAAAAAACGGGCACATTGAAGATGCCGCGTTAATGCATTACGTGATCCAAGGAATAAATGACAAGAATGAAAATAAAATCATACTTTATGGTGCAAAAAATATTCGTGAATTTAAAGAAAAATTGAAATTATATGAAGTGTACAAAAGAGACACTGAAAAAATTAAACATAAATTTGATAGAATGCATAAAGTAGAATATAGCACAAAACCGAAGCATTTAGCCCATAATGTATATGAGAAATTTAGTTCTAGAAATGAAGTAAATAATAAATTGTGTTATAATTGTGGTGAAAAAAACCACTTATCTAGAGATTGCCCTCATAAGGCCAAAGGCCTAAAGTGTTTTACGTGCAAGCAGTACGGGCATAAAAGTTCGGAGTGTCCAGGTTCAAAACCAGAAGTTGACGCACTGTGTATTAATGTTAATCAAAATATGAGTAAAATTATACAAGTAAATGACATAAATTTCATAGGTATAATAGACACAGGAAGTGAAGCAACATTGTTGCGTAAAAGTTCTTTTGATAGGTTGAATGTAAATAAATTAAATTTAATAAGTACCACTTTTAGGGGGATCGGAAAAAGTTCAATAAAGCCGTTAGGCTCATTCGACGCCGATCTTAAAGTTGATGATTTTAAAAATAAAACTGATATTTATGTTGTACATGATGATTTAATTCCCTATGATATAATCCTTGGTATGAATGTACTAATGTTAAGTGAAACAACAATTAATGAAAAGGGTATTTTTGTGAAAAATAAGTGTAATTCTCTAGAGGTAAATTTAGTAACAGTACTCCCTGTAGATAAATATCAAAGTGAAATTAAAACTCCCCAACCTTGTTATGCTGTCAAAAAATCATTAGAATCTCCCGAAAAAGCCATAAGTGAAAATGACGATAAAGACGAAAACGACGAGAGTGATGACGATAAGATGCTTTTAAAGGATGATAATAGTGTAGATGATGACAGTGAGGAAGAAGAGGAGCCTCGACGACAGAAACAAAACCAAACGAGCATTATCCAAATAGATGATGATGGTGATGAAGAGGAGGAGCCGCGCCGAAAGGGACGAAGTCAGACGAATGTTTCCAGAATGAAGTCGCTAAACCTTGAAAACACTTATTTGAAGAGAGATGAAAAACAATTCCTACTTAGAAAAATTTCACAGTTAGCCGAAGAGTTGGAAAAGTTAAAAGAAAAAGTTGACGAGAATTCCGAACTCCTTAAAAGAAAGAAATCAAGAAAAAAGCCATTGACAATAGAATCCACTGAATGTAAAAGACAGAATTTCCCAGAAGAAGAGACTGCCGGTATATATCCGAGAAAAGTGTTGATTCCATCACTTCCATTGACGACCACGATTGGTGAAATAGCCATATTATTTCCCAAAGCTGTACAAATAAAATTAGAAGTTTTCCCTACATATAAGACTGCCATTATAGACTTTTCAACTGAACTTGATGCAACAGACGCCTTAAAAGGCATTAAGACTGAAAATGATGGATTGGAGGGTCTCGAGTTCGAGTCCCAAAATAATTTTGAACCCCAAAGTAAAGATTTGAGTACACATGATAAAAAACAATATTCGAGAGGTAAAAAGAAAAATAAAGCTAAATGCAAGTCGAGTAGACATCCACGAAAAACTGATAACGTGAGCAACCAAGTTGCCGTAAACCCACAACTGACTTTCTTTTATGACTTTGAAACAGTGAAATTTAAAAATGAAAATAGTGATAGAAAAAATAGAAATGGATGCCATAAAGGCTCCTATTGCACATCTGCAAAGGCTGAGTTCCTCAAATGGGGAATAACTTAAAAAACAAAAATTTTTGAAGATTTGTAAAAATTTGTAAATATTTATGTTATTATTTTGCGTTGCTTTTGTTTGTTTTTTTTTTGTTTGTATCTTTTCAGTGTGATCGCCTGGAGGTCCAGCCGATGAAGGATGGCCGAGTGATGTACAGACACCTTCCTTCTCTAACATTGGAATCTAAAGCTATTTGATTTCTCTTTGCCGTTCCTGAAATCCAAGGCAGTTTAGTTTCTGTTTTCCCGTAGTCTGCTGATCACGTGACGGACCGCCCGCAAGCGTGGAATGACGTAGCAGTGATGTCAGGAAGACGTCACCTCTGACGTGTGCGCACATCCCCGGCAGACGAAGCACCTTTCAGAGAAAGCTCAGTTGACGATCGGATTTGGAAGAGGTTGGACGAAGCGTACAGTGTTGACGGCTGTATCGCCTTAATGACTTTCGTTTTGTAATTAACGTAGTTAATTAAGTACTACTTCGACGGACATTACCAAAATGTGTTTACGTGAAATATAATCAATTTGATGACTTGTTTGATTGCTGAATTTACTTCGATAATTAATTCTAGATGCCCATTAGCATCTATGTAAATATGTAGATATTTTAATTCTTTATTAAAAGTTAAGTAAATATTAGAATTAGTATTGTTCTTAAAGTTTTAAACCGCTCGCCAGCCCACCTGATACTATATATATATATTTTTTTTTTGCAACAATTATAAATTTAAATTTCCAAATTTGAAGTTATTGACTGGTTATTATTTTCATATTTTGATTTTATTTTAAAAAGTATAATCGAAACTTTGTTACAAATAAAGTACCAAATGAAAGGGACATTTTTTTTCTGAATCCGTCGGACTAAACGGCTTATCGATCGGACATTTTTTTTTAAATTAACTCAAGTACGGAAATTAGGGCGCAACTTGCTATATAGATGAGTACGAACCGGAATCGTCATCTCACTTGCAAACTACAGGGTGTTTATAAAGTCCCGGACCCATTTTGATGTTTAATAACTCATAAAATAATAAAGATAGATTAAAATTAATAACATAAATGGTTAGATAGACTCAAAAAGTTTCATGACCCTTGTCGATGAACTTCCACGTGTGCCCCCCTTCTTCGCACGGAGAATATCAAGTCGATAGTCAATTTCACGCTAGGTAGTGGCAAGCATGTCACAGCGACAAAAAGCGCAGCCGCAAAATCTCTGCTTCCTCTTGTGGTGTATGCATTCTCCTTAATATCCGCTCGAATAAAACATCACATACAAAAGTACTACATAGAACAAACACATCAAATGTAAACACAGCATTGCAATAGTTGGCAAAAACAAAAGAGAGAAAAATGCAATTAATAAGCAGACGATATTTAGACTGGAAAATGAAATTATCTGAAATTAACCACACGCGCAGACGACATTTACAAAAGTAAAGATATTCAAACCTGAAAAGGAAATATATGAGTTATTCCATCAATAAATGCCATAAGTTTGTTTACATCTTCATTATTTTATGAGTTATTAAACATCAAAATGGGTCCAGGACTTTATAAACACCCTGTATATATATAAAGATTCTAAGTTTACACGAAAGCTCGATATCTATTGTACCATCAAACTGTAGGTAGCAGACATTTTAAAAGTGCATCCTACCTATCTTCTTAATATTACACTCTTATAGTCCCATAACTTTCTAAATTAACGTGGTTGCTAGAAAAATATATTCAAACAAAGAAAATACATTTTTATCATTGCTTTGGAAAAATGAATAGAATAGTGGAAGAAATTTAATAGGAAAGAATGATGTTACATTTTCTACAATGTTTTGAGGGAAAATAAACTCCATCCGTGATTTGGCAAAAAAAAAAAAAAAAAAAAAAAAAAAAGAATCTAAAAGATAATTTAAAAGAATATATGTATTGCTATGTACGACGTTTGTCGATTTGGCAGTTTTCTTTCTTGATCCTTTCTAAAAACCGCCAAATATGCTCATGTCATAACTCGATATCTATTATTTTGATAAGAAATAAAGTTGAATTTTACATAGTATTTTCTTTATTATTATTTTTAACTATTTATCACGACATTTGACCACTGTTATTGATTTAGCGAATAAGGCTTTCCAGGATAATGCAAGCATTGAAGTTCAAAATAGGTCATAAGTTGGTAAAGTCGACCGTTAGGCGGGAAAACCGTAGAAGTTTAAAAAATGGAATAGAATTAAAATCAAGTTGAAAGTATTATATTGGTTGTTAACTTATTACACAGTATTTATAAAAATGCCAAATAAACCCACATCCCCCCATACACACACACACACACAAAAAAAAAAAAAAAAAAAAACTTCAGCGATGTTTAGACTATTTAAAAAATATCTTGGAAAAAATGTAATCATGAGTAGTGAAGCCTGATGTGGGTAGATTTAGTAGAAAATTCAGTACGGAAGTACGTAGTTGAGGCAGTAAGTGGCCTGGTAAGTAAAAATTATTTTGCTGATTTCAATATCATTAATTTTTTAGAAATATCGAGCAGAATGCTTCATCACCCACTTTTCTTTTTCCGGAATAGCATTAAGAGCATTGTCTACAAAATTCTGTTGGACAATAAAACGGGAAATGAGCATGGCATGTGTGCATTATTGTTACAGCTAATCCATGCGCCGTCGATATGAATGTAAATTAATGTTGTAGGTCGCTTTTTTTAAAAACTTATTTGTGAAAAGAGTACACCATTAATTTGCTTACAGTGCAGAAAAAGAAAAAAAGCCAACTGAAAAACTGAACTATTCTTAGAAATGCATTTTTTTAATTTTATGCAAATTTTCACACGATGCAACATATGTACTTTTATTTTTTTTAATCTAAAAAAAAATTTACAAAATATTAACTATTTTGTATTTGAAATTTAGTGTCTTTTATACGTGAAGAAAATTGAAAATGCATTAAGGCCTTATAAGGTATTATGTAATAAACGGCTAATATTCCAATACTTTTCTCTTCTTTTAAATTAATTTGATCATTTTCAGGGTCAAAGAATTCGAAAAAATTTTCGAAGTGTCTTTTAAGATGCTTTTCCATCTTTTTTAATGGCTATTTTAAGGTGGCTTTTTTAATGGCTATTTTAATGGCTAATCTATTTTCTGTTGAGTTCAGAAAAGTTTTCTTTATGGTAATTCATGCATTGGTATGTGATAAGGTAGGATCCAGGATTTTGTATAGTTTGAATTGTAAATCGTCCTGCTGAAATGTACTCAGTAGATATTATCAGAAATGCCTCTAGCAATAAATTTTCTAAAAGTATATCTTGATAGGCTTCCAAATTTATCTTTGTTTTGAGATATACAATTGGTAATTTTCCATTAGCACTGAAACCGCCTAAAATCATCAAAGTGACGCATTGAAAAAAAAAAAAAAAAGATGTTTCATTCCAAACATAATTATTCCAGTAGTATCTAAAACCATCCAACCCATCGTGATTAAATAGTTTTCGTCAAAAAAAAAGACATTTTTTTCCGTTTATTCTCCAAAGCAACACATTTTTTTGCCAACTCTATAGATTTTCTGACAGCACATGGCATACAGTTTGTCTAGTGCAAGAAATCCTTAAAATCATTTACAATTTGAGAAGAAAAAAGTTAATTAATTAATTTTATTTTTTCATAGTAACTCGCTTAAGAACAATTTTCAATTGCTGAGGTAAAAATGCAGAAGAACGGTCCATGCCTTTTCACTTAGCGTAATTATCGTATTATTATTATTATTGTTGTTGTTGTTGTTGTTGTTGTTGTTATCGAGTTTTAAATCTGTTTAAACTGTGAACTATTTCCCGAGAATTTAAACCAAAATGTTTAAAATTCACAATTTTAAATTGTTCAACTGGGGTGATTTCCTATCTCTTCCCATTTTCACAACTTCTGAAATTTCCATGTTTCGTTATGTGTGTGATTTTTTAGAGTAGCTCCGCAGACAAAAACGCCACTGATAATAAATGAATTGAGAAAAATCTGTAAAAGTTATCTTATTATTACTTTTACCATGTTGTAGCATGTTACAAAAACAAAAATATTTTTAATTAAAATGTAACTGCAGTTTCCTAATATTTTGATGTATATACACATATGAAAATAGCAACATGCTTATGAAAATATATTTTTATGAAAATATATGTTTATGAAAATAGCAACATATGTTTAAGAAAATAGCAATGTATGCTTATGAAAATAGCAACACCAAGAAGGGATTATGCAAATTGAACCAAACTTGCAGGAAATGTAAAGAGAGGTAAGGCATACAAATGATTAGAATTACACAGCGATTGCCCATGCGTGGAACGAGAACTTCTTATCAGTCGCTTGTTCCAGGTATATAAAGGACTGTAAAGGCGCGTCGAAATATGTTTATCGTCCTCTGGCTGCGGTAAACTTTTCATTGGTGGTCAATATGCCTCGTCAAAAGCGGATTATGTCATAACAACAACTAATGCAGTTCATACGAGGCCGCATCGTTGGTATGCGAGAGGGTGGATTTCCGTATCAAGAAACTGCAGCCCACACGGAGTGTAATGCTACAACAGTGATGCGTGTTTGGAAGAAATGGACAGAGGAGAAACAAACAAGCTGGAAACCTGGCAGTGGGTCACGCAATAGAACAACGGCACGAGACAACAGACACATCAACTGCATAGTGTGACGGACCGTACAGCGTCCCCTCGTGTGTTAGCACAACGTTGGAGCACTGCTACAGGTGTTTTGTTGTATAGTTCCACGGTTCGTTGCCGTTTGCTGCAGTATGAGCTACGCGCAAGGGTTCCTCTATGCAGGATTCCCCTATCTCGCTTAATCACAGACGCCTCCGACTTCAATGGGCTCAGAAACACAGCATGTGGCGTGCTCAATGGTAATATTTTTTTTTTTCCTCCGAGGAATCTCGCTGGAGTACAATGATGGAAGAGTACGCGTCGGACGTTAGAGGAGAGGAACGCCTGCTATCACAATGTTTTATCCAGCGCCATACTGCACAAACACCTAGGATATGGAGTGGGGAGCTATTGGGTATAATTGTCGATTCTATCTAGTGCACATTGCGGAAAACCTCGACAGTTATCGCTACATAAGGAAAATTTTGGAGCCAGAGGTCCTTCACATTCTTCGACGCATTCCGGGTGCTGTATTTAAGCAGGATAGCTCGTGCACATGTTTCTCAGACTGCACAAGCCTTCTTCAGTGCACATCAGGTTTTGCTTCTTCCATGGCTTGCTTATTCCACGGATATTTCGCCCATCGAGCATGTCTGGGATTTCATTGGTCGGCGACTTGCTCCTACAACTGGTGGGGCGCACAGTAAGATTTAACTTTGGTGTCAAGTCGAAGCCATCTGGAATGCCATTCCCCAGGATTACATTTAGCATGGTTAAATGCCACAACGTGTACACGTTCTCATCGCAACGTGGCGAACACATACAATACTGATTTCTGACTTTTTTTTTTTTCTCTTGTACATTTGGTTGTTTATTTGTACCATTATTAGGATTTTGTGGAATAAATTTCATTAATTTCAGACAATTCTTTCATGGCGTTGGAATTTTCACAGACATGAGTGTAATTAAAACTTCTTTATTTGCATTATGCTTAAATTTGCATAAAATTCAAATAAACTGTTGCGAATATAATGAGGAATTTTGCCTGGGCCTTAATATTTATTTTAGCTCTGTATTCCTCTTTTTAGTTTATTTATTTATTTATTTTTCCTGATGAATTTTTAATATATTTTTTATATTTTAGCACATATGCGGCAATTTTGTACGGACATTACCATACAAGATCTATTTAATTCGATCTCCTTTTTCTAAAATTACATGTTTGCTAGATATTTTTGAAGTACCATGCATTTTCGTTCACTTAAACGATAAAATTGACATCACTTACACCTCTAATCTATTATTTATATTAAACAAAAAATGATTAATTTTTCTTTTCTTCATCTAATACATTGTTCATTTAATAATCTTTATCATTAAATTTTCTTTTAACTGTTATTAGTTAAATATGAATATCTAACTTAGAAAATTTATTAATTTTTTTTTCATTTACTGGTAAAAATTTATGTATTTAAAGATCATTACATCTTTAAAAAACTATTTTTATTAAATTTTAAATTTAATTACTGGTTTAAATCGGATATATTTTATAAAAATGTTAAAAATAAATTTAAAAATAAATCTTTACTTAATATTCGTATATATTTCTTTTTTTTTTTTTTTTTTTTTTTTTAAATTCTCCCCAAAGGTATGCTATAAGTACACCGTTTTATATACCCGTAAAAGCAAGTCATTAAAAAAACACAAACCACTAATATAGGGGGATTTTGTGTTTTTCATATAGATCAGCATTATTATCTACTAACTAATTATTTTGGCACACGCGAAATAAAACAAATAATAATCAGAGTTAAACATGCAAATTTCCCCTCAGTCCTAGACTATTAGATATTTTTGTGTAGTGATTCTTGGGGCTGAAGTAATTGGCAGTGAACTCTTACTCTTTCTACAGAGACAAAATATTATAGAATATAAAGGTAGAATTCTAAAATATCAATTGTTTACTGATAAAGTAATCCAAATTTTCGTGAGCTTCTGTTAACCACCGGCACTGGGCATATTTCGTACACTGAACTGCTAATATTTATTTAATGCAAATCGATTAAAAATTTCCAAAATAAAAAACTTTTGCAAACTAAATAATCTGGTGGGACACTCACACGACTTTCTCTTACTCGTGTATTTCAAATCTATAAAGAGAGATTGCAGATTGAGAGGAAAGATAACAAGTACAGTATATGAACCCACGTTAAAAAAAAATTCAATCTAGGTATAGGAACGACTTTATTTGAAGCCTAGTTGATATAGGTAGACTCTGCTCAGTTCTCCATCATATATAAGCTCTCATAAATTTCTAGTGCAAGACAGATTATATTCATGTTAAGAGAAATGAATTTGATCAAACGTTTAACACAGTGACAGAATGAAATCACCGCCTAATAGGCTATCCACCATCCATTTCGATATATTTATCTTGTTCTAATCTATTAATTTATTTTATTAGGGTCAGTTTTGTAGTGTAGTTTTCATGCTACTATCCCCAATGCAACAATCCTCAAAATGCATATTTAAATGGAAAATTTTCAATTTTGCTATGTTGATAAAATTTTAAATTACGAATAACTTCCGAAAATTTCCTATTAGAATATATGTAATCCAATTACATTAAAAAAGAATCATAAATGTTTTCTGAAGTTTTCTAATATATGATCCTCAAAATGGACGTTTATGCTCAATTTTGCCCTATACTGCCATGTTAAGAAATTCGTAAATTTCCTATAACTTACGAAACTTTTACATTGGAAAATTTATAGTCAATAATATTCCTGCCAGTATCCTAAATAATATTTCAAAAATGGTCTGACATCTTTACGATGAAAATATCCCTCAAAATTGGCGTTTATGGAAAATTTTGCCATATTCTGCTATGTTAAGAAATTCGTAAATTTCTAATAACTTGCGAAACTTTCAAAGTAGCATATTTATAGTTAAGGATGTTCCTTACGGCATCAGAACTGATATTTTAAAACTGGTCTAACATTTTTACAGTAAAAATTTCCATTTAATGCTCGTTTAAGTGACATTTTCCCTTCTTCTCCCATGTTAAGAAAATCATAAATTTCTAATAACTTACAAAGATTTTTAATTTTAATTTTGCAAAAGAATACGGTTATTTCCAGCGTCAAAAGTAATATTTTAAAACTGATCTGACTTCTCTACGACAATTTGTTCTTGGGATATCGTGTAGACAGTCTAACAAACTAACTAACGGACTAACACACTAACAGACACCCTACAGACGGACACAATACAATATTTGTCATTTTCGGATTCCTCACATCTGAAAACGTGTATAAAAGTAAAAAATAAAACGAGGTTGAAATGTTTCACGGTTACCTAAGTTTCCCATACCTATAGTATGATGGGAAACTAAAAAATGATATGTGTGTATAGGGGGCTACCGCTTTCCTTAATCTCCCCTCTTTCAATATAATACTTACATTTTTATTAAATTCAAAGTATTTATTAAAATTAAAAATTCATTCCAAATTATTCAGGCAACTTTCATCTACGCTACCCTTTGAAACTTATCAATTTTAATCAAACAATTTAAGTATCAAACTCATACTTGATCTACAAAATACAACATCTGAGTTCTCTGCAATATATATTTTTTTTCAGTTACTCTGATAACAGACATTTACACACACAAATAAATAAATAAATAAATTAATTAATTAATAATAATAAAAACAGAACTGAAATTTAGTAATCAGAAACTTGAAAATGTGTAATTATACAAAAAACAAGAGCTGAAAATTTAACTTAAAAATGCTTTATTGAAAGTATGGTTATTAGGAATTAGTTTTCCTTCCAGTTTCATTCCATGAGCAGTTTTCCTGAACATGATATGTTAAAATATAGTAAAGCAGTTCCACCAATTATATACAATAGTAAATAATAATTTCGCTTAATTATTAGTATCTCTGTATGTCTCCTATAAATTATGAACTTAAATATACCATTAATAACACACAATACAATCTGAAATGTACTTTCAGCAATTTCTTAGTATAGTATCTTTATTTTCTAGTTCTTTTGGGTAGCCCTGTAAACAAATGGTTAATAATTTTCATACTACAATCTATACGAAATATATTTTTATGCATATAAAATCTGTATGTCATTTTTTTCTTTTTTGTGCAGCCTGTAGCTTTTAAAATTTAGATACCATAAATTTCGGCCTTAGTCGTAATATATTCCAATTTTCTTGAATGTAAACTAACAAATTGGTTTTGACTCCGGACAAATTTTAAGGATTTTATTATCCAATATTTTGAAAAAAGAAATAAATAAACAAATAAAAGAAATATGCTTAAAAAATTACCTAATAAAAATTATAAAAATCGGCAACGAAATTTTATTATCAAATTTAACTTTTTTTTTTTTTTTTTTTTTTTTTGGGGGGGGGGTGGGTAATTTTTAACACTTTTTTGTGGTTTTTATCACTTTCATTTTTTTTTCTGTATTTTTCCATCCCATTGGTGGTTAAATATGGAGAAAATTAAAGAAATAAAAAACTCATAAAATAATAATAATAATAATAATAATAATAATAATAACAATTAAAATTAAGTTAAATGTGAGAAAAGTGGTAAAAGACACTGCGTAAAATTAAGAAATTATGAAAAAAAGAAAGAAATCAAATCCCAAATAATACTAAATAGCTATTAAGAAAACCTAAGAAATAAAAAATAAAAAATAAAAAACAAAGAAAGAAAGAAACTTAGAGGAAATCTCTGGTTAGTACAACTACTCTAGAACTATAGCCGTAACAGAGGTCCTAGCTCGCTGACGTGACGATAAGTTGATTTCGTCGACGGAAAATTTCAAGAATATTATTGTTCAATATTTTAATGAAAGAACTCCAATGTACCTGAAAACAATCCATGATAAAAATTATAAAAATCGACAATACTATTTTATTAGTGTTGTCATTTTTGTGGGGAGCAGCGAGCGAATTTGTGCCTCTGCACACATGTATACTCCTTGAATATAACCATGTTATGTAGAAAAGAATAATTGTAAATAAAAGAAACATCAAGTCAGTGTAAATTAAAAGACTAAATAATTAAAAAGAAAACTTAATCGTACTTATTGGATCAACCAAAAGAGTCTGTTTGGTTTTCCAAACACACTCTTTTCTTTGCAGTTATTGAAACATAAGTAAATATTTAAGAGTTGAATGTTAGAGTGAGATTGAACATTTTTATAATTTGCATAAATATATTTTTATGAAATCGAAATAAATATGTAATTAACATATACAAACTTTCATAAATTTTCGACTGTAATAATTATGTAACGCATGTATGTAAGCGACTCCGTAAATTTTGCACACGTTACTGGAAAAAAAAAAAAAAGAAAACAATAATAAATAAATAAATAAAACAGTTTATTTTATAAACAACATTCACAGTTTTAACTCTGATTTGATAACTCGTTACCATCTTAATTTTATAATTCTTAATAATTTAGATTTAATATCTGTTTTCCAAATTAAACATAAAATTTATTTTGTCATTTAGAAAACAATGGGTAGAAAGAAAATGATTAGAATTTTAAGCAGAAATAATCTGTACTATTTGTTAAAGCATGAAGTAAATCATAAATAAAGTTTCTAGAAAGCAAGATCTTAATTTATCAATTTTATTTTCAGTTTTACTAAATATAAATAATTCAAAATCAAGGAAATATTATAATTTATGATAAGATGGCTTCGGGTTTTTTTTATTTATATATAATTAAGGAAAAATATTATGTTAAAAAAAGGAGAAAGAAACGATTTAAAAATTTAGATTACATACTGATAAATAATATAATTTAGAAAATGATGGGAAAGTCTGCAAAGATTTAATGCGTCATAATAAAATATTTTTTGTGATTATATGCCAGTTGGGACAATTGTCTGAAGAGTAGTTTAAATAAAAAACAATATTATTGTAAAAGTCAACCCGCCCAGAAAAAAACTCTTATCTTTCTTTAAAAAAGGATTGATATCAAATTTCGCCTCCGTTATTGAATCCCGGGTACCAAATGCCTAGCTTAATGAAGATCTGCCAATAACACTGCAGGTATCTTTCTAATAAATCCAAATCTTTTTCCACATTCTTTGTTATCTGTGTTAGATTTTTCGCTGCATTATAAAGTTATGATTTGAATTTTTTTGTACGGCGGGTTGCGTAATATTATTTTAGTCTTTACTAACTAAATCTATATATTAATTTGAAACATGTTTTTGTCTGTCTCCACTATATTGAGAGAACTACTTGGTGTAAAAATTTGGTTGAGGTGTCTAAAGAAAGGTCTTGGTCTGTAAATGTGCTATGAGAAGAGAAAAATAAAAAAAAAGTCGAATTGTTTCCCCCCTGCTGGGAAACCGTTTCCACCCCGGGTGAAACGGGTGGGAAACCGTTTCCCACCCGTTTCGGGTTAAAGACACGTTTACGAGCTTAACTAAGCTCCAAATTAATTCACGGTGAAGAAATTGTATATATGGGGACTAGAGTCGAACACTAAAAAATCACTTTCTGCGAATTTGGAATTTTCGATTTTAAAGGGGGGAAAAAGGGGGAAAGTAGATTTGGAGGGGGGGGGGAGGGGGGAAATTAGTTTGAGAGGGAAATCCGTTCTAGACCCACGCATGTAGCACCTCATTTTAAAGGTCTGGAAATTTCATGTCGAATGGGGATGCTTGTATACAATATAGTGCGACCTCTGGTGGTGAAAAATGGAATTAGGTGATTTTGCTGTAGACCCTATCATGTTACATCTTATTTTAAAGGTCTTGGTATTTCCTGACCGTTGGGGATGTTCGTACAGAACACACTGCGCCCCCTGGCGGTGGAAAGTGCAACTAAAGAATTTTGCAGTTGACACCAGCATGTGACACCTTATTTGAAAGGTCTTGGAAATCCAAAGCGATTAGTGATAGAGGTCTTGAAATTTCATGTTGATTGGAGATGTTTGTGTACAATATAGTGCGCCCCCTGGTGGTGAAAAATGGAACTAGGTGATTTTGTAGTCGACCCTATCATGTTATATCTTATTTTAAAGGTCTTGGTATTTCCTGACCGTTGGTGATGTTCGTACAGAACACACTGCGCCCCCTGGCGGTGGAAACTGCAACTAAAGGATTTTGCAGTTGACACCACCAGTGACACCTTATTTGAAAAGTCTTGGAAATTCAAGGCGATTGGTGATGTTCGTATACAACATACTGCACCCCCTGGTGGAGGAAAGTGGATTTTGCAACGCGTGCGTAGCATGCCTGCTATACGGTGCCGCAGCCACAGGCAGCGGTAACACGAGTCAGAGGTTCGTTCGGTTCAAGATTAATTTTTGAGAATTTTTTTAGGTTATTAGCGGGTTCATATACGCTGTCGCAGGCACCGGGTCTCCGTTCTGTTTGAGGTATTTTTTTTTTTTTTTTTTTTTTTTTTTTTTGTTACAGATGATTATTTTTTTTATGATGCTTTCATTTAAAAATAGAAATTCAAACAATATCGAGTTAAAGATATAAAACCATACACATTTAAGATTCATTTAAGGTTATTATCATGGGCCCGGGCATTAACGGGCGGGTTCGTTCGGTTCTAGGTTAATTTTTTGTAATTTTTTTATGTTATTAGCGGCCCGCGTATGCGCTGCCGCAGGCACCGGGGTCACAAGACAAGAGTTTCGTTCGGTTCGAGATTTTTTTTTTTTTTTTTTTGTTACAGCTAATCATTTTTTTAGTGATGCTATTATTTAAAAACAGAAATTCAAACAAAATCGAGTTAAAGGTATAAAATCATACAAATTTAAGGTTCATTTAAAGTATCATGGGCCCGGGCAACAGCGAGCGTGTTCATTTGGTTCCAGATTAATTTTTGGGAATATTTTTATGTTATTAACGACCGGCGTATGCGCTGCCGAAGGCACCGGTGTCACAAGGCAGAGTTTCGTTCGGTTCGAGGTAATTTTTTTGTTACAGCTGATTATTTTTTGCGATGCTTTTATTTGAAAATAGAAATTCAAACAAAATCGAGTTAAAGATGTAAAACCATACAAATTTAAAGTTTATTTAAGGTTATTACCATAGGCCCGAACAACGCCGTTCGGGTCAGCTAACATGTAGTATTTAACGGAATAGAAAATAAAAGATAGCAACTGTTTATTTGGAGTCAGTTTGACGTCACATTGACAGTACTTTGTAGAAAGTGATGTCATATATAGTATTTCTATTTATAAGCATTTTTCCGAATTTCTTTTTTTTAAATGAAATGTCGTAAATTATATTACATATTTTAACTTAAAATACATTTATAATGATGCGATGATTTTTGAAACATTACAGTCAATAAAGTGATCGTCGAATTCGACGGGTTTCAGCTAGTTTTTTATTAATTAAAACTTCTACATAGAGGACGCACCCCGCCGTAAATATACTTTAATTTATAACTTTATAATGCAGCTAAAAAACTAACACAGATAACAAAGAATATTGAAAGACATTAGGAATTATTAGAAAGATGCATGCAGTGTTATTGGCAGATCTTCATTAAGCTAGGCATTGAGTAACCGGGATTCAATAGCGGAGGCGAATTTTCATATCAATCTTTTTTTGGGCTACGTATGCATAATGAATATATTTGTGCAATAGATCAATAAAAATCGTGCATGTTATGCATAGATGTAAATATAGTGTTACAGATTTCTAAATAGTACTAATTATTTTTATGTGATTTCTTTCTAAGAGGTTTAGTCACATTATAAAATGTCAATTTTTCGCATTTCTAGCTTGTTTTCGCGTTAAAAAAGATCCTTCTCCTTTAAAAACACACGTTATCAGGGCACGTAATGGACTTGGCGATGAATTTGGCTACTTTATCGAGCCTTGACAAGTATTTTGACGACTTTGGTGAAAAAACCTTTATTATCGATAGACCCATTGTCCAAGCTGTAACTCGATTGTTACGGAAGTTACTGTAAAATTCAAGTTTAATGGCAGGCTATAAAAGGGGTCCCGTTCCGATCACTGAGGCGAGTTTCTCACCAAGACTTTACGGAATAGAAAGTTCTGCTTGACTAAGTCTCTACCATTGAATTGCAGCCTATTTCTGTGTGTTATGACTATGGTATCGTATGTGCAGTGATTTTTATGTTGTCAGCTGTTATTTAAGCTGCGTTTTCTGGTGAAACTCAAGTTCATACTGGGTTTAACAGACTTGTAATCTTCCGAAATATTCTGTAAATAATTATTTAAACCTCTGCAAGATTCGTCTTTCATTCACAGAAAATTCACGAGCCCCGAGTGCGCAACAATATGTTTGTCTGATGCGTATATATTATGTGAGTGTGCAATTCTTAGGGAACCCATGTTTATGAATATGTATTTATATGATGCGTGCGTTTCATATTGATATTCGAATGAATTTGCATTGTATTTATTCCTTTAAACTCTACTTGAAGCCACTTATGTCATTTTCATTTCTTGTAATTTCATACTTAAAAATCTGAATTGACTACGTTCGAATTTCTGAACACATATTAATTAATGATGTTTAAAAAGGTTGAATCGGAAGAATAATTTAGTAAGTAACTGAATGTGAGAACAGTTTCATTAGAAAACTGTCATGCCATTTGGCACATTTAGCGATTGATATTGAAAAATGGAAAATGAATTCAGAAGACCTCAAAACTCATAGAAACACAAAAATGTCAAAGTTGAATTTTCCCATGATAATATTTCTTGTATATAATATATGATTGGAATTTAATTATATGTATTCTTCCATTAGTCTAAGAGCCAGCAACGTTTTCGAGAGAGAATTTTAAGAAAGCTGGTTCTTTAATATATTTTTCCCTATGCTCTCTCGAACAACGTGCGGGCTACCTGGCTGCCAGTAAACGTTGCGTTTATTAGTGCGCATCCCACCTTTACATGTAAAAATATTAATTTTTAAATCATTTTAAGAAGAATGTTTTCTTTTTCACTTACTTCTAAACACTATTAGAAACATGAATTTATTATTGCCAGACATTTTTGTTATTGACAATAATGTGCCAGATGCCATTTTTTATAAACAAAAAAGAATAAATTTCAAACCATTTTAGTATGTCTGTAATTTTAATATTATTTTATACTTATATATAAATAAGTACAAAATTAATTTGCCAGACATTAATTCGGTTGCTTACGCAACAGCCAGACCGATTTATTTCTGTACAGTACCGCGCCATTGTGCCAGTTGTTAGAGAGAGATAACGGCAAAGCAGATAGGCGGAAGAGAAACAGGAATAGATTACACTATTTAAAGTATCCTAAGTATTTTTTTTTTCAATTCTTAGATTTTGAGAAAAAAAAAAAAAAAACATTATTATTAAAATTCTTATCAAAATAATAAAAAATAGTTAAACAAATTATTTTTTACAGACAGGGAAAAATTACGTTTTTTAAGTATCAAAATTTGATTGTTTATGGATCCTATTTAAATCATAAAAATCAAATTGTAACTAAATTAAATAATTTCATGAAAGATACAGGAAAAAATGACGTTAATGTAGTATCAAAATTCTTATTTTTATTTATAAATATTGTATTTAAGTAATTACAATCTGTTTTTAACAGAATTAAGTATTTTCAGTCCAAAATTGTGTCTCAAAAAAGTGATGCATCTTTATAGTCCTCATCATCGTCACTGCTCTCATTATTATAATTACCATAATCATCATCTTGCGTAGTGTTTTCGTTGTCTAGTAGAGTAGGTTCTGTAACAAGAAAAAAAAATCATTATTAGGTTACTCTTTCTATTTGTTATTTTCTAAATATAATACTTTACCTTTTATAATAATGTCAGCAACTGATGATGGAAACTTCTCCCCAGCAAACCAGACAAAATCGTAGACCCAACCAGAAACTAACGGGATAAAGATGTAGGATTTTTCAAATGAGCGTTTCTCCAAAACTTTGTCACCGCACTCGCACTAAATGCTGATATAATTCAGTTTTACATAGAGCCCCTAAATAAAATAATAGGCCGGCGCATCACCGCCATTTTTTTGCCTCAGAAGAGGACAGCATTCCCGCTTGGCGTCCTTATCGCTTCCCTAATGATTTTAAGAAATCTTGATCTGAAGCTAATCCGGTCAAGATAAGAGCAATAAGCAACAATAATATTTCTAAAACACATTTTTTTTCACAGTACATTCTCAGGCTGTCATTTTATTCTGAGGATATCCTATGGATGTACTGGGGTAAGATTTGTTGTTAGGGCGGTTTCTGTTTCTTTTACAAAATGTCGCCAAATTCATTTCTTGAATGATTATAGCAGTTTATCGCTAAACAAACTTCCATATCATAGTTTACTTAGCTAAAATTATGAAATATAATAAAACAAGTTACTCTAAAGTAACGTTAAATGATTAAAATAAGTTTGTCGTTTGTTTATCAGAGAAACGCTTTGGGTACATGTGGCAACCCTAAGGCAAAAAAATACCTGATGCGCCAGCTCGTATATATAGGAGCCTTAGTTTTACGTGGTGGTAAGCTCGATGAATCAAAATTTCGAAATTTTTTTTCGAAATTATCATTACATTTCTTCGATTGATAAGTTTTTGAAAATAAATAGAAGCGAACATCGTTAACATGTAAAGAGTTAGGCACCCCATACACGTGACATATAAATTTTTATAACCTGGCAAATGTACGTTCGAGTACGTGTTCATCGTCTGTTGTAACCTCTTAACATTCCAACTGGTACTCAGCAGATTTCTCGAGCAACTTGAAAGGCCTTAGTTTGCTTTTCCGGAAAAAAGCTGCGGTGTAAACGCACCCTATTATTGCGTGGAAACATGGTGAAGCTTTCGATAAAGAAATACCAAGAACTTGGTATAATTCATTGACGTTTATTAGACGTTAATGGTTTCCTGCGCCCCGTTGAATCTAAAGCTTTAAAAATGCATTCAGGTGATCTATGTTGCCGAGAAGTATAATCAGAATATCGGAATCTGAGCAGCGTATAACAACTTGAGCGTCAAAATGTATCTGGCAAATATGACATATTATTCGAGTATCAGCTTCTTCATGTTCTTTACATAATGATGATTCTTCAATGATTAGAGTAACTTGGTTATTTCCAACATGATGCGAGTAACATTTATCAAAACTCAGATAAATAGTTTTATTCCCAATAAAAGGAAACATGTTATCATAAGCCTAATTATCAATAAAAAAATTTACGGGGGGTTCCTTGAGCTGTGTATTTTTGAGTTCACCAGCAAAATTATGAGGCCGAATTTGATTAGGTCTGATGGAAACGCTACTGGTTGATTCATTGCGACGTAAACGCTCACAATCTTTTATAGAAGGTGTGAAGTACTGATAAAACACAATGTGAATGCGAGATGATTTAAATTGTGAAACCATTTTGAGAAATTTCTTCGATATGCCATCGAAAGTTTGCGGTACTTATTTCATAATGTGTAACATGAAGAAACCATCTAAAATACTGATATCAAAACATAACGATTGTTGATTGACACTGCTAACTTTCTTCTCGAATACTTTGACTAATTGTGCTGCATCTGTTTTACAAATACTACCATCTGCATGACACATCGATGACGGTACCGGCGTTAGGGGAAATCCCAGTACTTTTTCAATATCAACTTTGTTGGTTCAAAAGCGGTACGTGACAAAATTTTGGAGAAACGCTCATTTGAAAAATCCTACATCTTTATTGCCGTTAGCTTATGGTTGGGTCATCAACGATGATAAATACGATTTTGTCTGGTTTGCTGGAGAGCAGTTTCCATCATCAGTTGCTGACATTATTATAAGAGGTAAAGTATTATATTTAGAAAATAACAAATAGAAAGAGTAACCTAATAATATTTTTTTTTTTTTTTTTTTTTTTGTTATAGAACCTACACTACGAGACAACGAAAACACTACGCAAGATGATGATTATGGTAACTATAATAATGAGAGCAGTGACGATGATGAGGACTATAAAGATGCATCAATTTTTTGAGACACAATTATGGACTGAAAATACTTAATTCTGTTAAAAACAGATTGTAATTACTTAAATACAATATTTATAAATAAAAATAAGAATTTTGATACTACATTAACGTCATTTTTTCCTGTATCTTTCATGAAATTATTTAATTTAGTTACAATTTGATTTTTATGATTTAAATATGATCCATAAACAATCAATTTTGATACTTAAAAAACGTAATTTTCCCCCTGTCTTTAAAAAATAATTTGTTTATCTATCTTTTATTATTTTGATAAGAATTTTAATAATAATGTTTTATTATTCTCATAATCGATGAAGTGAGAAAAAATAATACTTAGGATACTTTAAATAGTGTAATCTATTCCTGTTTCTCTTCCGCCTATCTACTTTGCCGTTATCTCTCTCTAACAACTGGCACAATGGTACGGTACTGTACAGCAATAAATCGGTCTGGCTGTTTCGTAAGCAACCGAATTAATGTCTGGCAAATTAATTTTGTACTTATTTATATATAAGTAAAATAATATTAAATTTACAGACATACTAAAATGGTTTGAAATTTACTCTTTTCTGTTTATAAAAAATGGCATCGGGCACATTATTGTCAATAACAAAAATGTCTCGCAATAATAAATTCATGTTTCTAATAGTGCTTAGAAGTTAGTGAAAAAGAAAACATTCTTCTTAAAATGATTTTAAAATCAATATTTTTACATCTTTTTAAGATGCGCAAACGTTGCGCACTAATAAACGCAACGTTTACTGGCAACCAGGTAGCACGCACATTGTTTGAGAGAGAGCATAGGGAAAGATATATTAAAGAACCAGCTCTCTTAAAATTCTTGTGTTTTCGACGTTGCTAGCTCTCGTACTACATTATCCGTAATTTTATAAAGTTAACGAATCGCATTTTTATTTAATCCGCCACATTACTTTTGTTAAAAGTCTGTTTAGCGCGTCCTTTAAGCATTTATTTATTGCAACATCCTAATTTTTCTTTTTTTTTAATTAATAAACATGTTTCTTGTAAACAATTTAAAAATTTTAAGAAAAAATTGTCTTTTAATTTATTTCAATCCAGTTTTGTAAAAAAAAAAGTAAAGAAAGAAAAATGAAAACAGAATTTATTACTATTTAATGTCTTATTAAATGACAAAATTAAATTCATTGAAAACAAGCGCTATCTCTTGACGAATTCACGAAATGTTTGAGTTAAATATCACAAAATTAAAAATAACTACCCTGTATATTGACCAAAAAAATTTTTGATTGCAAAAGGCAGGTCAGAGGGAATGTCCATGCAAATTTTAAGCTCATTAGCTACAGAACTCTAGGCTCAATCACTGTCAATAATCGTTGTCTTAACAAAAACAACAAGAAGAATTTAACCGGCAAATTTCGGGTTTTCAAAGTTATATAACTCACTCTCCTTAATTCGGAACGACATGTAAATTTGTATGTTTTGTCTTAAGGGTATGCTCAAGGTATGTGCAAAAAATCATACGTCTTGGGGATCAGGGAGCTGAGATACTGGTAGTCGAAAAGTCCGATATGCTATGTCGACGTAATATACATTTGTAGCGTTTCAGCATTCACTTTCCTACTTTGTAAACTTAACGTTTGTTTTAGCTTGGCGGGACGGAACGCTGCCGCATTCCTTGATACACACATAGAAAAGCTTTTTGATTTAACAAAAATTTATTTGGCACAACAAAATTTCTGTTTAATTGTGTTACAATATAAAAAATAAAATAAAATTGTATAGGTTCAGAAAATAATTTTAAATATTTTTCTTTCAGTTTAAACAAAAACAATTCGATATCTTTTTAAAAATATTTTTATATCAATAAAAACAATTATACCATACTAGGTATTAATCTTATTTGCTGATGGAAAAAAGTATAAGGTCGTCAAATTTTTAGAGAAACATGCAAATTTTCTGCGGTCTAAGAATGCAAGAAATAGAAAAGGTAACTTAACGGCCCCCTTCACTTACTGTCGTCGGAAGCCCGAGCCAATGTTATTCTTTGGGGAAAATTTCTTTAGAAATAACTTATTAACAAATACATACTTTTAAATTCTGTTTTCACATTTAGAAAATTCCCAACTGTTAAATTGACGGACCTTTTTTAAAAATGTATTTTTTTAATTTTTAATATTTTATTTTGAAATTGCAATGTGAAAAAAAATCACATATTGAAAATTCGTATTTTGCAGCTTCAAAATAGAACATAAAAAAAAAAAAAAAAAATCATTTTTTAAAATCGGTTCGTCAATTTAACAGCTGGGAATTTTCAGAATGTGAAAACAGAATTTAAAAATATGTATTAGTTAATAAGTTATTTGTAAAGAAAAATTCCGCATAGAATAACATTAGCTTCGGCTTCCGGCGGCGGTGAGTGAAGCGGGCCCTTAACAACGCAATTAGGGTTACTTTAGTCTTTCTCTGTACTATTGGCAAAAGAGCTGGGGCAGAAACAATTGTTCGATGCAGAACACAGTACAATCCTTGGAATGAAAGCGAGTGGAATGAGTAATACAGCTATTTCCAGGTTAGTTTAAGTCGGCAGTCAATAATTTTTTCAATTTTTTTTCAAAATATAATAAATTCAAGCTCTCATGAAGGCCAAATGCACTTTCAAAATGGACTGTTTTTCGATGGACGTGCGATAAAAATAAAGTCTTCTTTTGAAATAGTTCGTGGTTTAAGTCTACCATGCACTAGCCTAACCCTCTGTAGTGTTTTAAGTTCCAACCCGAGTGCACAGCTCGTAGAATTACATCCTCGAGAGCACTTGACAAAGAAGCATAAATTAGCTCGCTTAGAATTTGCTAAAAAAATATATTTTGCTTGAAGATAAATGGAAAGATTTACTTTCTTTGGATAAGAAAATTTATTTTTGATGGGCCAGGCGGCTTTAAAAAATAATGGCATATATTAAAAATAATAATAATAATAAAATAAAAATAAAAATAAAACCTTACCTTTCCAAGCAGCAATATGAATGGGGTGGGGGGAGTAGTAATAGTATGGGGATCGTTTGCTGGCAATGGCTCGTTACCAACTGCGGTAATTTATACCTAAATGAATGCAAAAAGTATCAAGACACGCTGGGTCATAATTTGCTTCCCAATGCTACACTAGTTATATCAGGAGATTGAATATTTTAACCACGATAATGCCAGTATACATGCTGCTTATCCAACAAAAGCTTGGTTTGAAGAAAATGAGGTCCGTCTGTTTGATTGGACATGCAACATTCCGCATTTAAACGCACTGGAAAATTTTTTGGAGCATACTTGCGCAATCTCTTTATGAGGACATATGACACTAATCGAGGGGATGGCGAAATCATCAATGCGATCAGCTATACATGGAAAAATATCAAAAATAATATTTATCTCGACTTGATTCAACGATGACTGATAGACTGAAAGGCATTAAAAAAAAAAAAAGGTCAATTTGGAGGATGTTGATTTTATATTTTCTTTCATAACTCCTCGACCTTATAAATTATTTCCAAGATGAACTGCCATCAGATTTCTAAATTGTCATTTAATGCTTTGATTATGTATTATATGCATTCATAACCTATGTTTATGTTTTTAATTTCATTTCTATAAAGAATGATATTAAATTTTTCGTGTTTTACTATGCTTTATAGTTTTTTTTTTTTTTTTTTTTTTTTTTTGTAATATATTTTGCGACTTTACACTTTTTTCAAGTGTATTATATACTATACTGAAAGGAATCAATTCTTTTTTAAATTCCAGCAAAGTTCAATAAATAAATAATTAAAATAAGGAATTTTTTGTAAATTTATCAACAATACCTTTTTTGAAATTGAAAAAAAGAAAAAAAAAAAAAAAACTAATTTTTATTTTCTCTTACCCATATGTATAAGAAAAAATCACTAGTAATTTTTCAAATTTTCGAAATTACAATTTTGTTATATTTACAAAATTTAAGGTCCTCTAGAAATCAAAAATAAGATCTTTAGCAGTTGATTTACGTGTCTGTCTCTCTCTTTATATGCGTGTGAAAGACACAGAAAAACTGTTGTCAGCATATCACAAAACCAATATAATTACAAACTCGGTATTATAAATCTCTTTTATTTAGGAATGTTACTTGATACATTTTATTCAAAGTGATTCTTATACAGAAACATACAAAATACCTGTCACCAGAACAGAGTATCTTTATAATATAATAACATAAAACATTATATCAACTATGCAGTTACGGTTCTATCTTTCTATTCTTAGTAAATAAGAATAAAACTTAATAACTGAAATACATAAATTCTTTGTTATAATTTTTTTAAAACCTAAAAAAAACATCTTTATATTTGGGATTGTCGTGAGGAAATGAAGACATCTGGTCACCTTAAAAATATCCTAACACTTAATGGTGAAATTTTTGTAAGTTCAATTTAATTTATTCATGCTGTCCTAAACAAAATGACGTACATATTTTATATGATCGAATGCATGTTTCCTCCCGAATATGGTATGAAAAGTATTTATATTTTGTTTACAGGTTCAAACAAATAAGCAAAAAATAATAACAATTCATATTATGTTTGGTAGTGTATTTTTAATAGTGTCATTATATTTATATATCGTGTCATTGTATTTATTTATTTTCGCTGAGTTAATTTTCAGTACATATTTCTGTGCTATTATAACTTATAGATAATATGCAAGGCTAAAAAAAATTTAGTGAATAAGTTTCAGAGAATGGTGTAGTCTGAATTTCTCTGAATAAGTTAAAATAAAATTTTAAACTAAATATTAGACTTAAACATTATATTAATATAAGTACAAAACCAAACTAGTAGTTAAGCGGTTCAGTAATTCCTCCATGAATTCATCCACGTATATGGAAATATATGTTAAATAAAACTCTTTTTAAAACTAATTTAAACTAATGTTTGAGGTCTACTAGAAACATTCAACTGCAGCATATCATAAATAAGGATTTAAAGAAAAATCATGTGTTGAAGGCATAAATTAGCATGAGAAGCATTTCCTGCTAATTAATATAATGTAAACTACACTCATGTAGGGTAGAAAAAAGTTGTGTAGTTCCTTCATCAGATTGTTTTTACAAATATTTTCTTTTAAAACAATTATAATGAACCCAACGAAACACATTTTTTAGTTTTAACTAAGTGCTTTTTTTTTTGTTGTTTGGAGGTGAGAAAATTCGTGGGATATTCAAAGTTTGTTTTATAGCTTGTAACTAAATTTAGCCGATTCAGAAAAACATACAAATAAATAAAATGGTAAGAAGAAAACTAAGTTCTCATAAGGCATAATGAAACTTATGATTTTCCCTCAGATTTTTTAATTAGACAATATTATATTTTATTATGTACTTAAAAAAAAAAAGAAGAAGAAGAGAGAGGGAAAGAAGAAGAAGAAAAAACCAATTTCAGCTTACAAATCACCCACACTTGATTTACAAGAAAAACATGCTGCAAATACGTTCTTGTTGAATTTAATTCTATAAAATCATATATCGCTTATTTTAAATAATATATGTTCTGGTTTTTACGGAATTTTGCTCCACTTTTGTTTTTGTAAAATATAGCTATATCAGTATGTAGCTACATAGCTGTATCAGTAATAAGTAAGAATTTTGCATTTTATGGTGTTTATTCAAAGTTTTGTACTTATTACTTTTAAACTTAAGTTCTGTAGTGTTTTATTTATATTTTTTTATAATTTTTTCAATTTATGGTATCACTGTTGCATGTAAATGGTGTTGAAAATTTGAAATTCTGTTGAATCCAATAATTTCTTGTTATTATGTAGAAGGAAGGAACTTTTGAAAAAATCATATATATGTAAGATGATTCAAAAGTTCCTTCCTTCTGTATAATAAGAATAAAATTTTGGATTCGTATTTATTTATTTATTTTTTTTCGTTTTGCAATGAATTTATAGTTTTTCAGATGTTTTGAACACAAGTTCAGCAAATTTAGAATATGTTTCTCCCTATATGTATGCCTATTAGCAAATTTTGTGGATGCTTTGTCTTAAGAAGAAAAGCACGGATTTGCAGAAAACATAAATGGTTATGTGGTGATATAAATCAATATCGATTAGATTTTTGTATACATTATCACAAAAGTAATGCTGATCTGATGCCATTCAGCTCATTTACGGGAAAAGTTATAGTTCAAATTTTATAGTGTATCTTGAGATATGGATATAATAAAAATATGTGTTTATTTAATTCATACAGATACACACCTACAGATTGGAATTTTCTAAAAATTGTTAAATTGTGTTCTGAAGCTCTCAAAATGAGTAAATCTATCAAACATTTTATGAATCCTGCGCCTTTTTCTTATGAATATTGAAAAAACTAGAAATTAATGTTTAAAAATTTGCTCAGCTAAACACATTTCTCTTTACATCATAAAAACTGAACAAAAACATTAGAAAGAAGATCTATTCAGAAACTTTTCAATAACAAATTATAGAAATAGTTTATTTATTCAGACTGTGAACGCGGATAACTTTGACAGCTACTAATTATATAGGAATATATTCTCAGACTTTTACGTTATGAATTTTAATGATATTTTCAGTAGATTATAGTGACTGATACATACATAATTTGCAATTCAAAGAAAGAATAAGTATTTCTATCTGTAAGTTAGAAAATTGGCTATGCTTGCAGGAAAATTATCTATGTAACTTATCAATGTTCAAACTACATTTTCCCAAATCTATGTTCCTACTACTAAAAGGGAAAAAAAAGATTACGTTAAAAATGATGCTAATTAGGACAGAAATTATTTTCTTAATTTTGTTTTTTCCAGACAAATAAATCATATTTCTTTTTTTTTTCTTTATGTGTGTGTGTGTGTTTAGTGATTAGACATTTTGCAGTTTTTTTTTTTTTTTTTTTTTTCAAACTATGCAAGAGAAAAATTATTTAGAGGTTTCGTATAATCTTGAAAATAGTGCTCGGAAAAAAATTGCGTAAATAAATATTGTTCTTTTACTTTTAAGTATACTATAATACTAGTATTTGTAGATTACTACGAAACACAGTACAATATAAGTGCTAAAAGTATAATTTATTTAAATTATTTTTTATGATAAAAGCAGAGGATTTGCATTTCAGAGAAGTTTAACGTCCATTGTCCAAAAAAAAATCAATTTTGTGAAGATTTTTTGAAGATTTTTTTTTTTTTTTTAATTTATAATGAAAAAATCAATATTATTGTTTTAAATTATCACAGATATATAGTTGAAGAATTCGTTTTTAACGTATTGATGTGTTCTTTTCAATGATACCCAGTTTGAAAACTTGCACTATAAGTACATGTGTGTGAGAGAGAGGGAGGAGGGGGGTTATGACAATACATATTATACATGATTTTTTTTAAGGTTGACTATTACTATTATTAGTTTCTTCTTTTTTTTTTTTTTTTTTCATTAAAAAAATATAATAATTCTTACTACGAGGGCGTTTCAAAAAGTAAGGTAACAAGTCCATTTAGAGTAAACTTTTATCCCGGAATAAAATTATGTACGATATAGGAAGGCACAGGTACATATTACTTCTCTACATATTCACCATACTTATCGTGTTCCATCGGTACACCCAAACCATTGAAACCGGCATCGAAGAAATCAATGTCAAGATTGTGCAAACACTTTAAAAAGGATTGCTGAACCTCAGAAACGGTTCAGAAATCTGACCTCCAAGGTGTTTTTTTAAGGGTCCGAAAATATAGAAATCACTTGTTGCGGGGCCAGCGGCATTGCGAAGAGGATGGTCCAGTACCTCCTACCGAAAACGCTGTAACAAATCGCGCGTAGCTGTGGCCGTATGCATGCGCTTGGACGTCGTCGTGCAACAACACGACGCTTGTTGAGAGAGCTCTCCCGGCCTTTACGACGAATCG